>CM038678.1:117787027-118387027 GCA_021605205.1 Aegilops longissima
GTTTGAATTCCGCATCATGAGAGGTCAAGACTAGCCTTCTTTCACATGATTCTGCAGGTGTGCTTTCATATGTTGTGCTACTTGTGCGATAATGTTGCTTGATTTTAGTGAACTGCACAAATGGAGACAAGGCTTCCAATCTGTATGTGCATCATAATATCCCATTGACGTAAGATAAGGATATTTCACAACTGCTGGCCTGTATTTTGCCACTTCCATCGAAAATTAAGTTTAGTACTATACTTGTGCTCCCTAATTGACATGCCAAATCTTACATTGAAGGCGAAGCTTGTCATTATTGAACCAAGTGATGAAGGGAAGAACAAGCGGAAGAAAACAAAAATCAACTCCGGTGCTGTAATGAAGTTAATTTGGAACTGTGATGACACAAGTAATGATATAGTTTTGCATCTTAATTTATTGCTATGGCTGGAACGAGCAATTGTTTTGCCACTGATTTGATGCCATACGTAATTATCTCTACTTGTGCAAACAGGGATCTTCTTTGAAGATGCCATATATTTTAGTGGAACTGCACAAGAAGATGTTGGAAACATTTAACTAATCGAGGAGTATATAGTAAGCATGGCCACCCCCGTTGATAGCAACAGATGGTTCCGGAGAAGTGCTTCATCTGTATGCTCTACACAATCAGCCTCCTGACAAAGGTTGGTACTCGCCCACTGATTTCATCCATATGATTGAGCTTTGTCATCTCTATTGGTGTTGTGCTACTGTTTAGATACTGTCATGAAAAAGTGGTATTGTCCTTGAGAAGTGCTTCATCTGTGCTGTTTTAAATATTTCCTTTCCTTTTTTCGAGCAAACATGGATGCTAGCATTTAGTAGTCATCTTGTCTTTGCACAACATGATCATCTTCCTCTGAAGAAGAATATGGAGTACGTGAAGTGACTAGTTCCGATTATGCCAGGATGAAGAAGCCCTGTCTATCTTCTCATCGGAAGGAGGAGTTGAAGGATGGTTACATTACTCTCCACAAGACCAAACTAACTTCAGCTCGTAAGGACCGACAAATCTCCATTTTTTGATGTGATCTTGAGTACAATGTTGTTCTAGGATTCTTTCTGGTGAGTTCCATTTTTCGAAAAGTGTGCTCTACATGGACCATGTATGTGCCTGTTGAAACTGTCAAATCATAGTACAGTTTGCTTTGTACTAATCACTTTTTTGTATTTGTGCAAACAGGGGTGCCCAGCTTGATTTCAATGGGAACTGCACAAAATGTTCATGAATACATCGAATCATTCATTTCCACCACAAGAAAGGAGGTGCCGATAAGTTCAAGGAGTTGCAACATATAAGGGCGAAATCATACAAGCTACACGCGAATTTGGTTGATTTTGGTGGAACTGCACAAAAAGAACAGGTGGTTTATTTAGCACGAGGTGCCATGTCAATGTCCGAACTGATGGCAAACCCTGCCCATTCCACAATCGTAGGCATTTGATATTTTGGAATGGGACAACCATGTCAAATTTTGCTCATTGATTTTAGCAAGACATGTGTTTGATATTTTCGAATGGGACGCCCTTTGCTGTCAGCAAAGTCGATCAATTTTTCTTTATTCTTTAGTTGTGAAGTAAATATTGCCTCTAACATGTGAGTCGCTGAGATGCATAATCATCGATTGTTTTGAATGTTTTCTATGAATTGCCAGGCCTGTGTGTTTGATTGCAATGTACAGAAACGCTAAAAGCTGCTCAAACTCTTTGTACTCCTTTTGTTCCTTTTACTTAGCACATTGTGAAAGTGCATACTTTTTGTATAAGATTGGTCAAAGTAGAGATACTTTGACCTGCAGACAAAACTTGTATGCAGACTAGAAAGGACGGAGGGAGTACATGTGAAACTACTGCAAACGAGGTGATCACCACAGGAATAATGCTAGTAGTATCGTATTGTTTTGCATGTTCATCCAATGCCGGTGATACAGAATTGAACTAATCGAAATAAATTCATTAATACACGGTCGGTTTCATATAAACATGACGGATTTCATTACATTTCATACATTCTTCAACTAAAAAGGGTGCTACTGGAGGTATAATTAATTAACCGCTTACCCACCGTGTCCCGCTGAGCGAGCAGAAGCTTGGTGACTTAACTGCGGTGCAGTTCAGTAATCGACATGTGGCTTGTTGGGCCCACGTGTCAGTCAGCCAACTACACCAGCAGTTAAGTAGAAGCAGCGTTCTTCTCCAGCGCAGCTCTTCGACTCCACGTCGCCGCCAAGAAGCTAACCGGCCGTCAATGATCAACCTGCCTAGCTTGCCTTCAACAGGAAGGTAGCAGCGGTGGCATTACTTGGACCCGAGCGGCGGCGACCTACCGTGTTCTACTCTTCCTTGTTTTCTATGTGGCGCGGCCTCGTTGGCAGCGGGGAGGAGCCTCGGCGGAGCCGGCGATGTCCTCTGTCTCGTTGCCGGCGGGCGGTGCCTCAGCGGAGCGGTGGAAATACAACCCCACGTTGCCGGCAAGGTGGGGCCTCGGCTGAGCCGGCAATGTCCTCTGCCTCGTCGACGCCAGCGGAGCGGGGACTCGTCGGAGCCGGCATCGTCCTCTGCCTCGTCCTCGGTCTCGCCAAACAGCGCCTCGCCCGCTTCATCGCCCTCTTTGCGGCCTCTTTGTAGGCGGCCGTAGCCTCCGCCACCCGCATGCGGTACCGCCAAGATTCGGCGGCCCTTGCGCGCAAGCGCAGTGCGAGTCGAGCAGCGCCTCCTGCTCCGCCCGCTCCGCGGCGATCTGCTCCTCCGCCTGCAGGTGCTCCTGGAGGAGATGGTGGTTGTAGGCGGCGTCGGCCTGCGCCTCCCAGAACTGCTCCTCACGCATCTGCCTCACCCTGCCCATATATTGGGCACGGGCCTCGTCAATGGTCATGGTGCAATGCACCGGCAAGGATGGCGCGAAGGAGGGGGTTGGCGCTGGATCATCGACTACCATGTTCTCCATTGGGACGTCGTCGTCCTCTGGCTGCCTGCCGGCCAGCCGGTCGGCAGCAATGGCTGCCATCTCCTTGTGGTCCGTCGTCCGCCCGTCCCGAAGAGCGCTGGAGCGCGAGGAAGCCATGATGGGCAGTAGTGGTGTGGACAGGAGAAAGGGAACGGGTGCGGATGACTACGGCTATGGCCAGCGCAGCAGTTTATATAGCAATGGTGGGCAGGCGGAGGGACGGACGTGTGGCGCCAGAGTAGCCGCCTCAGCAACCGCGTATCATTAATGTGGGCGGCAGATGGACGGACGGATGGCACTTGTGTCGTTTGAAGGCGGAGCAATCTCCTGCACCGGGAAGCGGGGCGGGCGGCGCTGACTGTTTCGGGCGGAAAGCGCGCGCGGGCGAGGAGATGACTTTACTTGGAGAGGATGACAACGGGGACACACCAGGTCCATAGCCTCACGTATGCAAGTGCCTCCTTATTATATTTTGCTTCCTCTTGGTTTCCTGACATCACGGTCCCACACCATTGTCAACCACCTGGAGTAGTCAATAAACGAGAGAATTGCACAAGAAGCGGCCGACAGCTGGGACCAAGCAACTCGAGCAGTATTTGTGTAGAGTTTTTCGATGTTTATCCCAGATATTAATTTTTCTCCTCTGAACAACAACGAAAACATCGCTGCAGGTATTAACTTGGCGGGTTGTGGCCCGTCTAGCCCAGGCCAGATATCCAGCCCAGATATTATTTTTTTTCAAGCTGTTATTCTCCGCCCCGCTGGGCTGCAAACCTTTCCTAGGAAGGATGCATTAGGCTTAACAAGAAAATGGGCTTTAAGAAATAATAAATGGGATGTAATTGTAAAAACTGGGCAGTAACTATAAAAAAATGCACCAAACACGTGATTACTTTATAAATTATTATTTTTGGATATTGAAAATTTTAATTTCATTAATTGTTGCGAGCGCAATGTTTCGTTGGATTTTTACGTAATACAAATTTATATTGAAATTGTATTTAATCTGACAAGAAATTTCAGGATAAAAATATTTCGGATCCCATCAAAATGTGGGAAATTTTATTGAATTCTGTTTTGAACAGTTGGTTGAAATGGGTCGTACTTTTAACAAACTGTAAATGGGCTGTAGTAAATTCCATTAGAATTCAAAAAGGGGCTACACATTCTTACAAATCTCAAATGGGCTATAAGTTCTCTGCCACACACTTCTGGCGTTACTAAGTTGACGCATCCCCTAAAAAAATAGAGTTGACGCGTATGCAAGGCTTTGTCAACTTATAGTCAACACACGGTTCTTGCAGCAGTGGCCGTTGGATGTCCATCCAACGGATGCCGTGCTTCTTCTTCAATCTCGGATATTCTAGCTTCACCCGCCCAAAAATGATTCCTCCCCGACATCCGGGCGCACCATTTGGAAGTCTGACCAGGGCCTACTAAGTTAACGTACCAAGGGATTTGTCAACTTAGTCAATATAAACAATTCTAGCTGCAGTGACCGTACGATGTCCATCCAACGGCCGTCGTGCTTCTTCAACCTCTGGTCTTCTTTCTCCAGCCGCCCAAAGCAGCACCGGTCGTGCCGCCTGCTCCTTCCTCCTGTGGCCGGCTGTGCTGCCGCGGAGGCCTCACCGCCCCTTACTACTCCCACCGCTGGCCAGGCCATCCCTCCACTCACCCACACCCCCTGTTATACTGCGGCGACGGCAGCGCAGCCGAACCAGTGAACCCTCGTACTCCTCTCCGCGTGTGCATCCACTACTGCGTCTTCCCCGGCTCCGCGTCGTCACCTTCCTAGGCCTCGCCGTCATCCACCGCCGTGGTGCTCTCGGCACGGCGTGGTCAACGTGGTCAAGGAACGACTTCCATCGGATGTGGACTGTACATGGAGAGGCTGACAGCTGGGTCCACGGAAGCCGCAAGGAAGTGCCTCCTTATTACGCGCAAAATAATTATTCCTCCACTTGACAGCGGGGACCCACCGGACGGGGCCACCGTATTTCGCGAAAAAATGATTCGCCCCCTGACTGCTGGGACCCACGAACTACATCTTCGCACGCAAGGAAGTGCGTCCAGAAAAAAACAATTCGCCCCCCTGACTGTTGGGACCCACCAGCTACATCTTCGCATGCAAGGAAGTGCGTCTGAAAAAAACGATTCTCCCCCCGACTGCTGGGACCCACCTGCTACACCATCGCATGCAAGGAAGTGCGTCCGGGCAAAAAAAATATTCTCCCCCCTGACTGCTGGGACCCAGCAGCTACACCTTCGCATGCAAGGAAGTGCGTCCGGGCAAAAAAAAAACCAAAACCATTCGCCCCCCTAACTGCTGGGACCCACCAGCTACATCTTCGCACGCAAGGAAGTGCGTCCGGAAAAAAAACGATTCACCCCCCTGACTGCTGCGACTATTGGGGAACGTTGCATAAAATAAAAATTTCCTACGTTCACCAAGATCCATCTATGAGTTCATCTAGCAACGAGAGAGAGAGAGATGCATCGACATACCCTTGTAGATCGCGTGCGGAAGCGTTCAAGAGAACAGGGTTGAGGGAGTCGTTCTCATCGTGATCCAAATGACCGGAGATCCTAGCGCCAAACGGACGGCACCTCCGCATTCAACACACGTATGGTCAGCGTGGCGTCTCCTTCGTCTTGATCCAGCAAAGGGGAAGGAGAGGTTGATGAAGATCCAGCAGCACGACGGCGTGGTGGTGGATGCAGCAGGGCTCCGGCAGGGCTTCACCAAGCAACTACGGGAGGAGGAGAAGGTGTAGCAGGGGGAGGGAGGCGCCAAGACTTCAGGGGTGCGGCTTCCCTCACTCCCGCCCTTTATATAGGCCCCCTGGGGGGCGCCGGCCCTGGAGATCCAATCTCAAGGGGGCGAAGGCAAGGGGGGTGGTGTGCCCCCCAAGGCAAGTGGTGCGCCCCCCCCCTAGGGTTTCCAACACCAGGCGCAGGGGGGGCAAGGGGGGGCGCACCAACCCACTAGGGGCTGGTTCCCCTCCCACTTAAGCCCACGGGGCCCTCCGGGATAGATGGCCCCACCCGGTGGACCCCCGGGACCCTTCCGGTGGTCCCGGTACAATACCGGGTGACCCCGAAACTTTCCCGATGGCCGAAACCGCACTTCCTATATATAATTATTTACCTCCGGACCATTTCGGAACTCCTCGTGTCGTCCGGGATCTCATCCGGGACTCCGAACAACATTCGGTTTGCTGCATACTCATATTCATACAACCCTAGCGTCATCGAACCTTAAGTGTGTAGACCCTACGGGTTCGGGAGACATGTAGACATGACCGAGACGGCTCTCCGGTCAATAACCAACAGCGGGATCTGGATACCCATGTTGGCACCCACATACTCCTCGATGATCTCATCAGATGAACCACGATGTCGAGGATTCAAGCAACCCTGTATTCTATTCCCTTTGTTAATCGGTATGTTACTTGCCCGAGATTCGATCGTCGGTATTCCAATACCTCGTTCAATCTCGTTACCGGCAAGTCACTTTACTCGTACCGTAATGCATGATCCCGTGACCAAACACTTGGCCACTTTGAGCTCATTATGATGATGCATTACCGAGTGGGCCCAGTGATACCTCTCCGTAATACGGAGTGACAAATCCCAGTCTCGATCCGTGACAACCCAACAGACACTTTCGGAGATACCTTTAGTGCACCTTTATAGTCAACCAGTTACGTTCTGACGTTTGGTACACCCAAAGCACTCCTACGGTATCCGGAGTTACGATCTCATGGTCTAAGGAAAAGATACTTGACATTGGAAAAGCTCTAGCAAAACGAACTACACGATCTTGTGCTATGCTTAGGATTGAGTCTTGTCCGTCACATCATTCTCCTAATGATGTGATCCCGTTATCAATGACATCCAATGTCCATAGTCAGGAAACCATGACTATCTATTGATCAACGAGCTAGTCAACTAGAGGCTTACTAGGGACATATTGTAGTCTATGTATTCACACGTGTATTACGATTTCCGGATAATACAGTTATAGCATGAATAAAAGACAATTATCACGAACAAGGAAATATAATAATAATCCTTTTATTATTGCCTCTAGGGCATATTTCCAACAGTCTCCCACTTGCACTAGAGTCAATAATCTAGTTATATTGTGATGAATCGAACAACCATAGAGTTCTGGTGTTGATCATGTTTTGCTCGCGGAAGAGGTTTAGTCAACGGATCTGTGACATTCATATCCGTGTGCACTTTGCAAATTTCTATGTCTCCATCTTGAACATTTTCACGAATGGAGTTGAAGCGATGCTTGATGTGCCTGGTCTTCTTGTGAAACCTGGGCTCCTTGGCAAGTGCAATAGCTCCATTGTTGTCACAGAAGAGTTTGATCGGCCCCGACGCATTGGGTATGACTCCTAGGTCGGTGATGAACTCCTTCACCCAAATTGCTTCATGCGCTGCCTCCGAGGCTGCCAGGTACTCCGCTTCACATGTAGATCCCGCCACAACGCTCTGCTTGCAGCTGCACCAGCCATCGCTCCACCATTCAACATATACACGTATCCGGTTTGTGAATTAGAGTCATCCAGATCTGTGTCGAAGCTAGCGTCGACGTAACCCTTTATGACGAGCTCTTCGTCACCTCCATAAACGAAAACATGTCCTTAGTCCTTTTCGTACTTCAGGATATTCTTGACCATGTCCGGTGTTCCTTGCGGGATTACTTTGGTACCTTCCTACCAAACTAACGGCAAGGTTTACATCGGTCCAGTACACAGCATGGCATACATAATAGACCCTATGGCTGATGCATAGGGATGACACTCATCTCTTCTATATCTTCTCGTCTGGTCGGACATTGAGCCGAGATCAATTTCACACCTTGTAATACAGCAAGAACCCTTTCTTGGACTGATCCATTTTGAACTTCTTCAATATTTTATCAAGGTATGTGCTTTGTGAAAGACCTATGAGGCATCTCGATCTATCTCTATAGATCTTGATGCCTAATATATAAGCAGCTTCTCCAAGGTCCTTCATTGAAAACTCTTATTCAAGTAGGCCTTAATGTTGTCCAAAAGTTCTATATCATTTCCCATCAAAAGTATGTCATCTACATATAATATGAGAAATGCTCTGAGCTCCCACTCACTTTCTTGTAAACGCAGGCTTCTCCATAAGTATGCATAAACCCAAACGCTTTGATCATCTCATCAAAGCGAATGTTCCAACTCGAGATGCTTGCACCAGCCCATAAATGGATCGCTGGAGCTTGCATACCTTGTTAGCATTCTTAGGGTCGACAAAACCTTCCGCTGCATCATATACAGTTCTTCCTTAAGATAACCGTTAAGGAATGCCGTTTTGACGTCCATTTGCCATATCTCATAATCATAGTATGCGGCAATTGCTAACATGATTGAGCGGACTTCAGCTTCGCCACGGAGAGAAAGTCTCATCGTAGTCAACCCTTGAACTTGCCAATAACCTTTAGTGACAAGTCGAGCTTATAGATGGTAACATTACCATCCGTGTTCGCCTTCTTCTTAAAGATCCATTTGTTTTCTATCGCTCACGATCATCGGGCAAGTCTGTCAAAGTCCATACTTTGTTTTCATACATGGATCCTATCTCGGATTGCATGGCTTCAAGCCATTTGTTGGAATCTGGGCCCGCCATCGCTTCTTCATTGTTCAAGGTTCACCGTTGTCTAATAACATGATTTCCAGGACAGGGTTGCCATACCACTCGGTGTGGAACGTGTCCTTGTGAACCTCTGAAGTTCAAGAGTAACTTGATCCAAGTACCTTGATCATCATCATTCATTTCCTCTCCAGTCGGTGTAGGCACCACAGGAACATTTTCCTGAGCTGCACTACTTTCCGATTCAAGAGGTAGTACTTCATCGAGTTCTACTTTCCTCCCACTTACTCCTTTCGAGAGAAACTCTTTTTCAAGAAAGGATCTGTTCTTGGCAACAAAGATCTTGCCTTCGGATCTAAGGTAGAAGGTATATATACCCAATGGTTTCCTTAGGGTATCCTATGAAGACGCATTTTTCCGACTTGGGTTCAAGCTTTTCAGGTTGAAGTTTCTTGACATAAGCATCGCATCCCCAAACTTTTAGAAACGACAGCTTAGGTTTCTTCCCAAACAATAATTCATACGGTGTCGTCTCAACGGATTTAGACGGTGCCCTATTTAAAGTGAATGTAGCTGTCTCTAGAGCGTATCCCCAAAATGATAGTGGTAAATCAGTAAGAGACATCGTAGATCGCACCATATCCAATAGAGTGTGATTACGACGTTCAGACACACCATTACGCTGAGGTGTTCCAGGCGGCGTGAGTTGTGAAACGATTACACATTTCCTTAAGTGTGTACCAAATTCGTGACTTAAATATTCTCCTCCACGATCTGATCGTAAGAACTTTATTTTTCGGTCACGTTGATTCTCTACCTCATTCTGAAATTCCTTGAACTTCTCAAAGGTCTCAGACTTGTGTTTCATCAAGTAGACATACCCATATCTACTCAAGTCATCAGTGAGAGTGAGAACATAACGATATCCTCCGTGAGCCTCAACGCTCATTGGACCGCACACATCGGTATGTATGATTTCCAATAAGTTGGTTGCTCGCTCCATTGTTCCGGAGAACGGAGTCTTGGTCATTTTGCCCATGAGGCATGGTTCGCATGTGTCAAATGATTCATAATCGAGAGACTCTAAAAGTCCATCAGAATGGAGCTTCTTCATGCGCTTGACACCAATGTGACCAAGGCGGCAGTGCCACAAATATGTGGGACTATCGTTATCAACTTTACATCTTTTGGTATTCACACTATGAATATGTGTAATATTACGTTCGAGATTCATTAAGAATAAACCATTGACCATCGGAGCATGACCATAAAACATATCTCTCATATAAATAGAACAACCATTATTCTCGGATTTAAATGAGTAGCCATCTCGTATTAAATGAGATCCTGATACAATGTTCATGCTCAAACTTGGCACTAAATAACAATTATTGAGGTTTAAAACTAATCCCGTAGGTAAATGTAGAGGTAGTGTGCGACGGCGATCACATCGACCTTGGAACCATTCCCGCGCGCATCGTCACCTCGTCCTTTGCCGGTCTCCATTTATTCCGCAGCTCTGTTGTGAGTTACAAATATGAGCAACGGCACGGCATCAAATACCGGGAGTTACTACGTCTTCGGTAAGGTACACATCAATTACATGTATATCAAATATACCTTTAGTGTTGCCGACCTTCTTGTCGCTAAGTATTTGGGGCAGTTCCGATTCGAAAGACCCTTCCTTTGCAATAAAAGCACTCGGTCTCGTGCTTGGGTCCATTCTTTGACTTCTTCCGGCAAGCGGCTTACCGGGCGCAGCAACATCCTTGCCGTCCTTCTTGAAGTTCTTCTTACCCTAGCCCTTTTTGAACTTAGTGGTTTTATTGACCATCAACACTTGATGTTCCTTCTTGATTTCTACCTCTGGTGACTTCAGCATTGAAAATACTTCAGAATAGTTTTCACCATCCCTGCATATTGTAGTTCATCACAAAGCTCTTGTAGCTCGGTGGGAGCGATCAAGGATTCTGTCAATGACCGCCTCGTCCGGGAGGTTAATGTCTAGCTGGGACAAAGGTTGTGCAACCTGACATTTTGAGTATGTTCTCACTTGTAAACTATTTTCCTCCATCTTACAACTATAGAACTTGTCGGAGACTTCATATCTCTCGACCCGGGCATGAGCTTGGAAAACCATTTTCAGCTCCTCGAACATCTCATATGCTCCGTGTTGCTCAAAACGCTTTTGGAGCCCCGGTTCTAAGCTGTAAAGCATGCCGCACTGAACGAGGGAGTAATCATCAACATGAGACTGCCAAGCATTCATAACGTCTTGGTTCTTTCGGATGGGTGCTTCACCTAGCGGTGCTTCTAGGACATATTGTTTCTTGGCTGCTATGAGGATGATCCTCAGGTTCCGGACCCAGTCTGAATAGTTGCTGCCATCATCTTTCAGCTTGGTTTTCTCTAGGAACACATTGAAGTTCATGGTAACATGAGCGTTGGCCATTTGATCTACAAGACATTTTTCAAAGATTTTAGACTAATGTTCATGATAATTAAGTTCATCTAATCAAATTATATAATGAACTCCCACTCAGATTTGACATCCCTCTAGTCATCTAAGTGTTACATGATCCGAGTCGACTAGGCTGTGTCCGATCATCACGTGAGACGGACTAGTCATCGTCGGTGAACATCTCCATGTTGATCGTATCTTCCATCGACTCATGTTCGACCTTCGGTCCCTTGTGTTCGAGGCCATGTCTGTACATGCTAGGCTCGTCAAGTTAACCTAAGTGTTTTGCATGTGTAAAACTGTCTTACACCCATTGTATGTGAACGTAAGAATCTATCACACCCGATCATCACGTGGTGCTTCGAAACGACGAACTTTAGGAATGGTGCACAGTTAGGGAGAACACTTTCTTGAAATTATTATAAGGGATCATCTTATTTACTACCGTCGTTCTAAGTAAACAAGATGCATAAACATAATAAACATCACATGCAATTATATAGTGGTGACATGATATGGCCAATATCATATAGCTCCTTTGATCTTCATCTTCGGGGCTCCATGATCATCTTGTCACCGGCATGACACCATGATCTCCATCATGATGATCTCCATCATCGTGTCTCCATGAAGTTGCTCGCCAACTATTACTTCTACTACTATGGCTAACACGTTTAGCAATAAAGTAAAGTGATTTACATGGCGTTTCTCAATGACACGCAGGTCATACAAAAATTAAAGACAACTCCTATGGCTCCTGCCGTTGTCATACTCATCGACATGCAAGTCGTGATTCCTATTACAAGAATATGATCTCATACATCACATATATATCATTCATCATTCATCACAACTTTGGCCTTATCACATCACAAAACACTTGCTGCAAAAACAAGTTAGACGTCCTCTAATTGTTGTTGCAAGTTTTTACGTGGCTGCAATAGGGTTCTAGCAAGAACGTTTTCTTACCTACGTGAAAGCCACAACGTGATTTGTCAACTTCTATTTACCCTTCATAAGGACCCTTTTCATCGAATCCGCTCCAACTAAAGTGGGAGAGACAGACACCCGCTAGCCACCTTATGCAACTAGTGCATGTCGATCGGTGGAACCTATCTCACGTAAGCGTCACGTAAGGTCGGTCCGGCCGCTTCATCCCACAATACCGCTGAAGCAAGATAGGACTAGTAGCGGCAAGAAAGTTGACTACATCTACGCCCACAACAAATTGTGTTCTACTTGTGCAATAGAGAACTACGCATAGACCTAGCTCATGATGCCACTGTTGGGGAACGTTGCATAAAATAAAATTTTCCTACGTTCAGCAAGATCCATCTATGAGTTCATCTAGCAACGAGAGAGAGAGATGCATCTACATACCCTTGTAGATTGCGTGCGGATGCGTTCAAGAGAACGGGGTTGAGGGAGTCATTCTCGTCGTGATCCAAATCACCGGAGATCCTAGCGCCGAACGGACGGCGCCTCCGCGTTCAACACACGTACGGTCAGCGTGACGTCTCCTCCGTCTTGATCCAGCAAGGGGAAGGAGAGGTTGATGAAGATCCAGCAGCACGACGGCGTGGTGGTGGATGCAGCGAGGTTCGGCAGGCTTCGCCAAGCAACTACGGGAGGAGAAGGAGGTGTAGCAGGGGAGGAGGCTGGGGTTCACGGGACTTGAGGGTGCGGCTGCCTCCCCCCCCCCTTTATATAGGCCCCCAGGCGCCCGCCCTGAGATCCAATCTCCCGGGGGCGGCTGAGGGGTGGAGTGCCCCAAGGCAGTGGTGCGCCCCCCACCCTAGGGTTTCCAACCCGGTGCGGGGGGCCCAAGGGGCGCACCAGCCCACTAGGGCTGGTTCCTCCCACTTCAGCCCACGGGGCCCTCCGGATAGGTGGCCCCACCGGTGGACCCCCGGGACCCTTCCGGTGGTCCCGGTACAATACCGGGTGACCCCGAAACTTTCTCGATGGCCAAAACCGCACTTCCTATATATAATTCTTTACCTCCGGACCATTCCGGTACTCCTCGTGACGTCCGGGATCTCATCCAGGACTCCGAACAACATTCGGTTTGCTGCATACTCATATTCATACAACCCTAGCGTCACCGAACCTTAAGTGTGTAGACCCTACGGGTTCGGGAGACATGTAGACATGACCGAGACGGCTCTCCGGTCAATAACCAACAGCGGGATCTGGATACCCATGTTGGCTCCCACATACTCCTCGATGATCTCATCGGATGAACCACGATGTCGAGGATTCAAGCAACCCCGTATTCTATTCCCTTTGTCAATCGGTATGTTACTTGCCCGAGATTCGATCGTCGGTATCCCAATACCTCGTTCAATCTCGTTACCGGCAAGTCACTTTACTCGTACCGTAATGCATGATCCCGTGACCAAACACTTGGTCACTTTGAGCTCATTATGATGATGCATTACCGAGTGGGCCCAAGTGATACCTCTCCGTAATATGGGTGACAAATCCCGATCTCGATCCGTGACAACCCAATGACACTTTCGGAGATACCTGTAGTGCACCTTTATAGTCACCCAGTTACGTTGTGACGTTTGGTACACCCAAAGCACTCCTACGGTATCCGGGAGTTACAGATCTCATGGTCTAAGGAAAAGATACTTGACGTTGTAAAAGCTCTAGCAAAACGAACTACACGATCTTGTGCTATGCTTAGGATTGGGTCTTGTCCATCACATCATTCTCCTAATGATGTGATCCTGTTATCAATGACATCCAATGTCCATAGTCAGGAAACCATGACTATCTATTGATCAACGAGCTAGTCAACTAGAGGCTTACTAGGGACATATTGTAGTCTATGTATTCACACGTGTATTACGATATCCGGATAATACAATTATAGCATGAATAAAAGACAATTATCACGAACAAGGAAATATAATAATAATCCTTTTATTATTGCCTCTAGGGCATATTTCCAACAGGGCCCACCGGCTACATCTTCGCACGCAAGGAAGTGCGTCCAGGCAAAAAAATGATTCGCCCCCCTGACTGTTGGGACCCACCAGCTACATCTTCGCACGCAAGGAAGTGCCTGACAGTCGGGACCCACCTGGTCGAAGCGTACGTAGCATTGTCATTCTGGTCGCGAACGTGTACGTACATACTGTTTGTTGTAGAGGCACGCACGTAGCATGTACACATACGTACAGCGGCGAGGGTGCAAGAAAGAAAATACGGCCACGTACGTACATACGGGCAGGGTCTCGAATGCCTACTCGCGCATACGTACATGGCTGGGTCGGAACGGAGAAACAGCGTCGTCGTCGTGTTCATGGGGAGGCAACGGAATGCGTCGTGTTCATGGGGAGGCAGCGGAATGCGTCGTGTTCATCAGGAGGCAGCGGAATGCGTGGGAGCCAACCGGCTTGGGCGGAACAGGCAATGGAAGCGAGGCTGGCGTATCGCGAAGCGGAGGAAGCGGCCTTGTGTTCAACCGCGCAGCGTTCGGAACGGGTCCTGTTGATCGGGAGGGTGTGGCGTGCCGCAAAAACGGAGAAGCGGACCTCCTACGGTCAAACGGGGTCCTGTTGATCGGGAGGGGTGTGGCGTACCGCTAAACGGAGGAAACATACCTCCTACGGTCGAAACGGGGGTCCTGTTGATCGGGAGGGGTGTGGCGTACCGCAAAACAAACGAAACGGACTTGTGTTGGAGCGCTACGGTCGAAACGGGGGTCCTGTTCATCGGGAGGGGTGTGGAGTACCGCAAAACGGGACTCCACGGGATACTGTTCATCTCCACTGTCGACCTCCTCCAGCCTCCACGGGATACCGTCGACCTCCTCCAGCCTCCACGGGCTCCTATTCATCCAGCCTCCACCGCGCGCTACTCCACCGGCTACTGTTCAACCACCCCTCCACGGGCACTGAGGGAGTCCCGGACTAGGGGGTGTCCGGATAGCCGGATTATCGTCACGGCCGGACACCAAGACTATGAAGATACAAGATTGAAGACTTCGTCCCGTGTCCAGATGGGACTTTCCTTGGCGTGGAAGGCAAGCTTGGCGATACGGATATGTAGATCTCCTACCATTGTAACTGACTCTGTGTAACCCTAACCTATCCGGTGTCTATATAAACCAGAGGGTTTTAGTCCGAAGGACGAACAACAATTGTACCATAGGCTAGCTTCTAGGGTTTAGCCTCCTTGATCTCGTGGTAGATCTACTCTTGTACTACCCATATCATCAATATTAATCAAGCAGGAGTAGGGTATTACCTCCATCGAGAGGGCCCGAACCTGGGTAAAAACATCGTGTCCCTTGTCTCCTGTTACCATCCGCCTAGACGCACAGCCGGGACCCCCTACCGAGATCCGCGGTTTGACACCGACATTGGTGCTTTCATTGAGAGTTCCTCTGTGTCGTCACCGATAGGCCCGATGGCTCCTTCGATCATCAACAACGACGCGGTCCAGGGTGAGACTTTCCTCCCCGGGCAGATCTTTGTATTCGGCGGCTTTGCACTGCTGGCCAATTCGCTTAGCCATCTGGAGCAGATCGAAAGCTACGCCCCTGGCCATCAGGTCAAATTTGCAAGTTTGAACTATACGGCCGATATCCGCGGAGACTTGATCTTCGACGGACTCGAGCCGCAGCCAAGTGTGCCGCACTGTCTCGATGGGCATGACCTAGCTCTGCAGCCGAACAGTGCCCTGGAGGCCGCATCAGCATCCGCTCCGACCCTTAATTCGGAGCCGGATTCCCCGATCGAGGACGAGTGGTTGGACACCGCCTCGGGGGCTATGATCTCTACGGTGATTGAGCCGGACTCCATCCTTGTCCCTTGCGAAGACCTCGACTCCAGGGTGCCGGACTCCTCTCCGGACTCCGAACCCTCCGCGCCCCTGCCAATCGAATCCGATTGGGCGCCGGTCATGGAGTTCACTGCCGCGGACATCTTTCAGCGCTCGACCTTTGGCGACATCCTGAATTTACTAAAGTCTCTCTCTTTATCCGGAGAGCCCTGGCTAGACTACGGTCAGGAAGGTTGGGATGCGGACGGCGAAGAAATTCAACGCCCACCCACCACCCACTTCGTAGCCACTGTCGAAAGCTTACACGACGTGCTCGAATTCGACTCCGAAGACATCGACGGTATGGACGACGATGTATGAGACAACCATAAACCAGCGCCTATAGGATGCTGGACAACCACCTCAACCCATGATGTATACATGGTGGATACACCTAAAGGAAATGAAGACGAGGAACAACGGGACGCTACGAAGGATAAATCCCTCGAAAAGCAGTCAAAACGGCAACGTAAACGCCGAACCAAGTCCCGCCTCAACAAAGACCCAGCCATAGAGCAGGGCGAACCGGTGGACGACGAACAAGCTATCGAGCAACCGTCCGAACAAGACAACTTGGATAAACAACCCGTCCCCGGCGAAGACAACAGTCCGGACGATCTCACGCCGGACAAACTGTTGGAGCAAAATAACCTCGAGAAAAGGCTCGTCGCCACTGCGCGTAGCCTGAAAAAGCAGAAGCGGAAGCTCAAAACAGCGGAAGATGCACTCAGGATCAGATGGAGCAAAGTATTCAACACCGCAGACAAATACGGCGACGATGCGCGAACAAAGAGCTACCCAAAAAGAAAGCTACTGCCCAAATTCGACGAGGAGGCCTTAGAGCCCCCACAATCAAAAAGTAAGAAGGCCACCCGGTCGGATGGACGACCCCACGGCAAAAAGAGAGCGGCAAATGACGCCGCACACAAGCCGCATAAGGATTCACATCAGAAGGATGGCCCACTTAGGTCCATCTATGGGCCGAGAAAGCAAGCCCTTCAAAGCAATGCAACACGCCAAATATCCGAACATCACGGCACACCCAAATACAGGGGCGCCGCACATCCCCTATGTTTCACCAATGAGGTGCTGGATCATGAATTCCCAGCGGGATTCAAACCCGTAAACATAGAGGCATACGACGGAACAACAGACCCTGGAGTCTGGATCGAGGATTACATCCTCCACATACACATGGCTAGAGGAGATGATCTCCACGCCATAAAATACTTACCCCTCAAACTCAAAGGGCCAGCTCGGCATTGGCTTAAAAGCCTCCGCGAAAACACCATTGGAAGCTGGGAAGAGCTCGAGGATGTGTTTCAGGCAAATTTTCAGGGGACCTATGTCCGCCCTCCGGATCTGCACGATCTAAGTCACATAACTCAACAGTCCGGAGAGTCAGCCGGAAATTCGGAACAGGTTCCTTACTAAAAGAGCCAAATAGTCGATTGTCTGCACGCTGAAGCCTTAGCAGCCTTCAAACACAACGTCCGAGACGAATGGCTCGCCAGACACCTCGGCCAAGAAAAGCCAAGGACAATGGCCGCATTAACAAGCCTCATGACCCGCTTTTGCACGGGAGAGGATAGCAGGCTAGCAAGATGCAGCACCAGCGACCCAAGTACATCCGAAGTTAGGGATGGAAACGGGAAACCACGGCACAACAAGGACCAGCGCCGGATTAAAAGGAACGGTCCAAAGAGCGCGGCAGTCAACGCCGGATTCAAAAGCTCACTGCAGAACAATAAAAAATTGCCCCTTAAGGATAATAGCGATGAGCTATCCAACTTAAACAAAATCTTGGACAAGATATGTCAAATCCACAGTACTCCCGGGAGGCCTGCAAACCATACCCACAGAGATTGTTGGGTCTTCAAACAGTCCGGCAGACTCAACGCCGAACACAAGGGGCTCGACACACCAAGTGAAGATGAGCATTTTAGGGAGTACTGTGGTTTTGACACTGCTTGTCAAAACCACAGTACTCCCGGGAGGCCTGCAAACCATACCCACAGAGATTGTTGGGTCTTCAAACAGTCCGGCAGACTCAACGCCGAACACAAGGGGCTCGCCACAACACTAAAATGTGCGCCGCACATTGGTTGTCAAAACCAATCACCTTCGACCATCAGGACTATTCCGAAAGTATCTGGAGCGCAGGATGGACTGCCTTGATATTGGATCCTATAATCGACGGATTCCAATTTACACAAGTCCTCATGGATGGCGGCAATGACATAAACCTGATATATCAGGACACAATCCGCAGGATGGGGATAGACCCAACCAAAATTCGCAATAGCAACACCTCCTTTAAAGGGGTAATGCCAGGCCCATATGCCCATTGTACGGGCTCCCTACTATTAGAAGTTGTGTTCGGTTCATCCGACAACTTCCGTCGCGAAAAGTTAGTCTTCCATGTCGCCCCATTTAAAAGTAGCCATCAAGCACTATTGGGATGCGAAGCTTTCGCCCGCTTTAACGCAATACCGCATTATGCATCTCTAACACTTAAAATGCCCGGTCCACGCGGCATCATCTCACTAAAAGGAAGTATTAAGTGTTACTCGAGCACGGAAGAACGTGAGACTGCCTTGGCAGCCCCACACCTATCCGGCTCCGCTAGTCAAAGAACCTGAATTGGTCATTCAAACCCCGGACACGGCCAGACGAGTCCGGCACCTACTAGCGGCATACCCCTATACAAGGGGCTGCACGCATGTATCACAAGAGACACTAAAGCTCAATTTTATTCACTTCTTCGAATCGTACTCCGTTTATTTAATATAAAGTACATCTTTTGCACGATCCTTTTTCTTTTAAACTAAGTTCCTCTCTTTTACAGATGAACAACGTGCTACACCCGTCCAGGATACGGCACAACGGAGACACAAAGCAGACGTGCGAGGGACCCGTTGCAAGGATTATTTTCAGATTACGACCCTGCGTAAACCTTTTTTACTGTCTCTTGTTGATATACATCCCCCGGTTTCTTACTATAACCGAGGAGGAGGCTGGCGTTTTGGCATTGGCCGCACCAGAATTTTTGCGCGTACCTGGACACCAGGGGCTTAGGGCATTATTCTGCCCGTTATTATAAAGACCGAATACCTTAGGGAGTATTCGGCGTCTCGAGTTAGGCCTTATATGCATCAGCTCTGAATCATGTCTTTGGTCAAATGTTGGGTTTGCCCGGCTCCTGTGTTTTGCTACCTTATGTTCCGTTTTATCGGCTAACGCGGCACCAGGAGAACTACTGCGATTGTGCCCCGGTTCGGCCGGGCGAGCACCTCAGTAGAGAAAGCCGAAAAGTAACTGTCATGATATAGCGAGAGACTGGTCAACCACTCGATGACTCATCGGAATGTTTAGAATTCCTCCGCATTAACGAAGGACCGGTTTTCGGTCAGGCACATACGCACCCCAAATTCGGGAGAGTGCGGTGCCCCCAGGGGTTATATAGTAGCCCCACCCTCGAACTCCTATGGCTAAGTGAAAGTGATAAAGCATTATAGTCCGGTAGCCTAGTTTGCTACGCTACCACCTCCTTAACAGGACCAAGATGTTGGATTAAGTGTGAAAAAGTGCCTTGTTTGCAAACACCCCCGCACTGTGCGTGGGGGCTAAAGCCAAGGACTGCCATCTTTCAGGTTATATATACATATCTGAAAACGGCCGCATGTGGAGTAGTTTACTACTTGAGCGCACAAGTATAAAAAGCTCTTATATCATATTGAAACATTGTTTTCAAAAATCATACATGTCATTTAAACATAATATCCTTGAGCATCTGCGTCTCTATTAAACGAGCGCCTGCAGACTTCCTCAAAGTAGTGCTCGGCGGTACTCGGCTTCTGTCGAATCTTGGGATGCAACATCGGTGGCCTTCATATCTGCCCAAAGATGTCTTGACACGGGCGAGCCATCCGCGCTCCTCAATACACGCCGACCGCTTTATTGCGTCGACTGCTGTACCGCACCAAGGAACTGCTGCACTAAACCAAAATAACTCTTGGTGAGGTCCGCCCGCCACAAATGGGTCATGACATGCTTCATGGCAAGTCCGGATAGTCGATTCAGCTCGGCCCACTCGCCAACCGATCGGTCAGCGGAAGAAGACGTTCCGGACTATGGAATTGCGACCAATATAGCTCTTCCCTTCGTGCCCCTTCGGCCTCGGAAGTGCTCAATCGCGTCCGCAGGCGCTTCGCCGCTAAGTCCGATAAGCATCCTCCAAACTCCACAACTTGTCCAATTGAGCATACTTGGATCCGTATATTTCCTCCGCAGCGAAGCGGTTTTCCAGCCGCAATTTCCCGGCCCGACTCAGCTCCTCCTTGGCAGCTCTCAAAGCGAATGGGCATTCTTGGATTGGCGGCGGCCTTTTCAGCCCTCTTGCTCGCTTGGCGTTCTTTTCAAGAACCTCGCAGCGGTCGGTAGTATCCTTCAATTTTCGGCCATTTCGCCATTTCCTCCTTGCTTCGGCGATGAGCAGCCCGTTCGCTTCTAGCTCTTGGCCGCCCTTAAAGCGACGCATTACTATTTCTGGCTTGCTCTTTCGCTCGGGCGAGTTCCGCCAGCTCCTCCTCCAAGAGCGGCACCATCTGCATTAAGCATACAAATAGTAAGACATGGGCGTCAAGCTCACTTACCAGGTGTCCGCGTAGAAGTCACATACCTTGTGACTCGTCAAACCGTTTATTGACCAGCACGATGTCCACATCCGCCTCGTCAAGTTGCCGCTTTAGTTCGGCATATTCATCAGTCCGGCCAGCCACCGGACGCCCCGCCACCTGTTTAGGAGCGGTGATATGTTATAACTGAGATTTTGATCCTCGACACGCTGTCAATTTTGACAACATACCGAGTCTCAGGGGCTACTATCTATGCAGGGCGCATTTCATATGCATAACTGTCAGAAGGTACATCATTTTTGCGTACCTCGAACCCCGTCAGTAAGCTTCTGACGGCTTCATGCAATCCGCTCTCCGCGGATGCAATCCTTTCAATCACCGTACCCATTAGAGCACGGTGATCTTACGAGATAACCGCCGCCCGAGCAGATCCTTCACTCCTCCGACCGCACACCACTTGGCGCGGACCTTCCGCCTCGCCGGACTTGGGGAACCCTCCGCGCGACACCTCGGGTCGTCCGCCTGCATGAGGGTGCGACAGTGGAGGCGTTTCACTCTCCATCATCTCCGGAAGAAAATCCCCCGAAGACGAGCTCTGCTGAGAAGGGCTGAGGTCCGAACTACAAGGTACAATTTCGGTTATCTTCATAAATAAATGCAGGGATGTTCCTTATTTACAAGACTCCTTCTTTTTACTTACGGCTCGCTGGAGGGCTGATCCCCTTGGGGAAATAGTGCGGCTGGGTTACTTCCCAGCGCCGGACTCTCTGACAAAGATTCCTGTCCCCTCTTTGAGGCCTTGACCTCCGGATCTTCCGAAGCGGTCCTCTTCTCTCCTCGAAGGATGGGACTTTTAATCCCTCCTTCCTTGATAGCCTCCTTCGTAGAGGCAGTTCCTTCCCCGCTCCCCCCTTCGCCTTCTTCAAAAGGCGCGACCTTCGACATCTTGGTCAGCATGGGATCCGGCGTGGTCTCCGGGAGGGGAGCCGGACACCTTATTAACTTTGCCTTGGCTATCCACTCCTGTTCAAGAAACGGCTCCTTTAAAGGGCATATATATATGATAAATGAATGAACAGCTTGTCCGGTTACAGGACTACTTACTTGAGTATCTGGGCGATTGCAGCTTAGTCCTGCGTCCTCAGTCAGGTCCGGACACCTCTCTGGTGATCCGAAGAACAGTTTATACATCTCCACGGGCGTCGTGCCCATAAAATTTTGGAGAGCTCGTGGTCCCTCCGGATTGAATTCCCACAGGCGGAGGGGGCGACGTTTGCAGGGCAGAAGGCGCCGGATCAACATAACCTGTGCCACTGCAACCAGATTGATCTCCCTTTCTTGGAGGTCTCGAATACGGCCCTGCAGCAAAGGAACGTCCTTGGACGGCCCCCAGTCGAGCCCCTTGTTGACCCATGACGCCAGCCGCTGTGGTGGACCTGAGCGGAAGGTGGGGAGCGCCACCCATTTGGTGCCCCTGGGAGCGGTGATATAAAACCACTCCCGTTGCCACAAACCAAGCTCCTCTTGAAAAGAGCCCTCGGGCCATGGATCATCAGCACATTTGCTTATGACCGCCCCTCCGCATTCTGCTTGTTGCCCCTCGATCATCTTTGGCTCCACCTTGAAGGTCTTGGGCCACAATCCAAAGCGGGGGGTAATATGGAGGAAGGCCTCACATACGACAATGAATGACGAGATATGGAGGATGGACTCCGGATTCAAGTCATGGAAATCCAGCCCATAATAAAACATGAGCCCCCGCACAAAGGGATCCGTCGGGAAACCTAAACCCCGAAGGAAGTGAGACACGAACACCACGTTCTCGTGGGGCTCAGGAGTGGGAATGACCTGCCCTGGAGCAGGCAGCCTGTGCGAAATCTCGCCGGTTAGATACTTAGCGTCTCGCAGCTTTAGCACATCTTCTTCCGTGGCGGAAGAAGACATCCATCGGCCGTGCTGGTCGGAGCCGGACATCGTCGAAGGTCCGAATCACCTAAATCTGAAGCTTTGGGTGTTAGAACTCGAAGCGCGAGGCGAACTCGATGGAGGGTGTAAAAAGGAGAGGGCCTTGGTCTCATTATAAAGAGGTTGAATACCAAGAGCCCACCCCGTGGTCGATTAGGACTAGCCTTCGATAGAGGAGGTGTACCGAAGGGCGCGGTTGGGTTACCCACGTCTGTATTGATGAGAATCTCGGAATAAGGGGGCATGATCTATGCTTTGATAAGACGTGCCAAGGAAACCGCCTCGCTAAACGCGCTGAGGTGGAACAGTAAAAAACAATTCATATAAAGACCTGTCCACGGTGTGATGTCACGCCACGGAATACGTCAGCAGATCTGTGCAAAAATTATTCTCTCTACGGTGTGATGTGGAACTTGTTTTGCAGAGCCGGACACTATCCTGGTGTTCAAAACCTTCTATGAAGTATTCGGAGGAGGAACCCGCCTTGCAATGCCGAAGACAATATGCGCGTCGGACTCGTCGTCATTGAAGCCTGGTTCAGGGGCTACTGAGGGAGTCCCGGACTAGGGGGTGTCCGGATAGCCGGACTATCGTCACGGCCGGACTCCAAGACTATGAAGATACAAGATTGAAGACTTCGTCCCGTGTCCGGATGGGACTTTCCTTGGCGTGGAAGGCAAGCTTGGCGATACGGATATGTATATCTCCTACCATTGTAACCGACTCTGTGTAACCCTAACCTATCCAGTGTCTATATAAACCGGAGGGTTTTAGTCCGAAGGACGAACAACAATCGTACCATAGGCTAGCTTCTAGGGTTTAGCCTCCTTGATCTCGTGGTAGATCTACTCTTGTACTACCCATATCATCAATATTAATCAAGCAGGAGTAGGGTATTACCTCCATCGAGAGGGCCCGAACCTGGGTAAAAACATCGTGTCCCTTGTCTCCTGTTACCATCCGCCTAGACGCACAGTTCGGGACCCCCTACCCGAGATCCGCCGGTTTTGACACCGACAGGCACCCCTCCACCGTCTACTGTTCATCAAGCCCTCCACACCACGGGGTCCTGTTCAACCACCCCTCCACGGCCACCCTCCATCGTCTACTGTTCATCTAGCCCTCCACACCACGGGGTCCTGTTCATCCAGAGGCAACGCCACCGCTCACTGTTCATCCAACCCCCACCCCCCTGCAATGCTCACTGTTCATCCAATGGATCGGCTTCAGTTAGCAGCAGTAGCGAAGGAATCGCTCCATCGGGTTCAGTTAACAGCCATCGATCGTTCAGTAACACGTAGCCTGCAGTGCAATCTCTCGGGTTTAGTTAGAGCCCAACGCCTCGCTCGGGTTCAGTTAGAGCCAACGCCTCGCACACACGCGCGTACGTGTACGAGAGAAACGCGCATCGCTCGGCCCTCGGCCTCCCACCGTAACCGGGAACTCCCCGTAATTCCCCCCCCCCCCCGCTTCTACCACGGGTTTTTCCGTCATGGACGGCCCAAAGAATGTCATGGACTGGACATCCAGGTGACCTGTCATTTTATCGTGAGTGAGGAGCGGAGTCCACTCCTCTTGAGAATAACCCGCCTAGCATGGAAGATACAGACAGTCCTAGTTGATACATGATCTATTCGAGCATACAAAACAGAATTTCATTTGAAGGTTTAGAGTTTGGCACATACAAATTTACTTGGAACGGCAGGTAGATACCGCATATAGGAAGGTATGGTGGACTCATATGGAATGACTTTGGGGGTTTATGGAAGTGGATGCACAAGCAGTATTCCCGCTTAGTACAAGTGAAGGCTAGAAAAAGACTGGGAAGCGACCAACTAGAGAGCGACAACAGTCATGAAGATGCATTAAAATTAATAAACATTGAGTGCAAGCATGAGTAGGATATAATCCAACATGAACATAAATATCGTGAAGGCTATGTTGATTTTGTTTCAACTACATGCGTGAACATGTGCCAAGTCGAGCCACTTGAATCATTCAAAGGAGGATACCACCCTATCATACCACATCACAACCATTTTAATAGCATGTTGGCACGCAAGGTAAACCATTATAAAATCCTAGCTAATTAAGCATGGCATGAGCAACTATAATCTCTAAGTATCATTGCAAACATGTTTCATTCATAATGGGCTGAATCAGGAACGATGAGCTAATCGTATTTACAAAAACAAGAGAGGTCGAGTTCATACCAGCTTCTCTCATCTCAATCAGTCCATCATATATCGTCATTATTTCCTTTCACTTGCACGATCGAACAGTGTGAATAATAATAATGGTGCACGTGCATTGGACTAAGCTGGAATCTGCAAGCATTTAATACAAAGGAGAAGACAAGGTAATATGGGCTCTTGGTTAAATCAACAATAATGCATATAAGAGCCACTTCAAAATTTTCATTATGGCCTTCTCCAATCGACCCCCAAAGAAAAGAAAAGAAATAAAACTATTTACACGGGAAAGCTCCCAACAAGCAAAAGAAGAACAAGAACTATTTTTGGGTTTTCTTTGAAGTACTACTACTACAGGAATGGAAAGTAAACTAAATAAAAGCTATAACTAATTATTTTTTGTTTTTCTTAAGGTTATTCAAACATGCAAGAAGAAAGCGAGAAAAAGGAAAATAAACTAGCATGGATAGTACAGTGAAAAAGTATGAGCACTGACAACTAGAATGAGTGTGTGAACATGAATGTAATGTAGGTGAGAAATACGTACTCCCCCAAGCTTAGGCTTTTGGCCTAAGTTGGTCTATGCCCATGGATGGCCTGGCGGATATCCGAAGTTGTAACTGGGGTCGTACTAAGATGCAGCTGCTATTGCCTCATGAGCTGCAGCTTGGAGGCGAGCTGCCTCTGTCCTCCTCTCGTACTTGTTTACCTCCTCCCTGGTTATAATATATCTCCTTTTTGCCTGAAATTCGAAGAAACCAGGGGCAGGGAGAGCAACATGGACAGTGCGACGTCTGTCAAAGATTAGTCGGTATTGGAGGAACTGTTCATTCCTCTCAATAAACTGTGGCAAACCATAGCATTATAATCTAAGTAAGCAGGAGGCAATTCCATATCATTTTCATGTATGGGTACCTCAAGATAATTAGCCACGCGGGTTGCATAAATTCCACCGAACAAATCTCCACTAATACTGTTATTATGCAGCCTACGTGCAACAATGGCCCCCAAGTTATATTGTTTATCTCCTAACACAGCACTCTTGAGAACACTAAGATCTGGAACACACATGTGACATGCCTCATCCTTACCGTTTATGCATCTACCTATAAAGAGAGAAAAATAATGTATAGCAGGAAAATGAATGCTCCCTATGGTAGCTTGTGCTATTTCTCTAGATTCCCCCACAGTGATACTAGTAAGAAAATCTTTAAACTCAGATTTGCAAGGTTCACTAGCACTACCCCATTGCAGGAGTTTACAAGCAGTATTAAAATCTTCTAAGTCGGTGGTATGAGATTTATCATAGAGATCAAATAGGACAGTGTGAGAATTGCGTGAAGATGTAAATTTAAACCTTCTCACAAAGGAATCGGTTAGGTGGTAATATTGGGGGCACTTATCTAATATGAAGCCCTTGAGTTCAGCATTACGCACATATGCGTCAAATTCCTCCTTAATTCCTGCTTGGACCATGAAATTTTTTGAAGGCCATTCACAAGGCCGCACTTGAGCTTCTCTTGGTAGTTCATGGTCCGGATCACGTATTGCGGGCCTGGGTCCTTGCTTCCTTGAAGACCCGCCTTGGTACATTTTCGTAAACATAATTCTTCCTCTAAAAAATTTCTGAAATTTATATTAACTCGAAATAAAAGTGAACCAAACTCAACAAGATTGATAGCAACTACTCCTACAAGTGCCTAGAGACTATATCATGCATTAGAACTACTAGGACCAAATAAATTTGACATGCAAGCTCAAGAATAGGGTCACCTAAGCAGCAGAAATTTGCAATAAATAAAGCACTAGAACAAAAACTAATTGGACCATTGGAGGAGTCACATACCGAAGAACAATCCCCCAAAGTAGTTTTGTGAGTGGAGCTTTGAGCAAGGAGATCGAAAATCGCAGCAAGATGAGCTAGAACACGGGTTTGAGCTGATTGGTGATTTTTTCTGGAGGAAGGAGTGTGTGGGTGCTGGAATAAGTGGAGGGGCCACGTGGGGCCACGAGGCAGGGGGCGCACCCTGGACCCTCGTGGCCAGGTGGTGGCTCCCCTTGATGTGTTCTCAGTGCCAAATATTCTTAAATATTCTAGAAAAAATCATATTTCAATTCATTTGGAGAACTTTTATTTTCGGGGTATTATTTTATTGCAAGGATAATTCAGAAAACAGACAGAAAATACTATTTTTGCTTTATGTAATCGAAATAACAGAAAGTAAAAGGAGGGTACAGAAGGTTGTGCTTTCTAACTTTATCCATCTCATGTTCATCAAAAGGAATCCACTAACAAGGTTGATCAAGTCTTGTTAACAAACTCATTCCGAATTGCATGAAACCGGAGAATTTTCGAATAGCACTAGGATACCTCAACGGGGATATGAACATCCCCAACAATAAGAATATCATATTTCTTCTTGACAGTAGGAAGAGGAAATTCAAAACCTCCAATAATAATCGGTGGAATTTTTCCAATAGAATTGATACTGTGGACTTGAGGTTGTTTCCTCGAAAAGTGGCATTGCCTTTGTTGCAATCAATAACAGCCCCTGCAGTATTCAAAAAGGGTCTACAAGGATAATCGACACACTACCGTCCTCAGGAATATCAAGAATAACAAAGTCTGTTAAAAATAGTAACGTTTGCAACCACAACAGGACATCCTCACAAATACCGACAGGTATAGCGATTGATTTATCGGCCATTTGCAAAGATATTTCAATAGGTGTCAACTTATTCAAATCAAGTCTACGACATAAAGAGAGAGGCATAACACAAACACCGGCTCCAAGATCACATAAAGTAGTTTTAACATAGTTTCTTTTAATGAAGCATGGTACAGTTGGTACTCCTGGATCTCCAAGTTTCCTTGGTATTCCACCCTTAAAAGTATAATTAGCAAGCATGGTGGAAATTTTAGCTTCCAGTATATTTCTTTTATTTGTAACAATTTCTTTCATATACTTAGCATAAGGATTCATTTTAAGCATATCAGTCAAACGCATACGCAAAAAGATAGGTCTAAGCATTTCAACAAAGCGCTCAAAATCCTCATCATCCTTTTTCTTGGATGGTTTAGGAGGAAAAGGCATGGGTGTCTGAACCCATGGTTCTCTTTCTTTACCGTGCTTCCTAGCAACGAAGTCTCTCTTATCATAACATTTTTGATTCTTTGATTGTGGGTTATCAAGATCAACAGCTGGTTCAATCTCTACATCATTGTTATTGCTAGGTTGAGCATCAACATGAACATCATCATTAACATCATCGCTAGGTTCATGTTCATCCCCGATTGTGTTTCAGCATAAGAAATAGAAATATCATTGGGATTCTCAGGTGTATCTACAACAGGTTCACTAGAAGCATGCAAAGTCCTATCATTTTTCTTTTTCTTCCTTTTAGAAGGACTAGGTGTAACAATCATTAGTTCCCTGAGAATCCTGCTCAATTCTCTTAGGGTGGCCCTCAGGATACAAAGGCTCCTGAGTCATTTTACCCCCTCTAGTCATAACTCTAACAACATTATCATTTATCTTATTATTTAATTCATTGAGCAAATCTTTTTGATCTTTAAGCACTTGTTCTACTTGAGTGGTAACCATAGAAGCATGTTTACTAATGAGTTTAAGTTCACCTTTAACTCTAGACATATAATCACTCAAGTGTTCAATCATATAAGCATTGCGTTTCAATTTTCTACTAACATAAGCATTGAAGTTTTCTTGTTTAACAATAAAATTATCAAACTCATCTAAGCATTGGCTAGCAGACTTATAACGAGGAATATCACCTTCATCAAATCTATAGAGAGAATTTACCATTACTACCTGTGTCGGGTTATCAAGACCATGTTTTCCTTCAATAGGTGGTAAATTCTTAACATGTTTAGCTTTAATACCTTTTTCTTTCATAGATTTCTTTGCCTCTTGCATATCTTCGGGACTGAGAAATAGAATAGCCCTTTTCTTTGGAGTTGGCTTAGGAGTTGGTTCAGGAAGTGTCCGATTATTTTCATTAGTCAACATATTATTCAATAGAAATTCAGCTTGATCAATAGTTATTTCCCTGAAAACACAACCAGCACAACTATCCAGGTGGTCTCTGGAAGCATCGGTCAGTCCATTATAAAAGATATCAAGTATTTCATTTTTCTTGAGAGGACGATCAGGCAAAGCATTAAGTAATTGGAGAAGCCTCCCCCAAGCTTGTGGGAGACTCTCTTCTTCAATTTGCACAAAATTATATATTCCCCTTAAGGCAGCTTGTTTCTTATGAGCGGGGAAATATTTAGCAGAGAAGTAATAGATCATATCCTGGGGACTACGCACACAACCAGGACCAAGAGAATTAAACCATGTTTTAGCATCACCCTTTAATGAGAACGGAAATAATTTAAGGATATAGTAGTAACGAGTTTTCACATCATTAGTGAATAGGGTAGCTATATCATTTAATTTAGTAAGATGTGCCACAACAGTTTCAGATTCATAGCCATAGAAAGGATCAGATTCAACCAAAGTAATTATCTCAGGATCGACAGAGAAATCATAATCCTTATCGGAAATACAGATAGGTGAAGTAGCAAAAGCAGGGTCATATTTCATTCTAGCATTCAAAGATTTTTCTTTAAGCTTAGCTAATAATTTCTTAAGATCATATCTATCATTGCAAACAAGAAAATCTCTAGCAGTTTCTTCATCCATAACATAACTCTCAGGTACATCAGGCAATTCATATCTAGGGGGAGAATCTTCATCATCACTTTCATCAATATTATCAGTTTCAATAATTTCATTCTCTCTAGCCCTAGCAAGTTGTCCATCAAGGAATTCACCTAATGGCACAGTAGTATCAAGCATAGAAGTAGTTTCATCATAAGTATCATGCATAGCAGAAGTGGCATCATCAATAACATGCGACATATCAGAATTAATGGCAGAAGCAGGTTTAGGTGTCGCAAGCTTACTCAAAATAGAAGGAGAATTAAGTGCAGAGCTAGATGGCAGTTCCTTACCTCCCCTCGTAGTTGAGGGATAAATCTTGGTTTTTTTGTATTTCAAGTTCCTCATAGTGATCAGCAGATATAAATCCCAAGTGATTCAAAGAATAGAGCTATGCTCCCCCGCAACGGCGCCAGAAAATAGTCTTGATAACCCACAAGTATAAGGGACCGCAATAGTTTTCGAGGGTAGAGTATTCAACCTAAATTTATTGATTCGACACAAGGGGAGCCAAAGAATATTCTCAAGTATTAGTAGTTGAGTTGTCAATTCAACCACACCTGGATAACTTAATATCTGCAGCAAAGTATTTATTAGCAAAGTAGTATGGAAGTAAAGGTAACGATGGCAAAAGTAACAGTAGCAGTTTTGTAGTAATTGTAACAGTGGCAACTGTGAAGTAACTAAACAAAGATCAATATGTGAAAAGCTCGTAGGGATTGGATCGGTGATGGAGAATTATGCCGGATGCGATTCCTCATGCAATAGTTATAACATAGGGTGACACAGAACTAGCTCCAGTTCATCAATGTAATGTAGGCATGTATTCCAAATATAGTCATACGTGCTTATGGAAAAGAACTTGCGTGACATCTTTTGTCCTACCCTCCCGTGGCAGCGGGGTCCTAGTGGAAACTAAGGGATATTAAGGCCTCCTTTTAATAGAGTACCGGACCAAAGCATTAACACTTAGTGAATACATGAACTCCTCAAACTACGGTCATCACTGGTAAGTATCCCGATTATTGTCACTTTGAGGTTAATGGATCATAACACATAATAGGTGACTATAGACTTGCAAGATAGGATCAAAAACTCACATATATTCATGAAAACATAATAGGTTCAGATCTGAAATCATGGAACTCGGGCCCTAGTGACAAGCATTAAGCATAGCAAAGTCATAGCAACATCAATCTCAGAACATAATGGATACTTGGGATCAAACCCTAACAAAACTAACTCGATTACATGGTAAATCTCATCCAACCCATCACCGTCCAGCAAGCCTACGATGGAATTACTCACGCACGGCGGTGAGCATCATAAAATTGGTGATGGAGGAAGGTTGATGATGACGATGGCGACAGATTCCCCTCTCCGGAGCCCCGAATGGACTCTAGATCAGCCCTCCCGAGAGAGATTAGGGCTTGGCGGCGCCTCTGTATCGTAAAACGTGATTAATCCTTCTCTCTGATTTTTTTCTCCCCGAACATGAATATATAGGGTTGGAGTTGAGGTCGGTGGAGCTCCAGGGGGCCCACGAGGTAGGGGGACGCCCAGGGGGGTAGGCGTGCCCCCCACCCTCGTGGACAGGGTGTGGGCCCCCTGGTCTTGATTCTTTCGCTAGTTTTTTTTATATATTCCAAAAATATTCTTCGTGAAGTTTCAGGTCATTCTGAGAACTTTTATTTCTACACAAAAATAACACCATGGCAATTCTGCTGAAAACAGCGTCAGTCCAGGTTAGTTCCATTCAAATGATGCAAGTTAGAGTCCAAAACAAGGGCAAAAGTGTTTGGAGAAGTAGATACGATGGAGACGTATCAGCCTCCGGTGCCCATCTTCTGCTATGTGATGTCTTTTGACCTGGAAAATATCAGAAGGAAGCTGTCGGGATGAAGCGCCGCCATCTCGAGGCGGAACCTGGGCAGAAGCAATCTAGTGCTCCGGCAAAGCTGGTCTGCCGGGGAAACTTCCCTCCCAGTGGGGGAAATCGAAGCCATCGTCATCACCAATGATCCTCTCATCGAGAGGGGGTCAATCTCCATCAACATCTTCACCAGCACCATCTCCTCTCAAACCCTAGTTCATCTCTTGTATCCGATCTTTGCCTCAAAACCTCAGATTGGTACCTGTGGGTTGCTAGTAGTATTGATTACTCCTTATAGTTGATGCTAGTTGGTTTATTCGGTGGAAGATCATATGTTCAGATCCTTAATGATATTTATTACCCCTCTGGTTATGAACATGAATATGCTTTGAGAGTAGTTATGTTTGTTCCTGAGAACATGGGAGAAGTCTTGTTATAAGTAATCATGTAATTCGGTATTCGTTTGATATTTTGATGAGATGTATATTATATATCCTCTAGTGGTGTTATGTGAATGTCGACTACATATGACACTTCACCGTGATTTGGGCCTAGGGGAAGGCATTGGAAAGTAATAAGTGGATGATGGGTTGCTAGAGTGACAGAAGCTTAAACCCTAGTTTATGTGTTGCTTCGTAAGGGGCTGATTTGGATCCACATGTTTTATGCTATGGTTAGATTTATCTTAATTCTTCTTTCGTAGTTGAGGATGCTTGCGAGAGGGGTTAATCATAAGTGGGAGGCTTGTCCAAGTAAGGACAACACCCAAGCACCAGTCCACCCACATATCAAATTATAAAAGTAACGAACACGAATCATATGAGCATGATGAAAACTAACTTGACAGTAATTCCCATGTGTCCTCGGGAGTGCTTTGCTTTATATAAGAGTTCATCTAGGCTTATACATTGCTACAAAAAGGATTGGGCCACCTTGTTGCACCTTAGTTACACTTTTCACTTGTTTCCCGTTACGAATTATCTTATCACAAAACTATCTGTTACTTTTAGTGCTTGCAGAGAATACCTTGCTGAAAACCGCTTGTCATTTCCTTCTGTGCCTCATTGGGTTCGACACTCTTACTTATCGAAAGGACTATGATAGATCCCCTATACTTGTGGGTGATCAAGAATATTTTCTGGCGCCGTTGTCGTGGAGTGAAGCGCCTTTGGCGAGTGGAATTTGGTAAGGAAACATTTATATTGCATGCTGAAATTTACTGTCACTTGTCACTATGGAAAATAATCCTTTAAGGGGCTTGTTCGGGGTATCTTCACGTCGACCGGAAGAGCAAAGAGTTGCTCCTCAACCTACTGCACCTACTGAAAATATTTATTATGAAATTCCTATGGGTATGATAGAGAAACTGCTAGCTAATCCTTATACAGGAGATGGAACATTACATCCTGATATGCATCTAACCTATGTGGATGAAGTTTGTGGATTATTTAAGATTGCAGGTTTTCCGAAGGATGAAGTCAATAAGAAGGTCTTCCCTTTATCTTTGAAGGAGGAGGCATTGACATGGTATAGGTTATGCGATGATATCGGGACTTGGAACTACAACCGATTGAAATTGGAATTTCATCAGAATTTTATCCTAGGCATCTCGTTCATCGTGATCGGAATTATATTTATAAGTTTTGGCCTCGTGAAGGATAAAGTGTCACTCAAGCTTGGGGGAGGCTTAAGTCAATGTTATATTCATGCCCCAATCATGAGCTCTCAAGAGAAATTATTATTCAGAATTTTTATGCTCGGCTTTCTCATAATGATCAATCGTTGCCTGATACTTCTTGTACTGGTTCTTTTATGAAGAAGACTATTGAATTCAAATGGGATTCATTGTAAAGAATTAAACGCAACTCTAAAAATTGGGAGCCCGATGAAGTTAAGGAGTCGGGTATAAACCATAAGTTTGATTGTGTTAAAACTTTTATGGATACCGATGCTTTTCGTGAATTTAGCACTAAATATGGCCTTGACTCTGAGATAGTAGCTTCTTTCTATGAATCATTTGCTACTCATGTTGATCTCCCCAAGGAGAAGTGGTTTAAATATCATCCTCCCATTGAAATGGAAGTAGTGGAACCTATTAAAGTTGAAGAAGAAACTATTACTTATAATGTAGATCCAGTCGTTCCTACTGCTTATATTGAAAAACCACGTTTCCCTGTTAGAATAAAGGATCATGCTAATGCTTAAACTTTGGTTTGTAAGAGTTATACTAGAACACCTACACCCCTGAACAAATTAAAGTTAAACCTAGTATTTCTATGGTTAAAGATCTCTTGGTCGATAATATTGATGGGCATGTTATTTATTTCTGTGATGAAGCTTCTAGAATTGCCAAACCCGGTGATAAAGATAAGCATAGACCTGTTGTTGGCATGCATGTTGTTTGTGTTAAGATAGGAGATCATTGTTATCATGGCTTATGTGATTTGGGTGCTAGTGTGAGTGCAATTAACTTTACTTTATATCAAGAAATTATGAATGATATTGCACTTGCTGAAATAGAAGATATTGATGTTACTATTAAGCTTGCCAATAGAGATACTTCACCAATTGGGCTTGTTAGAGCTGCTGAAGTCTTGTGTGGGAAAATAAAATACCCTACTGATTTTCTTGTTCTTGGTCCCCCACAAGATGATTTTTGTCCCATTATATTTGGTAGACCTTTCTTGAACAGTGTTGATGCTAAGATAGATTGCGACAAAGAAATGCTACCTCTTGAGCATGCATTGGTTTTCCCTTAAAGAGGGAAGGGTGATGCAGCAAAGTAGCATAAGTTTTTTCCTCAGTTTTTGAGAACCAAGGTATCAATCCAGTAGGAGGCCACACGCAAGTCCCTCGTACCTACACAAACAAATAAGAACCTTGCAACCAACGCGATAAAGGGGTTGTCAATCCCTTCACGGCCACTTGCAAAGGTGATATCTGATAGAGATGATAAGATAATATTTTTGGTATTTTTATGATAAAGATTGAAAGTAAAGATTGCAAAATAAACGGCGACAGAAATAGCTAGTTGACGGAAGATTAATATGATGGAAGATAGACCTGGGGGCCATAGGTTTCACTAGTGGCTTCTCTCAAGATAGCATAAGTATTATGGTGGGTGAACAAATTACTGTCGAGCAATTGATAGAAAAGTGCATAATTATGAGAATATCTAGGCATGATCATGTATATAGGCATCACGTCCACAACAAGTAGACCGACTCCTGCCTGCATCTACTACTATTACTCCACACATCGACCGCTATCCAGCATGCATCTAGAGTATTAAGTTCATAAGAATAGAGTAAGGCATTAGGCAAGATGACATGATGTAGAGGGATAAACTCAAGCAATATGATGTAAACCCCATCTTTTTATCCTCGATGGCAACAATACAATACGTGTTGTTTCCCCTTCTATCACTGGGATCGAGCACCGCATGATTAAACACAAAGCTAAGAACTTCTCCCATTGCAAGAAAGATCAATCTAGTAGGCCAAACCAAACTGATAATTCGAAGAGACTTGCAAAGATAATCAATCATACATAAAAGAATTCAGTGAAGATTCAAATATTGTTCATAGATAATCTTGATCATAAACCCACAATTCATCGGATCTCGACAAATACACCACAAAAATAGTTACATAAAATAGATCTCCAAGAAGATCGAGGAGAACTTTGTATTGAGATCCAAAGAGAGAGAAGAAGCCATCTAGCTAATAACTATGGACCCGAAGGTCTGTGGTAAACTACTCACACATCATCGGAGAGGCTATGGTGTTGATGTAGAAACCCTCCATGATCGATTCCGGCGGAGCGTCGGAAAAGGCCCCAAGATGGGATCTCATGGGTACAGAAGGTTGCGGCGGTGGAAATAGGGTTTCGTGGTGCTCCTGGATGGTTTCGGGGTACGTAGGTATATATAGGAGGAAGAAGTAGGTCGATGGAGCCACGAGGGGCTCACGAGGGTGGAGGGCGCGCCCAGGGGGGTAGGCGCGCCTCCCTGCCTCGTGGCCTCCTTGTTGATTTCTTGACGTCCACTCCAAGTCCTCTGGATCACGTTTGTTCCAAAAAATCATGCTCCCGAAGGTTTCATTCTGTTTGGACTCCGTTTGATATTCCTTTTCTACGAAACACTGAAATAGGCAAAAAAACAGCAATTTGCACTGGGCCTTGGGTTAGTAGGTTAGTCCCAAAAATAATATAAAAGTGTATAAATAAGCCCGTTAAACATCCAAACAGAATATATAATAGCATGGAGCACTCAAAAATTAGAGATACATTGGACACGTATCAAGAAACTGTTAGTGTAAGTTTTGGGGATGTGTCTCATGAGTTTAATTTCTCCAAATTTCATAGACAACCCCATGATAAAGAATTGCCTAATAAAGATGAAATTGTTGGTCTTGCTTCTATTGTTGTGCCTCCTACTGATCCTTTAGAACAATATTTGCTAGACCATGAAAATGATATGTTTATGAATGAAAGAAAGGAATTAGATGAAATATTCTTTAAACAAATGTCTGTCTTGAAACACAATTTGCCTGTTCAGACTCCTGGAGATCCTCCACCACCCAAGAGCGATCATGTGTTCGATCTTAAACAATTACCTGATACTCTGAAATATGTTTATCTTGACGAGAAAAAGTTATACCCTGTTATTATTAGTGCTAACCATTCAGAGCATGAAGAAAAGAAATTATTGAAAACTCTGAAGAAGCACTGTGTCGCTATTGGATATACTCTCGATGATCTTAAGGGCATTAGTCCCACTGTACGTCAGCACAAAGTTAATATGGAGCCTGATGCTAAACCAGTTGTTGATCACCAACGACGGTTAAATCCTAAGATGAAGGAAGTGGTAAGAAATGAAATACTCCCTCCATTCCCTTATACAAGGCCACTATCAAAAATACATTTTGCATCAATACAAGGCCACTAACAGTATCGAAGCAAAAATTAATGATGTTTACTTGTACTAGCAACCTTTTAATACTTACATGCATGTAGTCATAATGACACTTAGCCACTTCCTTCCCATTCATTCGTTGCATGCTTGTGTTGTATTAATGATCCCGGTTAACAAAAAGAAAAGTTGACTTGCAAAGGAGTCATTAAATTTTATCTTGGTACCTGTAATATGAGTTTGTTGCCTTGTATAAGGGAATGGAGGGAGTACTAAATCATCTGGAAGCATGTATAATTTATCCTATTGCTAATAGTAGATGGATAAGTCATGTTCATTGTGTCCCTAAGAAGGGAGGTATTACCGTTGTTCCTAATGATAAAAATGAATTGATCCCACAAAGAATTGTTACAGGTTATAGAATGGTAACCGATTTAGAAAATTAAACAAAGCTACTAGGAAAGATTATTACCCTCTACCTTTTTTTGATCAAATGCTATAAATATTATCCAAACATACACACTTTTGCTTTCTAGATGGATATTCTGGTTTCCTCAAATACCTGTGTCACAAGAGGATCAATAAAAAACTACTTTTACATGCTTGTTTGGTACTTTTGCTTATAGATGTATGCCTTTTGGTTTACGTAATGCACCAGCTACTTTTCAAAGATGTATAACTACTATATTCTCTGACTTTTGTGAAAAGATTGTTGAGGTTTTCATGAATGATTCTCCATTTACAGAACTTCTTTTGATGATTTCTTGAGGAACCATGATAGAGTTTTGCAGAGATGTGAAGAAACTAATCTTGTCTTGAATTAGGAGAAGTGCCACTTTATGGGTAATGAGGGTATTTTCTTGGGGCATAAAATCTCCGAAATAGGTATTGAAGTCAATAAAGCTAAATATGATGCTATTGAAAAAATGCCTTGTTCTAAAGAAATCAAAGGTATAAAAAGTTTCCTTGGTCATGCCAGTTTCTTTAGGAGATCTATTAAAGACTTCTCTAAAATTTCTGGGCCTCTCACTAATCTCTTGCAAAAAAGATGTTCCATTTGTTTCTTATGATGATTGTGTAGAAGCATTTGAAATACTTAAGAAAGCCTTGATTTCTGCACCTATTGTTCAACCACCTGCTTGGAGCCTACCCTTTGAAATTATGTGTGATGCTAGTGATTATGATGTTGGTGTTGTTCTATGACAAAGAGTTGATAAGAAATTAAATGTTATCCATTATGCTAGTAAACTCTAGATAGTGCTCAAAGAAATTAAACTACTACTGAAAAAGAATTTTTTGCAGTTGTCTTTGCTTGTGATAAGTTTAGATCTTATACTGCCGATTCCAAAGTAATTGTTCATACCGATCATGTTGCTATTAAATATATTATGGAAAAGGAAGATGCTAAACCTAGACTTATTAGATGGGTTCTCTTGCTACAAGAATTTGATTTGCATATTATTGATAGAAAGGGAGCTGAGAACCCCGTAGCAGACAACTTGTCTAGGATAGAAAATGTTCTTGATGACCCACTACCTATTGATGACAGCTTTCCTGATGAACAATTAGCTGTTATAAATGCTTCTCATAGTACTCCATGGTATGCTGATTATGCCAATTACATTGTTGCTAAATTTGTACCACCTAGTTTCATATACCAACAAAAGAAAAGGTTTTTCTATGATTTAAGACATTACTTTTGGGATGACCCACATCTTTATAAAGAAGGAGTAGATGGTGTTATTAGACATTGTGTACCTGAGCATGAACAGGAACAAATCCTACGCAAGTTTCACTCCAAAGCTTATGGAGGACACCATGCTGGAGATAGAACTGCACACAAGGTATTACAATCTGGTTTCTATTGGCCTACTCTCTCCAAAGATGCTCGTAAGTTTGTCTTGTCTTGTGATGAATGTCGAAGAATTGGTAATATTAGTAGACGTCAGGAAATGCCTATGAATTATTCACTTGTTATTGAACCATTTGATGTTTGAGGCTTTGATTATATAGGACCTTTTCCTTGCTCTAATGGGTATACTCATATTTTAGTTGCTATGATTACGTTACTAAGTGGGTAGAAGCTATTCCAACTAGTAGTGCTGATCATAACACTTATATTAAAATGCTTAAAGAACTTAATTTCCTGAGGTTTGGAGGCCCTAGATATTTAATGACTGATGGTGGTTCACACGTTATTCATGGTGCTTTCCATAAATTGCTTTCTAAATATGATGTCAACCATAGAATTGCATCTCCTTCTCATCCTCAGTCTAGTGGTCAGGTAGAATTGAGCAATAGAGAAATTAAATTGATACTGCAAAAGACTGTTAATAGATCTAGAAAGGATTGGTCTAAGAAACTTGATGATGCATTATGCGCTTATAGAACTGCTTATAAGAACCCTATGGGTATGTCTCCGTATAAAATGGTTTATGGAAAAGCATGTCACTTACCTCTTGAACTACAATATAAGGCTTATTGGGCAATTAAAGAGCTCAACTATGATTTCAAACTTGCCGATGAGAAGAGGTTATTTGACATTAGCTCACTTGATGAATGGAGAAACCAGGCCTATGAAAGTGCCAAATTGTTCAAAGAAAAAGTTAAAAGATGGCATGACAATAGGATACAAAAGCGTGAGTTTAATATAGGTGACCATGTCCTGCTATACAATTCTCATTTAAGATTTTTTGCAGGAAAACTTCTCTCTAAATGGGAAGGGCCTTACATTGTCAAGGAAGTTTATCGTTCCGGTGCCATGAAGATCAACAACACCGAAGGCAATAACCCGAAGGTGGTAAACGGGCAAAGAATCAAACATATATCTCAGGTACTCCCATAAATGTTGAAACCAATATTATTAATACCATAACATCGGAGGAGTACATAAGGGAAACCTATCAGAACGTTTCAGAATCCGAAAAGGAATAGGTATGTGGTATGGTAATTAAACCGACTCCAAAACTCTTTCAATGGCAATTTTACTCCGTTTTGGAATATTTAAAAGAAAATAAAAATAAAAAGTAGTCTGAAAAGTGCACGAGGAGGCGACAAGCCTTGGGGCGCGCCCTACCCCCCTGGGCGCACCTCCCAGGCCTGTGGCCACCTCGTGTGCCCTCCGGACTTCGTTTTCTTGCAGAATACTTCTTATGGTCGGTAAAAATTCATTATATAATCTCCCGAAGGTTTTGACCACCGTACCAAGGCAAAATCATCTGTTCTTGTTTCGAGCTATTTTTCTGACAGATCTAGATTGCTATGACGTCCCCAAGCGCTCTGAAGGACAAGTTCTTCGAGAAGGTCATCAACCCCTACCTTGTGCAGGTGATGCAACACCCCCCAAAACCATTGAGATGTGTGAGGGGGTGCTGCACATCCATGATGTTCAAGGGCCAAAGAAGACTAGAAGCATGGAGACAAGGCTCGAAGCAATGGAGCAACAAGTCTTCAAGTGCCAATGGATGATGGAACATGGACTCAATGCCAATCACTCCATGATCACGAAATTTACCCGTCACCACAAGCTGGACGCCAAGAACATCGGGGAGGCCATCTTCAAGCTTCATGAGAAAATCGAGCATCTCCAAGCCCAGATCTATGACCTACAAAACCAAAACTATGAGAGTATGAATACAGATTTAAGAGGATGCGTTTGGCTACAGATTTGAGGATCCCGGAGACTCGTTCATCTTTTTACGATGGTGAACCTATGCCTTGGAAGATGGAGGACAACCCCACAACATCATCAACTCCATCATCACCGCTTCCGAAGAAGGAAAATTGAGTATATGGGTATGGGTACTACCCTTGGCTTGTGCCAAGCTTGGGGGAGCTGTCCCGGTATTGTATCACCATCACAACTTTACCTTTATTGTTTTTCTTAGTTTGATTCTTTTGGTTATATCTCGGTTTAGTAGAATAAAGTTTCAGTATGATCTAGATTTTGAGTTTTTGTTTATGTTCCCTCTATGTAATCGAGTCCGAGAGTTATATAATAAAAAGTAGTTTTGAGTTGAGGGCTTTGCTTTCTTGCTATGATCTTGAGAAAAATAAGAAGAAAGAGAATCAAAGAAATAAAAATATTATATAATGATCTTATGGAGAGTGATGACTTCAGCAGACAAAGGCATAGCCTAGTGGTGGGAAGGGGCTGACGCCTTCCCACCCAACCAGGTTCAAGGCATGGTACTTGTAATTTGGGCTTGTTGCACCAATTATACTGTAGGGGCTCCCTTACAGTCTTTCTATCAAAAAAAGAGTGATGGCTTCACATATAAAGAGTATGATGAATACAATTTGTTGGGAGTTGACAAACATAGTTTTGGTCATTGTTGCAATTAATAGAAAGTAATAAAGAAAGAGAGGTTTCACATATAAATATACTATCTTGGACATCTACCGGTGCCCTAAGGTGTTATACAAACGGTTTGTAACCCCTTTCCGCGACGGCATTTGGAACCGTCGCCTAGTGAGTGACTGCGACAGGGAGGTCCTTCCCACACGACCAAGAAACTGTTGGGGATAGGCGAGCGGCTATTGACGATCGCCATAGAATAAACGTATGAGAAGCCGCCCGAGTCCCACACGTTACATCTCGACGTTACGTTTCTGATCAGATAGACATCCCAAACGATTACGCTGCAATAGTGTGTGAACAAGGTGGACATCAACATTTAATCTACCGATATGTTTGTGATAGATATGTTATCACACACGGTTCAAGAATGTAAAATGTGTGCAGTGCCTCTACTAACGCCAACATGTCCATTTTCATAACTGTGTGCGATTGGTATTCCTATCACACACGCACACTGGTTTGAAACGTTTGCCGTATTACCATGAATCACACAGGCATAAGAGACGAAACCGTGTGTGCGTCCGTCGGGCATTGCAAACGTTTCACGTCAAAGAACCGTTTGTTCTCTATTTATTATCGCACATGTTGTTTTCTTTCGAACCGTGTGCACATTATTTTATTCGCTCCTGTATAGTTTTATTTTTCCCTGTAACTTTTTATTCGAATTGAAATTTTTTGAAATATGAAACGTGGAATCCAAATTCTCATCACAATGCTTCAACAACGAATCTATAAATAAAATTGTCGGGACAATATGTTCAGTAATTACATGATTAGACAGCAATTAACTATGATGAACCATAATATTTAGAGGCGGTAAAGTTAAAGAGACAAGTGTAAACCATTTTGACTGCCGGTGGTGTTGAAGAAGCGGAATGCCCATAATGTGCCTTCCTGCATGCCATAGGCACGAACAAATTTTTTCCCACCCTTGTGACGATCGCCCACCCATCCTTCACCGCCTTCAGGAAGACTTCTAGAGCATTATCATGGTAGCATGCATTATATATTTTAACCTTAGTTGCCTCCACTCCGGTCATGTAGTTTTCAAGGTAATCATCAGTAAATATCTTTGGAAACCACTGAAAAGACAAAAATATCATAAACTGAGGTCTAATAGAGTAACTTGTTGCGGGCAGGGGGAAAAGGCAACACATTACTTACCATCCTAAAGTTCACTGTTGTCTTGGACAAAGTCTAAATAAAGAGCTTAATTCCCATCACCCATTTCTTTCGCCTATGTAACATCCCAAATTTCCTATTTGGAATGTTTTACAATTATAGCTAAGCATCCTATGCATCCTGTTTGAATTTGAATGCCATTTGAAGCTTCAGAGAATTTTGAGTTTTGAATTTTGAATTTCAAACTTTGGCATGTGGGAAACATTTCAAAAAACTAAGCCCGATAAATACTTGATCAAAAGTATGAGAGGAGTAAACATGACACTCCAAAATATCAGTAGAAAACATTGCCAAAAGATTTGGATTCAAATCTGAAATTTATTTGAAATTGAAAAAAATAGATTTTTATAAAGTTTGGATTTTGCCTTTGGAAAAATGTTCAAATGAAAGGAATATTCCCCGATCATTTTGGTATATATATACCCTATATAAAATATTTATAGATATTATTTTATTTCTGTTTTAGTTTTATTTTAAAAAATAAAGTTTTAAAAGAAAACCCCCTCGGCGCCACTAGGCCACCCCAGCCCAGCCAGTGCCATGCAGACCCTGCCTTTGCCCAAGTCACCCGCCCACTTGGCCAACAGCCAGCCCAGCCTCGACCGCCTCGCCCGCCTTGAATCCCTAGGCCTCGGCCACCCGCCGCCTCACCCCTCCCTCTCTCTCTCTCGACCCGTGGGCCCGCCCATCTTCTTCCCCCGCCCACGCACACATTTCATGGAGATCGCGGATCCCGAAGGATCCGGATCCCGATCCGCCTGATCGACCCGAAGACGCCCGAGGCCCTGCTATAAAAGCCGAGCCCTCCGCACCCCATTCCCCCTAGCCTCGCCGGAGCCCTCTCCTCTCTCTCTCCGGCACGCCGGAGCCCGAAGCTCTCCTCCGCCAAAGTCGCCGCCGTCGGCGCCCTACCCTCCCGACCACCCCGACCCCATCGAACCACTCCCGACCTCGTCACTTTGACACGCACGGCGACTCCCGGACCTCCCGACGCTCAAGCCCCGACGCCTCTCGCGCCGCCCGCCGCCGTCGCCGCGGACTCCGATGCGTCGTCGGGATCACCTCCCGTCCGATCTAAATCAACGGCCACGATTAGAACCCCCGAAGGGGTAAGTCTTTATTAGAAAAACCGGCCGGTCCAATCGGTTTATTTTTAGGTTAGGTTTATTTCTTCTAGGCCCGGTTCGTTTTAGTTAACCCTAGGGCCCGTTTAGACTATTTAACGCCTAGTGCACAGTATAGGCCCATTAGGCCTTTTTCTTTTATTTTGATTTTCTGTTTTAGCAGAATAGTTTCTGTTTTCAAAAATTTATATCTTTTATTCTGTTTAATATTTTTGAGTGATTCTTTTTTTGTTGGATTGCAAATTTTATGTAGTTTCTGTAGAATATATATTTAGCTATGTTAAAAATAATTAAAAATGCTTTAATTTAGTTTTAGTCAGAATAGTAAATCTGCTATAACTTGAGTTAGAAAAATTATTTTGCATGATTCTTTTGTCCCAACTTTATTTTAACATTGCCAAACCCTAGAAATTAACTTGGGTATTTTAGGATTAATAAATAATTAGTTTTAAGCAGAATCCTATTAATTCTAATTAATTAACTAGTTCTGTTTTCCTAATAAATTAATTAGTAAATAAATTTATTTTTAACTTGGGATTAGTTATTCTAGGTTAGTTTCTGTCATTCTAGTAGATGAACTTTTATTTATAATTAATAAAAGTTTTAATTTATTTTCTTAATGGAAATTGGATTAGGCCTAAAATGAGTTTTATAATAGCTTTTAATTAATTATTTTTGCTCCTAGTTGCTTAGTGAAACCTTTTCTGTTAAGTTAACTTAAAACCATGATTAGGTTATATTAATGAATTTTGTTATATAAAACTATTTTAGTTATTGTTTGAAGTAGGGAAAACTTTGAGTGGTTTTACTTTGAGTTTTCTTTTGGATTTGGTTTTGATTGTTTTGTTGTGTTATGTTACCTTTGTTATGTTGTGTTAGGTGATCCTATTACTTTGTGCTTATTGTGTTATTGTTTGTCTCGGTAGAGTTTCCGGAGTGCGAAGCTTGCTACTACGACTCTTTAGCTTACGAGGATCATCAGCAAGGCAAGTTTTGATCATGTTATTTCTATACCTATGTTTTTGTGCATTAGTAGTTGTCACCACCTCACCATGCATGCAGTAGTGAAATCTTGAAGTCATTAAACTTGAGTAGTATCATGTGGTAGGATGAACCAATCCCTTGTTACCATGACCCCGGACGTAGTAGTTACTTTGCTATGCTCGTGAGACGGATTTGGGATGAGTGAAATTCATAAGCAAGATGTGAGAGTCAATGATGATGACAACCCCATGAACTACAATGATCAAGATGGACTTGAAAATCACTCTTTGGGTGGAGGACGGTTGACGGGCACCTGGAGCACCCAGTGGTGGCGGGATGCATGGAGAAGCGCCATGACATCCTGCGGAAAGCTTCACCCAGCCACGAAGAGAAGGATGGATGCCCCATGACCGGAAGCTTACTCTGCAGCCGCAAGCCATTATGGGCTCTGGCTGGGTTGACCCTAGTAGTGACGCTGGCTGGGCGGTACTACGAGAAGTAGACGAACGGTAGGATTGGATGGGTACCGGCAGTAGCGTAAGAACTCTTTGGAAGACCTGTTTCATTCGTCCGTCTTCAAACACCATGAAGTGCGAAGACTTTAAAGGAGGGAATGATTCTTGCGGGAAAGTCGCAACCCTCTGCAGAGTTAAAGATCTAATCGATTAGCCGTGTCCCGATTCGGACATTTGAGCCTCTGGAACTTGGAAGTATTCGGATATCTCAACACTAAAACTAATGAATAAATTTGAGGGTTTTATGACTTAATAAATTGGGAACGAGATATTGGTTGGCGGAACCATCTCAATAACTACCAACAATTGTAGTAATTTGCAAGTAAGTCCACCGTAGTAGGATAAAATTTGCTTTTAGCAAAATGATGAAACTTAGAGCTCCACACCAAAAATGCATATAGAGTTAGTAACTTTATTATTGTTATTCTTCATGACTTGCCAGCTTATTCCAAAAGCTGACCTACATGGCTGCAACGTATTATGTTGCGTAGATATATTCGATCAGAGGTGAGGCTACGCTCGCGCTTGGCGATTGCCCTTTGGAGTCGGATGGACTCGCTTATCTTCGACGCTTCCGCAGCATTAGTAGTTTATTTCTCATGAGTTGGCCTTGAGCCAAATTTATTCTCTTGTAATAAAGACTCTATATGAGAATCGTTTGATGATATTCAGGTGTGATTGAACTTTGGTTACTTTATCGATGTATTGTGAGTACCAAAGATGATCTTGGGATGGTGCAGCACACGTAGATTTGACCGATTTTGGGTCAGGTCGCTCTGAGAGATGGTATCGAGCACACGCTGACCGTGGGATCGTAATCCCTAGGATCGGAAAGCCATAAGCAGAGACCATTTACTTTGAATCCTTTTCATTCCATAATTCTCCCCTGTTCAATTCTGACTCTTCTCCCCTTTGCAACATTCTAGATGGCCGTCGAGTTCACCCCAGTTTTGCTACCGGAGTTCTGCCAGCCCGATGAGACGATGCCCTTCGGAAGAAAGCTGGTCCAGATGGTGAAGCAGCTGAAGATAGCTCTACCCTCGATCACCGGGAAGCCCACTAATGCACTTCCAACGGACACCCGATACAGGATTGAAGTGCATATCCCAGGGAGAACCTTTGGAGGACACACGGAGCCTATCAACTTTGAGTTCACCGAGTTCAACTGGATCATCGGAAGGGACGTGGCGATCTATCGAGCACTTGGACATCTCCGAGAGGAGTACAGGGCCGAGCTCGATCACTCAGACCTCGCCATGGTTTCTCGCAGGGCAAGGAATGGAGATATCATCCGTACCATTGAGGACGATTCCACTCTCTCGTACATCCAGGACTTGGAGTGTCTTCTCAGGAAACGGGAGATTCAGACTCGCCGTAACTCGAAGACACACCGGAAGCTTTTGTTCCGCGAATCGAACGGAGGAGAAGGCACGCGCAGACTTCCTTGGCCATGAGGAAGAAATCACGGACTTCATGGAGATAGTCGACGACCGAAGATGAAGCTTGCGCGATAGAGGAAAAGATGGACTTGGGAGAGGACCTTTACCCGAGTGGAGATGAAGCACCCTCGTGAGCAATGATCAGGATTTGAAGGAGTACCATCAAGGAAACCCTAAGAGGAGGCGCCATCGATGAAGACTTTTAGTCGACCACCATGTTATCTTTTACTTTTTCGTCGATCAGTTAGGCCGATGTTTTCCCTTCGATTAGTCATGAGCTTTTGTAATCGAGTTTGAACCATGTTTGAGTGGAATGAATAAATGATTGGTGTGTAATGATTGTGCATTCATATGGGTAGTGTTATTCCTCATAGACCATGGTTCTATTCTAATTTTCTCATCCCTCCAAAACACGGATGCCTCAGGGACGTGACACTGGTTTCCCGCCGGAGCTCACCCAGCTGCTCCAACAGCAGAATGCACTGATGCAGCTCCTTATTTAGAATCAGAACAACAACGCCAACAATCCACCGCCACCGCCACCACCCACTGTGGACAATTTGACTCGATTTCTGAGGTTGAATCCGCCAGTGTTCTCTAGTAGCACTGAGCCGATTGTGGCTGATGATTGGCTCCGCAAAATCGGAAGAGAGCTAGTCACCGTTGGATGCACTGATGCTGAGAAGGTGCGCTTTGCCGCGCATCAACTGGATGGACCTGCAGCTTCTTGGTGGGAGAATTACACCGCCACTTTTCCCATTGGAGCCATCACTTGGGATCAATTCCAGCAGGCCTTCCGCACCGCTCATGTCTCAGCTGGAGCCATGAGTCTGAAGAAGCGTGAGTTCCGCAACTTACGCCCGGGAACCGTCTCGTGGCACGATGACGTGGATGAATTCAGCAAGCTCGCTCGCTATGCCCCTGATGATGTGGCCACAGATGCCGCCAAGCAGGAGAAGTTCCTTGAGGGACTCAATGATGAACTGAGCATGCAGCTGATTGTGGCTACTTTCAACAACTACCAGGAGCTGGTAGACAAGGCCACCATTCTTGAAGGCAAGCAGCAGCAGATAGAAAGCGCATAGCGGAAGTACAGCCAGGGAAGCACAACTCGGGAGCTCAGCGAAGCCCGTTATGCACCGTACTCGGGAGGGCACACCCATCATAACCATGGAGGTCATAACCATGGAGGAAATGGGAACAACCGCAGCCAGGACAATAAGTCGGGCCATGGCAATGGCAATGGAAATGGTAATGGCAATCAGCACCGTTCGCCCGGCTCAAAGGATCTGAGCCACATCACCGCTTCAAGTGCCGAAAGACAGGGCACTACGCCACCGACTGCCCGGAGGCCAAGCAGAGGAATGGAAATGGCAATGGAGGCTCAATGAAGAAGCCCAATCCGTTCCCTCGTGCTCGGTGAACCACATCGGCGTGGAGGGCGTCTATGATCAACCGATAACGTGTGGTTGGTAAGTTTTTATTGAATTCACGTTCAGTTTTGGTTCTCTTTGATTCTGGTGCAACGCATTCATTCATATCAAGGGTAGTTGTGGAAAAGTACGGGTTGCGCACTAGAACCCTTAGAAGCCCCCTTCGCGTCAGTTCCGCAGGAGGAGAAATGATGGCAGGTGTAGGCTGTCCTGCAACCCTCAACATCGGGAATCATAAATTTCCCGTGGACCTCATAGTGTTGGAAACCCAGACCTTGGATGTAATCCTAGGCATGGATTGGTTGTCAAAGTTTGAAGGGAACATTGATCGTGCCCAAGAAGTCTATTCTGCTCACCACCCCGGGCGTAAGAGGATCAAGTATGTAGCCAGCACAGCCGGATGAAGAATCAGTGCATTCCCTCACGGGAGTTGTTCAGAGGAAGTGCGGTAGTGCAAGAATTTCCGATGTGTTTCGGAGGAATTACCAGAATGCCACCGGACGGGGACATTGAATTTCTGATCGAGTTATTGCGGCACAGCCCCAATATCCAAGAGACCTTATCGGATGCCACCGAATGAGTTGAAAGAGATCAAGGATCAAATAAATGAGTTATTGGAGAAAGGATATATTCGTCCAAGCTCATCACCTTGGGGAGCCCAGTTCTTTTGGTAGAGAAGAAGGATGGAAGCTTGAGGATGGTTGTGGATTATCGTGCATTGAGCGAAGTAACCATCAAGAACAAGTACCCCTGCCGATGATCAATGACTTGTTTGATCAGCTTGTTGGAGCCAAGGTATTCTCTAAGATCGATCTTCGATCAGGGTATCATCAGTTGAAGATTCGTGAAAAGGATATACCCAAAACAGCATTCACTACCAGGTATGGTTTATATGAGTATACCGTCATGTCATTTGGATTGACTAATGCTCCTGCATACTTCATGAATTTGATGAACAAGGTGTTCATGGAATATCTGGACAAGTTTGTCGTGGTGTTCATCGATGATATATTGATTTTCTCCAAGAGCGAGGAAGAGCATAAGGAACATTTGCGTCTAGTTCGAGAAACTTGAGAACATCAGTTGTATGCCAAGTTCAGCAAATGTGAATTTTGGCTGAAGGAAGTTGGATTCCTCGGACATGTTATTTCAGGAGAAGGAATAGCAGTTGATCCCGCCAAGGTTGAATCATCACCGATTGGCGCCACCCACCTCGACCAAGGAGATCCGCAGTTTTCTCGGACTCGCGAGGATATTATCGGAGGTTCATTGAGAACTTCTCGAAGATTGCCAAGCCCATGACCGAGCTGTTGAAGAAGGAAGCCAAGTATGTTTGGACCGAGGAATGTGAAGCCAGTTTTCAGGAATTGAAGAAACGGTTGGTCACCGCTCCAGTGTTGATTTTGCCGGACATACACAAGGAATACCAGGTTTATTGTGACGCTTCTCGTCAAGGACTCGGAGGAGTATTGATGCAGGAAGGTAAGGTTGTAGCTTATGCCTCCAGACAGCTACGGCCTCATGAGATGAATTATGCCACGCATGATTTGGAGTTAACCGCTGTAGTGCATGCACTCAAGACCTGGAGACATTTCCCCATTGGAAATCGTTGTGATGTCTACACAGATCACAAGAGTTTGAAATATATCTTCACGCAGAAGGAATTGAACCTCAGGCAGAGGAGATGGCTAGAGTTGATAAAGGACTACGACATGAGACTGCATTACCACCCCGGTAAAGCTAATGTTGTAGCAGATGCTTTGAGCCGTAAGAGTTATGTGAATACTCTTACAACAGGAGGATTACCCCAGGAGTTAGTCGACGACCTCAGAGATCTCCGACTGGAGATAGTTCCGAAAGGATTTGTTGCAACTCCGGAAGTTCAGTCCACCTTGACCGAAAGGATTTGGGAAGCCCAGAAGTCGGACAAGGAAATCGATGAGATAAAGCAAAAGATGGAGGAAGGAAAAGCTAAAGGATTCCGTAAGGATGAACACGGAACTATATGGTTTGAGGATCGTATTTATGTGCCCAATGATCCCGAGCTCAGGAAGCTAACTCTTCAGGAGGCTCATGATTCACCGTACTCGATTCACCCCGGCAACACCAAGATGTACCTGGATTTGAAGCAAAGTTTTTGGTGGACAGGTATGAAGAAGGATATTGCCGAGTACGTAGCAGTATGTGATGTTTGACAACGTGTAAAGGCAGAACATCAGAAGCCAGCAGGGTTGCTTCAACCTTTGCCAATTCCCGATTGGAAATGGGAAAAACTTGGAATGGATTTCATCACAGGATTACCCAGGACCCGTTCAGGTTATGATTCTATCTGGGTAGTAGTTGATCGTTTGACTAAGGTAGCTCACTTCATTCCCGTGAAGACTACCTATACCAGTGACAAGTTGGCCAAGATATACATGACCAGGATCGTATGTCTGCATGGAGTTCCGAGGAAAATCGTGTCAGATAGAGGAACACAGTTTACCTCAAAGTTTTGGAAGCAGTTGCATGAAACTTTAGGTGCGAGGCTGGAATTCATGACCGCTTTTCATCCGCAGATGATGGACGACCGAGAGAGTCAATCAGATTACGGAGGACATGTTGAGAGCTTGTGTACTAGATTATGGGTCTAGCTGGGATGATAATTTGCCATCGCAGAGTTCTCATACAACAACAGTTATCAATCCAGCTTGAGGATGGCCCTTTCAAGCTCTATACGGAAGGAGGTGCGAACACCATTCTGTGGGATAGTGTTGGAGATCGATCACTTTTCGGTTCCGACCTTATCAAGGATTCGAGAGAAAGTCAAGCTGATTCGAGACCGGCTCAAGATAGCACAATCGAGACGGAAGAGTTATGCCGACAATGGCGCAAGGAGGTGACTTACGAAGTGGGAGACCGAGCATATCTTCGTGTGTCTCCGCCGTGGAATCAAGAGGTTTGGTGTCAAGGAAAGTTAGCACCCTGATTCATTGGCCCTACAAAATCCTCGAGCGTCGTGGAGAAGTTGCATACAAGTTGGAATTGCGGAAGGATTGTCCGGAGTTCATGATGTCTTCCACGTTTCCCGGTGAAGAAGTGCCATGCCGACATGGCCGATGTTCCGTTGAGAGACACAAAGCCCCTAGAGGCCATACAGCTTGACGGTGATCGACTTACAAGGAGAAACCCGTCCGTATTCTCGAGACCGCAAGCGAGTCACCCGCAGCAAGGTCATCAAATTTTGCAAGGTGCTGTGGAGTCACCACACCGAGGAAGAAGCCACACAGGAGCAAAGAAGATCTTCTTTGAGACCATCCGCACCTATTTGCTAGCCAACCCGAATCTCGAGGGAGATTCATCTTAAGGTGGTAGGTTTGTAACATCCCAAATTTCCTATTTGGAATGTTTTACAATTATAGCTAAGCATCCTATGCATCCTGTTTGAATTTGAATGCCATTTGAAGCTTCAGAGAATTTTGAGTTTTGAATTTTGAATTTCAAACTTTGGCATGTGGGAAACATTTCAAAAAAACTAAGCCTGATAAATACTTGATCAAAAGTATGAGAGGAGTAAACACGACACTCCAAAAATATCAGTAGAAAACATTGCCAAAAGATTTGGATTCAAATCTGAAATTTATTTGAAATTGAAAAAAAATAGATTTTTATAAATTTTGGATTTTGCCTTTGGAAAAATGTTCAAATGAAAGGGAATATTCCCCTGATCATTTTGGTATATATATACCCTATATAAAATATTAATAGATATTATTTTATTTCTGTTTTAGTTTTATTTAAAAAAATAAAGTTTTAAAATAAAAACCCCTCGGGCGCCACTAAACCACCCAGCCCAGCCAGCCAGCAGCCCCTTTGGCCCAAGTCACCGGCCCACTTGGCCAACAGCCAGCCAGCCCGACCAAGCATCGCCCCTCGCCCGAATCCCTAGGCCTCGGCCACCCGCCGCCTCACCCCTCCTCTCTCTCTCGACCCGTGGGCCCCGCCCATCTTCTTCCCCCTCGCCCACGCAACGCAGCTCGCTGAGATCGCGGATCCCGGGATCCGGATGCCCGATCCACCCGATCGACCCCCGAAGACGCCCGAGGCCCTGGCTATAAAAGCCGAGCCCTCCGCACCCCATTCCCCCTAGCCTCGCGGAGCCCTCTCCTCTCTCTCCGGCACGCCGGAGCCGAAGCTCTCCCGCGCCAAAGTCGCCGCCGTCGGCGCCTACCCCTCCCGACCACCCCGACCCCACCGAACCACTCCCGACCTCGTCACTTTGCACGGCGACTCCCCGGACCTCCCCGACGCTCGAAGCCCCCGACGCACTCTCGCCGCCGCCGCCGCCGTCGCCGGACTCCGGTACGTCGTCGGGATCACCCTCCCCCGTCCGATCTAAATCAACGGCCACGATTAGAACCCCCGAAGGGGTAAGTCTTTATTAGAAAAACCGGCCGGTCCAATCGGTTTATTTTTAGGTTAGGTTTATTTCTTCTAGGCCCGGTTCGTTTTAGTTAACCCTAGGGCCCGTTTAGACTATTTAACGCCTAGTGCACAGTATAGGCCCATTAGGCCTTTTTCTTTTATTTTGATTTTCTTTTTTAGCAGAATAGTTTCTGTTTTCAAAAATTCATATCTTTTATTCTGTTTAATATTTTTGAGTGATTCTTTTTTTGTTGGATTGCAAATTTTATGTAGTTTCTGCAGAATATATATTTAGCTATGTTAAAAGTAATTAAAAATGCTTTAATTTAGTTTTAGTCAGAATAGTAAATCTGCTATAACTTGAGTTAGAAAAATTATTTTACATGATTCTTTTGTCCCAACTTTATTTTAACATTGCCAAACCCTAGAAATTAACTTGGGTATTTTAGGATTAATAAATAATTAGTTTTAAGCAGAATCCTATTAATTCTAATTAATTAACTAGTTCTTGTTTTCCTAATAAATTAATTAGTAAATAAATTTATTTTTAACTTGGGATTAGTTATTCTAGGTTAGTTTCTGTCATTCTAATAGATGAACTTTTATTTATAATTAATAAAAGTTTTAATTTATTTTCTTAATGGAAATTGGATTAGGCCTAAAATGAGTTTTATAATAGCTTTTAATTAATTCTTTTTGCTCCTAGTTGCTTAGTGAAACCTTTTCTGTTAAGTTAACTTAAAACCATGATTAGGTTATATTAATGAATTTTGTTATATAAAAACTATTTTAGTTATTGTTTGAAGTAGGGAAAAACTTTGAGTGGTTTTACTTTGAGTTTTCTTTTGGATTTGGTTTTGATTGTTTTGTTGTGTTATGTTACCTTTGTTATGTTGTGTTAGGTGATCCTATTACTTTGTGCTTATTGTGTTATTGTTTGTCTCGGTAGAGTTTCCGGAGTGCGAAGCTTGCTACTACGACTCTTTAGCTTACGAGGATCATCAAGAAGGCAAGTTTTGATCATGTTATTTCTATACCTATGTTTTTGTGCATTAGTAGTTGTCACCACCTCACCATGCATGCAGTAGTGAAATCTTGAAGTCATTAAACTTGAGTAGTATCATGTGGTAGGATGAACCAATCCCTTGTTACCATGACCCGGGACGTAGTAGTTACTTTGCTATGCTCGTGAGCGGATTTGGGATGAGTGAAATTCATAAGCAAGATGTGAGAGTCAATGATGATGACAACCCCATGAACTACAATGATCAAGATGGACTTGGAAAATCACTCTTGGGTGGAGGACGGTTGACGGGCACCTGGAGCACCAGTGGTGGCGGGATGCATGGAGAAGCGCCATGACATCCTGCGGAAAGCTTCACCCAGCCACGAAGAGAAGGATGGATGCCCCATGACCGAAGCTTACTGTGCAGCCGCAAGCCATTATGGGCTCTGGCTGGGTTGACCCTAGTAGTGACGCTGGCTGGGCGGTACTACGAGAAGTAGACGAACGGTAGGATTGGATGGGTACGGCAGTAGCGTAAGAACTCTTTGGAAGACCCTGTTTCATTCGTCCGTCTTCAAACACCATGAAGTGCGAAGACTTTAAAGGAGGGAATGATTCTTGCGGGAAAGTCGCAACCCTCTGCGAGAGTTAAAGATCTAATCGATTAGCCGTGTCCCGATTACGGACATTTGAGCCTCTGGAACTTGGAAGTATTCGGATATCTCAACACTAAAACTAATGAATAAATTTGAGGGGTTTTTATGACTTAATAAATTGGGAACGAGATATTTGTTGGCGGAACCATCTCAATAACTACCAACAATTGTAGTAATTTGCAAGTAAGTCCACTGTAGTAGGATAAAATTTGCTTTTCGCAAAATGATGAAACTTAGAGCTCCACAGCCAAAAATGCATATAGAGTTAGTAACTTTATTATTGTTATTCTTCATGACTTGCCACTTATTCCAAAAGCTGACCTACATGGCTGCAACGTATTATGTTGCGTAGATATATTCGATCGGGGTGAGGCTACGCTCGGTAGCTTGGCGATTGCCCTTTGAGTCGGATGGACTCGCTTATCTTCGACGCTCCGCAGCATTAGTAGTTTATTTCTCATGAGTTGGCCTTGAGCCAAATTTATTCTCTTGTAATAAAGACTCTATATGAGAATCGTTTGATGATATTCAGGTGTGATTGAACTTTGGTTACTTTATCGATGTCTTGTGAGTACCAAAGATGATCTTGGGATGGTATGCATACGTAGATTTGACCGATTTTGGGTCAGGTCGCTACAGCCTAACAATCTTTCTTAGTTTCCTCACTTGACGCTTGTTCATGAATATCTCATTGCCCCATACGCAAGGGCAACCGTTGATGATCTTCTCCACCATAGCCAAACATACCAATTTTGGTAGTTGATATGTCTCCAACGTATCTATAATTTTTTTATTGTTCCATGCTATTATATTATCTTTTTTGGATGTTTAATGGGCTTTAATATGCTCTTTTATATTATTTTTGGGACTAACCTATTAACCGGAGGCCCAGTGCCAGTTTTTTTTCCTATTTTAGAGTTTCACAGAAAAGGAATACCAAACGGAGTCCAAACGGAATGAAACCTTCGCGATGATATTTCTTGGACCGAAAGCAATCCAAAAGACTTGGAGTTGAAGTCTGGAACTATACGAGGCAGCCACGAGGAAGGAGGGCACGCCCAGGGGGTAGGCGCGCCCCCACCCTCGTGGGCCCCTCGTAGCTCCACCGACGTACTTCTTTCGCCTATATATACTCTTATACCCTAGATCGATCCCAGAGAGCCATGAAACCACTTTTCCACCGCTGCAACCATCTGCACCCGTGAGATCCCTTCTTGGGGCCTTCTCCGGCGATCTGCCAGAGGGGGAATCGGTCACGGAGGGCTTCTACATCAACACCATTGCCTCTCCGATGAAGCATGAGTAGTTTACCACAGACCTTCGGGTCCATAGTTATTAGCTAGATGGCTTCTTCTCTCTCTTTGATTCTCAATACAAAGTTCTCCTCGATGTTCTTGGAGAACTATTCGATGTAATACTCTTTTGTGGTGTATTTGCCGAGATCCGATGGATTGTGGATTTATGAACAAGATTATCTATGAATATTATTTGGTTCTTCTCTGAATTCTTATAAGCATGACTTGATACCTTTGCAAGTCTCTTCGAATTATCGGTTTAGTTTGACAAACTAGATTGATCTTTCTTGCAATGGGAGAAGTGCTTAGCTTTGGGTTCAATCTTGCGATGTCCTTTCCCAGTGGTAGTAGGGGCAGCAAGGCACGTATTGTATTGTTGTCATCGAGGATAAAAAGATGGGGTTTATATCATATTACTTGAGTTTATCCCTCTACATCATGTCATCTTGCTTAATGCGTTACTTTGTTCTTATGAACTTAATACTCTAGATGCATGCTAGATAGCGGTCGATGTGTGGAGTAATAGTAGTAGATGCAGAATCGTTTCGATCTACTTGACACGGACGTGATGCCTATATTCATGATCATTACCTTAGATATCTTCATAACTATGCGCTTTTCTATCAATTGCCTGGCAGTAATTTGTTCACCCACCGTAATACATGCTATCTTGAGAGAAGCCACTAGTGAAACCTATGGCCCCCGGGTCTCTTTCTTATTATATTTCATCTCTTTTATTTACACCGCGTCTCGTTTACTATTTTACAATCTTTACTTTTCAATCTATACGGCAAAAATACCAAAAATATTTACTTTACTATATTTATTAGATCTTACTTTTGCGAGTGAATGTGAAGGGATTGACAACCCCTTTATCGCGTTTGTTGCAAGGTTCTGGATTGTTTGTGCAGGTACTAGGTGACTTGTGCGTTGTCTCCTACTCGATTGATACATTGGTTCTCAAAACTTAGGGAAATACTTACGGTACTTTGCTGCATCACCATTTCCTTTTCAAGGGAAAACCAACGCATGCTCAAGAGGTAGCAGTAGTTCGATGACATGTTTAGTAATGTAGTAGCCGAACGATGTGTGTAATGCATTGACGTAGTTGCATCGGTTTATATGAATTTGAGGTATGATAATTGAGGTGTCCGGTTGTGAGAAGGTAAATTTAGATTTGACCGGTCAGTGTACACAAGTGCGTCTGTGGTCGTTTGAGGTCGATGTGTGGAGTAATAGTAGTAGATGTAGAATCGTTTCGATCTACTTGACATGGATGTGATGCCTATATTCATGATCATTGCCTTAGATATCTTCATAACTATGCGCTTTTCTATCAATTGCTCGGCAGTAATTTGTTCACCCACCGTAATACATGCTATCTTGAGAGAAGCCACTAGTGAAACCTATGGCCCCCGGGTCTCTTTATTATCATATTGCGTCTTTTTTATTTACATCGCATCTCGTTTACTATTTTGCAATCTTTACTTTTCAATCTATACAACAAAAATACCAAAAATATTTACTTTACTATCTTTATTAGATCTCACTTTTGCGAGTGACCGTGAAGGGATTGACAACCCCTTTATCGCGTTGGTTGCAAGGTTCTTGATTGTTTGTGCAGGTACTAGGTGACTTGTGCGTTGTCTCCTTCTAGATTGATACCTTGGTTCTCAAGACTGAGGGAAATACTTATGCTACTTTGTTGCATCACCCTTTCCTCTTCAAGGGGAAACCAACGCTTGCTCAAGAGGTAGCATGAAGGATTTCTGGCGCCGTTGCTGGGGAGATCTACGCCAAGTCAAGACACACCAAGTACCCATCATAAACTCTTCTCCCTCACATTACATTATTTGCCATTCGCCTCTCGTTTTCCTCTCCCCCTCTTCTAAAACGATTTTCGAAAACCTTTGCCTTTTTCTTTGCCCCTCTTCTGTTTGTCCTTCTGTTTGCTCGTGTTACCATGTGCCTTCTATTTGCTTGCATCTTCGCTTGCTAAAAATTTATTGTTATGGATCCTCATCCTCTTGCTAATCTTTTTAAAAGATCCAATTATGATGAACCAATTGCTAGTGAGTTGTGTTCACTAGATTATCTTTATGAAGCTTTGCTTGAAATCCGTGAATCTGAAAATTGTGATGAAGTACTTTATGAAGTGATTCATGGTAAATCTTTGAATGAAAAACATGATTGAAATGATGTTATTATAAATTCTATTAATTTCAATTGTTCTAATGATATGCAAAACCCCAAGCTTGGGGATGCTAGTTTTTCTTTGTCCTCTACTTGTTGCAATGATCATGATTGGGGTGATTCTTCTTACAGTCTTGAAAATTTATTTAAGCCCCATGATGATTATGAGATTGATAATAATGTTTGCAATAATACTGAAAGTGGGTTTGGAAGAGTGTTAACTTTATATCCCACTTATTTGTATAATGTTCAATCTTGTGAAGTTTTTGATAAAAGTGGGTTTGGAGAGGTCATGACTTTAGTTAATGATATTCCCACTCTTTTGGAAGAGTGTCAACTTTGCATGCATGTGGATCATGTGGAGAAAATTTGATGTGAGAGACATATTGTTGAATTTTAATACGATCCCACGTGTAATTATTATGAGAGAGGAAAACATGGTTGTAGAAATTTTCATGTTACTAAATTACCTCTCGCTATGTTGAGATTGTTATTCTTCCTCACTTCTTTCTTGCATATGCTAGTTTTTGTTTGTCTTGATAATTTATTTGCCTATAAGATTCCTATGCATAGGAAGTATGTTAGAATTAGATGTGTTTTTCATATGCTATATGGTGCTCTCTTTGTGCTTCAATTCTTGTCTTTCATGTGAGCATCATCGAAATTGTCAATGCCTAGCTAGGGGCATTAAACGATAGCGCTTGTTGGGAGGCAACCCAATTTTATTTTTGGTTCTTTGATTTTTGTTCCTGTTTAGTAATAAATAATTCATATAGCTTCTGTTTAGATGTGGTTTTTGTTTTAATTAGTGTTTGTGACAAGTAGAACCTTTGGGAAGATTTGGGTGAAGTCTTTGCGATCTTGCTGTAAAAAACAGATACTTTTGCGCTCACGAGATTAACTGCCATTTTTTACTGGAGATTGCTTTTAGGTTGATTATTTTTGCAGATGATTAATAGACAAAGTCCTCACGTCCACTAATTTATTGAAGAATTTTTGGAGTTCCAGAAGTATTCGAACAAATCAGATTGATACAGATTGTTCTGTTTTTGACAGATTTTGTTCTTTGTGTGTTGTTTGCTTATTTTGATGAATCTATGAGTAGTATCGGCGGGTATGAACCATAGAGAAGTTTAAATACAGTAGTTTTCACACCAATATAAATAAAGAATGAGTTCATTACAGTACCTTAAAGTGGTGGTTTATTTTCTTATACTAACGGAGCTCATGAGATTTTCTGTTGAAGTTTTGTGTTGTGAAGTTTTCAAGTTTTTGGGTAAAGATTTGAGGGATTTTGGAATAAGGAGTGGCAAGATCCTAAGCTTTGGGATTCCCAAGGCACCCCAAGGTAAAATACAAGGACAACCAAAAGCCTAAGCTTGGGGATGCCCCAGAAGGCATCCCCTCTTTCGTCTTCGTCTATCGATAACTTCACTTGAGGCTATATTTTTATTCACCACATGATATGTGTTTTGCTTGGATCGTCTTGTATGATTTGAGTATTTTCTTTTTAGTTTACCACAATCATATTTGATGTACACACCTTTTGGGAGAGACACGCATGAATCGGAATTTATTAGAATACTCTATGTGCTTCACTTATATCTTTTGAGCTAGATAATTTTGCTCTAGTGCTTCACTTATATATTTTTAGAGCACGGTGGTGGTTTTATTTAATAGAAATTATTGATCCCTCATGCTTCACTTATATTATTTTGAGAATCTTTTAGAACAGCATGCTAATTTGCTTTGGCTATAAATTTAGTCCTAATATGATGGGCATCCAAGATGGGTATAATAATAAAAACTTTCATATAAAGTGCATTGAATACTATGAGAAGTTTGATTCCTTATGATTGTTTTGAGATATGAAGATGGTGATATTAGAGTCATGCTAGTTGAGTAGTTGTGAATTTGAGAGATACTTGTGTTAAAGTTTGTGATTCCCGTAGCATGCACGTATGGTGAACCGTTATGTAATGAAGTCGGAGCATGTTTTATTTTTTGATTGTCTTCCTTATGAGTGGCGGTCGGGGACGAGCGATGGTATTTTCCTACCAATCTATCCCCCTAGGAGCATGCGCGTAGTACTTCATTTCGATAACTAATAGATTTTTGCAATAAGTATGTGAGTTCTTTATGACTAATGTTGAGTCCATGGATTATACGCACTCTCTGTTGGGGAACGTAGCAATTTCAAAAAAAATCCTACGCACACGCAAGATCATGGTGATGGCATAGCAACGAGAGGGGAGAGTGTATGTCCACGTACCCTCGTAGACCGTAAGCGAAGCGTTATAACAACGCTGTTGATGTAGTGCGACGTCTTCACGATCCGACCGATCCAAGTACCGAACGCACGGCACCTCCGAGTTCAGCACACGTTCAGCTCGATGGCGATCCACGGACTCCGATCCAGCAAAGTATCGGGATGAGTTCCGTCGACCTGACGGCGTGGTGGCGATGATGATGCTTCACCGGCGCGAGGGCTTCGCCTAAGCTCATGACGATATGACCGAGGTGGAATATGGTGGAGGGGGCACCGCACGGCTAAGGAACGATCACGTAGATCAACTTGTGTGTCATGGGTGCCCCCTGCCTCCGTATATAAAGGATGGAGGAGGAGGAGGCCGGCCAAGGCTTGGTGCGGCCAGATGTGGAGTCCTACTAGGATTCCAAGTCCTAGTAGGAGTCCACCAAGAGGGGGAAGGAGAAGGAAGTGGAGGAGAAGGAAGGTGGCGGCCCCTTTCCCTAGTCCAATTCGGACCAGAGGAGAGGGGTCGCAGCAGCCCCTTGGCCCTTTCTCCTCTTTCCACTAAAGCCCATCAAGGCCCATTGCTTCTCCGTAACTACCGGTACTCGAAAAATACCGAATCACTCGGAACCTTTCCGAACTCGAATATAGTCGTCCAATATATTGATCTTTATGTCTCGACCATTTCGAGACTCCTCGTCATGTCCCGGTCTCATCGGGACTCGAACTCCTTCGGTACATCAAAACTCATAAACTCATAATATAAGCATCATCGAAACCTTAAGCGTGCGGACCCTACGGGTTCGAGAACTATGTAGACATGACCTAGAACTATTCTTGGTCAATAACCAATAGCGGAACCTGGATGCCCATATTGGCTCCTACATATTCTCGAAGATCTTTATCGGTCAAACCGCATAACAATATCGTTGTTCCTTTGTCATCGGTATGTTACTTGCCCGAGATTCGATCGTCGGTATCCAATACCTAGTTCAATCTCGTTACTGGCAAGTCTCTTTACTCGTTCCGTAATACATCATCTCGCAACTAACTTATTAGTTGCAATGCTTGCAAGGCTTATGTGATGTGTATTACCGAGAGGGCCCAGAGATACCTCTCCGACAATCGGAGTGACAAAACCTAATCTCAAATCGCCAACCCAACATGTACCTTTGGAGACACCTGTAGTACTCCTTTATAATCACCCAGTTATGTTGTGACGTTTGGTAGCACCCAAAGTGTTCCTCCGGTAAACGGGAGTTGCATAATCTCATAGTTACAGGAACATGTATAAGTCATGAAGAAAGCAATAGCAATGTACTAAATGATCAAGTGCTAGGCTAACGGAATGGGTCATGTCAATCACATCATTCTCCTAATGATGTGATCCCATTAATCTAATGACAACACATGTCTATGGTTAGGAAACATAACCATCTTTGATCAATGAGCTAGTCAAGTAGAGGCATACTAGTGACTATATGTTTGTCTATGTATTCACACATGTATTATGTTTCCGGTTAATAAAATTCTAGCATGAATAATAAACATTTATCATGATATAAGGAAATAAATAATAACTTTATTATTGCCTCTAGGGCATATTTCCTTCAGTCTCCCACTTGCACTAGAGTCAATAATCTAGTTCACATCATCATGTGATTCAACACTAATATTCACATCTGTATGTGATTAACACCCATAGTTCACATCGTCATGTGACCAACACCCAAAGGGTTTACTAGAGTCAATAATCTAGTTCACATCGCTATGTGATTAACACCCAAAGAGTACTAAGGTATGATCATGTTTTGCTCGTGAGAGAAGCTTAGTCAACGGGTCTGTCACATTCAGAGCCGTATGTATTTTGCAAATATTCTATGTCTACAATGCTCTGCACGGAGCTACTCTAGCTAATTGCTCCCACTTTCAATATGTATCCAGATTGAGACTTAGAGTCATCTGGATCGGTGTAAAAGCATGCACGTATGTAACTCTTTACGACGGGCTCTTTTATCACCTCCATAATCGAGAAATATTTCCTTAGTCCTCACTAAGGATATTCTTGACCAATGTCCAGTGATCTACTCCTAGATCACTATTGTACTCCCTTGCCAAATTCAGAGCAAGGTATACAATAGGTCTGGTACATAGCATAGCATACTTTATAGAACCTATGACTGAGGCATATGGAATGACTTTCATTCTCTTTTCTATTTTCTGTCGTGGTCGGGATTTGGGTCTTGCTCAATTTCACACCTTTGCAACACAGGCAAGAACTTTTTCTTTGACTGTTCCATTTTGAACTACTTCAAAATCTTGACAAGGTATGTACTTATTGAAAAAACTTATCAAGTGTCTTGATCTATCTCAATAGATCTTGATGCTCAATATGTAAGTAGCTTTACTGATGTCATTCTTTTAAAGAACTCCTTTCAAATACTCCTTTATGCTTTACAGAAAAATTCTACATCGTTTTTGATCAACAATATGTTACTCACATATATTTATCAGAAAAGCGGTAGTGCTCCCACTCACTTTATTGTAAATATAGGCCTTTCCAAAGGTCTGCATAAAACCATATGCTTTGATCAACTCATCAAAGCGTATATTCCAACTCCGAGATGCTTGCACCAGTCCATTGATGGATTGCTGGAGCTTGCACACTTTGTTAGCATCTTTAGGATTGACAAAACCTTCTGGTTGCATCATATACAACTCTTCTTTAATAAATCCATTAAGGAATGCAGTTTTGACATCCATTTGCCAGATTTCATAAAATGTGGCAATTGCTAACATGATTCGGACAGACTTAAGCATCGCTACAGTTGAGAAAATCTCATTGTAGTCAACACCTTGAACTTGTCGAAAACCTTTTTGCGACAAGTCGAGCTTTGTAGATAGTAACACTACCATCAGTATCTGTCTTCCTCTTGAAGATCCATTTATTTGACATGGCTTGCTGATCATCGAGCAAGTCAATCAAAGTCCATACTTTGTTCTCATACATGGATCCTATCTCAGATTTCATGGCCTCAAGCCATTTCGCGGAATCTGGGCTCATCATCGCTTCCTCATAGTTCGTAGGTTCATCATGGTCTAGTAACATGACTTCCGAACATGATTACCGTACCACTCAGTGCGGATCTTACTCTGGAAGACCTCGAGGTTTGGTAGTATCTTGATCTGAAGTTTCATGATCATCATCATTAACTTCCTCACTAATTGGTGTAGGAATCACCGGAACTGATTTCTGTGATGAACTACTTTCCAATAAGGGAGAAGGTACAGTTACCTCATCAAGTTCTATTTTCCTCCCACTCACTTCTTTCGAGAGAAATTTCTTCTCTAGAAAGGATCCATCTTAGCAACGAATAACTTTGCCTTCGGATCTGTGATAGAAGGTGTACCCAATAGTTACCTTTGGGTATTCTATGAAGACGCACTTCTCCGATTTGGGTTCGAGCTTATCAGGTGAAAAAAATTCACATAAGCATCACAACTCCAAACTTTTAAGAAACGACAGCTTAGGTTTACTGTTAAACCATAGTTCATACGGTGTTGTCTCAACGGATTTAGACGGTGCCCTATTAACGTGAATGCAGCTGTCTCTAATGCATAACCCCAAAACGATAGCGGTAAATTGGTAAGAGACATCATAGATCGCACCATATCTAGTAAAGTACGATTACGACGTTCGGACACACCATTACGCTGTGGTGTTCCAGGTGGCGTTAGTTGCGAAACTATTTCACATTGTTTCAAATGAAGACCAAACTCGTAATTCAAATATTCATCTCCACGATCAGATCGCGGAAACTTTATTTTCTTGTTACGATGATTTTCCACTTCACTCTGAAATTCTTCGAACTTTTCAATTATTTCAGACTTATGTTTCATCAAGTAGATATACCCATATCTGCTCAAATCATCTTGTGAAGGTCAGAAAATAACGATACTTGCCACGAGCATCAACACTCATTGGATCGCATACATCGGTATGTATTATTTCCAATAAGTCAGTAGCTTGTTCCATTGTTCCGGAGAACGGAATTTTAGTCATCTTGCCCAAAAGGCATGGTTCGCAAGCATCAAATGATTCATAATCAAGTGATTCCAAAAGTCCATCAGCATGGAGTTTCTTCATGTGCTTTACACCAATATGACCTAAACGGCAGTGCCACAAATAAGTTGCACTATCATTATTAACTTTGCATCTTTTGGTTTCAATATTATGAATATGTGTATCACTATGATCGAGATCCAATGAACCATTTTCATTGGGTGTGTAACCATATAAGGTTTTATTCATGTAAACAGAACAACAATTTATTCTCTTACTTAAATGAATAACTGTATTGCAATAAACATGATCAAATCATATTTATGCTCAACACCAAATAACACTTATTTAGGTTCCACACTAATCCCGAAAGTATAGGGAGTGTGCGATGATGATCAATCTTGGAACTACTTCCAACTCTCATCGTCACTTCACCCTTAACTAGTCTATGTTCATTCTGCAACTCCCGTTTCGAGTTACTAATCTTAGCAACTGAACTAGTACCAAATACTGAGGGGTTACTATGAACACTAGTAAAGTACACATCAATAACATGTATATCAAATATACCTTTGTTTACTTTGCCATCCTTTCTTATCCACCAAATACTTGGGGTAGTTCCGCTTCCAGTGACCAATCCCTTTGCAGTAGAAGCACTTAGTCTCAAGCTTAGGACCAGACTTGGGTTTCTTCACTTGAGTAGCAACTTGCTTGCCGTTCTTCTTGAAGTTCCCCTTCTTCCTTTTGCCCTTTTCTTGAAACTAGTGGTCTTGTCTACCATCAACACTTGATGTTTTTCTTGATTTCTACCTCCGTCGATTTTAGCATCACGAAGAGTTTGGGAATTACTTTTGTCATCCCTTGCATATTATAGTTCATCATGAAGTTCTACTAACTTGGTGATGGTGACTAGAGAATTCTGTCAATCACTATCTTATCTGGAAGATTAACTCCCACTTGATTCAAGCGATTGAAGTACCCAGACAATCTGAGCACATGCTCACTAGTTGAGCGATTCTCCTCCATCTTTTAGCTATAGAACTTGTTGGAGACTTCATATCTCTTAACTCGGGTATTTTCTTGAAATATTAACTTCAATTCCTGGAACATCTCATATGGTCCGTGACGTTCAAAACGTCTTTGAAGTTCCGATTCTAAGCCGTTAAGTATGGTGCACTAAACTATCAAGTAGTCATCATATTGAGCTAGCCAAACGTTCATAACGTCTGCATTTGCTCCTGCAATAGGTCTGTCACCTAGCGGTGCATCAAGGACATAATTCTTCTGTGCAGCAATGAGGATAAACCTTAGATCACGGATCCAATCCGCAACATTGCTACTAACATTTTTCAATACAATTTTCTCTAGGAACACATATAAAAACACATGGAAGCAAAAACATAGGGAAGCAACAACGCGAGCTATTGATCTACAACATAATTTGCAAAATACTACCAGGACTAAGTTCATGATAAATTAAAGTTCAATTAATCATATTACTTAAGAACTCCCACTTAGACAGACATCTCTCTAGTCATCTAAGTGATCACGTGATCCAAATCAACTAAACCATGTCCGATCATCACGTGAGATGGAGTAGTTTCAATGGTGAACATCACTATGTTGATCATATCTACTATATGATTCACGCTCGACCTTCGGTCTCCGTGTTCGAGGCCATATCTGCATATGCTAGGCTCGTCAAGTTTAACTTTGAGTATTCTGCGTGTGCAAAACTGGCTTGCACCCGTTGTAGATGGGCGTGAGCTTATCACACCCGATCATCACGTGGTGTGCAGGCACGACGAACTTTGGCAACGGTGCATACTCAGGGAGAACACGTCTTGATAATTTTAGTGAGAGATCATCTTAAAATGCTACCGTCAATCAAAGCAAGATAAGATGCATAAAGGATAAACATCACATGCAACCAATATAAGTGATATGATATGGCCATCATCATCTTGTGCTTGTGATCTCCATCTCCGAAGCACCATCATGATCACCATCGTCACCGGCGTGACACCTTGATCTCCATCGTAGCATCGTTGTCGTCTCGCCAACTATTGCTTCTACGACTATCGCTACTGCTTAGTGATAAAGTAAAGCAATTACATGGTGTTTGCATTTCATACAATAAAGCGACAACCATTTGGCTCCTGCCAGTTGCCGATAACTCGGTTACAAAACATGATCATCTCATACAATAAAATATAGCATCACGTCTTGACCATATCACATCACAACATGCCCTGCAAAAACAAGTTAGGCGTCCTCTACTTTGTTGTTGCAAGTTTTACGTGGCTGCTACGGGCTGAGCAAGAACCGTTCTTACCTCGCATCAAAACCACAGCGATAGTTTGTCAAGTTGGTGTTGTTTTAACCTTCGCAAGGACCGGGCGTAGCCACACTCGGTTCAACTAAAGTGAGAGAGACAGACACCCGCCAGTCACCTTTAAGCAACGAGTGCTCGGCGGTGAAACCAGTCTCGCGTAAGCGTCTGGCGTAATGTCGGTCCGGGCCGCTTCATCTCACAATACCGCTGAACCAAAGTATGACATGCTGGTAAGCGGTATGACTTATATCGCCCACAACTCACTTGTGTTCTACTCGTGCATATGACATCAACGCATAAAACCTGGCTCGGATGCCATTGTTGGGGAACGTAGCAATTTCAAAAAATTCCTCGCACACGCAAGATCATGGTGATGGCATAGCAACGAGGGGAGAGTGTATGTCCACGTACCCTCGTGAGACCGTGGCGGAAGCGTTATAACAACGCGGTTGATGTAGTCGTCGTCTTCACGATCCGACCGATCCAAGTACCGAGCATACGGCACCTCCGAGTTCAGCACACGTTCAGCTCGATGGCGATCCCGAACTCCGATCCAGCAAAGTGTCGGGATGAGTTCCGTCAACCGACGGCGTGGTACGATGATGATGCTTCACCGGCGCAGGCTTCGCCTAAGCTCCGCGATGATATGACCGAGGTGGAATATGGTGGAGGGGGGCACCGCACACGGCTAAGGAACGATCACGTAGATCAACTTGTGTGTCATGGGGTGCCCCCCTGCCCCCGTATATAAAGGATGGAGGAGGAGGAGGCCGGCCAAGGCTTGGTGCGGCCAGGATGTGGAGTCCTACTAGGATTCCAAGTCCTAGTAGGAGTCCACCAAGAGGAGGAAGGAGAAGGAAGTGGAGGAGAAGGAAGGTGGCGGCCCCTTTTCCCTAGTCCAATTCGGACCAGAGGGAGGGGCGCAGCAGCCCCTTGGCCCTTTCTCCTCTTTCCACTAAAGCCCATCAAGGCCCATTGCTTCTCCGTAACTACCGGTACTCGAAAAATACCGAATCACTCGGAACCTTTCCGAACTCCGAATATAGTCGTCCAATATATCGATCTTTACGTCTCGACCATTTCGAGACTCCTCGTCATGTCCCGATCTCGTCCGGGACTCCGAACTCCTTCGGTACATCAAAACTCATAAACTCATAATATAAGCATCATCGAAACCTTAAGCGTGCGGACCCTACGGGTTCGAGAACTATGTAGACATGACCTAGAACTATTCTTGGTCAATAACCAATAGCGGAACCTGGATGCCCATATTGGCTCCTACATATTCTCGAAGATCTTTATCGGTCAAACCGCATAACAATATCGTTGTTCCTTTGTCATCGGTATGTTACTTGCCCGAGATTCGATCATCGGTATCCAATACCTAGTTCAATCTCGTTCTTGGCAAGTCTCTTTACTCGTTCCGTAATACATCATCTCGCAACTAACTTATTAGTTGCAATGCTTGCAAGGCTTATGTGATATGTATTACCGAGAGGGCCTGAGATACCTCTCGACAATCGGAGTGACAAAACCTAATCTCAAATCGCCAACCCAACATGTACCTTTGGAGACACCTGTAGTACTCCTTTATAATCACCCGATTACGTTGTGGCGTTTGGTAGCGCCAAAGTGTTCCTCCGTAAACGGAGTTGCATAATCTCATAGTTACAGGAACATGTATAAGTCATGAAGAAAGCAATAGCAATGTACTAAGCGATCAAGTGCTAGGCTAACGGAATGGGTCATGTCAATCACATCATTCTCCTAATGATGTGATCCCATTAATCTAATGACAACACATGTCTATGGTTAGGAAACATAACCATCTTTGATTAATGAGCTAGTCAAGTAGAGGCATACTAGTGACTATATGTTTGTCTATGTATTCACACATGTATTATGTTTCCGGTTAATACAATTCTAGCATGAATAATAAACATTTATCATGATATAAGGAAATAAATAATAACTTTATTATTGCCTCTAGGGCATATTTCCTTCACTCTCACACCCTTCCACCGTTGCTAGCCTCTAGTACCGCGCAACTTTCGCCGGTACCATAAACCCACCATTTACCTTCCTCAAAACAGCCACCATACCTACCTATTATGGCATTCCCATAGCCATTACGAGATATATTGCCAAGCATCTTTCCACCGTTCCGTTTATTATGACACGCTTCATCGTTGTCATATTGCTTTGGATGATCATGTAGTTGACATCGTATTGTGGCAAAGCCACCGTTCATAATTTTTCATACATGTCACTCTTGAATCATTGCACATCCCGGTACACCGCCGGAGGCATTCACATAGAATCATATTTTGTTCTAAGTATCGAGTTATAATTCTTGAGTTTTAAGTAAATAAAAGTGTGATGGTCATCATTATTAGAGCATTATCCCATGTGAGGAAAGGACGATGGAGACTATGATTCCCCCACAAGTCAGGATGAGACCCCGTATGAAAAAAAAAGAAGAGAGAAAAAAAGATGCCATAAAAAGGGAGAAAGGCCCAAATAAAAAAATGAGAGAAAAAGAGAGAAGGGTCAATGCTACTATCCTTTTTTCAACACTTGTGCTTCAAAGTAGCACCATGATCTTCATGATAGAGAGTCTCTTATGTTGTCACTTTCATATACTAGTGGGAGTCTTTAATTATAGAACTTGTCTTGTATATTCCAATGATGGGCTTCCTCAAAATGCCCTAGGTCTTCGTGAGCAAGCGAGTTGGATGCACACCCACTTAGTTTCTTTTTGAGCTTTCATACACTTATAGCTCTAGTGCATCTGTTGCATGGCAATCCCTACTCACTCACATTGATATCTATTGATGGGCATCTCCATAGACCGTTGATACGCCTAGTTGATGTGAGACTATCTTCTCCTTTTTGTCTTCCCCACAACCACCATTCTATTCCACCTATAGTGCTATGTCCATGGCTCACGCTCATGTATTGCGTGAAGATTGAAAAAGTTTGAGAACATCAGAAGTATGAAACAATTGCTTGGGTTGTCATCGGGGTTGTGCATGATTTAAGTACTTTTTGTGATGAAGATAGAGCATAGCCAGACTATATGATTTTGTAGAGATAGCTTTCTTTGGCCATGTTATTTTGTGAAGACATGATTGCTTTATTAGTATGCTTGAAGTATTATTATTTTTATGTCAATATTAAACTTTTGTTTTGAATCTTTCAGATCTTAATATTCATGCCACAATAAAGAAAATTACATTGATAATTATGATAGGTAGCATTCCATATCAAAAATTCTGTTTTTATCATTTACCTACTCGAGGACGAGCAGGAATTAAGCTTGGGGATGCTTGATACATCTCCAACGTATCTATAATTTTTTATTGTTCCATGCTATTATATTATCTGTTTTGGATGTTTAATGGGCTTTAATATGCTCATTTATATATTTTTTTGGACTAGCCTATTAACCGGAGGCCCAGTGCCAGTTTCTGTTTTTTTGCCTATTTTAGAGTTTCGCAGAAAAGGAATACCAAACGGAGTCCAAACAGAATGAAACCTTCGCGATGATCTTTCTTGGACCGAAAGAATTCCAGAAGACTTGGAGTTGAAGTCTGGAACTCTACGAGGCGGCCACGAGGCAGGAGGGCGCGCCCAGGGGGGTAGGCGCGCCCCCACCCTCGTGGGCCCCTCGTAGCTCCACCGACGTTCTTCTTTCGCCTATATATACTCTTATACCCTAGATCGATCCCAGAGAGCCACAAAACCACTTTTCCACTGCGGCAACCTTCTGTACCCGTGACATCCCATCTTGGGGCCTTCTTCGACGATCTGCCGGAGGGGGAATCGATCACGGAGGGCTTCTACATCGACACCATTGCCTCTCGATGAAGCGTGAGTAGTTTACCACAGACCTTCGGGTCCATAGTTATTAGCTAGATGGCTTCTTCTCTCTCTTTGATTCTCAATACAAAGTTCTCCTCGATGTTCTTGGAGATCTATTTGATGTAATACTCTTTTGCGGTGTGTTTGCCGAGATCCGATGAATTGTGGATTTATGAACAAGATTATCTATGAGTATTATTAGGTTCTTCTCTGAATTCCTATATGCATGATTTGATATCTTTGCAAGTCTCTTCGAATTATCGGTTTAGTTTGGCCTACTAGATTGATCTTTCTTACAATGGGAGAAGTGCTTAGCTTTGGGTTCAATCTTGCGATGTCCTTTCCCAGTGACAGTAGGGGCAGCAAGGCACGTATTGTATTATTGTCATCGAGGATAAAAAGATGGGGTTTGTATCATATTGCTTGAGTTTATCCCTCTACATCATGTCATCTTTCTTAATGTGTTACTCTGTTCTTATGAACTTAATACTCTAGATGCATGCTAGATAGCGGTCGATGTGTGGAGTAATAGTAGTAGATGCAGAATCGTTTCGATCTACTTGACACGGACGTGATGCCTATATTCATGATCATTACCTTAGATATCTTCATAACTATGCTCTGTTCTATCAATTGCCTGGCAGTAATTTGTTCACCCACCGTAATACATGCTATCTTGAGAGAAGCCACTAGTGAAACCTATGGCCCCCGGGTCTCTTTCTTATTATATTTCATCTCTTTTATTTACACCGCATCTCGTTTACTATTTTGCAATCTTTACTTTTTAATCTATACAACAAAAATACCAAAAATATTTACTTTACAATCTTTATTAGATCTTACTTTTGCGAGTGAATATGAAGGGATTGACAACCCCTTTATCGCGTTGGTTGCAAGGTTTTGGATTGTTTTGCAGGTACTAGGTGACTTATGCGTTGTCTCCTACTCGATTGATACCTTGGTTCTCAAACTGAGGGAAATACTTGCGGTACTTTGTTGCATCACCATTTCCTTTTCAAGGAAAAACCAACGCATGCTCAAGAGGTAGCAGTAGTTCGATGACATGTTTAGTAATGTAGTAGCCGGACGATGTATGTAATGCATTGACGTAGTTGCATGGGTTTATATGAATTTGAGGTATGATAATTGAGGTGTCCGGTTGTGAGAAGGTATTTAAATTTGACCAGTCAGTGTACACGTGGGCGTCTGTGGTCGTTTGAGGGGTCGGATTTTCCCATCATGGCTATAGGTTCTCTTAGCACACCCCTTACGTGTCCAGCCGAAGTCACATCATTCAACGTGTTTAGAGAGCACTTTAGCTACATGTCAGTTGGCTGAGTTTTAGATTTTAGGTCAGTCGATTATTTAGCCGTTGATTTCTGCTCCAAGATGCGTGCTAGTTGAATTTTTTTTTTTCCTGTTGTGTATGATGTTCTGTATTGGGTTGGACATTTTTTATATACCCCTATTTTGGGTCAATCGATTTCTTGTTGGGCTGAGGCATGTTATGTGTCTTCTTATTAGGTTGTTTGTGTGTGTTTTTTCTTCTTCTTTTTGTCGGCTTTTATGGGTATATTTTGAATATTGGGTGAATACAAGATGTACACACGTAAGTAATTTATAATAAGTGTAAATTGTAATTCTGTGAAAAATGCACTATTATGTGCTTATTCCTTACATACTATTAAAATAGCAAGGCTTCATTATAATTGTATTTTCTGTGAAAATTCCACTACCATATGCATATTCTTGCGTATTATTGAAAGCAATTTTTGTATATATTGTGTGTAAATTTTATTTGTTTGCTTCGTTATAATTTCTTTCTTCTTAAAGGGCAATATCAAAACTAATTCATTCTTACTTAAAAACTTCATTATTTTGTTTTTAGTAGTTATTTCATACATTTTTGAAGGGTAATACCAAAACCACTAATCCATTTTTTCTTACAAAACTTCATTATTTTGTTTTTGATTTATTGTTTGTTTCATTTTCTTTCTTTTTTAATGGTAATACCAATGTAACTAATTCATTCTTTCTTATGAAACTTTCTTTTTGCAAGATTTTTACTATTATATACTTATTCTTGCATATTATAACAAAGTGCAATTTCTGTGTAAATCGTGTGCAAATTTATCATATATTTTTTGTTTTCTTTCTTCTTAAAGGATAATATCAATGTCTCCTTCTTAGGCTTTCTTTCTAGTGAGAATTATACTATTATTTCCTTTCTTGCATATAAAATGCAATTTCTGTGTAAATTGTTTGCATATTTCTCATTTTTATTTTTTATTTTCTTTATTTTAAAATGGTAATACCAATGTCACTAATTCATTCTTTTTAAGAAAACTTCATTATTTTGGTTTTGATTTGTTTTCTATTTTATTTTATTTTATTTCTTCTTAAATGATAACACCAAGGCCTCTAATTCATTCTTACGTAAAAAACTTCATTATTTTATTTCTCATTTAGTTTTTATTTAATTTATTTCTTATTTATTTGTAACTCAAGTGCCACTATTTCATTCTTTCTTAGGAAATTTCTTTTATTGAGAATATTTCAGTATTATATGTTATTCTTGCATATTATAACAAAGTGCAATTCACGTGTAAAATGTGTGCAACTCCTGGGTAATACCAATACCACCAATTTTTTCTTCCATACAAAACTGAATTATTTTAATATTTTTCTTTTTTGTTTTCTTTTGAAAGGGTAGTACCAATGCAACTAATTTATTGTTTCTGAGAAAACTTTATTCTTTTGTTTTTTATAGTCTTTTTTCATTTTCTTTCTCTTGAAAGGGTTATACCAATCCCACTTATTCATTCTTTCTTAAAAAACTTTATTATTTTGATTCTGTTTTTGTTTTTATTTTATTTTATTTCTTCTGAAAGGGTAATACAAGTTTCACTAATTCATTCTTTCTTTCATTTATTCTTTAATGTGGCACCATGACAGCTGTCCGACATTTAGGCGACCTGGTCTTTTTCTTCTTTTGGTTATCCGGTTAACAACTCACAATATTTAAAATGATGGTAATTAAGAAAATTGTGATATTCTAAGAATATTTTGCTTGTGTTTTATGCGCATTGCTTATTTTGTATTTTATTAACATGTGCAATTTTTTTGTAAATTGTGTGCAAATTTTGCCATTATTTGTTTGAATTTTTCTTAGAAAGCTTCATATTTGTTTTTGTTGATCTTTATTCATTTATTCTTTAAGGTGGCACCATGACAACTATCTGAAATTTAGGCGACAGTGTCTTTTTCATCTTTTGATTATCAAGTTAACAGCCCACAATAATTAAAATGATGGTATTAAAAAAATCATGATATTCTAAGAACATTTTGCTTGTGTTTTATGTCGCATTGCTTATTTTACATATTATGAACATGTGCAAATTTTGTGTAAATTGTGTGCAAATTTTCTCATTTTTTATTTTTTATTTCATTTGTATCTCTCGCGTACAAACATGATTTTTTTAATGCAAATTCGTATGATATACTACATTGTATGCGTGAAATTTTGAGCTATATAAGTTCGTTTCTTTGAAATTGAAAAAACAACAACAGGCTCATAGTGCCATGCTGACATTATTCAGTATAGAGGGGGTATTCACTAACGTAAAGTAGTTTTATTGTCTAAATCTACTGGAATGTGGTGTGGTTGTGCTTTAATCTACTCCAAGCAAGCAAGCTAGCTAGCATGCATTCCCTGCACACGGCGTGCAACACGCACGCACGCGCTCGCTGGGACGAAGCAACGTAACAAAAGCACCTGCCACAGCCCAGTAGCTGGTCGAGCCAAATGCCTGTGCCGCTGATGTGGACGAAAAAAAGTGACTGGCCGAAATTATAAATTCAGTCAACTGACTCCTAGTCACGCCCTTTAGAGAGTGCCCACCCAAAATTGAACACACGGGAGGATGGGGTCGCCTTGTTGAAGGCCTCTACCGTTTGCGAAGCAAGAAACCATGCAAATGACAATATGACCGCCGCACACCAGCTGCATAATACGGACATAATCTTAAACGATACTCCTTTTTTATTTTTTTATTAGAAAGCTACTCGGCAAGACCAACCAAAGAGAGCCTATATGTGGCATTCAGGAGCCTAACTGAGACACAGCAACGCATAAAAGATGCACCACATGGCTACACGGAGGCGGAGGAGGAGCGGTAGGATCTGGCGCAGTCCGCAGGAGCGAACGTGACGGTGCCCTTGTCAAGGTCGTAGCCGACGTGAAAGTTCTGCTGCGCGATGTTCCCGATGATGGCCACCGGCTGCTGCGGCGTCACCGGCGCCATCATCAAGCACATGGTCCCTATCTGCACCTCCACGAACAGGTTCTCGGGCTTCAGCGTCACCGCCTCCGCGAAGACGGCCAGATTCAGCGTCACGTCCGGGACAAACTTGTAGAAGTAAAATTTACCACTCGGCCCGAGCACGCTGTAGCAGAGCTGCAGCTGCCTGTTCGGCGGCCGCTTCCGCACGAAGTGGATGCGCCGTGTCATCTCCTCCATTATCGGGTCCAGCAGCGCCTTGTCCAGGAACGTCAGCGTCGTGCCGGAGTCGACGATGACGTTGGACAGGTGCTCAAACCTCGCGTTCCCGATCCTGACGGACTCGAGCACGACGGTGTAGAGCGGCTTGCGCGGGTCGGGGCGGAGCAGCGCCGTCCTCGCCGCACCCGGCTCCGTCACGGCGGCACGGGCGCCGAAGTTGAGCGCGGAGGAGGCGTTGACGTAGTAGGGCGCGAGGCAGTAGGAGAACCTCCGGCCGAGCGAGGTGCCAGCGCCGAGCTGTGTGATGAGGGAGAAGTCGCCGCTGCCGAGACCGACAACGCCGTCCGCTAGGAACGTGCCGGCCGTGGCCGTGGAGCAGCCGAAGCTGAAATTGGGCACGAGCAGCTGCGGTCGCTGGCGGCACCCGACGCAGCCGCCGGGGGCATCGTCGAAGATCAAACTCTCGGTGGAGAGGAAGCCGGTTGTCTTTGAGCCGTCGGCGTAGGATTGGGCGTACTTGCATCTTGAGCTGGCGTCGCAGGAGGTGCCGGGGAGCTTGTGGCACGTGCCGGACTGGCAGTACACGCGGCCGAACGTCGACGAGGACGACGGGCTGAACACAAGGCTCGCGCCACCGGCGATTGCTGCCGGAGTCATCGTCGCTGCGGTACGGACGTTGGTGCACTTCAACCAGACGAGGTTGCTGCCGGTGTCGACGATGGCGAGCATCCTGGTGGCCGGCGTGCCCACGTTGACGTGCATCAGGTACTCGAACTGCCCGTGGACGACCTCCGACACGGCGCCGTGAGGGGAGCCGCCGGCGTACGAGCGCGAGAGAGCCGAGGCGCGGGCCGCGGAACGCCGCACGGCGGCAAGCAGGCGGCCGTGCGAGGTGAGCGACGGGTCATGGAACGGCGACTGGACGGAGTCCCGGTGGATGAACTCCACGGTAAACCCATCGCCGCCGACGTACGCCGTGCATCCGCATAGCTGGGCCGTCAGGACGACGGCAACGACAAGGAGAGCGTAGCATCTCGCACCTGCCATTGCCTATGATCGATGATGTTCTGGCGTAGTAGCACGCAGTGCTGGGTAGTCTTATTAATAGGGGGGGGTTAGTGTAACGTAAGCCTAAAGTTGATTGGGAAGAGGAAGATGAAGAGGAGGGAGGGCGGTTACTAGTTTCTACTATTAATTATTTTCTGCTGCTTTTTGCGTTTGAAACTGAAGAGTTTGAAGGCAGTAATTAATTTTATGCTAAGAGATGAGGAGTAATTAATTACTTACCAATCTTGCACAAAAGGCCTTGTACAATGCTAGGTACTTACGGTGGTGCTTAGAAAAACAAACTGGATTTTTCTGAAGCACCAGTGCTTATTTCTACAGAAGAGACGCCTAATTAAGTGTTTGCCCTGTATAAATAAGCACCCGTGCTTAAACAAAACTGATTTATTTCTTCAAGCATCTTTTCTAAGCATCTTACATTGTACAAGGCCTAAGAGGTAGACGATTGGTTATTTTTGCGGATGCTAGCAACTGTTAGTCTTCGAGAAATGGCAAGGATTAGAGCATCTCCAACGGCGCAAATCCAAATTTTCACACAATAATTGAAATTACGAAATATCGAAATTTTGTCCAAAAGGTTCCTCCAACAGCATACCCAAAAGTGCAGCATCTCTTAGAAAAAATCGCACGCGTTGCGCATATACCCATATTTTGCTACGAAATACCCATCCTACCCAAAATTGTGGCGAAAAGAAAAATTGTTCAAGTGGAAATAGGGCATCTCCACACTGACCTCTAAAACGGACACACACCGGTCCACAGACACGGATCCGATATATCGGTCATCCAACCTTATCCCCTAAATATTTTTTTATTTCACAACACTCTAAATAATTATCAAATAGTACAATTCATTCATATATAACATGCAAATATCGCTAGTATAACAGTAGTTCAAATGTAAATATTACATTCGAGATAGCAGGATGTGCAACAAGTTATTGAAATTCATTGATTTCAAATTCAATGATGCTAGAGTCATAGCCAGCAAATGTCCTCCTACACATAGTTCCCCTTGAGCTTATAACCCAACAACATATGAGTGTAAATGGTCTGCCCTCGGTTCTCTGGTACATCACAGTAGCGCATCTAGGCTATACAACGTGAATCTTATCAAGTTGCAACAATGAGCGAAACAATGAACGGTGATGGAGTGGGGAAAAGTAGACCGAAAGGGAATTTGAGTGGGCCGGGTGTGTTAGAGTCATACGTGGCGGCGGTCTGGACCCCCCCTCCCCCCAGTTTGCCTCCGGCTTGCGGAAAAACGAACAGCCGAACGCGTCAACGGACCAATGCGGGACTGCATTGCATGAAAAATGTGTCCGGGCAGCTTAGTCCGGATGGTTGCCCATGGTTTGAGGGTCTTGAAATTTTGATATAATTTTTATTATGTTTGTACTTTAAACTTTGATAACAGTTCTGAAACATTTTCCGTAACAAAAGAAGACATTGTCAGAGATCAAATTTGTTGCTAAAATGCAAAAATATTGTTGGCGGCGAATGTGAGGTATTAAAATTCACCATTCAATTGTTATTAATAAAATGTTTGTTTTACGGAAATGTTAACACCCACACGTGTGGCGTTGACCATCTCGACCACACGCATCCATCACCGTCCAGTATTATATGCACAAATCTTGGCATAATCTGGCCGATTTTCCGTGCCACGTAGGACAAGGCGTGTGTGTGGTGTGTGACATAGTTCGCCCACACATCCGTTTTACCACACGGAGGGGCCGGTGTGTGGGCGTTTAGCAGTTCACCCACACACCAATTTTCAGTCACGCACAAGGGCTGGTGTGTGGGCGTTTGCCATCTCGCCCACACGTCCGTCTCCTCTCCCACACCCAAGCTGCCAGTTGCCATGCGTTTTGCAGTGTACATGGCAACTGCCCTACTGTGATTGCAAGCAGATGGCAACTCTTTCTTTTTTTTACCCGAACATGTCAGTTGCCATATGTTTTGCATGGTACATGGCAAACTGCCCTAGCGTGCACGTAAGCAGATGGCAACTCTTTCTTTTTACATGGCAACTGCCCTAACGAGCTTGTGAGCACATGGCAACTCTCTCTTTTACACGAACATGTTTTTTTGCCATGCCATTTTTCAGTGCTACATGGCAACTGCCTAGTGTTAGTAGGTGGCAACTCCTAAAGTTTTGAAATCATGGCAACTGCAGTAGACCAGACCACACATGTCAACAGCTGTAGTTGTCCAAAAAATGGTAATCTGGAACTTTGACCTGAGATGGCAACTGCAGTTGAGCAGACATGGTAACTGTAGTTGTCCGACATGGCAACCGTAGTTCAACGACATGGCAACTGCACTTAAACGAACATAGACGAGGGTCCGACCCATGGTAACTGCGTGCGCGCGGTAAAGTGTCACGTGGGGCGTGCGGGACCACGAGGTACGAGGCCTGACGTACCGGGCGTGTGGGTGTTAGACTAGCCACAATGGGAGTAACTTCAGTAGTAACATCGAGTCCAACTCAGCAACTTTGCTTATGTGGCAATGAGTTAATGAGGAGAGAGGTAGTTCTGATAACAGCTAGTTCTTGTAACATCAATGTCCCAATGCAATATGAGTCTATAACTTAATAAATGAAGCTTTGCATGTTACCACACTTATGTTACTACCCACTATGAAGGTAGTAACATAGTCTAGGGATTTGTGTATGTTACTATGCATTGTGACTAGTCTTATCTATTTCGCCCACACGCACGTGTATAAGAGGAACCGGGAGGAAAAAAAGACGTGTGGGCGCTAGTTGTTTTGCCCATACACAAGTGTGTGGGCTGGTCCTCTTAGGCACCACACAGAACGTGTGGGCAGATCCCTTAACGCCTACATGTCTGGCAGTTATCGGCGTCCTTGTTTTATCAATTGACGTGGTTTCGGTGGGGTAAGGGGACATGTGATGTTTCTATCTCACGTTGAGACACGCCAATATATTTGTCAGTGTAGGACTAGGTAAGAAAACTCAATCTGGACGTGGATCGACCAACTCAAATTGTTACGGTACTTATGGAGGCTCTTTGTTTCAAACCAACTGAACTGTGATGATCATGATTTTATCCACACTGAATTTTAATATTTCAAATGGATCAACACTTTTCTTTTACTTTATTTTCTGCGAGAAGGATCCACACTATTTGATCACCTGTATCGATTTAGAATCACGTGAAAATCATGACATAAGTTTCAAAAATGATATAAATTTAGCAAAATAAAAGGGAACACACAGATATCCCAACCTGAAGCAAACCGAGACGTGGAGATGAAATTAGAAAGAGCAGCGTTGTGGTTTTTGTTTCTTTTTCTGTCTACTAATAACACACTAACGTAGTGATTATTACATGAAGATTCCATCAGCAACGTACCTAGCTACAGAGAGACAGATGCGGGAGGAGAGGGGTAGGAGCTCGCGCAGTCGGCAGCGGCGAAGGTGACGGTGCCCTTGTCCAGGTCGAAGCCGACGCGGAAGTTCTGCTGCGCGATGTTCCCGATGATTGCCACCGACCGATCACCCGTCACCGGCGCCATCGCCAAGCACACGGTCCCCACCGGCAGCTCCGCGAACGCGTTCCGCGCCTGCAGCGTGATCGCGGCGCCGCCGCCAAACTCCAGCGTCACTTCCGGGAAATGCTTCTTCCAATCCTGCGTCGCACTGCCAACGCCCACGTCGTAGCACAGATCCAGCTGCTTCTCCGGCGACTGCTTTCGCGGGAGCTTGATGCTCCGACTGATCTCCTCCACGATCGGGTCCAGCAGCGCCTTGTCGAGGAACGTCAGTGTCGTGCCAGAGTCGACGATGACGGGGTACGGCTTAGGTGGCGCGATGGTCGAGCTCCCGATCTTGACGGACGTGAGCAGGATGGTGTAGAAGGCGTCCACGGCCGAGGGGATCAGCGGCGTGGTCACCGCGCCCGGCTGCGTCACGGTGGCGCGGGCGCCGAAGTCGAGGATGGAGGAGACGTTGACGTAGAAGGGCGCGAGGCAGTAGGCGAATCTCCGGCCGAGCGACGTCAAGGCGCCGATCTGGTTCACGAGGGAGCCGTTCCCGGCGCCGAGGCCGACGTAGCCGGCCAGCTGGAACGTGTTGCCGGTCGCTTTCGTGGCGCAGCCGAAGTTGACCCTGGATAGATGCAGCTGCGGACGCTCGCGGCATCCAAAACAGCCGCCGGGAGCGTCGTCGAAGTAGAAGGTCTCGGTGGAGAGGATGCCGGACGTCGTGGAGCCGTCGCCGTAGGAATACTGGTACTGGCAGAAGTGGTTGGCGTCGCAGGACGTGCCGTAGATCGCGTGGCACGAGGGTAGCCGGCAGGCCACGAGGCCGTAGGACGAGGAGGAGGACAGGTCGAACACCGGCGCTGCTCCCCCGGCGGCTGGCCGAGGACCGGAGGCAGAGGTTCCGTTTCTGCATTTGAACCAGACGAGGTTGCTGCCGGTGTCGACGAGGGCGAGCATCCGGGTGGGCGGGGTGCCGACTCTGACGTACATCAGGTACTCGTACGGAGTGGACACGATCTCGGCCACGCCGCCGCTAGGATCGCCGCCGGCGTACGGGCGCGCTGTGGAGCGCCGCACGGCGGCAAGCACGAGGTCGTGCAGAGCGAGCGACGGGTCGTGGAGCGGCGACTTGACAGAGTCCCGGTGGATGAACTCCACGCTAAAGCCGCCGTCGCCGATGTACGCTGCAGTGCACCCGCACAGCTGCGCTGTGAGAACGAGGACGACGAGCAAAACTGCGCGACGAGCCATCGTGCGCTCACTCTTCTTACTGTCGGTGTTGGTTAGCTCTGCCGATCGTTTGCTAATGGCCTCCTCTGCTTTTTTTGGTGCGTATTAATAGGGGGGAGTGAGGAGGCGAATGTGGCATGCAAGGATTTGGTATGAATTGCTGATTTCCCGCCGTGTGCGTAGTGGTGAATTGGAGAGAGATTTGTGATTTTGAAGGCGGTAATCAAGTTCGTGGTAAAGGATGATTAGCGGTTACTTGTTAATTAGCAGTTTAGCACGCGAATATTCCGGTGGCAAGACAGGGCAGCTGATTGATTCTTTCCTTCGCCAGAGAAATGGCATGAACATGAAATCTTTTATTAGAACGGCAGCGATTAAACTGAATGTAACTTTTTCGCATTTTCATTTCTTTTGTTCTCCCCACTTTCTCCTCTAACCTCATATAATAGTTCTAATTTCCTACTATTAATCAGTCAAAAAGGTGCTCAGCGTCGATCAATCGAGCAAGCACACTGGTCGGTATAGCTTTTTTTTAGGTGTAGTACCCGTATTTACATCAAATAACAAGAATTCTAGGGATACATAAGCCATCAGCGGGTCTAAGAACCAAATATATCGGCCAATATTATTACGAGAGATGGTCGAGCTAGTCTGTGAGCTTCAACATTTGAATTGCGCTTCTCATGGTAAAAATCAATGCCATCAAACTGTGCCTTCTGGCTTTAATCTCCCGCGTGATGTGATAGTAGACAGGTTTTGATCCCTCCATTAGCGTGTTGATTATCCTTAGACAATCAGATGCCATCTAGATTCTTGAGCAAGCAGGTCATCTGTTAGTGAGAGAGCATCCATGATTACAACGGCCTCGACCTGCCTCCATACAGCCCGAGAAAATCACATAAGAGGCTCCCAAGAACTCGCCATCACAGCTTCTGGCAACAGCAGCTACTGCCGCAATATCGCCCATCTTCGGTCTTCCCCGGAGCTCCGTCCACGTTGATTTTAATCCAGCCGGTCGGTGGTGGTATCCACTATTGAACAGTGGCTGCGTTTTGTCTCACCCCCGCCTCATGCTTCTTCATTTTCTGTACCAAACCAAGTTCTTCCATAAAATTTGTGACAAAGCAATGAGTAGATAAATGGCCCTAAAACAAATTTTCATCAATTGCCTTCCTTCATGCATGCCATATCACCCAAAGCGTAACAAATGTTTCTGTCATTTCATGCTGGGGCAGTTTCTCAATGAACTCGAAGGTCCAGTTCCTTGCATTTCCTTGCTGCGTTAGAGCCACCTGCTCCGCAACATTCTCAGATGACAATGCCCACACACACTTTGCCATCATGCAGTCAATCAGAGAGTGCTTTCATGAGTCAGATTCTCCACACATAGCACACTTATCATCATCAGCCATATTCCTATACTTGCGGACATCGTTGGTCAGGAGAGAATGCTTGGCCAACCTCCATAGGGAAGTTTTACTTTTTGAAGGAACATGGATTCTCCATAGTGAAGCCCACTCTTTCTCTTCGCTCTTTGATTCTGAGGAGGAGGCTGAGCCTTCCAGCCAGGCTTCTCTAGTAGTTTTTGTATGCACTAACATCTTGTACGCTGATCGCACTGGTGGGTATAGCTAATTCGGCCAAATAAAACCTTTTTGTTGAAATTATTGGCCCTAGCCCATTTCATATCCCATAGGCCCATGTGGCTCATTTCTACATGACAAGTGGTGCGGAAAGTTTAGTCCCACTACATTATTGGCCCTAGCCCATTGCATTCACCCTTCCCCACACACCCTCCCCTCTACTTTGTCCGGCGGCCTCGGCAACAGCAAGAGGAATGGGACCCATCCGTCCGTTCTTTGCTTATCCCCTTAGGGTTTTGTTTCTCCGGCGACATCAATGAGGTGATGGCCGGCGATGACGTGTTGGAATAACATATGTCCGGTATCTTCCTATCACTATGATGTCTAGCCCGACTCCGGCGAAGAAGCTGTGAGAATTTGTATCCTCGGATCTGTTGGCTCTCTTATGATCTTGGTAGTTGGTGTGTCTTTTAATGAGATCAATTGGTTGACCTTTGGTGCGACGACTTTAACATCTTTTTCTGTGTTGTCCTGCGGCACGTTCTGGTTCTCGTGTTCTTTGTATTGCCATGATGTTTAATGAATAAATCAGAATTTTTTCTGCAAAAAGTTAAAAACAATTCAGGCATTTCTATTGGGTGGGCGAGCTCAAAATCATGCATGGTGTAGTTTCTTTTCTGTTCGTTCTCTAGACACGGGGTGATGAGCCTGAATATTTAGACATTACTTTTGAACAAGTTGTTTTTTATTCTGTGTTTTTCTTTTTACAAAAAAAAAACATAGATGATGCATCGACCGATTTACAAACAGGGCTTTGTTGACACCAGATTTTGGCATGACCAAGAACTTAATTAAGATGGCTTCAAATGGAGAAGTTCTCAAAGAAAGAAAGTTCCGTATCGTCAAAAGGAGAAACTTTGATATTTGGGCAATAGCTATCCGGTCTCATCTCTAAGGCCGAAGTTATATTTGAAGTTCTGAGATTTTGTATCCAGAATACTATTCGGCTGATTACGCCCTCAAGACTGCCTCGTATGGAAACGTGATCTATACGAATTGCCTTTGTCTCGTCGAGACAATCGATTTTGATATAAAAATCATCCAAATCCGTGTTCGTATGCAAAAGTTAGAGCCAAAATAGTGCAATGTTGCAAAAAATGATGGAGATGACCGGACGCCCAAAACCTCCTGTTGCTACCGGACTGTCCGGTAATTGGGACCAGACTGTCCGGTCTGGGGCGAGAAACACGTCAAAACCTTCTGTTGTGACCGGACAGTCTGGTCCGGTCAAGCGGACAGTCCGGTCCAAACCGAAATTGTGTATCTTTACGAATCTGATGTTTGCGGGGGCAATTAGGCCTTCAAGATGACCTGGAATCAAAAAATGTTCAACATGAAAGTTGTTCGTCTCATCGAAACGGTAAAGATTGCTTTTGGGCTCTTTTCCATCCAAGATCGTTTACTGCCACAAAAAGGACCCGCAAGGTGCAGCCAGTTTAAACCGAACAGTTTTGGAAAGTTTGGATAAAACCAATCCGAATTTGACTAGGGTTTTTGACGTGAATCCAAGCCTTTTTCCTTGCACGCGAAGTCCAGCCACCTCTTATATACCTAACGGGTGACGGCCGATTGAACAACAACACACAATCGCAAAACACATCTACTTTTTACCCTACTTTTACATCTCTCCCTCGTTCTTTCTCTCTCGTTCTTCGTTCGTTCTTCGTGTTAAAGGGCAGCGATCCTCAAGGCTCTAGGGGCGAGCGAACCGACCTAGGGCAGCCCATAGCCGCCGCGCGTCCAGACGGGGTCCCTCCCGGGCGCGTGGGGTTTTGGGTCCTGAAAAGCACCCGCCTGATTGCTTGCGTATCACGCTTCCGGACGGGTCTCCTTCGACATGAGCTGCGGTGCATCACCCTCGACGTTGGAGGTACACGGTGACGCGTTCGTGTGCGAACACACTTTTTGGCGACTCCGCTGGGATGAAAGATCAAGAATCATCATCAACCATGTCTAATCTCCCCAAGCCCTCAAAAGTTGACGCCGATAACATCATTAAGCCCAGTCTTCATGAACTATCAGATGAACATCGTCAAGCCTACGTAGCGCGCAAGAAGCAGCGTGAAGATGCTTTTGAGGCGCTTAAGAAGAAGCGCGAGGAGGAGTATTTGGAAGCGTTTCTTTCAAGTTTCAAGAAGGACCGTCAAGGCAACATCACTCCGGCTAGAAACGTCAATTTTCCTCCCCTCATCGACGAATAAGATGTGATCACTGTGAGTAAAGTTTTTTCTCCAGAGCAAGTAGCTGTGATTGAAAGTCTTGTTAGTAAGGGTAATGTGATGGCATACAATTCTTTTGTGGCTAGTGCTAATGCTCGGAAAAATATGCCTCCATCATCTAGTGGTATTGTTGGTATATCTGAAAACCCTAGTCCAATTTTACCTATTTCATCGGCACCACCTATGCAACAACAATATAATATGCCGTTGAAATTTTACCCTACTCAAACCAACCAGCTTGTGGCTGCACCTACATATCCTAATCCTATTATGAGTGTGCCCAATTCGGCATCAACGTCGAATCACTTTGTCACACCACCCATAGGCGCAAGCATGTTTGGTCTTCCGCCGAATTATGGTTCGGCGCCCATCCCACAAGTTGCACCAATAGTTAGTACTCAGGTTGCTCCCATGTCATTGCCACAAACATCTTCATCTACCTCGGATCCAATTTTAGCAAAATTAAGGAAGGATTTGCATAAGATGTTTCTAGAAACTTTCGGAAACGAGCCGAAAGTAAAGAGTCGTGTGTACCAAAAGCCTTATCCTGAACACTTCGATGCAATTTCTTACCCTCAAGGTTATAAGGTTCCTGATTTTGTTAAATTTAGTGGTGAGGGTACGAAAACAACTTGGGAGCATGTGAGTCAGTATCTAGCATAGTTGGGTGAAGCGGGTTCCATAGAAGAGTTGAAAGTGCGTTTATTTCCCTTGTCTTTAACTGGCACCGCATTTTCATGGTTTGCTGCTTTACCACATGGTTCAATTCTCTTATGGTCGCAATTAGAGCAAAAGTTTCATGATCACTTTTATAGCGGTGATAACGAGCTAAAGTTGTCACATCTTACATTGGTTAGGCAAAAACATGATGAATCGGTCACCGATTATGTCAAGAGATTTAGAGATATAAAAAACCGATGTTATAGCTTAGTGATAACTGAGAGAGACTTGGCGGATCTTGTTCTTAATGGTTTGAAAACTCACATTAAAGAGAAGCTAGAAAGTTATGAGTTTTTTAGCATTAATCAAGTCTTACAAAAAGCTTTGGCCCAAGAGAGTCGAAGTAAAGAGGTCCATAGGTCTACAACCGATCGTCCTAGAATGCATATGGTTGAACATAATGATGATAATTCGGACGATGAGGTTGATGTCTATACTACTGAATTTGTTTGGTCCTCAAAGGCCAAACCCTATATGTGCAATGCTCTTAAGCCAATTCGCAAGAATCGTGATGAGGAGGTGAGGTTTACTTTTGATATATCAAAGGGTGATAAAATATTTGATGCTCTCTTGCAAGATAAGATGATTAGAATATCACACACCATACCGCCGTTTGAGGAGCTGAAACGGCGTGCTTATTGCAAATATCATAATTCATTTTCTCATGCTACTAATGATTGCCATGTTTTCAGACGACAGATACAATCGGCCATTAATGATGGACGATTGAATTTTGCTGAGATGCAAGTTGATAAACAACCCTTCCCGATAAACACCATGGACTTGGAGGGAAAGAAAATGTTGATTCGGCCTAGCATAGCCAAATCTGCTAATAAACATAATGTTCTTATTGGTGAACCAAGGAAAGGCAAGGAGGGCGACAAAGTCTTGGGACGAGAGGTTGTGCTTGATAAGCAACCCGATGGCAAGGAAGTATTGAAGATCACCATAAAAAATCCTGCACTCAGTGGGCAACCACAAGTACAAGAAGATACTCATGTTAAATTTATCAAGCCCAAGAATTCATAAGTTGGCAAGTGGGGAAAGAGTGAAGCTAAGCGCAAGAGAATCAGGCCAACTTTTGATATGTTGCTATCCAAATATGCAAGTCAAGCGGCCGGTTCTAGCTCTAATCGGTCATCACATTCAAAACATTCAAGATTGCCTCCGGAGCAAGAGTTTCGATGCTATGCAAGGCCATATGGGTCATGGGCACCGACACCATGGATGTCACAACCCTCCTATGCGCCATATTACATGAGAGGCTTCAGTGGAGGATGGGGGCATCCCCCAATGGCTCCTTATGCTTTTCATATGGGGCGGGCATCACCTAGAAGGGCTGCTCGCATGAGGCTTTATTATCCCACGCAAGGCCGTTTGAGATATGGTGCTAATCAGCCAACAAAAATTTCTCCAAGCAAGGCCAACAAAAAAGTGTGGCGTGTTAAGTCACCTAATGCGGAAATTGCAGAAAGCGACAAGCAAAAGGAGATCGAAAGCCGGTTGTTGGTAATCTGGCTACTTGTAATGGTGATATTGTTATTGTTCAGTAGGGTTCCATGGTGAATGATCATGAGGCGAGCACAAGCAAGGCTAAACCAAGGGACCCCAAATATACTCAACCTAAATGGTGTCCTCCCGGTTTAACCAAGACCATGAAAAGGAGATTACAACACATGAGGAACCACGAGAAGGTAGAGCACAAAGAGGAGAGGCAAAGGGACGAATTGTTAAGTGAAATTCGGCCCATGGCACTCACAAAACAAGTGTGGAGGCCTAAACAAAAACGAAACACAGATGCTTCTGCATTAGCTCCAGCAACACCTTCACCATCAAAAGAGGATGGTGCGACCCCTATTACATCATCCACATCACCTGAAACATCCCCTTCAATTGAGGAATATTTAAGCCCAATATACACGTTACGAGATGAAGATGAGATGGTGGATTATGAATCTACGCCGGTTCGGGAAGGTATGGATATTAATATGGTATATTACTTACCTACCGAGTTTCGTGCTATAGGTGGAGAAGGAGAGGTAGCCCAGCTGGATTTTGGTCCTAAGAATGCTATTTTCGAGAAGCCAAAAGAACCGGTGAAACACTTGAAGCCGTTGTACCTCAAAGGTCATATTAACGGATCGCCGGTTGCTAGGATGCTCGTTGATGGTGGTGCCGTGGTAAATCTTATGACCTACTCAGTCTTCAAGAAGTTGGGGTTAGATGATGATGCATTGATGAAGACCAATATGGTACTTAATGGATTTGAGGGAAAAGAAAAAACAGAGGCCAAAGGAGTGATGTGCATGGAACTCACCGTGGGAAGTAAAACTTTGGCCACCACATTCTTCATCGCCGAGGTGCAAGGCAACTATAGTGTTATATTAGGCTGCGATTGGGTTCATGCTAACCAATGTGTTTCATCTACCATCCATCAATTCTTAATACAATGGGTCAATGATGAGGTAGAAGTCATTCACGCGGATAATTCGGCTTGTGTTGCTTTGGCCGATGCATCGGTGGATTGGAATCATCCCGATGTTACTTGCTTAACAGGGCGTGACCTCTCGGAGTTTGATTTTCTTAGTGCTAGGAGGAACGGGTTCACTCCCATCTCTTTAAAGCCGATTGGTGGTAATCGGTTCCAAAGTATGATGTAAACAAGAAGTTAAAATCAATGGCCGATATTATCGCCCTAAGCATAAACATGGCCAATATAGAAATTATCGCCCGAAGCACATAAAATGGCCGATGGAGTGTTGACATCGTCCTTAGAAAAAGCATCGTGCATGTTATTTTTCGGCGCACAAGTTTGCCGAAAAACAGGGGGGCATGTGTTGACACCAGATTTTGGCATGACCAAAAACTTAATTAAGATGGCTTCAAATGAAGAATTTCTCAAAGTAAGAAAGTCCCGTGTCGTCAAAAGGAGAAACTTTGATATTTTGGCAATAGCTATCCGGTCTCATCTCTAAGGCCGAAGTTATGTTTAAAGTTCTGAGATTTTGTATCCAGAACACTATTCGGCTGATTACGCCTTCAAGATTGGCTCATATGGAAAAGTGATCTATACAGATTGCCTTCGTCTCGTCGAGACGATCGATTTTCATATAAAAATCATCCAAATCCGAGTTCGTATGCAAAAGTTAGAGCCAAAGCAGTGCAATGTTGCAAAAAATGATGGAGATGACCGGACGCCCAAAACCTCCTATTGCTACCGGACTGTACGGTAATTGGGACCAGACTGTCCGGTCTGGGGCAAGAAACACGTCAAAACCTTCTGTTGTGACCGGACAGTCCAGTCCGGTCCAAACTGAAATTGTGTATCTTTACGAATCTGATGATTGCAGGGGCAATTAGGCCTTCAAGATGACCTGGAATCAAAAAACGTTCAACATGAAAGTTGTTCGTCTCGTCGAAACGGTCAAGGTTACTTTTGGGCTCTTTTCCATCCAAGATCGTTTACTGCCACAAAAAGGACCCACAAGGTGCAGCCAGTTTAAACCGAACGGTTTTGAAAAGTTCGGATAAAAACAATCCGAATTTGACTAGGGTTTTGACGTGAATCCAAGCCTTTTCCCTGTACGGGAAGTCCAGCTGCCTCTTATACACCTAAGTGGTGACGTCCGATTGAACAACAACACACAATCGCAAAATCTATCTACTTTTTACCCTAGTTTTATATCTCTCCCTCGTTCTTCGTTCGTTCTTCGTTTTGAAGAGCAGCGATCCTCGAGGCTCTAGGGGCGGGCGAACCGACCTAGGGCAGCCCATAGCCGCCGCGCGTCCAGACGGGATCTCTCCCGGGCGCGTGGGGTTTCGGGTCCTGAAAAGCACCCGCCAGATTGCTTGCGTATCGCACTTCCGGATGGGTCTCCTTCGACGTGAGCTGCGGTGCATCACCCTCGACGTTGGAGATACACGGTGACGTGTTCGTGTGCGAACAGGCTTTTGTCTCTGTTTTTCATTAACAAAAACAGATGATTTTTTTTAGAAAAAGAAGGATGACCCCCGGCCTCTCCATCTGGGCGATGCATACGGCCACTTTATTAATTATTCTCACAAGACCTTACAAAGTAATACAACAGTAAGCCTAAAGCCGCCGTCTAAGCAACTCTATCTAGTTGATGAAGGGGCGCAGATAGCCTGAGCCTAATACCAAAAAAACATCACAGCCAAACCTAACATCTAAGACCTGAGGTCCCATCCAGGACGCCTGCCGGGTATGGGTCTCACCGGTCCGGCGTGCACTCGAGGCCGCCGCCAATATCACCGCTCCATCTTGAATCAGTCTTGATGCATCAACCTTGCTCGGTCCAAATAACGTCGACGCCACCACAGCGCCTAACGGCACCTCCTCCTGCTAGCAAAACAAGCGAAAGCACGTCGCGATCGCCATCGATACACCTCGGCACTAATCTTGCCAAGTACCACCACCAACACAACTTGAAGTCTTTGGAAGATCGTCGTGCGTGCACCCGCCACCGAGCATGACAAAGCGTAGCACCCGTCGGTCGAGCATGACTTGACATCTCCACCAAAGCTCCGTGCAAGAAAAAGTTGCTCCACCTTGACCTCTCGAACGGGACCGAGCACCCTGGAAGACACGGCGAAGAGTTGAGCACCACAATCACCACGAGGCGGACGATCGATCGCCATGGCGGCGACACCACTAAAGAGAACGCATCCATCGAAGCGCTAAGAACACGCTGCGGTGTCCCACCTCCCGCGGACCCAAAGCGCGCCTTCAAGAAGGTGACGGGCCGGCGCGCGCCGCCGTAACCAAAGTTGTGGGTTTTCACCCAGTGCGGGGAGTACGAAGAAGAGGAGTTGGATCTCGAAGCCGCCTTCAAGAAGGAAATACTGAGCGCCGCCGGCTGTCGTGGCCGCAATGCCAAGAAATTACTCGATCCAGAGCTCCCAACCCCACATCCGCGCAGTCCGCCACCGGATCCGGCCGGACTGACGAGGAGGAAGCAACAACACGGGGGCACCGTCTTCAGATCTGGCGAGGAAGAGCAGCAGGGGCCCCTCCGCGCAGCGCCCGCGTCCACGGCCAACTCGCCGCCCGCGCGGCAGAGTAGACGCTGCCCTCAACTCCGGCGAACGCCGACCGTCGCCAGGACGACGCCGCAGATGATGGATCGACCAATGATGGATCGACCAACTCAAATTGGTTTATGTTAATCCAGGCCCTTTGCTTTTTCAGGCACAGCATATCTTTATCTTTTCTTTACCTACTAATAAAGTGGCTAACGCTTCTGCCCGCACATCGTCGCTAATTTTGCATAAAACACCCTGCGTTTTAGCTAATTTAACCAGCAGTCCTTGATGAGTGAAGAAAAAACGGTTCCGAGATTATTTTTCGTCCGTTGGCTCCGGGACGCGGGGAAGCGGCGGACGTCTGTCGAGGCGGATGAGGTCGGGATCCGGCGTGGAGGCCGGTGGTGGCACGGCTCTGGGAGGAGCGGAAGCGGCGGACGTCGGGCGAGGTGGATGAGTTTGGGATCCGGCGCGGAGACCGGCGGTGGCGACGCTCCATGGCCATGGCAGCCACAACCAGCCCAAGAAAAGACCGGGCTGAGTCGTTGTCCCCGGGAGGTCGGAGCAGACAGGACGAGAAGAGGGGGACGGACCCCGATCCTGCAGATCGAGGACGCGGGCCGGCACCGGGCAACCGTGTAGGTGGCAAAGGAAGGGGAGGAGCGGCGAGGCGCGCGCCGCGGGAAGTCACGGGAGGGTGCGGCCATCGAAGCAGCCGCCCTGGATCTGCCACCGGGGGCCACTCCATCGACTGGAGGGCGCGGCCATGGGAGCAGCCGCCCCCGATCTGCCATCAGGGGCCACTCCGTCGGCCGACAGACAACCGAGAGACGCCCCATCGGGCCCCCGGAGCACCGGGCTGACAGCTGCGAGGGAAGGGGGCGCACGGCTCCGGAGCATGGGCTGACAGCCGCGAGGGAAGCAGGCGCACGCCTCCAGAGCACCGGGCTGACAGCCGCAAGGGGCGTGAGACGAGGAGAGGCCCTGACGCAGTGACGCAGGCCTGGATGTGGCCTCTGGCGGCGGCGAGGGGAGCTGGAGATGGGGTATTGTTGTGTGATGGAGGCGCGCTCAGGGGAAGCCGCCCGTGTCCAGGGACCAGGGTAGGCAACGACGCTGGGCCCTGTGTTTACATCGGTGAAGAAAGAGATGCAGATCCAGAAATAAGAGAAGGATGGATGTACAAGCCTCCTCAGGGGCAGAGACGGGGCAAGCAGGGGCTAGACCCCCCCCCCTCCTCAACGATCGCCCCCCCCTCAACAATATGTACATACGTATATGTGTACTAGCTAGCCTAACTTGATTAGAATTAGGCCTAATCTATATTGGCTGGCCCGTGGCTACGTGCGTATGGCTAGAAGCCCACGAAAATTAACAGCCCAGCTCTCCATTTTAAGTATGCCATCGTAGACATTCCTTTAGTCGCGTATCAAAATCCTCTCTCCAACCCTAAAGAAGATCGAACTCCTGCTACGGTGTCCGCCGCCTGCCGCCAATCTCGCCCACTCGCCATCGGAAGGAGCCATGTGATCTGACTAAGACAATGGGAGCGGTGCAGCCGCTGCTAGCACCTTCTCCATCCACGCCTGTCTTGATCTGACGAACAACCTACCGGCTCAATCTGCCTCGGTTCGGTGCCCCGATTCTACCGGTCACACAAATCGATCAAGCGTGTATGAACTTGTACTACATGATTATCTTAATAAACATTCAATTCTGAAGTTATTCCAGTATATACAATCTATAGAAAGTATTTAAAGCAATTGAATAGTACTAAATTGGATGTGTATTTTTTTCTAATTATGCAATGCCTCAAGGATTAAAAGAACACACCAACAGTAAATTCCTTGGTTTATATACTACAAACATATGTTGCCATATGTTGCACATGTAGTGAGAAAACTCAAAATTCATATCAAGCGAAGATTTGTCTACCGGAAATATATTATACAAATGCTATATTATATTGATACTCGGTATATTGCGGTTTTATGTCTTGCATGATCATTGTCTTTTCGCCCCCCCTATGTTCAAATCTGGCTCCACCAGAGCCTCCTCGAGCTCGATGATTACAGGCCGTTGGATCGGTTCCTTGATGAGTTTTGGGCCGTTGGATCGAGAGGTGAGAGGATCCGGCGTCGGATCTGGACAAAACACTTCTTTGGAATGAACAATAATGGCAATGAATGTAAATACCATGCCCCACCAGGGCATTTTGGTAATTCGCATGGTGGGGGTATAAAGGGCGGCTCCTGGTGAACCCTAGCCGCTCGCCCATCCTGCCGTCTCGCCCGCCCCGCCCCGCCGTCTCGCCCGCCCCACCGCCCGCCCGCCCGCCGTCCCCTGCCGCCTCCTCTCCCTCCGCGCCCGCCTCCACGCCTCTGCCTGGCTGCCTCCCTTCGCCGGGCACCATCCCGACCTCACGCCGAGATGGGGGCAGCATGACGACGAGGCCGACGAGGCCGGCCTAGCCGTCGCCTCCTCCTCGCACGCGCGCCCGTCCCTCGTCCTCCCGCATCCCAGCCCCCGCCGCCCGATCTCTCCTCCTCGCACTCGCCGCCCGCCCATACGTCCGCGCGCCGATGCCCCTCGGATCCCACCGTAGTGGACCTTCTACTCGCCTCCCTCGCACCACGCCGCCCGCAACCTCTCCCCTCCCGTCATTAGAAGGGAAGGGAAGAGAAGAGGGAGAGCGAGCAAGTCAGGCGGCGGCCATGGCGCTCGCAGATCCGCCGGCGCCATCGTCCCACCTCGGCCCTGGATCCGGCTGAGAGGAGCCGCTGCGTTCTTCTTCCTCCGTCTTCTCAACAAGTAAGCGCAAATCTTCCTCCACCTTGTTCTCTCCGTCTCCATTGTTGGCAAGGGCGTCAAATTAGGGTTTAGAATTTAGATAATATGGGAGATGAATCAAAGGGAAAATGAACATTTGACCACCACTATCATGGCGATTTCATTTTCGATGGTTTGAGGCAAGATCCGCTCTTGCTCACCATGGATTTGGATGGGTAGAAATGAGATAATACGGGAGATGAATCAAAGGAGAAGGCATACAATGTAGGGAAGAAGAAGTCGCTCGGTTTACTAGCTACTACCGACTTTGATAGTATGACATTTCCAGTGTTTAAGGGGCATGGCATCTTGGCACCATTCACGGTGCATGGCGAAGCACCGATGTGCATCCGTTGGTTATTGAGAGCTACGAGGTTGGGACTCTCTAATTATAGCATTATATTGTTTACTTATCCTGTAATGTAGCATTTGATATTGGAAATGGCAGCTAAGATGTTCATCTTGATGTGCATCCGTTTGTTTACTTCTCGATCAAAGACGCTATACTATGTATAGAATTCTATTAGTTATGTACCGTGGGGTTTAGCCTTTCAGTTTGATGCAATTAGCAGATTTTGTGTCTTTTGATCCACATAGCTTGAACCAACCGATGTTTCCTTAACTGTTTTTATGTCAACTATGAAAAATCCATTGTTCGGTGATGTCCGTGTCGACGCATGGTCAACGCAGCCATCGCCGCGCCGCCACCTTCCTCGAGTGGAAGCGCAGCGATCTACTACCAATCAAGACCAAGAAGATGGCCTTCCTCGAGCTGTAACAGACCAAACAGCAACAAGGCGGGGAGGAATGGCGGCTAGGGGCAACAACCTGCTGGAAATGGAGGACTGCACCGAGGGCTGCCCAGCAGATTGTCGAGACCAGCTCGACATGTTCCTCTGCCCGCTCTGGGACTCCATCGCCAAGCACGCCGACACCAAGGTTCCTCCTCCTCTCCTCGCTGCCCCATCTAACTGCCATTGTTACTCTTTTACTCTCTTTACTGATTCTTGTCATAAATAAAATTGGTTGGCTCTCTTAGTTGAAAACTGAACCACACTCAATGGATGGATGAATGGATGAAATTGCCCCTTACTATGTGAGGGCTCATTTCTCACGGATGCCAATTTGAGCTTTTATTGTAGCGACCCCATTAGTGAAGCTGTGCAATGGCTCCCTTTTCCTTTAATGTCTATTTTTAATAGATAGTTGTTGTTGATCTAGGCTCTAGGGATCATGGCATAGTTTATTTGAGTGTACTTCTCACTCAGAGTTCGACTTTAGATTCAGTTCAATGCTCTGCATTTTTTCCAAGGCTCTCATTAAAAAATAATGGCAAACAGACATGACATTGTCATGTCAAATACATACTCATCACTGAAAGGATTTTGACTGGCAATTCCAGGTTTGGTACTAATTTTGATCACTATCTGGTTCATTTGCAGGTTTGGTATGATTTCCCCGCATTATGGATGTCGGAGTAATGGGCCACGGGTAGGAAGACCCATGCCCCTGGACCTTTCAAAACATCGGGGCAGACTGCGCCCCTCAAGACCCCAAGACAAAGAGCCGCCTTCAGAGAGTCGGCGACAGAGTCGCCGACTGCCCCTCTAGGCCGAGTCCCAAAGACGGCCTCAGGACAAGCCGACTCCAAGCCGGCGACCTCCAATAAAGCCGGCTACAGGGAGTCGGCCCGCGACTCCAACCACCTCCTGCCTGAGCGACTACGAGCGGGATGGGGTAAAAGTCGCCTCGCGGCCCATCCTGCCCGCTCATAAAGGGCAGAGTATAGCCACTGAGCGCCATCTTGACGGAGATCTTCGTCCGCGCGCGGCATTGCTTGCCACGCCAGCCTCGACATCAGCCCGTGGGCAGATCCTGTACCCACGATGGCTCGTCATGCGACCCAAGACGGCGGGACCCGCTGTCGGCGGAGTATCAAGACGGCGAGCGCGCCCAAAGACGGACCCATTGGAGTCGGCCTCAAAGTCGGCCGACCCTCCCACGGGCTCCATGCGCCATTAACCCGGACAAGGCGGGGAATGGCAGCGGTGATCGCCCACAGGTGGCGACATCATTGCCATGACCCTATGATAAGCTCGCGTCATTAGAAGCACGGCTACGTAATCCGTGGCCGCAAAAACCGCCACAAGGACGGACAAGGCTGTCGGCCCCATGCTGGGCCGTCGGCGGGGCCCACTAGTCGGCGGGCCCCAGAAGTCGGCAGAGAAGACGGCGACTTAAGAGACTAACGGCTTGGACCCGCACCCAGCCAGATTACCATTGTACCCCCGGGGGGTAGGCCTATATAAACCCCCGGGGCACCCATGCAAAGTGTTGGAAGCTAGTAGTTTTAGACACACACATAGAGGGAGAGAAGAGCTAGCCGTGCCCTTCTCCTTCCTCACTCCGAACAGCTCGAGGAGCATCTTGTACTCACTTTGCCATAGTGATCATGCGGAGACCCCGCAGCAGCGATGGGGTGTTATCTCCTCGGAGAGCCACGAAGCTGGGTAAGATTCGCCGGCGTGCATGTCTTCGCCTCATCCCGTTTCCAGGCACCGGCGACGTTCTACTCGCCCACTCCATGATAAGCCATCCTTTGACATATGTCGCACCCAACCCCCGACAGTTGGCGCCCACCGTGAGGCCTGGTGCACCGTCGTCCGGAGACCTGCTCTGGACGGGAACCCTCTTCCTCCCTGGCGAGCGCAGCCAGCCCGACACGCCAGACGGAGTCTGCGCCAACGCGCTGCATGGCGCTGAGGTCGCTTGCGCGGCGAGCTGCCTCGCCGAACTTGTCGGCGAGGTTCGCCTCTCCGACGAGCCTGCATCCGACGCAGGCACGGACGGCCCCGAAAGCCTCCTCGCGGGCCTCCTCGAGCAGCTCCACGTCGCCGGCGATCTCGCCGCCGACCTGGAGTCCGTAGGCTCCACCGACCCGATGCTGGTCGACTCCGACACCGCGTCGCTCGACGCGTTCCCCACCAATGTGGTGGTCTACGACGAGCCTCTCCCTCGCGCGGAGAGCGGCGGAAGCACCGTCACGGAGGTGCTCGTCATCGGTCACAGCGAGCCTTCCGGCGAGGGAGCTCGTGACCCTCTCGACGCGGTTCTACAAGACCTGACCATCCCCATTCCGGAAGACGCCGACGCTGGAACGCTGGAAGCACGCCGCCTCCAGCTCCTCGTGGGCGCACAGAAGCTGGCAAGCATGAGACGCTTGTCGGAAGCCTATCAGCGCGAGATGGATCGCGCTGCGTAAGGCGCTTCGCCGCTCGACCGGGCCTAGCCGCCTAGGCGCGGTCCAACAGCGCGCGTAGCTATCGCCCGATCTGTTTGGGGCGATCGCCTGTATGTACGCCACGCCGCGGAGAACATCCGCGCCGCCAGCGCGGCGGCATTTAGCTGGATAACCGAGGCGAGGCGCCGCCTGATGACGGAGCGAGTTCAACATCTCCTCGACGCGGCCGCTGCGCAAGACGAAGCCGGCTGCCGCACGGAGGCGCCGCGACGACAACACTGCGACTTGCCTCCTCGCCGAGATCAAGGCGCGACGTCCCGGACGCCGACTGGCGGCGTCTGCGGAAGAAAAAACAAGGATCCGGCTGTCAGCCATAGCCGGACTCACATCTCCATTAAAAGCACTCTATCTCAGGTCTGGATCCATTCTTTGACTTCTTCCCGGCAGCTTGCTTACCGGGCGCGGCAACATCCTTGCCGTCCTTCTTGAAGTTCTTCTTACCCTTGCCCTTTTTGAACTTAGTGGTTTTATTGACCATCAACACTTGATGTTCTTTCTTGATTTCAACCTCTGCGACTTCACGATTGAGAATACTTCGGAATGGTCTTTACCATCCCTGCATATTGTAGTTCATCACAAAGCTCTTGTAGCTTGGTGGGGCGATCAAGGATTCTGTCAATGGCCGCCTCGTCCGGAGGTTAATGTCCAATGGGACAAGCGGTTGTGCAACCAGACATTTTGAGTATGTGCTCACCGACAAACTGTTTTCCTCCATCTTACAACTATAGAACTTGTCGAGACTTCATATCTCTCGCCCGGGCATGAGCTTGAAAACCATTTTCAGCTCCTCGAACATCTCATATGCTCCGTGTTGCTCAAAAGGCTTTTGGAGCCCGGTTCTAAGTATGTAAAGCATGCCGCACCGAACGAGGGAGTAATCATCAAGACGAGACTGCCAAGCATTCATAATGTCTTGGTTCTGCAGGATGGGTGCATCACCTAGTGGTGCTTCTAGGACATATTGTTTCTTGGCTGCTATGAGGATGATCCTCGTGTTCCGGACCCAGTCCGAATAGTTCTTGCCATCGTCTTTCAGCTTGGTTTTCTCTAGGAACGCGTTGAAGTTCATGGTGACATGAGCGTTGGCCATTTGATCTACAAGACATTTTGCAAAGATTTTAGACTAATGTTCATGATAATTAAGTTCATCTAATCAAATTATTTAATGAACTCCCACTCAGATTTGACATCCCTCTAGTCATCTAAGTGTTACATGATCCGAGTCGACTAGGCCGTGTCCGATCATCACGTGAGACGGACTAGTCATCGTCGGTGAACATCTCCATGTTGATCGTATCTTCCATACGACTCATGTTCGACCTTTCGGTCTCTTGTGTTCCGAGGCCATGTCTGTACATGCTAGGCTCGTCAAGTTAACCCTAAGTGTTCTGCATGTGTAAATCTGTCTTACACCCGTTGTATGTGAACGTAAGGATCTATCACACCCGATCATCACGTGGTGCTTGAAACGACGAACTTTAGCAACGGTGCACGTTAGGGGAACACTTTCTCAAAATTTATTATGAGGGATCATCTTATTTACTACCGTCGTTCTAAGTAAACAAGATGCAAAACATGATAAACATCACATGCAATCAAATAATAATAGTGACATGATATGGCCAATATCATATAGCTCCTTTGATCTCCATCTTGGGGCTCCATGATCATCTTGTCTCCGGCATGACACCATGATCTCCATCATCATGATCTCCATCATCGTGTCTCCATGAAGTTGCTCGCCAACTATTACTTCTACTACTATGGCTAACACGTTTAGCAATAAAGTAAAGTAATTTACATGGCGTTTCCATTGACACGCAGGTCATAAAAAATAATCACAACTCCTATGCCTCCTGCCGGTTGTCATACTCATCAACATGCAAGTCGTGATTCCTATTACATGAACATGATCTCATACATCACATATATATCATTCATCATTCATCACAACTTTGGCCATATCATATCACAAACCACTTGCTGCAAAAACAAGTTAGACGTCCTCTAATTGTAGTTGCAAGTTTTACGTGGCTGCAATAGGGTTCTAGCAAGAACGTTTTCTTACCTACGTGAAAGCCACAACGCGATTTGTCAACTTCTATTTACCCTTCATAAGGACCCTTTTCGTCGAATCCGCTCCAACTAAAGTGGGAGAGACAGACACCCGCCAGCCACCTTATGCAACTAGTGCATGTCAGTCGGTGGAACCGGTCTCACGTAAGCGTACGTGTAAGGTTGGTCCGCGCCGCTTCATCCCACAATACCGCTGAAGCAAGAAAAGACTAGTAGCGGCAAGCAAGTTGACAAGATCTACGCCCACAACAAAATTGTGTTCTACTCGTGCAATAGAGAACTACGCATAGACCTAGCTCATGATGCCACTGTTGGGGAACGTTGCAGAAAATTAAAATTTTTCCTACGGTTTCACCAAGATCCATCTATGAGTTCATCTAAGCAACGAGTCATGGGAGAGAGATTGCATCTACATACCACTTGTAGATCGCGTGCGGAAGCGTTCACTAGAATGTGGATGATGGAGTCGTACTCGCCGTGATCCAAATCACCGATGACCGAGTGCCGAACGGACGGCACCTCCGCGTTCAACACACGTGGAGAGCGGATGACGTCTCCTCCTTCTTGATCCAGCAAGGGGGAAGGAGAGGTTGAGGAAGATGGCTCCAGCAGCAGCACGACGGCGTGGTGTTGGTGGAGAAGCAGCACTCCGGCAGGGCTTCGCCAAGCTCGTGACGGAGGAGAGGAGGTGTAGCAGGGGAGAGGGAGGCGCCAAGATACAAAGGTGCGGCTGCCCCTCCCTCCCCCCCCCCTTTATATAGGCCCCCTGGGGGGGCGCCGGACCTTGGAGATCTAATCTCCCAAGGGGGGCGGCGGCCAAGGGGGGAGGCTTGCCCCCCAAGGCAAGTGGGGCGCCCCCCACCCCACCATAGGGTTTCCAACCCTAGGCACAGGGTGGGCCCAAGTGGGGGGCGCACCAGCCCACCAGGGGCTGGTTCCCCCCACTTCAGCCCATGGGGCCCTCCGGGATAGGTGGCCTCACCCGGTGGACCCCCGTGACCCTTCCGGTTGTCCCGGTACAATACCGGTAACCCCAGAAATTCTACCGATGGCCAAAATAGCACTTCCTATATATAATTCTTTACCTCCGGACCATTCCGGAACTCCTCGCGACGTCCGGGATCTCATCCGGGACTCCGAACAACATTCGGTTTGCTGCATACTCATATTCATACAACCCTAGCGTCACCGAACCTTAAGTGTGTAGACCCTACGGGTACGGGAGACATGCAGACATGACCGAGACGGCTCTCCGGTCAATAACCAACAGCGGGATCTGGATACCCATGTTGGCTCCCACATACTCCTCGATGATCTCATCGGATGAACCACGATGTCGAGGATTCAATTAATCCCGAATTCAATTCCCTTTGTCAATCGGTATTTTACTTGCCCGAGATTCGATCGTCGGTATCCCAATACCTCGCTCAATCTCGTTACGGCAAGTCACTTTACTCATCAGTAATGCATGATCCCGTGATCAAACACTTTGATCACTTTGAGCTCATTATGATGATGCATTACCGAGTGGGCCCATGATACCTCTCCGTTATACGGAGTGACAAATCCAGCCTCGATCCGTGTCAACCCAATGACACTTTCGAAGATACCGTAGTGTACCTTTATAGTCACCCGATTACGTTGTGACGTTTGGTACACCCAAAGCACTCCTACGGTATCCGGGAGTTACACGATCTCATGGTCTAAGGAAGAGATACTTGACATTGGAAAAGCTCTAGCAAAACGAACTACACGATCTTGTGCTATGCTTAGGATTGGGTCTCGTCCATCACATCATTCTCCTAATGATGTGATCCCGTTATCAATGACATCCAATGTCCATAGTCGAAAACCATGACTATCTATTGATCAACAAGCTAGTCAACTAGAGGCTCACTAGGGACATATTGTGGTCTATGTATTCACACGTATTACGATTTTCGGATAATACAATTATAGCATGAATAAAAGACAATTATCATGAACAAGGAAATATAATAATAATCCTTTTATTATTGCCTCTAGGGCATATTTCCAACAGTCTCCCACTTGCACTAGAGTCAATAATCTAGTTACATTGTGATGAATCGAACACCCATAGAGTTCGGTGTTGATCATGTTTTGCCCATGAAGAGGTTTAGTCAACGGATCTGCGACATTCAGATCCACATGCACTTTGCAAATTTCTATGTCTCCATCTTGAACATTTTCACGGATGGAGTTGAAGCGGCGCTTGATATGCTGGTCTTCTTGTGAAACCTGGGCTCCTTGGCAAGTGCAATAGCTCCAAGTTGTCACGTAAGAGTTTGATCGGCCCCGACGCATTGGGTATGACTCCTAGGTCGGTGATGAACTCCTTCACCCAAATTGCTTCATGCGCTGCCTCCGAGGCTGCCATGTACTCCGCTTCACATGTAGATCCCGCCACGACGCTCTGCTTGCAGCTGCACCGGCTTACTGCTCCACCATTCAACATATACACGTATCCGGTTTGTGACTTAGAGTCATCCAGATCTGTGTCGAAGCTAGCGTCGATGTAACCCTTTACGACGAGCTCTTCGTCACCTCCATAAATGAGAAACATGTCCTTTGTGCTTTTCAGGTACTTTAGGATATTCTTGACCGCTGTCCAGTGTTCCTTGCCGGGATTACTTTGGTACCTTCCTACCAAACTTACGGCAAGGTTTACATCAGGTCTGGTACACAGCATGGCATACATAATAGATCCTATAGCCGAGGCATAGGGGACGACGCTCATCTCTTCGTTATCTTTTGCCGTGGTTGGGCATTGAGCCGAGCTCAATCTCACACCTTGCAGTACAGGCAAGAACCCTTTCTTGGACTGATCCATTTTGAACTTCTTCAAAATCTTATCAATGTATGTGCTTTGTGAAAGACCTATGAGGCGTCTCGATCTATCTCTATAGATCTTGATGCCTAATATATAAGCAGCTTCTCCAAGGTCCTTCATTGAAAAACTTTTATTCAAGTAGGCCTTAATGCTGTCCAAGAATTCTATATCATTTCCCATCAAAAGTATGTCATCTACATATAATATGAGAAATGCTACAGAGCTCCCACTCACTTTCTTGTAAACGCAGGCTTCTCCATAAGTCTGCATAAACCCAAACGCTTTGATCATCTCATCAAAGCGAATGTTCCAACTCCGAGATGCTTGCACCAGCCCATAAATGGATCGCTAGAGCTTGCATACCTTGTTAGCATTCTTAGGGTCGACAAAACCTTCCGGCTGCATCATATACAACTCTTCCTTAAGATAACCGTTAAGGAATGCCGTTTTGACGTCCATCTGCCATATCTCATAATCATAGTATGCGGCAATTGCTAACATGATTCGGACGGACTTAAGCTTCGCTACGGGAGAGAAAGTCTCATCGTAGTCAATCCCTTGAACTTGCCGATAACCCTTAGCGACAAGTCGAGCTTTATAGATGGTGACATTACCATCCGCGTCGTCCTTCTTCTTAAAGATCCATTTGTTTTCTATCGCTCGCCGATCATCGGCAAGTCTGTCAAAGTCCATACTTTGTTTTCATACATGGATCCTATCTCGGATTGCATGGCTTCAAGCCATTTGTTGGAATCTGGGCCGCCATCGCTTCTTCATAGTTCAAGGTTCACCGTTGTCTAACAACATGATTTCCGGGACAGGGTTGCCATACCACTCGGTGTGGAACGTGTCCTTGTGGACCTCTGAAGTTCAAGAGCAACTTGATCCGAAGTACCTTGATCATCATCATTAATTTCCTCTCCGGAGGTGTAGACACCACAGAACATTTTCCTGAGCTGCACTACTTACCGATTCAAGAGGTAGTACTTCATCGAGTTCTACTTTCCTCCCACTTACTCCTTTCGAGAGAAACTCTTTTCAAGAAAGGATCCGTTCTTAACAACAAAGATCTTGCCTTCGGATCTAAGGTAGAAGGTATACCCAATGGTTTCCTTAGGGTATCCTATGAAGACGCATTTTTCCGATTTGGGTTCGAGCTTTTCAGGTTGAAGTTTCTTGACATAAGTATCGCATCCCCAAACTTTTAGAAATGACAACTTAGGTTTCTTCCCAAACCATAATTCATACGGTGTCGTCTCAACGGATTTAGACGGTGCCCTATTTAAAGTGAATGTAGCTGTCTCTAGAGCGTATCCCCAAAATGATAGCAGTAAATCTGTAAGAGACATCATAGATCGCACCATATCCAATAGAGTGCGATTACGACGTTCGGACACACCATTACGCTGAGGTGTTCCAGGCGGCGTAAGTTGTGAAACGATTCCACATTTCCTTAAGTGTGTACCAAATTCGTGACTTAAATATTCTCCTCCACGATCTGATCGTAAGAACTTTATTTTTCGGTCATGTTGATTCTCTACCTCATTCTGAAATTCCTTGAAATTTTCAAAGGTCTCGGACTTGTGTTTCATCAAGTAGACATACCCATATCTACTCAAGTCATCGGTGAGAGTGAGAACATAACGATATCCTCCATGAGCCTCGACGCTCATTGGACCGCATTTACATCGGTATGTATGATTTCCAATAAGTTGGTTGCTCTCTCCATTGTTCCGAGAACGGAGTCTTGGTCATTTGCCCATAAGGCATGGTTCGCATGTGTCAAATGATTCATAATCGAGAGACTCTAAAAGTCCATCAGAATGGAGCTTCTTCATGCGCTTGACACCAATGTGACCAAGGCGGCAGTGCCACAAGTATGTGGGACTATCGTTATCAACTTTACATCTTTTGGTATTCACACTATGAATATGTGTAATATTACGTTCGAGATTCATTAAGAATAAACCATTGACCATCGGAGCATGACCATAAAACATATCTCTCATATAAATAGAACAACCATTATTCTCGGATTTAAATGAGTAGCCATCTCGCATTAAACGAGATCCTGATACAATGTTCATGCTCAAACTTGGCACTAAATAAAAATTATTGAGGTTTAAAACTAATCCCGTAGGTAAATGTAGAGGTAGCGTGCCGACGGCGATCACATCGACCTTGGAACCATTCCCGACGCGCATCGTCACCTCGTCCTTCGCCAGTCTCCGTTTATTCCGCAGCTCCTGCTGTGAGTTACAAATATGAGCAACGGCACCGGTATCAAATACCGGTGAGTTACTACGAGTCTTGGTAAGGTACACATCAATTACATGTATATCAAATATACCTTTAGTGTTGCCGGCCTTCTTGTCCGCTAAGTATTTGGGGCAGTTCCGCTTCGAAGGCCCTTCCCTTTGCAATAAAAGCACTCTGCCTCGTGTTTGGGTCCATTCTTTGACTTCTTCCCGCAGCTTGCTTACCGGGCGCGGCAACATCCTTGCCGTCCTTCTTGAAGTTCTTCTTACCCTTGCCCTTTTTGAACTTAGTGGTTTTATTGACCATCAACACTTGATGTTCTTTCTTGATTTCAACCTCTGCTGACTTCAGCATTGAGAATACTTCGGAATGGTCTTTACCATCCCCTGCATATTGTAGTTCATCACAAAGCTCTTGTAGCTTGGTGGGAGCGATCAAGGATTCTGTCAATGACCGCCTCATTCGGGAGGTTAATGTCCAGTGGGACAAAGCGGTTGTGCAACCTGGACATTTTGAGTATGTGCTCACCGATGTAACTGTTTTCCTCCATCTTACAACTATAGAACTTGTCGGAGACTTCATATCTCTCGACCGGGCATGAGCTTGGAAAACCATTTTCAGCTCCTCGAACATCTCATATGCTCCGTGTTGCTCAAAACGCTTTTGGAGCCCCGGTTCTAAGCTGTAAAGCATGCCGCACCGAACGAGGGAGTAATCATCAAGACGAGACTGCCAAGCATTCATAATGTCTTGGTTCTCTCGGATGGGTGCATCACCTAGCGGGCTTCTAGGACATATTATTTCTTGGCTGCTATGAGGATGATCTCGTGTTCCGACCCAGTCCGAATAGTTGCTGCCATCGTCTTTCAGCTTGGTTTTCTAGGAACGTTGAAGTTCATGGTGACATGAGCGTTGGCCATTTGATCTACAAGACATTTTGCAAAGATTTTAGACTAATGTTCATTATAATTAAGTTCATCTAATCAAATTATTTAATGAACTCCCACTCAGATTTGACATCCCTCTAGTCATAGTGTTACATGATCCGAGTCGACTAGGCCGTGTCCGATCATCACGTGAGACGGACTAGTCATCGTCGGTGAACATCTCCATGTTGATCGTATCTTCCATACGACTCATGTTCGACCTTTCGGTCTCTTGTGTTCCGAGGCCATGTCTGTACATGCTAGGCTCGTCAAGTTAACCCTAAGTGTTCTGCATGTGTAAATCTGTCTTACACCCGTTGTATGTGAACGTAAGGATCTATCACACCCGATCATCACGTGGTGCTTTGAAATGACGAACTTTAGCAACGGTGCACAGTTAGGGGGAACACTTTCTAGAAATTTATTATGAGGGATCATCTTATTTACTACCGTCGTTCTAAGTAAACAAGATGCAAAACATGATAAACATCACATGCAATCAAATAATAATAGTGACATGATATGGCCAATATCATATAGCTCCTTTGATCTCCATCTTGGGGCTCCATGATCATCTTGTCTCCGGCATGACACCATGATCTCCATCATCATGATCTCCATCATCATGATCTCCATCATCATGATCTCCATCATCGTGTCTCCATGAAGTTGCTCGCCAACTATTACTTCTACTACTATGGCTAACACGTTTAGCAATAAAGTAAAGTAATTTACATGGCGTTTCCATTGACACGCGGGTCATAAAAAATAATGACAACTCCTATGGCTCCTGCCGGTTGTCATACTCATTGACATGCAAGTCGTGATTCCTATTACATGAACATGATCTCATACATCACATATATATCATTCATCATTCATCACAACTTTGGCCATATCATATCACAAAGCACTTGCTGCAAAAACAAGTTAGACGTCCTCTAATTGTAGTTGCAAGTTTTACGTGGCTGCAATAGGGTTCTAGCAAGAACGTTTTCTTACCTACGTGAAAGCCACAACGTGATTTGTCAACTTCTATTTACCCTTCATAAGGAACCTTTTCGTCGAATCCGCTCCAACTAAAGTGGGAGAGACAGACACCCGCCAGCCACCTTATGCAACTAGTGCATGTCAGTCGGTGGAACCGGTCTCACGTAAGCATACGTGTAAGGTTGGTCCGGCCGCTTCATCCCACAATACCGCTGAAGCAAGAAAAGACTAGTAGCGGCAAGCAAGTTGACAAGATCTACGCCCACAACAAAATTGTGTTCTACTCGTGCAATAGAGAACTACGATAGACCTAGCTCATGATGCCACTTTGTTGGGAACGTTGCAGAAAATTAAATTTTTTCCTACGGTTTCACCAAGATCCATCTATGAGTTCATCTAAGCAACGAGTCATGGGAGAGAGATTGCATCTACATACCACTTGTAGATCACGTGCAGAAGCGTTCACTAGAACGTGGATGATGGAGTCGTATTCGCCGTGATCCAAATCACCGATGACCGAGTGCCGAACGGACGGCACCTCCGCGTCAACACACGTACGGAGCGGATGCCGTATCCTCCTTCTTGATCTAGCAAGGGGGGAGGAGAGGTTGAGGAAGATGGCTCCAGCAGCAGCACGATGGCGTGGTGTTGGTGGAGAAGAAGCACTCCGGCAGGGCTTCGCCAAGCTCGTGACGGAGGAGGAGAGGTGTAGCAGGGGAGAGGGAGGCGCCAAGATACAAATGTGCGGCTGCCCCCTCCCTGCCCCCCTTTATATAGGCCCCCTGGGGGGCGCCGGCCCTTGGAGATCTAATCTCCCGAGGGGGGCGGCGGCCAAGGGGGGAGGCTTGCCCCCCAAGGCAAGTGGGGCGACCCCCCACCCTAGGGTTTCCAACCCTAGGCGCAGGGGGGCCCAAGTGGGGGGCGCACCAGCCCACCAGGGGCTGGTTCCCTCCCACTTCAGCCCACGGGGCCCTCCGGGATAGGTGGCCCCACCGGTGGACCTCGGGACCCTTCCGGTGGTCCCATACAATACCGTAACCCCAAATTCTCCGATGGCGAAATAGCACTTCCTATATATAATTCTTTACCTCCGGACCATTCCGAACTCCTCGTGACGTCCGGGATCTCATCCGGACTCGAACAACATTCGGTTTGCTGCATACTCATATTCATACAACCCTAGCGCCACCGAACCTTAAGTGTAGACCCTACGGGTTCGGAGACATGCGACATGACCGAGACGGCTCTCCGGTCAATAACCAACAGCGGGATCTGGATACCCATGTTGGCTCCCACATACTCCTCGATGATCTCATCGGATGAACCACGATGACGAGGATTCAATTAATCACGTATTCAATTCCCTTTGTCAATCGGTATTTTACTTGCCCGAGATTTGATCGTCGGTATCCCAATACCTCGTTCAATCTCGTTACCGGCAAGTCACTTTACTCGTACCGTAATGCATGATCCCGTGATCAAACACTTTGATCACACTGAGCTCATTATGATGATGCATTACCGAGTGGGCCCAGTGATACCTCTCCGTTATACGGAGTGACAAATCCTAGCCTCGATCCGTGTCAACCCAATGACACTTCGAGATACCTGTAGTGTACCTTTATAGTCACCCGATTACGCCAGTGACGCTTTGGTACACCCAAAGCACTCCTACGGTATTCGGGAGTTACACGATCTCATGGTCTAAGGAAGAGATACTTGACATTGGAAAAGCTCTAGCAAAACGAACTACACGATCTTGTGCTATGCTTAGGATTGGGTCTCGTCCATCACATCATTCTCCTAATGATGCGATCCCGTTATCAATGACATCCAATGTCCATAGTCAGGAAACCATGACTATCTTTTGATCAATGAGCTAGTCAACTAGAGGCTCACTAGGGACTATTGTGGTCTATGTATTCACACGTGTATTACGATTTCCGGATAATACAATTATAGCATGAATAAAAGACAATTATCATGAACAAGGAAATATAATAATAATCCTTTTATTATTTCCTCTAGGGCATATTTCCAACACAGCTGGGTCGACTTCACCGAGGCCTTCGTCCGCAACTTCACGAGCACATACAAGCGACCTCCCAAGCCTCGTCAGCTGTCCTTGTGCGTGCAAGGCCCCAACGAGTCTACTCGCGACTACCTCACGCGATGGGCCGAGCTCCGGAACTCTGAGGTGCAGGCAATCGAATACTTCACTGCCGGGTGCAGAGAAGGCACCCTCCTCAAGCACAAGCTCCTTTGCGACGAGCCGGAGACCCTCGACGAGCTGCTGATCATAGCAGCACAAGTGCGCCAGACCGACTCCTCCATGAAGTCGGAGATCGAAGTCGCGCGACCGCAAGGTGGCTCCTCATGCTCCCGAACTCCGGTGGCGACGCCAGATCGGCAGCAACAGCAGAATGATCACAAGCGCAAGGCCCGCAGCCGGCTTCCAGCAGCCGGCAGTGGCGGCGATCGAACCAGCAGCCAAAGGGCAGCCTCACCAAGCGGCGAAAGGCGGCAAGTCCAAGTGGCTGCCGCCTTCTCTTCGAGCAGACTCGGACGGACCACCGCAAGTTCCACAGCGCGCAAGCCGCCAAATCACACCACCGGAAGTGCCATGGCTCACCAGATCGCCAAGGGAGACGGCCTTGCCCCCCCCCGCTTTCTTTGACGCCGCCCACCACCGCCCCGGCAGAGCGGTCTGTCGGGCCGGTCGGCCAGCGATACAAGACGATTACCGGAAGAGCACGATGCCTATGTCGTGTTTACCAAAGTGGCCGACGATCGCCAGCGGCGGCAAAGCAAGAAGAAGTGAATGCAGAGCATCGATACCCCAGAATTCATGCATCGGTCCGAACAGCCCATCACCGAGCTGTGGCCGATCACCCGAGGTGATGCGAATCCGGGCTCCTACGCCCTGGTCTTGGGAGCCACCCTTGCCGCGGATAGGCGGGCCGCTCGCTTCTCGCGAGTGCTGATAGACGGAGGCAGCAGCATCAACATCCTGTACAAGGATACGATGGAGAAGCTAGGAATCAAGCAAAGACAGCTTTAGCATAGTCGGACTGTGTTCCACGGAATTGTACCTGGCCTTTCCTGCTCACCAATTGGCAAGATTCTGATAGACGTCCTCTTTGGGGACAAAGATCACTTTCACGAGAGCCGATCTGGTTCAAGTGGTGGACCTCGAAGCCCCTACCATGCCCCGCTTGGCCGACCTGCTCGCCAAGTTCATGGCGGTCCCCACTCGCCTACCTCAAGATGAAGATGCCGAGTTCCAAGGATTTCGACCATAGCCGGCGACTCAGAGAAAGTCGCCCACTGCGGTAATTGAAAGCAGCCGGCCGGCCGAGTCCCCGTGATCGCAGAATGAGAAGCGACTCCTGGATCGGGTTGTGGCAATGGCCGGCAAGCAGCCAGAGATATCGCCCGACCCCAAGGAGTCAGAAGCTGAGGGCTCGTTCAAGCCGGCCAAAGAGACCAAGAAGATACCCTTGGACCCGGAGCACCCGGAGAGATACGCTGTCGTAGGTGCAAACCTCGACAGCAAATAGGAAGGCGAGCTCGTCGATTTCCTCCGTGAGAATCGGGACATCTTCGCATGGTCCCCCAAAGACATGCCAGGTGTACCGACGGAATTCGCCGAGCACAAGTTACATGTCCGATATGATGTGAAGCCCATCAGGCAGCCCTTGCGCCGCCTGTCAGAAGAGAAAAGAAGAGTTGTTGGAGAAGAGATAGCCCGGCTCCTCGCAGCCGGTTTCATCATGGAAGTGTTCTTTCCAGAGTGGTTAGCGAACCCGGTCTTGGTACTAAAGAAGAACAAGCAGTGGCGGATGTGTATTGACTACACAAGCCTCAACAAAGCCTGCCCCAAGGACCCGTTCGCTTTGCCAAGAATTGATCAGGTGATAGACTCCACAGCCGGATGCGAGCTATTGAGCTTCTTAGATGCATATTCAGGATATCACCAGATCAAGCTGAACCCGGCCGACAGATTGAAGACCGCCTTCATCACGCCGTTTGGAGCCTTCTGCTACCTGACCATGACGTTCGGCTTGAGGAACGCCGGCGCCACCTTTCAGCGTTGCATGCAGAAGTGCCTCCTCAAGCAGCTTGGCAGAAACGCCCACGTTTACGTGGACGACGTGGTGGTGAAGACGGAGAAGCGAGGAACGCTGTTGGAAGACCTCAAGGAGACCTTTGAAAACCTGCGCCGATTCCAGATCAAGCTCAACCCAGAAATGCGTCTTGAAGTACCACCGCCAGCTCCTTGGCTTCCTAGTATCTGAACGCGGCATAGAGTGCAACCCCGTGAAGATCAAGGCGACGAAGGATGGAAGTACCCGCCGACCGCTAGATGTGCGAAGTTCACCGGCTGCTTACGCCTATCACCGATTCATCGGTCGGTTTGGAAAGCTCTTCCTCTGTACCAGCTTATGAAGAAGACCACCTTCTTCAATGGAACTCAAGGCGGACGAAGCTTTTCTCCGCTTGAAGAGAATGCTGACTACTCCCCAAAGGTCTTTGGCGGCTCCGACTCCAAAGGAGCCCATCCTCCTGTATATTGCCGCCACCAGCAGGGTAGTCAGCACAGTCATTGTAGTTGAACGCAAGGAGGAAGGCAAGGCGCTACCTGTCCAGAGACCAGTGTATTACCTGAGCGAGGTACTGTCGACCTCCAAGCAGAACTACCCCCACTACCAGAAGATGTGTTACAGCGTGCACTTTGCCGCCAAGAAGTTGAAGCCTTACTTTCAAGAGCATCCAATCACCGTGGTTTGCACGGCCCCACTAGCAGAGATCATCGGAAGCCGAGATGCTTCAGGACGAGTGGCCAAATGGGCCATAGAGTTGGCCCCCTACACCATCTATTACCAGCCCCGCATCGCCATCAAGTCACAAGCACTGGCCGACTTCCTCGTCGACTGGGCCGAGACCTAGTACCTGCCGCCAGCGCCCGACTCCACCCATTGGCGGATGCACTTTGATGGCTCCAAGATGCGCACCGGCTTGGGAGCCGGCGTGGTCCTCACATCCCCCAAAGGCGACAAGCTCAAGTACGCGCTGCAGATCCATTTCACCGCCTCCAACAACGTCGCCGAATACGAGGCGCTCATTCACGGGCTCCGGCTTGCCAAAGAGCTTGGCATTCGCCGGATCCTGTGCTATGGCGCTTTGACTTGGTGATCCAACAATCATCCGGCGACTGGGATGCCAAAGATGCAAATATGGCGAGCTACCGTTTTTTGGTACAACAGCTGAGTGGATATTTTGAGGGATGCGAATTCCTCCACGTGCCAAGAAACGACAACGACCAAGCAGATGCCCTGGCAAGAATCGGCTCTACCCGCCAGGCAATACCATCCGGCGTCGCCCTTCAGCGCCTCCTTAAGCCATCTGTCAAGCCGTCACAAGAGTCAGACTCCATTTTTGTGCCGACTCCCCCTGAAGAAGTCGGATCCGACTCCAAAGCCTCAGCAGACAGCACAAGAATCCTTGCAGACGCCCCCAAGAACGCGGCAGTCGAAGCCGGCCCGGGGACTTCAGAACCTGGCCCGGGGACTGCGACGACCATTGGAAGACTCCAATACTCGGCCCGGGGACTGCGCCAGTCGGCCCGGGGACTTCTTCAACCCAGCAAGCTGCTGCGAACTCCAACCCGCCGCCTCCCACCCCGGCCGCCCTCTTCCAAGTAGCAGTACTGGCAGTCGAAGAAATAGCAGCACCCTCATGGGCCCAGCCCATCCTGAAGTTCTTAGTAAACGGAGAGCTACCAACTGATGAAACATTGGCTCGGCAAGTGCAGCACCGAGCGGCAGCCTACACTATAGTCAATAGAGAGCTGGTCAGGCGCAGCGTCACCGGTGTCTACCAGCGCTGCGTCGAGTCAGAGCAAGGCCAAGCAATTCTCGAAGACATCCATCAGGGCGGGTGCGGCCATCATGCAGCCTCAAGAGCACTCGTCGCCAAAGCCTTCCGACACGGTTTCTTCTGGCCAACTGCCCTAGAAGAGGCCAAGGAATTAGTTAAAAAATGCAAGGGGTGCTAGGTGTTCCGCTCCAAGCCGCTTCAGCCGGCTTCAGCGCTCAAGACTATCCCCATCGCCTGGCCCTTTGCTGTTTGGGGCCTGGACATGGTGGGACCATTCAAAACGGCACGAGGTGGCCTAACTCACTTACTTGTCGCGGTGGACAAGTTCACCAAGTGGATAGAAGCAAAACCCATCAAGAAGTTGAATGGTCATACGGCGGTGACTTTCATCGCCGACATCACGATTCGACACGGCGTACCACACACAGCATCATCACCGACATAACGGCACAAATTTTGCCAAAGGCGCCTCGCCCGTTCGCGCGACGCAAGGCATCCGATCGACTTAGCGTCCGCTGCCCATCCGCAGTCAAACGGCCAGTGGAGCGAAAGCGAACGGCCTCATCCTCGTTCGCATCAAGCCTTGACCGGTCGAACCATTGGATCGCTCGCCGGTGGCTGGCTTGAGGAGTTGCCACCGTCCTCTGAGTCTGCGCGATGACTCCAAACAAGTCAACCGGCTTCACACCCTTCTTCCTCGCTACGGTGCCGGCCGCCATCCCAACGGATATAGAGTTTGACTCCCGTGAGTCACCATGTACACCAAGAGGAAGCGGAAGAAGCACGCCAAGACGACGCCGATCTGCTGGAAGAGGGCTGGCTGTTGGCACTCAGCCGGTCCAAAGATCTACCAGCAGAGCTCGCGCCGCTACTACGACAAGAAGGTCAAGCCAAGATCATTCCTAGAGGGCGACCTTGTGCTCCGGCTGATCCAGCAAACAGCCGCCAGCACAAGCTGTCGGCGCCTTTGGGAAGGCCCATTCATCATCGACAAAGTGTCGGGCAACGACTCCTACTACCTGATCGACGCCGAAGCCCCGAGCACGCAAGAGGGACAACTCCGGCAAAGAGATGGAGCGGCCATGGAATGCGAATCTCCTCCGAAGATTTTATAGTTGATGCAGTATGTACCACGCTACCCTTTGTGTTTGAAGTACCAAGACTCCGGGCCCCCCGAGACGAGCTCGGGGACTGCCCTCTTTTGTTATCTGTATGATAAGAATTATGCCTTTGAGTATGTTACCCTTTGATTATGCTGTTTGGCACCGGGCTCGACTAGTCGGCCCGGGGACTCGCCGCCTTTGGGCTATGAAATGCTTCCTGAAGTCAGACAAGTAACGTGCGGTGCCTAAGCCGTCTCCTGTCAGAAGCCGCAGCTCGCAGAGCGACTGTTTGGTGGGCAGGAGTAAGGTAGAACGGGCGCCCACACGAAAAAATGGCTAAGGACCCAAAGCATAAACATAGTTTAAATCGGCTTCCAACCCGTTTCGTAAAACCGACTCCTAAGTAGCCGGCTTGCCTCTTTCTACCTAACTTGCTTAACGACTCTAAAAAATGGCCAAGTACGTGCCTTCTCAAAGTAGCCAAGCACTTGACCTAGACGACAGTCCGCAGAGCGGTTGCCCGATGGGCAAGGCGGCATCTAAGGGAAGGCGGCAAAGAAAAAAGCCACAAGAGCAATAAGCAAGGAAAGATGAAATTAGAATAATATTTACACAAGCTTAGGCCCTTGGCCGGATCTTCGAACAGAGGTTCAGAATACACCCCGCGGGTGGAATTGTGCAAGTTAACAAGTTCTTTTAAAAGACTAGCAAATAGACAAAATAAAGGCAAGGCAGCGGCCTAAGAAGCAGCGGATGGGGTTGGAAGGCCGAAGGCAGCGGCGGCGTCAGGCGCCGGGGCGGCCGGCTGGGCGGTCTCGGCTTGATCATCTCCAGCGGCAGCCGGCCCAGATGGGCGCGGCTCGTTGCTGGAGGCGCGATCGAGCTGAGGCTGGTCGCCCGCTCCGTCTTCTGGTGCCTCCATGCCGTCTCCGTCCTCCGCCTCGTCTTCATCCTCGGCGCTGGAGTCGATCACCTCCGAAGTCCGCCAGTAGTCCGGTTCATCTCAACCACTCCGGCGGTGCCTCCCCTCCGTCTTCAGCCCGCTCAGGGACGAAGACGATGGTGTCTGTGTAGTCGGCGATCGCCGCCGCGCGCTCGACGAGGGCGTCCTCCGCGACCAGCAGCTCCGCCTGGGCTTCTGACCGGAACGCGGCCAGCCGGTCCAGATCCAGCCCTGGATACCACGCCTTGACGAACTCCAGGGCTCGGCGAGCTCCGGCCCGAGCCGCGGAACCTTTCCAAGCCTCAAGACGGCCTGCCGCGACCTCCAGCCAGTCGGCGGTCCGGCTCGGAGTGCGCAGAACCGGCATGTCCGGCCACAGAGCAGCGATCGCCTAGGCACCGACACGCTGAAGACGGCGCAGCATCTGATGGGCCGGCCGCAGACGAGCCTCAGTGCTCAGGAGCTGCTCGTCAAGGGTCCGGGGGGCGTTGGCTGCAATCTCAGCGCCACCCGCCCTCCGTGCCTCGCGCTCAACCTCGATGGCCTGATTGGCCGCCTGCGTGTGACCGGGGAAGAAGTCTGCCAAGAAGAAGAAGAAGCAAGTCAGAGAAACAGGAGTCGGCTTGACCCATAGTCGGCAACCCAAAAGAAAAAGTAAAAGCAAACTCACCATCGACGATATCTTCGATTTCGTGGAAGCTGGAGGTCAGCTGCGCTTCCCTGTCGGTCCAGGCGGAGCGCTCGCTCTCAAATTCAGCCAGGAGAGCGGCCTCTTTCTTCTCCGCCTCCACCAAGCGCCGCCTGAGCAGCTCCTCTCGCCCGCCAAATGCGTAGCCAGCAGGTCGCGCTCTGCGGCGAGCTTGCCACACTCCTCCTCTTTGGCGCGCAAAGCGGTCTCGGCCGTACCCAGCTGCCCCCGAAGAGCGGCGTTGGACTCTGAAGAATAAAAAGAAGAAGGACGCGGTTGTCAGCTAAGAAGGTCGCCAGAAGATCCGCCCGATCAAGCAGCGATCGACCCAATCTCGGGATTACAGCCAGCTGGTGCGCCAAATACGCCTCGCCAAGAAGAAAACTCACCTCGACTCGCCAAGTCAGCAGCCCGCTTGCTCACCTCAACGCTGCGGTTGAAGGCAGTAGCGCGGAGGTTGTGATACCCTGCGACAAGAATTCCGCACAGAGGTAAAAACTTGAAGTAAGCAAATAAAGTTCCAAGCGCACCAGACAAGAGCCGCCCAAACTCGGGATTACACCCGGTGGGTGCGGCGCGCCTCACGAGAAGAGCAAGAAAAGTTCGAAAAAACATACCAGCACGGGCGGATCGCGATGCCAGTGCACCTTGGAGAGGTTCTAGATGGCGCCGCCTTCAGCCCGCAACCGCTGGACGCCCAGGGCGCCGTGTTCAGCGGGCCTGCAGCCCTCCTCGCACCCACCCAACGGGCGCGCGCTTGTCGCCTCGGCGCCGTGGATGGCCGAGCTGGCGGCGCCCGGTCTCAAAGGGCGCGCGCCGAGGTCGCCTTCTCAAGACGGCGTCGCGCTGGCGAGGCGACTTGAAGAAGTAGCTATGCCACGACCTCGTCGTCGGTCGGCCGCACAGGCGGGTCCGCCGGCTTCTTGCCTCGCGCGATCTCGGACTGCGGTGGAGGCGGCAGAGGTGGCGCGGCCGCACCCGGTGGGGAGACCTCGCCGCCTTCCCTCCCTGCGACGGGGACCTCACCGCCGACTCCCTCCGACTGCCTCGTGAACTCCAGCGGCGGTGGCGCTGAGCTCAACGGGGTGACGAGCAGCGCCGACTGAAGGCGCGCGGCCTCCTCGGCTCGCCTTTTGGCTGCAGCGGCGGCTTCGACCTCCTTTTCAGTTTCCGCCCTCTCCAGATGGGGGCCTCCTCCTCGTTGCGCTTCTCTTGCACATTCCGCTCCGTTGCCTGCCGGAGGGCGGCCGCAGGGTCAACCCACCGACTATTGGCGGACGTCTCCACCGACCCCATGACGAAGGCGGCGGCGACCCTCTCCAAGATGAGGGGAGCCCTGATGAGAAAAAAGACATGAGAAGACTCGGACAAGATGGACCAGAAGAAAACAAGACAGAATAGAAAAAATACTTACGCGAGACCAGCGGTGGCTTCTTCACTTCCTTGCAGAAGGTTAGCCTTGACGACCGCCTCTTCATACTTGAGTCGCGGCCGCTCCCTGAATTTCTTGGCCCGGCCGCTGGCAGACTCGGCCCGCCCCGGCGCTTCTTCGCGCCGCCCCGACCACCCAAGGCGGCGGAGGAGCTCGCGCCTGGATGGCCGGCCTTCTGCTGGCGGCGGGGGACGACTTCCTTCTCGCTGTCGTCATCAGGCCAATCGGCGAAAGTGGCCGAAGGCCTAAGGTCGTCGGCCCCTCCTCCTCCCTCGGCATCGGCCTCCATCGTCGCCACGCCCAAGTCGGGGTCGTCGGCGTCGCTCTCCGCCCGGTCGGGGACGAATTCACGAGCCGACCCCGCGGCGCCGGCCGAAAGCGACATGAGGGGATTCTGAATCAGAGAAGACCAAGGAAAATTAGAGCCGAATTCGGCTGAGGAAGGAAACAGAGAAGCAAGAGACGACTTACCAATGGCGGGGGATTGGCGCGCGAGTATGGCTCCTTGCCGAACTGCCATTCCTCCATGAGGCCGCAGTTCGCCAAGAAGTTCACCGTGTCCACCACCTCCGCGTGGGGCATGTCCTTGGAGCACAGCCGGCTGGGGTCCCGGCGGCCGCTCATTTGACAGATCAGATGAGGTCGGCCTTGAAGAGGGAGAACTCGGCGCGCCACGAAGGCGGCCAGCAAGTCTGCCCCAGGCAGGCCCTCCGACTGTATCATCACGCGGAGCCGCGCGACGGCGGCGTTGCCTGCGGGAGTCAGCGTCCGGGCCCTATTGGACTAGCTGGAGGGTCGGCCCGCCAACTCGCCGCCTACGTAAGGCGGCAGTTGACCTATCGCCGGGCGACGTTCTTGACGAGAAGTATATACGCTGCCACATCTTCACCGACTTGATGAGGAGATGGCAGGAAAAGGGTTCTCGCGCGCCGCCTCCTCTTGGCGATGAGCGTGCGCCTGAGCCGGCACGCGAGCGACGTGGGTCCCGAGCTTGGCTTGGAAGAATTCCCCATAGCTCGATGGTGGGAGAACTCGAGAAAGCCTTCGCGATAAGGATGCGGCGGCGCCAGCAGCACCACCGTGTTGGGGTGAGGTGGTGCGGCCGGAGCCCAAGAACTCAAGAACACGCGGAAGAAGCCGCCGCGGCAGCCCTAGCCCACGCATGAGGTGCGAGCGGAAAATGACCCGCTCGCCCTCCTCCGGCGCCGGTGTGATTTTGCCCTCCGGCGCGGCGCGGGTCCGCACTAGGTGGCTGCCGGGGATGCGGCGCGTTTGACGAAGGAATTCGATGATGTCGTCGTCGATGATGGAGCCGTCCCACACACCGGAGCGCGCGGTGGGAGGCGCGGCGGCGGATGAGGAGCTCATCTCCCCGGCACGGTGAGGTTCGGCGCAGCGGAGCAAGGAAGAAAATGAGGTTCGGCGCAGCGGAGCGAGGAAGAAGACGAGGCAGGGAGCGGGAAGAGAGAGTGCGCGTGCGTCACCGCCCCCTCCCCCCCCCCGCCTACTTATAGGCGCCTAGGCTGCGAAGCCGAGGGGGCGGGCGTGGGATTAACTACGCCCACGTCCCCACGCCCCCACGATTTAACCCACGACGTTACTGCGCGCAGTAACGGCGTGGGGAGCCCAACCGCCCGCACGACCGCAGCGGATTCGCTGCGCGCCGGGGCGTGGTAGTGGCGGGCCCTGCCTGACGGGCCTGTCTTGTCACGCACGTGGGCTGGCAGACTGGCCCTGCCGCGTGGCGTCGCGTGGCGGGCTCGCAACGGGCGGCTGCCGGGAAGTTTTGTCACGCCCAATATGCGACCCTATCCAAAAGGAACTCGACGGTCCCACCAAGGATAGACCCGCATATTGAAACGCTTTTGCAAGGTGGATATCATTACATCAACATTACATAATACATAGGGATACATACATAAGGCACAAATGCCACAAGAATACAACATCACATTACAAGATCAACATCCGACTACGGATGAAACATAAACAGAAACTCAAACGACATCCACCCTGCTAGCCCAGGCTGCCGACCTGGAACCTATCCCCTGATCGAAGAAGCAGAAGAAGAACTTCAACACAAATAAACATCGCTCTCGCGTCATGATCGTCGCAGACCTGTACCTGCAACTGGTGGTGTAGTAATCTGTGAGCCACGAGGACTCAGCAATCCCATTACCATGGGTATCAAGACTAGCAAAGCTTAAAGGGAAAGGAAGGGGTAAAGTGGTGAGGTTGCAGCAGCGACTAAGCATATATGGTGGCTAACATACGCAAATGAGAGCGAGAAGAGGAACAAAGGAACGGTCGTCAACTAGTAATGATCAAGAAGTGATCCTGAACTCCTACTTACGTCAAACATAACCCAGAAACCGTGTTCTCCTCTCGATCAACCCCGAAAAGAGACACTCACGGTTACGCACATGGTTGGTGTATTTTAATTAAGATCAACTTCGGTTTTCTACAACCGACATTAACAAATTCCCATCTGCCACATAACCGCTGGCACGGCTTTCGAAAGTTCAAACCCTGCAGGGTGTCCCAACTTAGCCCATTATAAGCTCTCGCGATCAACGAAGGATATTCCTTCTCCCGGAAGACCGATCAGTCTCGGAATCCGGCTACAAGACATTTCGACAAAGAATAAAACAAGACCAGCAAAGCCGCCGGATGTGCCGACAAATCCTGATAGGATTCGCACGCACCTCGGTCTCGGGGCACACCGGATAAGTCAAGCTATGAGTAAAACCAACCCTCGAGTTGCCCGTGGTGGCCCCAAGAGGTTGCTCGGTTCGGACCAACACTGAAGGAGCACCGCCGGGGGCTAAAATAAAGATGACCCTCGGGCTCCGAAACCCAAGGGAAAAGGGTATAGGTGAGGCAAATGGTAAAACCAATGTTGGGCCTTGCTGGAAAAGTCTTATTCAAAGCGAACTGTCAAGGGGGTCCCATAAATCACCCGACCGCGTTAGGGATGCAAAATCCGGGAACATAATACTGATATGACGGAAACTAGGGCGGCAAGAGTGGAACAAAACACCAGGCATAAGGCCGAGCCTTCCACCCTTTACCAAGTATATAGATGCATTAATTAAATAAGATATATTGTGATATCCCAACAAGTAAACACGTTCCAACAAGGAACAACATCTCCATGTTCCAACAAGGAACAAACTTCATCTTCACCTGCAACTAACAACGCTATAAGAGGGGCTGAGCAAGGCGGTAACATAGCCAAACAATGGTTTGCTAGGAAGGGTGACAACGAGTTAGAGGTTGACATGGCAATCAGGTAGGCTTGAGCAACAGGTAATAGGTAGCGCAGCATAGCGATAGAACGAAGCAACTAGCATAGCAATGATAGTAGTGAGACCCAGGGTAGCGGTCATCTTGCCTGAAATCCCGCAAGGAAGAAGAACGAGTCCATGAAGAAGACGAACGGATGAAGCCGAACCAAGCGTAGACGAACGAATCCTCACGATCGCAACGAAACGGGAACTAACAAGAAGAAGCACACAACATAGGTAAACCCACCACACATGAACAAGACATGATGCACAACAAGCATGATGCATGACAAAGCTAGATGAGACTACTCATGGAAAGAGATGATGCATACAAGAGCAACACATCAAAGCAAGTTTAAATGAGGCCGGGAGCAACATATAACAATTCCGGTAAGTCCTCATATGCAAATTTCGAAATTGGTCCAGATCTGAATAAACCTTATGTTCAAGTTGTTAAACAGCAAGTTAAGATGCACCACGATGATCTACACGAAATTCTAGTCAAGTTACATATAAAGTTCATTAGATTCGGAGCTACGGCCTAGAAGATATGAGCAAAACAAGTTAAACATGGCATTGATGCAAAATGCATACAAACATCAAGCAAACACCTCAAAACAAGGATGCAACATGATAATATGAAACTACATGCAAAATCAAGCAAGTTTCATATAGAGCACACTCAAAACGGAGCAACGGCTCAACACATACACCCTATACAAGTTATGACAACAATCTGTCCAAAACAGCAAGTTAGCATATTGCAAGCATCAAAACGACATGCTACAGCACCATAATATAATAACAAAAGGCATGGACATGATGTACAGGTAAAGCATTACAAAACATGAACACTGAGCTATCTCCAAAAATGACTAGAACATGCTCAAAATGACATGGCAAGATTGCAAGTAATAACAGTTTCAGACTTAGCAGAAATTAACATCAGGTTGCAATGTTTAGAGCTATGAAACAACATGTTACAGGAACTTATCATGGCAAAAAAAGGCATGGCATGAATCTACTAATTGCATAGAACAAATGTCCTTTAGTGACCATAAGCCAAAAATGATCATAAAATATAGTAACACCCATATCAAAATCGAAAGTTTCGTTAACAGATTCAGCAACATGGCATGTCAAAAACTGATAACAAGTAGGCATGTTTACAAGCTCAATGCATTCACTACAGAGCCTTATATGATAAACTAAGCGTACATACATCAAGAAGACATGGCATAGAAGACATACATGGCAAGAACAATAACATAGCATACATGGATCAACCACAACAACCTTGGCAAAATTGAATAACATGTAAACAATCTGCCAGGAACATTTGATAGCAAAAGTAGAGCTCGATTGACTCAAGCTAGGGCACTCCATAATTGTAAACAAGGGCATGGATGGATAGAGCAAGGCATGTTTTACAAAACATCCTTACTGAAGTATCTCAAAATATGCATGGATCTCTTGGTAGCATCAAGTTAACATGGCATCAAAATATCAGCAAAACAGGGCTGAAAACAACAACATCAGGAAGCCTATTTTGCATGCTTGTGCTAGTCACCACATAGATCACAAAAATACATGGCATACACCCTTGGAAAGATGGCATGGCATATTTCAAAACACATGTAGGACTCAAGTCCATAGGATGCACACATCAATCATGGCAAAAATGACAAAAGTGCATGTTCTGATAAAAATCAGAAACTAACATCACATAGCACTCTTCCAACAGCATTTCGGGCATCAAGATGAGCTCAAATGAAAATTATGCAATGAGATGAAATGATCTACTCTTCGAGTCGAAAATTTTGACATATTACACGCGGAAAATGGAGCAACGATGACAGAGATATGATGCAATGAAAATGGAACAAAAATTACTGCAGATTAATGACTTAGTGAGAAAAACAGGGGGGGAAGAGGTCAACCCTCGCACGGATATCGAGGCACGGCGGATCACGCCGGATCTTCACCGGAGAAGAGGCGACGGTGGCCGGAGTGAGGAGGAAGGACCGGGAGGAGGCCGGCCGACGCGACTCACGGTGGCGAGCCGGTCTTGGCGGCTGCGGCGAGGGGCGGTGGTCGGGCGGATCCGCCGGGCCGGAGCTCCGCGCGGCGGCGGCATGGAGGCGGCGGCCGCCGGCGAGGGAGGAGGAGGCGGCAGCGCTGCCCTGTGGCCGGGCGCTGGGCGGCGGGCGGAGCGCTGACGGCGGGCGGCTCCGGCGGCGCAGTGGCGGCGCGGCGCCCGGCGAGGCGGCGGGCACGCCGACGAGGTCCGGCGGCCGGAGTCGGGCGCAGGCGGCGGAGGACACGCGGGAGCGGCGGAGGAGAGGGGGCCCGCGAGGCCAGTTCGGCCGGGCGGGCGGATCTGGCCCCGGGCGGCGCGTGGGAGGTGAGAGGAGGGTGAGGTGGCGGCGGCTGGTTGGTCAGGAGCGGCGGCGCTGGCGACGTGTCACGCGCCCATTGGCCGGGCGACGTGGCTGGCTGGACGTGTCCGGCAGGGGCGGACGCGTCCGGCGGCGGAGAGGGAAAAGCTAGGGTTTCGGGGGGAAAATGATCCGAAAAATGGAGAGGGGGAGACGTATTTATAGGTAGAGGGAGCTAGGAGAGTCCAAATGAGGTGCGGTTTTCGCCCACACGATCGTGATCGAACGACCGAGAGCATGGAGGGGAGTTAGGTGGGTTTTGGGCCACTTAGAAAGGGGAGTTGGGCTGCAACAAAAGAGGCTTTTGTGGTTACCCGGTTAACCGTTGGAGTACCAAACGACCTCCAAATAGCACGAAACTTGACAGGCGGTCTACCGGTGCTATACCAAGGCCGCTTGACAAACCTCGGTCCATTCCGAGACCGTTTAATACCCACACACGAAAAGAGGTAAAAGGGAGCGCCGGGAGACATAGGAGTGCCGGATTGCAAAACGGACAACGGGAAAAATGCTCGGATGCATGAGACGAACACGTATGCAAAATGAAATGCGCATGATGACATGATATGAAATGCAGATGATGACATGGCAAAGTGCAACACGCAAGCAAATGACATGGCAACGATGGCGAATAACTGACGGACACCTGGCGCATCGAATCCGGGGCGTTACAAGTTTATCAGGCACGCCGCCCGGATCCCGCTGCGACCTTCGAAACCTTTGAAGAGCAAGACGGCCCCCTGCAAGGCCGACTCCAGCTAGTCGGCTCAAGATGGAGACGGTGGGCCGAGTCCAGATTCTTCTACCAAAGGGATGAAGCTGTCGAGGCTCCTCGACATGCTGCCCTCGGCGCCTCACCAGCTTCGGGGACTACTGTCGGAGTAATGGGCCACAGGTAGGCAGACCCGAGCCCCTGAACCTTTCAAAACATCGGGGCAGACTGTGCCCCTCAAGACCCCAAGACAAAGAGCCGCCTTCAGAGAGTCGGCGACAGAGTCACCGACTGCCCCTCTAGGCCGAGTCCTAAATACGGCCTCAGGACAAGCCGACTCCAAGCCGGCGACCTCCAATAATGCCGGCTACAGGGAGTCGGCCCGCGACTCCAACCACCTCCTGCCTGAGCGACTACGAGCGGGATGGGGTAAAGCCGCCTCGCGGCCCATCCCTGCCCCGCTCATAAAGGGCAGGTATGGCCACAGAGCGCCGTACTGACGGAGATCTCCGTCCGCGCGCAACATGTTGCCATGCCAGCCTCGACATCAGCCCGTGGGCAGATCCTCGTACCCACGATGGCCTGTCTCATGCGACCGAAGACGGCGGGACCCTTTGTCGGCGGAGTACCAAGACGGCGAGAGCGCCCCATAGACGGACCCGTTGGAGTCGGCCTCCGGGAGTCGGCCGGCCCCTCCCACGGGCTCCATGCACCATTAACCAGACAAGACGGGGAATGGCAACAGTGATCGCCCACCAGGCGGCGGCACTGTTGCCATGACCCCATGACCAAGCTCGCGTCATTAGAAGCACAGCTACAGTAATCCGCAGCCGGCAAAACCCGCCCGCGGCGGACAAGGGCTGTCGGCCCCATGCTGGGCCGTCGGCGGGGCCCACTAGTCGGCGGGCCCCAGAAGTCGGCGGAGAAGACGGCGACTTAAGAGACTGACGGCTTGGACCCGCACCCAGCCGGATTACCATTGTACCCCCGGGGGGTAGGCCTATATAAACCCCCCGGGGCACCCATGCAAAGGGTTGGAAGCTAGTAGTTTTAGACACACACATAGAGGGAGAGAAGAGTTAGCCGTGCCCTTCTCCTTCCTCACCCCGAACAGCTCGAGGAGCATCTTATACTCACTTTGCCATAGTGATCATGCGGAGACCCATAAGCAGCGAGAGGGGTGTTATCTCCTCGGAGAGCCACGAGCTGGGTAAGATTCGCCGGCGTGCATGTCTTCGCCTCATCCCGTTTCCAGGCACCGGAGACGTTCTACTCGCCCCCTCCATGATAAGCCATCCTTTGGCATATGTCGCACCCAACCCCCGACAATGGAGCACCGTCATTAGTACTTACAACTCTATACCAGTATATGAAGAAGTTTAAAGTTCCGATCTATCTGTGGATATATATTCGAATGATGCGATGTAAGATCCATTCTAAGTAGTCCTTTCTGCTTTGGTTTTGGATGTGATGTCATTGCTTGACTCCTCCCCCCTATTGGAAAATGGTGCTCTTCATATCTCACTCTTCTGACTTAAGAAAGTTCAGTTATCTTATTTTTTATGTTTCTTTGGTTATACCATGCTTAGATATGTACACTAGCATGCCAATAGCTTGGCATTTACCTCCTATTATGCCAGAACTTTCTTCGATTTAGATAATTTGGTTGCACTATCATGTACTCATGTATTATTCTTGTGAGAATTTCAGTTGACATACTTATCTGTAACTTATGGTTTTCAACCATGTTTGACTACTTTGTTGATGATCATGCCCTACCGTGTAGGTTTGCCAATAATCGACAAATTATTTTTCTTCCCATTTCTACAAAATGATTATACAGATACCATTATTGAGTTCCAGAGGCGAGGGTTTCCATATGCTCAAATGATATGTTATCTATTTGTCATTTACCTTTGCAAGTTGGAACTGCCACTATACATAAACGTGAGCTAATGGCAAATTTTTTGATTGTTGTTTTGTGGTCGATTCAGCTGCAAAAGTAGATATGTAAATTTGAGACCAATGATATTGTGCTCACTAAAAATAACAACTCTAATAATTGCACAGAGGATAGGTCTGAAACTTCTATTTACATATTTAGCTTCATTTTATCTGATAAGAGTATCCTCAAAGTATGGCAACTATTCACTTATTTAATTGTTGTTGGCCTTTTCTTCCTTTACTTGTGAAACCATTCCCTTTTGTTTGTAGTGGTGTCAACTATTTTAATTGTTGTTGGCCTTTTCTTCCTTTACTTGAGAAACCATTCCCTTTTGTTTGTAGTGGTGTCAACTATGGCCTGGAGAGAGGTGTTTAGACACCCTAAGATGGCACGTGTCGCTGAGGAGACGTGATCTCCGAGCAGCCCTCCTCATAGCTCGCAGTCCAGGTACTATTATTAGCGGTCATCTAGATACTCTACAGTTCTAGTGATAGATGAACTGGTCTATCAAATATGCATTGCTTTATGTATTGCCTAGCCCCGCTTCGATTACATTGTCTGTTGTACTAGATGTTTATTCGCCTATTGTGATAGCATATTTGATTGTTTATATTGTTTGACATGTATTCCGTGCACAGGGTCACTTGGTTGTTTGATGTGTTTGTGCTCGTTTTTGAGAATGGAAGTGGCCTGAAAGACACTTGACTGACTTCCATCTCTCGCAAAGTGCCAGTGCCATGATAATTAGATGCCTGCAGGGGATCTTCTTTTCATTAAAATCCTATGATATTGAGTATAGTTGATTTTTCTTGAATTTTGCTGCCATGTATGTGTTACTTGGAAATTTAGCCATCGAGCATGTGCTTGGGCATGGTTTAACATTGCAGAATAATTGTTTGATGTAGGTGGGGTTCTCTGTTTTGTGCAAAGTGTAGACTGAGATGGTTTCTTGAAGCAGCCAATCATTACGACATTAGAGTGCTGCTACCGGTAATTTCTACTTTTTGTTCTTTTTAGTCAGTAGTTACTTATTTAGTGATATTATCAAAATCAACTTCAGTTTGTTATTTGATTGCCTCCAGTTTTTTTCTTGCATGTAGGTTAACAATCCAATTTTGGTATTTGATTTCCTCCATTCTATTCTTACAGGTCGTTAATATGAATTTGTTATTTGATTGATTTGTGGTGGCTGGCAATTATTTTTAGGCTTCAGGTCAGTAAGAATCTCCCCCCAATCAAATTTATGCTATTTTCCTCCATTTTGTTCCCATCTGATATCCAGTAGATGTGAATTTTATTCCTTCTCCGTGAAAAGCTACAATTTTTTTACTGGCACTACTTTACTATCTTCCAAGGTGTGCTTCCATTTAAATTTTGCATGTCCTTTCAATCATTCATGTTGCCTCTTGATATGTTTTACCAGAAGGGAAATGCATCCTCTGCTTGAACTTATGAGCTTTCTATATTCTTTTAATTATTTCTTGAGTTCATGCATTCCTTAGGTTACGCCATGTTAATAAAAGCCCATTGTGTGATCAAGTATTCATACTTGGACCATATGACAATCCTGCCATAGCCAGTGCAACTTGATGACTGTGTAGTTGCTAGGTGCAGAGGGTGTTGCTAATAAATGGGCATTACTTGATTAGGTGTTAATGCTCTACTCAAATTGCACTGATATTGATCTTAAGATGTCAATCATTTTTATTAAGTGGTCTTCTTCGACTAAAATATCATGATCTTCTCTTCTGGTCACTCGCAACGGATGTTATGTTTCTTTTTTTAAGTATATTTGGATGTCTGAAGTTTTTTCCTGAATTATGGCTATCCTTTATAGTAGTAATGCTAATTTGAGTCGATATATCCGTGTTCCATACCATCCTAAAAATGCGTCTCTGGTGACAGTCATAGTTCTTAATTTTCATTGGATTCCTATATGGTTTCTGAATATTTGATGTTCTGAATATTAAGGAATTACTTAATTTCTAAAATGTGTGCATATCTTGTTATCATCATTGAGGGAATCAATTGGCATACTTTTAGTGTGTACGTATAGTTGATTAATATTCAAAATGTCATGCTATGTAACCATGGGGTTTAGTTTTGCATCATGCTTGACTCTATAGTTTTGCTTGCTTAATGGTCCTACTCCATTGAGTGTTGCTCTTTTACCAAGAGTTAATTTTCCTTTGAAAGTATACAATTTCAAGCTTCAGTTGTGGTTTATTATGTTCCGATTGGTCCTACTTTCATACGATAGAATGCTGATAATTGATTTTTCATGCTGATAGATGTTGCCCCACCATTCCAAACGAAATGTGTTACCAGGTCACCTCTAGGTATGTTCTTTTTTCAGGTTGGGTAAAAAAGCACTTGACACGAGTCTACCGAGGGTGTCGCCGGCATAGACACGGTAGACTCGAGGGCATCACCAGAAGTCTGCAGGAGGTGCAGCAGAGAGGTCCTAACGACCATGGCCGCACATCCGTGGCCGGTCCATCTCGGGCTGCTTCTCCACCACCAAGCGCCTGGCCCGCGTGTGCTTCTTTTCTCCCAGGAGTGGTCCGTAGCCATAGAGAGCGGCCAGAGGAGCAAGGACGTTCAGCCCCTGCCTCCTCTCCTGCACGGCTGCATGTGATGGGCATTACGAACGGCGTACATGGTGAGCTACCCACCTGCCCCTCCTACCCCCCAAATCTACATGTACATCCCCCGATTGACCGAAACTGGTTTGGATGTTTAGTTTCCTCTTTATGATTCATTAAATCACTTTTTGATTCAAGCAAACTCAAGTTACTCTACATGAAGCAGTGAGTGATAAATTTCCAACAGAAAATACCACTTATATACTTACTACGTAGTTGAACATACCACATTACATGTCACTGGTGATGTGAAGTTAATCTCTCTTGAAGAGACCATCAGGAAAAGAATCTCTTGTAAGTGTTTTTGGATCCATCATTCATGGATTTTTCCAACTACTCAATAGCCTTATTCCTACATCTCAAGGATTTTTTTAGTATAAACTAGCTAGCTATTGGGCTTCCTTGGCATGCATCTCACGTTTTACACGGATGATGAAAAAGGAATTGTAAAACTTGTTGCTTTTTTTAGTATATATATGCCGTTCAAAGGATTTCCAAGAAACCAGACCAAGTTGATGATCAGTTTCATACTAATTCATACTTTGGGTGCATGCTATGTGTGGTAGTCGTCCAAGGTGCATGCCATATCTAGCTTCAACTAACTGAAAACATCCTTGTTTTGGAGATTTTGCAAGTACAGGTGATAAAGATTCACGATTTGGCTGCGCACATGCTTACTGGCTGGAGGTACTTGCAGCTATAAAGAATCATGATTTGACACTTACTAAAATCCCGCGTCTACATTTTTTATGATCGACACTGCGCTATAACTGTAGGAGTTTGATTCATTACTTGATGGCCTCAAAATGGATACATGATCTTCTGGAATCAAGAAGGCGGTAAGGTAGCTCACTTGATCTACTTTAGCTCCATGCTTTATTAAAGGCCAGCTTACTTACTTTGATATATAACACTTATGTTGATTGACATCAACTCCACGATTCAACTAGCATAGTGATGTGAAATATTCATGCAGTGTGTCGAAACTGTTCCAAAAATCAAATAAATGGACCTGCGTCAAAAGGGTAGCATTGATACTTACTTGGTTAAGTCAAACATTAATGTCGATGCACATGTCAAAACTGTAGGATTGCAATTTATATTTTGTTGGAAGATGGCAGACTTTATTTTTTCTACACAAAGGCTATCAAGGCTGCTGTGAACTGTAGCACATGTACTTTTCCTCATTCAGGGAGATTGAACCTGATGCATTTCTATGCAAGGGAATTTAAATTATGTCTGGTCTGTACCAGGACGACACCGGCAGCAAAAGGAACTAAGGAAGAGTTCTCGAGGTCTGCTCCTTCTCCACCGGTAGAGAGGAGCCTCCTTCTCATGATTCGCCTGTCTGCCCCGGCCCTCCCCGGCTAGAGCTGACGCCATGGAAGGTCCCTTACCCCTCTCCCTCCTCTCTTCTGTTCCCTCTTTGTTATAGGCGCAGTCAATTTTTTTGTTCTTTCTCTCATTCCGATTTAAACATGAGCATGTACGTGCTCTCTTTTTGGTTGTGGTAGTTGTCATATCATGTTGCAGTTTTAGTTACATTTTTTGGTCCCATGTATATCCAAATCGAAAAATACTTGTGGTTTGGTACAATTATATTGCAAGTCGAAAAATATTATATGTGTTAACATCGGATGGTCCAAGTTGAAATTCAGTTTGTACTATTCAATATGCATTCTAACAAACATGTTCTGTTTGGCATCATACTATCATTCAACTTAAAAGATGCTTAACCCGTTAACCCAATTTAAAATCTCATGGAGACACTTATTTTGGGACGGAGGGAGTACTTTGTACTGAATCATATCTATATTGTGCTTGCCCCTAAGTTGCTGCTTTATACTGAACCACTATTAATATATTATGCATTGATTTGAGTTTTGGCGCTTCCTACTGAAAATCAAGTTTCTTATGGAGATTATGCCCTTATGTGAGTCTCCAGGCCTTGCTGAGTATTTTTATTGTTGTGAAGGCATCATCATAGATGATTGTAGTTACATTGCCTCCTTCACACTTACATCCACCATTAATCATGTAAGCACTCCTTTTTTACACATAAAATCAAGTGCATGTTGTACTTCCAAACCAATTAGCATGTTTCAGTTTGATAAATATTGTGCATTGATCCTGCACTTTTGACAAATTTATGTTCATGACATCTCCAGTTTACTCATGTTCTCATTCTTTGTGCTTCTCAGGTCTGGCGGCTCCATGGAAGCCGCCATCATTTTGTCGGACTAAATGTGGAGTTACTTGTGCAAGTTCCACCATCAACAAACACAAAGTTCTGCATGCTATCATCGCAAGTAAAGCAGTCAATCTGTTAGGGAGAAAACAAAGGCTTGTGTGCTCATTAGTTTTTTTGTTCTATCATGTGGGCACCTTATCTATCTGTAACATGTGACCTGTGCAACTGCAAAAATGTTAGACAATAAAAATTTTGTGTAACACATGTTCTTATACACTTTGCTTATAGAAACAGTGCATAGTTATTCTCTTTTTTGTTGCCTTGTGTAATATATATTTGTAAACAAATTGTCGTGACCTACTGAACCTTGCACTTTTGCTATAACATACTCAACCGTTACACTATTGCCTTTCATCGTATAAACGTATGAAATAAAAAACGTCATATACCAGGTTGGATGTGGCTGGGCGGGTGGGGTGCGGCAAGCCGCACTTCCTATCTAGTAGATATGAGAGCAATGGATAGCGACAGAAATAAAACAGTGAGGGGTGGTGTAGACGAATGGATAGTTTTGGAGGTGGTGGTGTACGTGTCGGCTCCAACCAACATACCAGCGGTTTTTTTTTTTTTTTGAGAATACATATCAGCGGTTTAGCAAATGCACGATGCATCTTTCTTCCCATCTTTTTTTTAGACAAAAATAACAAAATTCTTGCGTTTGGGCCAAGCCCAATAGTGAAAAGCAAACCATTAAGAATGAAATACAATCTTACAAATCAAACAATCTTCAATAAAAAATCATACATAATCAAAATAATTAGAATTCAAATCTTTTGATAATTATATACAAATCCTTTAAATGAATTACACAATATATTACCTCTAATAATAAAGCGCTTATTGCTTTTGGTCGTACATCATCGGCGCTTTCGCATAAAAGCCCTCCCTTTTTAAGAATTCAACCCGCAATCCTATTTTAGGTGGGTATATGAGAAAACGTTTTGTTTTTACAAAAAAGACCCTATATTTTGTAAACCCGTGATGCAGAATGGCGGCGGGGCTAGAACTTGCACAGCCGGATCTATGTGTGGCATGGGCTAGGGAGGCGGATCCAGAGGCGGGGTCGCCAGTGACGACGAGCAAGGCCTGAGCGCGGCTTCCCGGGAAGACCATGGCAGCCGCGGCTCTTGGGCAGAAAGAAGACAAGGAGATGAGGGAGAGAACAAGGGACAAAGTAGGGGTGGTGCGGCGACAGGAGGTCGAACGAGGCGGCGTCTTGCTTCAGCAGACCGCAACACGAGCAGGAAGTGTGGCGGTGCGGTGCAGTGCAGTGTGCAGCCACGACGGTTGTGGTACGAGCGTCATGGGGACGGAGGCGAGTGGCTCGACCATGGTGGCGTGATGCAGCAGGAGAGGAGGAGCACATAGTGAGGTGAGGGAGAGCGAGGCCAACGGCGCTGCAGCCTCACCGGGGTCGGGCCTCGGGCGGAGCTGTCTGGTGCTGGGGATCGGGCGCGCGCATGGGGCGCTCCCCCTGGCGGCGCGAGGTGGGAGAAATGGATTGGGGGCTTCGATTAGGAGAGAGGAGCGATGAGATCGATCTGATGTTTTTTTGGATGATCGATCTGATGGCTAGGTTAGGTTAAGGTGCTGCTGGGCTTGTAAAGGTCTAATTATCTAGGGTTATAAAAAAAATATGGAGTGACGATTTTGGGAGAAGCTGGGGAGAGGGGCGATTCTGGGAGAATCGCCCAAAAGAACTAGCTCTTAGGACAAATGGGGCGGACGGTTTAGTTCCTACGCTGCTATCTCCCTCTCCTAATTCTCCTCTTTATTCTATTTAGTAAATATCAATAGAGAAGGAGTAAAAAAGTAAAGAGGGTTATGAAGTGTTTTTTTGCAAGGTCTTATTTTTTTGGACTTGCAAAATTGTTTTTATTCCAAGAAAATTAGAAGTGTGTGATGCAAGGTTTAAATTCAAACTCATTTAAATTGAATTCAAATGGGTTTGAACTAAGACTAGGTTTTAGAAGTGTTAAAAATGTTGAGATTTTTTTGGAGCTTCGGGAAGAGATAAAAAAATATTGCCAAAGTTTGGGGCCAAATTGAAGTGTAAAAATGCATGGGATTTTTGGAAGGCTCAAATGGAATTTGGAAAATAATTGTATAAAATAGAAGGAGGATCAAATGATTTTCTAAAAATGTTCATTGTTTTGAATTTGGTGTCAATTACTTAATGGCATGATGAATTGCAAATACAAAAGATAAAATAAGATAAACATTATAAAATATGCAAGTTAGTGGGAGGTACGGAATTTATCGGTTAAAAAATCAAAATGAAAACAAGGATGGAATCATAGGCAGGTGACGTGTCGTGCTGCCAGGGATAAGCTCGTCTCTGGCACCTGCCATTACTCATGAGGACTCCTCAAAGTCTCCAAAGTCTGGCGTAAAACATGGCATTTTTCTCTATGTTCCACCAATAACGTCCGATCCCCGTGTTCTACCATGCTCATCGGTCCACGGAGTCAAGCCCGAGTTCACGTTGCTTAAGGAAAGTATGATTTAATTAGTAACCATGCACTGTTCCGCTTCGTCTGGTTTCGCCATTTTAGGCCAAGGAACAAACCCTGTATTGGGATGAATAAATGTGAGGGGTATGATTCATCAATATAGGTCAAACAGGTCTATCAAGTGCTTGAGATATCTAACATGTCTACACAAGCTCCCCCAAAAAAATGTCTACACAAGCCTGACGTGGTTTGTTCTCCCGGGAGTAGTAGACAACTAAATCGTGATGATATTACCATCATATATTTGACCGCTTTAGAGTATCGATTTATTGACATGCGAAAATTTCGAGCGATTTAGATCTACTAGCAAAATCGAAGAACACAGATATCCTACCCTGAGAGGGACAGACGTGGAGATGAAATTACACGTTGCATTCATGGTCCAATTTCACCGCATGCATCATGCATGGCAAAACATTAGACGTAGGGTTTATTAGTTATTACTACATTTTGATTAGCTATATCAACTCCTAGTACTACACAGAGGCGAGTGGAGAGGGGTACGATGTCGCGCAGTCGGCAGCGGCGAAGGTGATGGCGCCCTTGTCCAGGTCGAAGCCGACCCAGAAGTTCTGCTGCGCGATGTTCCCGATGACCGCCACATTGTCCGTCGCCGCCGACATGGCCAAGCACGCGGTCCCCGGCTGCGGCTGTACGAACACGTTCTTCGCCTTCAGGGTGATCACGGCGGCTTCTTCGCCTTCAGGGTGATCACGGCGCCGCCGCCAAGCCCCAGCGTCACCTCCGGGAAAAGCTTCTCCAGCACCCAGTCCTGAATCGTCCCGCCCACGTCGTAGCACAGATCCAGCAGCTTCTCCGGCGACTGCTTCCGCGGGAGCTTGATGCTCTTGGTGAGCTCCTCCACGATCGGGTCCAGCAGCGCCTTGTCGAGGAACGTCAGTGGCGTACCGGAGTCGACGATGACGGGGGACCGCTTCTGCGGCACGATGGTCGAGTTCCCGATCTTATGGAGGTTTTTTTTTTGAAAGAACCGGTGTATCACCGGCATTCACATATTAAGTGGAGAGAGGCGGAAAATATGTTCATAATCAAGTGATCATGGTGGATTACAAGACTTAGGCATGAAAATATGATATGTGATGGCCCTAGCCCGGATCGCCCAGAGGAGTCGCGAGGCATTTGGCTCCTGCCAGCTTCCAACCTTCTGCATCTCTCCTGATTGCAGCGACGACATTGCATACTGGGCTTGTCTCGTGCCTGAAGGTGCGATTGTTCCTCTCCTACCAGATGTGCCATGCAGTTAGGAAAATCATTGTCTTGAGCTTCTCTCTGAGCCTCGGTCGTGCCTGTTGGAGGATGTTTCTCAGCCGTGGGCAGAGGTGGTTGTGTCTTGGGTGTTCTTTGAAATGAGCGCGAGCTTGTCGCAGTCTGCCCAGGTTGCAATCTGCCTCCAAATTGCTCTGGAGACAGGGCAGTCCCAGAACAGGTGAGTTGAGGTCTCCAAATTTCTTCTGCAAAGGAAGCAAAAATAGTCATTTTTACATCCTCTGCGTTGCAATCTGCCGTTGCACCATAAGCGGTTTCGGAGGAGCAGCCAGAAGAATATTTTGATGTTTCCGGGAGCCCAGGTTTTCCATATGAGCTGCTTATCATCTGTCTTCGGGCATTCTCTGAGTTGCAGCTTGTACGCTGATTTGGCGCTGTAGCTGCCAGTGTTCTCGGTGTGCCATGTGATCTTGTCCTCCACATGAGGTTGCAGCACCGGGCTTGCAGCTCACAGCGCCCTCCATAGGACCAGGAAGCTCTGAACAAGGGCGTCATTTGGGCGGAGGCTGATATCTTGCACCCAAGAGTCGTCTGCCAGGGCATCGGCTACGCATTTTTTCTTTCCTTTTGAGCGCTTGAACAGGCCTGGGAACAGAGTGGCCAGGGTGGGGGTGGTGATCCAAGGGGATAGCCAGAACAGAGCTAACATTCCGTTGCCGAGGGTGACCGTGGTCGCAGAGTCAAAAAGAGCTCTGTCGGTTTTGTCACATGGAAGTTCAGAGCCCTTCCATGGTCTGTCCTCACTTTGCCATGATAGCCACAACCATCGCTGTCGCAAGGCACTGGAGAATCTCTGCAAATCAAGAATGCCGAGGCCACCGTTCTCCGTCGGGGTGCAAACATTTTTCCAGGCAACCTTGCATTTACCTCCAGTGAGCTCCTCGTCTTGAGTCCAGAGGAACTTCCGTCTAGCTTTGTCAATTTCCTTGAACAGAAGCTTGGGAGGCCTGAGAACGGAGAGGGCGAACGTAGGGATTGCTGATAGAACTGAGCGGACGAGCACCCTCCTTCCAGCTATGGGCATGAGTCGCCCCTTCCAACCAGCCAGCCGTGCACGGATACGGTCCAGGATGAACTGGAACAAAACCATCTTTGGCCTTTCCAGGCTGATCGGCAAGCCCAGATATTTGATGGGGAATTGAGTTATTTGGCCCCCAAAGTTGTGGAGAACTTCCTGGAGGTTTATCTGCTCGCATCTGATGGGTGTGACCGAGCATTTGGTGATGTTGAGGCGCAGGCCAGTTGCTTCTCCGAAGCGGGAGATGATCTCAAAAAGCTTGTCAAGTTCGTCCCTGTCGGGGTTGGCGAAAATGACGGCATCGTCCGCATACAGGCTAGTGCGCAGCTTTAGCTCTCTTCCTGGTAGAGGTGCAAGGATACCATCCTCGGCCGCTTTGGCAATCAGACGGTGGAGAACATCCATTGCTAGGATGAACAGCAGAGGCGATAAGGGATCTCCTTGCCGCAGGCCTCGACGGTGTATCAGTGGAGGGCCCGGGTCGCCATTCAGCAGGAAGGAGGACGATGAGGATCGAAGCAGCAGAGCGATCCAATCCCTCCAGCGAGAGCTAAAACCCAGTTGCTGGAGCAGTTCAAGAATGAATTCCCATGATACGGAGTCAAAAGCTCTAGCAATATCCAATTTGATGAGCAGTGTCGGTTTCTTCTTGCGGTGCAGAGAGCGAACTGAATTCCTTACATACAAGAAGTTGTCCTGCAGGCATCTTGATTTGATGAACGCACTCTGGGCAGGTGAGATTACAGCAGAGATCTTGTCAGCTAATCGGAGAGAAAGCACCTTGGTGATTAGCTTGGAGAGGGAGTTGATGAGGCTGATTGGCCTGAAGTCGCCTACTGAATCAGCTCCGTCTTTTTTTGGTAGCAGCGCCACGAAGGCAGAGTTGATCTTGGCAAAGTTGGCTCCTGATAAGGCGTGGAATTGGTTGAATACAGCCAACACCTCGTCTTTTATGATATCCTAGCAGGTTCTGAAAAACTGTCTGTTGAATCCATCCGGACCCGGAGCTTTCTCCGCAGGCGATGCCAGAACTGCAGCCCAGATTTCAGCTTCAGTAAAAGGAGCATCAAGGCCCTCTGTTTGGATAGTGGGAAACTGAATTTCAGCCCAGTTGATGGTGCAGCCTCTTGTCTCTGTGGAACCCATGATCTTGCTGAAGTGCTCGTAGATGGTGTTGGCCTTCTCATCATGCTCGATCGCCACCCGACCGTCGACCCGCAGGGAGTGTATGAAGTTTTTCCTTCTCCTTGAGCAGATCTTGGCGTTGAAGAAAGCAGTTTTGGCATCTCCTGCTTTCAGCCATGTAATTCTAGAAGCTGGCCGCCGCCTTGCTCCACCGCGGCCAGCCCTACCACTTTTTGCTTGAGCAGTTTCCTGAAGCTGAATTCAGCCGGGGTTAGCTGCCGCTTCTCCATTGCCACATCAAATCTCAGAATGATTTCTGATGCTATATGGAATTGTAGTTTGAAATCACTGAAGAGGCTTCCACTCCAAATCTTGAGGTCTCTGGCCACCCTGTCGAGCCTTGTTCTGATCCCGCTGAAAGCACAATTTTGTGTGGCCGGGCGTTGCCATGCCCTTTGCACTGTCTCCCTGAAGTGAGGAAATTTGACCCAGAAGCTCTCGAAGCGAAAACGCGCTCGACGAGGAGGAGCGTTGGCGCTTGCCAGGATCAGAGGGCACTGATCGGAGCATGATGTGGAGGCGGCTACTAGCATGAAGGAAGGGAAGAGGGCCTCCCACTCTAGGTTGACGAAGAATTTGTCGATGCTAACTAGCGTTGGTGATCGCCTCTCGTTGCTCCACGTAAATCTTCTGTTCTTACATTTGATTTCTTTCAGCGCCGCCGCATCTAGTGCAGTTCTAAACCTACTCATCATTGCTCTGTTCAGGTTGAGGTTATTTTTGTCTCTCACTTCGTAGATGACGTTGAAGTCTCCGTTGATGAGCCATGGAGTACCTAACGGCGGGGCTGATCTAGCTAATTCGTCGAAGAAGGCCTCCTTGTTTGTGCCATCCGACGGGCCGTAGACCGTGGTGAGCACAAAACTTGTGGTCGATTTCACAAGAGACACGATGGCTGTGATCGAAAACTGGCCTACTGCTTGTGAAGAGATGGAGACGATATCTCTGTTCCAGAAGATCGCAATGCCACCTCTAGATCCTATCGCCGGGAGAACTACAGTGTCTCTCATCCAATTGCCTCCTATGCCACCAACCATGGCTTGAGACCAAATCTCTATTTTTATTTCTTGTAAACAGAGAACGGCTAGTCTCTGCGCTGCGCAAACTTCTCTAACAGTTTCTCGTTTTGCCGCCGAATTGAGGCCTCTAACATTCCATGACATGATAGCGCAGTTGATGTCATTTATGGGGGCACGAGAGGTTTCTCCAGAAGACTAATACTAATATGAAGGAAATACACATCAACTACATCCGTGGCATGTCGACGGCCACCAATAGGCCCCAACTTCCGTCGACATGGAAGCTTCTCCTCTAACCAAACACTAAACATCTGCCCTAACTCAAGCCAATCGGAGACTGACCGCCTCTGGAGACTACACATAAGTTGCAGTAACATAAACTACGCTTTCTCCCCGAGGGGAGCTCCGTCCGGGCCGGCGAGGCCGGCGGCAATGCGAAGGGCAACTGGATCCTGGCGTGTGAGCTTTGCCAGGCCGATGATGTCGTCCTCCGTGAGTGGCTCGTCGAACTTCTTGATCAGGGCTTCGGCCGCCTGAGGTGTCATCTTGTCTTTTGGAACCAATAGCCTGAGGTCGCGGATAATGCGAAGAGTGGCACGGTGCGCCACCGGCACCTCCGAGCGGATGCCTGCCTGGCGGACGCTCTGACGCACTGGGGCTGAAGCAGTCCTTGTCTTCTTGGGTGCTGACGGGCGAGGCCGAGGAAGCAGGGCGGGTTGGGCATCAGCGAAGAGGCGGCGAGGCGTAGCTGCGGCGTCTTGGTCCTGGATGCCGAGCTGCTGCACCCTCTGGGTGACTGCGCCCAGCTGCAGCCCTACCGCAATGGCAGGAGTCGGGGCGCAGCAGGCCTGAGCGGAGAGAGCAGCAGCTGCAGGCGGGGGGTTGCTGCTGGATGCGTTGTCGGGGAAGCAGAGCGGCTCCGCCGTCGCCGCCTCGGCTTCAATATCGACGTCGTGAGCCACAACAGGAGGGGGCATGGGAGGGGCCAGCGCTGGGGCGTCGTCGAAGAAATCAGCCACCGGGTCGGATGGGAGCTTCTGGGCAGGGGAACGAGTCGACTGCACTTTCTTGCCCTTGGAGGAGTTGCGACGGTGCTGATGCTCACGATGGCTAGAGGGCGTGCGGCTGCGCTGACGTTGCTGGGGTTGGTCTGTCGCCTTGCTGCCACGGGTGGAGCGCCCGCGCCCCAGCAGGGTGTCCTTCCAGGAGCGCCGGCCGCCTCCATCGTCGCCATCATGGTTGCACCTGTGGCCGCCGAAGGGCATGCCTGTTGGAGAACGTTGCAGAAAATTAAAATTTTTCCTACGGTTTCACCAAGATCCATCTATGAGTTCATCTAGCAACGAGTCATGGGAGAGTGATTGCATCTACATACCACTTGTAGATCGCGTGCGGAAGCGTTCAATGGAACGGGGATGATGGAGTCGTACTCGCCGTGATTCAGATCACCGATGACCTAGTGTCGAACGAACAGCACCTCCGCGTTCAACACACGTACGGAGCGGATGACGTCTCCTCCTTCTTGATCCATCAAGGGGGAAGGAGAGGTTGATGATGATCCAGCAGCACGAGGGCGTGGTGGTGGATGCAGCAGAACTCCGGCAGGGCTTCGCTAAGCAACTACGGGAGGAGGAGGAGGTGTTGCAGGGAGGAGGGAGGCGCCAAGGCTTATGGTCTGGCTGCCCCTCCCTCCCCTCCCTTTATATAGGTGCAAGAGAGAGGGGGAGGCCGCAGCCTTGCCCCTTCCTCCAAGGAAGGGGTGCGGCCAAGGGGGGGGGAGGAGTCCATCCTCCCCAAGGCACCTCGGAGGTGCCTTCCCCCTTTAGGACTCTCCCTTCTCTCTTATCTCTAGGCGCATGGGCCTCTTGGGGCTGGTGCCCTTGGCCCATATAGGCCAAGGCGCACCCCATACAGCCCATGTGGCCCCCCCGGTGCAGGTGGACCCCCTGGTGGACCCCGGACCCCTTTCGGCACTCCCGGTACAATACCGATAACGCGCGAAACTTTTCCGGCGACCAAAATAAGACTTCCCATATATAAATCTTTACCTCCGGACCATTCCGGAACTCCTCGTGACGTCCGGGATCTCATCTGGACTCAACAACATTCGGTTTGCTGCATACTCATATTCATACAACCCTAAGCGCCACCGAACCTTAAGTGTGTAGACCCTACAGGTTCGGGAGACATGCGAACATGACCGAGACGGCTCTCGGCAATAACCAACAGCGGGATCTGGATACCCATGTTGGCTCCCACATGCTCCTCGATGATTTCATCGGATGAACCACGATGTCGAGGATTCAAACAACCCCGTATATAATTCCCTTTGTCAATCGGTATTTTACTTGCCCGAGATTCGATCGTCGGTATCCCAATACCTCGTTCAGTCTCATTACCGGCAAGTCACTTTACTCGTACCGTAATGCATGATCCCGTGACCAAACACTTAGTCACTTTGAGCTCATTATGATGATGCACTACCGAGTGGGCCCAGTGATACCTCTCCGTCATACGGAGTGACAAATCCCAGTCTCGATCCGTGTCAACCCAATGACACTTTAGGAGATACCTGTAATGCACCTTTATAGTCACCTAGTTACGTTGTGACGTTTGGTACACCCAAAGCACTCCTACGGTATCCGGGAGTTACACGATCTCATGGTCTAAGGAAGAGATACTTGACATTGGAAAAGCTCTAGCAAAACGAACTACATGATCTTGTGCTATGCTTAGGATTGGGTCTTGTCCATCACATCATTCTCCTAATGATGTGATCCCGTTATCAATGACATCCAATGTCCATAGTCAGGAAACCATGACTATCTGTTGATCAACGAGCTAGTCAACTAGAGGCTCACTAGGGACATATTGTGGTCTATGTATTCACACGCGTATTACGATTTCCGGATAATACAATTATAGCATGAATAAAAGACAATTATCATGAACAAGGAAATATAATAATAATACTTTTATTATTGCCTCTAGGGCATATTTCCAACAGTCTCCCACTTGCACTAGAGTCAATAATCTAGTTACATTGTGATGAATCGCACACCCATAGAGTTCTGGTGTTGATCATGTTTTGCTCGCGGAAGAGGTTTAGTCAACGGATCTGCGACATTCAGATCCGTATGCACTTTGCAAATTTCTATGTCCCCATCTTGAACATTTTCACGAATGGAGTTGAAGCGACGCTTGATGTGCTGGTCTTCTTGTGAAACCTGGGCTCCTTGGCAAGTGCAATAGCTCCGTGGTTGTCACTGAAGAGTTTGATCGGCTCCGACGCATTGGGTATGACTCCTAGGTCGGTGATGAACTCCTTCACCCAAATTGCTTCATGTGCTGCCTCCGAGGCTGCCATGTACTCCGCTTCACATGTAGATCCCGCCACGACGCTTCGCTTGCAGCTGCACCAGCCATCGCTCCACTATTTAACATATACACGTATCCGGTTTGTGACTTTGAGTCATCAGATCTGTGTCGAAGCTAGCATCGACGTAACCCTTTACGAGCTCTTCGTCACCTCCATAAACGAGAAACATGTCCTTTGTCCTTTTCGGTACTTCAGGATATTCTTGACCGATGTCCAGTGTTCCTTGCGGGATTACTTTGGTACCTTCCTACCAAACTTACGGCAAGGTTTACATCAGGTCCGTACACAACATGGCATACATAATAGATCCTATGGCTGAGGCATAGGGATGACACTCATCTCTTCTTTATCTTTTGCCGTGGTGGGCATTGAGCGAGCTCAATTTCACACCTTGCAAAACAGGCAAGAACCCTTTCTTGGACTGATCCATTTTGAACTTCTTCAAAATCTTATCAAGGTATGTGCTTTGTGAAAGACCTATGAGGCGCCTCGATCTATCCCTATAGATTTTGATGCCTAATATGTAAGCAGCTTCTCCAAGGTCCTTCATTGAAAAACTCTTATTCAAGTAGGCCTTAACGCTGTCCAAAAGTTCTATATCATTTCCCATCAAAAGTATGTCATCTACATATAATATGAGAAATGCTACAGAGCTCCCACTCACTTTCTTGTAAACGCAGGCTTCTCCATAAGTCTCATATAAACCCAAACGCTTTGATCATCTCATCAAAGCGAATGTTCCAACTCCGAGATGCTTGCACCAGCCCATAAATGGATCGCTGGAGCTTGCATACCTTGTTAGCATTCTTAGGATCGACAAAACCTTCCGGCTGCATCATATACAGCTCTTCCTTAAGATAACCGTTAAGGAATGCCGTTTTGACGTCCATCTGCCATATCTCATAATCATAGTATGCGGCAATTGCTAACATGATTCGGACGGACTTAAGCTTGCTACGGGTGAGAAAGTCTCATCGTAGTCAATCCCTTGAACTTGTCGATAACCCTTAGCGACAAGTCGAGCTTTATAGATGGTAACATTACCATCCGCGTCCGTCTTCTTCTTAAAGATCCATTTGTTTTCTATCGCTCGCCGATCATCGGGCAAGTCTGTCAAAGTCCATACTTTGTTTTCATACATGGACCCGATCTCGGATTGCATGGCTTCAAGCCATTTGTTGGAATCTGGACCCGCCATCGCTTCTTCATAGTTCGAAGGTTCACCGTTGTCTAACAACATGATTTTCGGACAGGGTTGCCGTACCACTGCAGTGCGGAACGTGTCCTAGTGGACCTCTGAAGTTCAGAGCAACTTGATCCGAAGTACCTTGATCATCATCATTAATTTCCTCTCCGGGGGTGTAGGCACCACAGAACATTTTCCCGAGCTGCACTACTTTCCGGTTCAAGAGGTAGTACTTCATCGAGTTCTACTTTGCTCCCACTTACTCCTTTCGAGAGAAACTATTTTTCCGAAAGGATCCGTTCTTGAAACAAAGATCTTGCCTTCGGATCTAAGGTAGAAGGTATACCCAATGGTTTCCTTAGGGTATCCTATGAAGACGCATTTTCCGACTTGGGTTCGAGCTTTTCAGTTGATGTTTCTTGACATAAGCATCGCATCCCCAAACTTTTAGAAACGACAGCTTAGGTTTCTTCCCAAACCATAATTCATACGGTGTCGTCTCAACGGATTTAGACGGTGCCCTATTTAAAGTGAATGTAGCTGTCTCTAGAGCGTATCCCCAAAATGATAGCGGTAAATCGGTAAGAGACATCATAGATCGCACCATATCCAATAGAGTGCGATTACGACGTTCGGACACACCGTTACGCTGAGGTGTTCCAGGCGGCGTGAGTTGTGAAACGATTCCACATTTCCTTAAGTGTGTACCAAATTCGTGACTTAAATATTCTCCTCAACGATCTGATCGTAAGAATTTTATCTTTCGGTCACGTTGATTCTCTACTTCATTCTGAAATTCCTTGAACTTTTCAAAGGTCTCAGACTTGTGTTTCATCAAGTAGACATACCCATATCTACTCAAGTCATCAGTGAGAGTGAGAACATAACGATATCCTCCGCGAGCCTCAACACTCATTAGACCGCACACATCGGTATGTATGATTTCCAATAAGTTGGTTGCTCGCTCCATTGTTCCGGAGAACGGAGTCTTGTTCATCTTGCCCATGAGGCATGGTTCGCATGTGTCAAATGATTCATAATCGAGAGACTCTAAAAGTCCATCAGCATGGAGCTTCTTCATGCAATTGACACCAATGTGACCAAGGTGGCAGTGCCACAAGTATGTGGGACTATCATTATCAACTTTACATCTTTTGGTATTCACACTATGAACATGTGTAACATTACGTTCGAGATTCATTAAGAATAAACAATTGACCATCGGAGCATGACCATAAAACATTTCTCTCATATAAATAGAACAACCATTATTCTAGGATTTAAATGAGTAGCCATCTCATATTAAACGAGACCCTGATACAATGTTCATGCTCAAACTTGGTACTAAATAACAATTATTGAGGTTTAAAACTAATCCCGTAGGTAAATGTAGAGGTAGCGTGCGATGGCGATCACATCGACCTTGGAACCATTCCCGACGCCAAGATCGTCACCTCGCCCTTCGCCAGCCTCCGTTTATTCCGCAGCTCCGCTGTGAGTTACATATATGAGCAACGGCACCGTATCAAATACCGGGAGTTACTACGAGTAATGGTAAGGTACACATCAATTACATGTATATCAAATATACCTTTAGTGTTGCGGCCTTCTTGTGCGCTAAGTATTTGGGGCAGTTCCGCTTCGATGACCCTTCCTTTGCAATTAAAGCACTCGGTCTCGTGCTTGGGTCCATTCTTTGACTTCTTCCCGCAATCGGCTTACGGGCGCGGCAACATCCTTGCCGTCCTTCTTGAAGTTCTTCTTACCCTTGCCCTTTTTGAACTTAGTGGTTTTATTGACCATCAACACTTGATGTTCTTCCTTGATTTCAACCTCTGCTGACTTCAGATTGAGAATACTTCGGAATGGTCTTCACCATCCCCGCATATTGTAGTTCATCACGAAGCTCTCGTAGCTTGGTGGGAGCGATCGAGGATTCTGTCAATGACCGCCTCGTCCGGGAGGTTAATGTCCAGTGGGACAAGCGGTTGTGCAACCTGCACATTTTGAGTATGTGCTCACTGACAGAACTGTTTTCCTCCATCTTACAACTATAGAACTTGTCGGAGACTTCATATCTCTCGACCCGGGCATGAGCTTGGAAAACCATTTTCAGCTCCTCGAACATCTCATATGCTCCATGTTGCTCAAAACGCTTTTGGAGCCCCGGTTCTAAGCTGTAAAGCATGCTGCACTGAACGAGGGAGTAATCATCAACACGAGACTGCCAAGCATTCATAATGTCTTGGTTCTCTGGGATGGGTGCATCACCTAGCGGTGCTTCTAGGACATATTGTTTCTTGGCTGCTATGAGGATGATCTCGTGTTCGGACCCAGTCCGAATAGTTGCTGCCATCATCTTTCAGTTTGGTTTTCTCTAGGAACGCATTGAAGTTCATGGTGACATGAGCGTTGGCCATTTGATCTACAAGACATTTTGCAAAGATTTTAGACTAATGTTCATGATAATAAAGTTCATCTAATCAAATTATTTAATGAACTCCCACTCAGATTTGACATCCCTCTAGTCATCTAAGTGTTACATGATCCGAGTCGACTAGGCCGTGTCCGATCATCACGTGAGACGGACTAGTCATCGTCGGTGAACATCTCCATGTTGATCGTATCTTCCATACGACTCATGTTCGACCTTTCGGTCTCTTGTGTTCCGAGGCCATGTCTGTACATGCTAGGCTCGTCAAGTTAACCCTAAGTGTTTATGCATGTGTAAAACTGTCTTACACCCGTTGTATGTGAACGTAAGGATCTATCACACCCGATCATCACGTGGTGCTTGAAACGATTTAACTTTAGCAACGGTGCACAGTTAGGGAGAACACTTTCTTGAAATTGTTATGAGGATCATCTTATTTACTACCGTCGTTCTAAGTAAACAAGATGCATAAACATAATAAACATCACATGCAATTATATATAGTATGACATGATATGGCCAATATCACATAGCTCCTTTGATCTCCATCTTGAGGGCTCCATGATCATCCTGTCACCGCATGACACCATGATCTCCATCATCATGATCTCCATCATCGTGTCTTCATGAAGTTGTCACGCCAACGACTACTTCTACTTCTACGGCTAACGCGCTTAGCAATAAAGTAAAGTAATTTACATGGCGTTCTTCAATGACACGCAGGTCATACAAAAATAAAGACAACTCCTATGGCTCCTGCCGTTGTCATACTCATCGACATGCAAGTCGTGATTCCTATTACAAGAACATGATCTCATACATCACATATATCATTCATCATTCATCACAACTTTGGCCATATCATATCACAAAACACTTGCTGCAAAAACAAGTTAGACGTCCTCTAATTGTTGTTGCAAGTTTTACGTGGCTGCAATAGGGTTCTAGCAAGAACGTTTTCTTACCTACGTGAAAGCCACAACGTGATTTGTCAACTTCAATTTACCCTTCATAAGGACCCTTTTCATCGAATCCGCTCCAACTAAAGTGGGAGAGACGGACACCCGCTAGCCACCTTATGCAACTAGTGCATGTCAGTCGGTGGAACCAGTCTCACGTAAGCGTACGTGTAAGGTCGGTCCAGGCCGCTTCATCCCACAATACCGCTGAAGCAAGAAAAGACTAGTAGCGGCAAGCAAGTTGACAAGATCTACGCCCACAACAAAATTGTGTTCAACTCGTGCAATAGAGAACTACGCATAGACCTAGCTCATGATGCCACTTTTGGAGAACGTTGCAGAAAATTAAAAATTTTTCTACGGTTTCACCAAGATCCATCTATGAGTTCATCTAGCAACGAGTCATGGGAGAGTGATTGCATCTACATACCACTTGTAGATCGCGTGCGGAAGCGTTCAATGGAACGGGGATGATGGAGTCGTACTCGCCGTGATTCAGATCACCGATGACCTAGTGCCGAACGGACAGCACCTCCGCGTTCAACACACGTACAGAGCGTAATGACGCCTCCTCCTTCTTGATCCAGCAAGGGGAAGGAGAGGTTGATGATGATCCAGCAGCACGACGGCGTGGTGGTGGATGCAGCAAAACTCCGGCAGGGCTTCGCTAAGCAACTACGGGAGGAGGAGGAGGTGTTGCAGGGAGGAGGGAGGCGCCAAGGCTTATGGTCCGGCTGCCCTCCCTCCCTCCCTTTATATAGGTGCAAGAGAGAGGGGAGGGCGCAGCCTGCCCCTTCCTCCAAGGAAGGGTGCGGCCAAGGGGGGAGGAGTCCATCCTCCCAAGGCACCTCGAGGTGCCTTCCCTTTAGGACTCTCCTTCTCTCTTATCTCTAGGCGCATGGGCCTCTTGGGGCTGGTGCCCTTGGCCCATATAGGCCAAGGCGCACCCCTACAGCCCATGTGGCCCCACAGGGCAGGTGGACCCCTGGTGGACCCCGGGCCATTTTCGCACTCCCATAACAATACCGATAACGCGAAACTTTTTCGCGACCAAAATAAGACTTCCATATATAAATCTTTACCTCCGGACCATTCCGAACTTCTCGTGACGTCCGGGATCTCATCCGGACTCGAACAACATTCGGTTTGCTGCATACTCATATTCATACAACCCTAGCGCCACCGAACCTTATGTGTAGACCCTACGGGTTCGGGAGACATGCGACATGACCGAGACTGCTCTCGGGCAATAACCAACAGCGGATCTGGATACCCATGTTGGCTCCTACATGCTCCTCGATGATTTCATCGGATGAACCACGATGTCGAGGATTCAAACAACCCCGTATATAATTCCCTTTGTCAATCGATATTTTACTTGCCCGAGATTCGATCTTCGGTATCCCAATACCTCGTTCAATCTCGTTACCGGCAAGTCACTTTACTCGTACCGTAATGCATGATCCCATGACCAAACACTTGGTCACTTTGAGCTCATTATGATGATGCACTACCGAGTGGGCCCAGTGATACCTCTCCGTCATACGGAGTGACAAATCCAGCCTCGATCCGTGTCAACCCAATGACACTTTTGGAGATACCTGTAATGCACCTTTATAGTCACCCGATTCGCCAGTGACGCTTTGGTACACCCAAAGCACTCCTACGGTATCCGGAGTTACACGATCTCATGGTCTAAGGAAGAGATACTTGACATCGTAAAAGCTCTAGCAAAACGAACTACACGATCTTGTGCTATGCTTAGGATTGGGTCTTGTCCATCACATCATTCTCCTAATTATGTGATCCCGTTATCAATGACATCCAATGTCCATAGTCAGGAAACCATGACTATCTGTTGATCAACGAGCTAGTCAACTAGAGGCTCACTAGGGACATATTGTGGTCTATGTATTCAGACGCGTATTACGATTTCCGGATAATACAATTATAGCATGAATAAAAGACAATTATCATGAAGAAGGAAATATAATAATAATACTTTTATTATTGCCTCTAGGGCATATTTCCAACAATGCCGTGGCAGCCAGTGCTCACCACGGCCGGCCTGGAACGGTGAGACCGGCCATGGTCAGCAGTGGCTTGGCCATCTTCGACCTTGAAGAGCCAGGTGCCGAGGTAGACTGCTGGGAATGGCCTGGTGTCGACCTCGGACTCGGAGGAGAGGAGGCCGCTCTGAGGCGAGGAGGAGGAGCGTGGGGACAGCGGCGTCCAGTCCTCGACGCGGTCGACGTGGATGAGCAGGTCCCGACGCCGAACCCACGGTGGGAGGGCCACGTCCCGGCTCGGCGGGGAGAAGCCGTACATCTCTTCGGTCCGTCCGGCGCCGCGCTTGATGAACCAGAGGGCGCGCTTGGTCGGGATGTGGGAAACGTCCCACACCCAGACCCACACTCCGAAGGTCTTCGTGTGATCTTGCTCGCAGGTTCTGGAGTCGAGCCGATCCACCCTGCACCGGTCGCCAAGGGCCTCCTCGGCACCCTCGAGCGACCAGAGCTGCATCGGCAGGTCTTCGATCACCAGCCACACGTGGAGCTTGAAGTCGTCGTGGGTCATGTGATCATCCTCGTGCCAGGGCCTGATCCGGAGCGCGCCCCCGTCGACGATCACCGTGCCCTGGCGGACGGCCAGGTCGTGGTGCGCAGGGAGGTTGAAGCGAACGAGGAAATCCTTCGGGTGGTGGTAGGTGACCCTCAGCAGGTGCGGAGGAACGTGCAGCTGCGCCTCCAGTGCCTTGCCGACAACCATGGGGTTGGTGGGGCGCGACTTGTCGACGGCAGACAGCTGCACAGCGTGGTGGCGCAGGATGGACTCCTGACGCTCCATGGCTGGGGTGGAGGTGATGATCTTGTGGCTCTCGCGGGGGCGACGCGAAGGGTCAACGTGGAAGTGGAGGCTAGCTGCCATGGCGGGCGGCGGAGGAGGGTGGTTGGGCGGCGGAGGGAAACGGAGACGCTGGTGCACCGGCGCCTTGGGGGCCGCTGGGCCGCCGGCGGGGCGGTTACGAGGGTTGCGGCTACACTCTCTACCAAAATGGCCGGTGTTCTTGCAGTAGATGCAGCGGAGAGGGTCTCTACAGTCGATCCGTCGATGCTCTGTGCTAAGGTAGCGGAAGCAGAGACCATTGAAGCGCCTTAAGAAGGCAGCGTGACCCGCGGAGGCATTGATGGCGGGGCGCCGGGGGGCGCGCCGGTGCGCTGGGGCGTCTGTTGGGGATAGAAGAGCACGCCGGCTTTTCCAGGAGCGATACGTGCTCCATCCCACCTCATCTCCAGAAGGGGAATGGTCGGCTGCCGGCGACGGAACAACCACGATGGATCTAAGCTGGGGTCGCCCAGAGAGGGGAGGCGCAGCAATATCCAGTGAAGAAATAGGGGGGGGGGGGGGCATGGGAGCACTCACCCAGGAGAAGGAGGCGCGGCGGATCCGGCGAAGGGATGCGCGGCGACAGCTGCGAATCCGGGACCTCGGACGGACCGGAGGGCGTAGGGGTCACACCCCCAGATCCAAGGGATGCCCATGCCGAACGGCCCGAGGGCGAGCCGACAGCCGTTGAAGACAGCGGAGGGGATGGCGGAGGCTGGTGGCCGCCGCGGCCGGAGTGGCCCGCGGCGCGGAAGAGCTCAGGAGCGGAGAGACAAATCACCTTGTCCCGCGGCTGGAATGGCAAAATGATCTTGACGGAGGTGAGCAGGATGGTGTAGTAAGCGTCCACGGACGAGGGGATCAGCGGCGTGGTCACCGCGCCCGGCTCCGTCACGGCGGCGCGGGCGCCGAAGTTGATGATGGAGGAGGCGTTGACGGAGAAGGGCGCGAGGCAGTACGAGAACCTCCGGCCGAGCGATGTCGCGGCGCCGATCTGGTTGATGAGGGAGATGTTCCCGGCGCCCAGGCCGACATTGCCGGCCAAGAGGAAGGGGATGCCGCCGTTCGTGTTCTTGATGCAGCCGAAGTTGACTCTGGTCAGTTGCAGCTGCGGACGTTCGCGGCATCCAACACAGACGCCGGGAGCGTCGTCGAAGGTGAAGGTCTCGGTGGAGAGGATGCCGTCCGTCGTGGAGCCGTCGCCGTAGGAGAAGTGGTACTGGCAGATGGAGTTAGCGTCGCAGGAGGTGCCGCGGACCGCGTGGCACGAGGGCAACCGGCAGGCCACGAGGCCGTAGGACGACGAGGAGGACGTAGCTCACCGGCGCGGCCCCAGCGGCTGGCGGAGGACCGGAGGTCCCATTGGTGCATTTGAACGACACGAGGTTGCTGCCGGTGCTGACGATGGCGAGCATCCGGGTGCGCGGCGTGCCGATGTTGACGTACATCAGGTACTCGTACGGACTGGACCTGATCTCGGCCACGCCGCCGGAAGGATCGCCGACGGTGTACGAGCGCGCCGTGGAACGCCGCACGGCGTGGAGCGGCGACTTGGGAGAGTCCCGGTGGATGAACTCCACACTAAACCCGCCGCCGACGTACGCCGTGCACCCGCACAGCTGCGCTGTCAGGACGACGCCAAGGAGCAAAAGTGCATGCCATGTCGTACCCGCCATTGTGTCCCAAGTGTTAGCTCTACACCCGGTCGCTTGCTAATGGCCTCCTGCTGCTGGTGCAGTATTAGACTACCCACAGTGGGGGGAGTAACATCACATATATCTAGGTTAAATAGATGACGTGGCATGCAATAAATAAAAAAAAAGATGAAAGTAGTAACATAGCTAGTTACTACTAGTATGAGTAATATCACACATACATTACGGCAAGATATGTTTATAGCCTAATAAATGAAGTGTTACATATTGCCACAGATATGTTATTTCCCACTATAAAAATAGTAACATAAACTAGTAACATGAGATATTATTACTCTATGGTTTGTAGCTAATCTTAATAAGGGCACGGGGAGACGAACGTGGTAAACAACAATTGCTAATTTCCTGCAATGACTTGATTGGAGAGAGATTAGAGATTTGAAGGCGGTAATTAGGTTCGTGCTTAAAGTTTTTTTTTGTGATCACTTGTTAATTTGCTAGCATGCGAATATCCCAGTGGCAAGACAGGCAGCTGATTGATTCTTTTCCTCCGCCAGAAAAATGGCAGGGACATTAAATCATTCAGAAACGGCAACGGTTAAACAACTGCATGATTTTCTCCTATATTTTTTCTTTATTATGTTCTCTTCACTTTCTCATCTAAACTTATTTCATAATTCTTTTGTGTTTTCCTGGTGAACGAAAATGATTCTGCCAATACAGGAAAAACATATTTTTGTTTTAACGCAGTACAGACGCAAGCGGTCATATACACGCGCATACACTCACCCCCTATAAACGCACACACGCACATCATATTCATATGAGCACCTCCGAAAGACTGAGCCGACATATCATCATGAAGTTTACTTAGTCACCGTAGGTGAGCACCAGGACTTGACCCTGATGGGCTGGAATACCACAGTCCCTCTAACCACCACAGGTTGGTTTGCAGGAAAAACATATTTTGTCTTGTGTTTCTCAGTTACACCGAGAGTATTATGTCGGTCACTCGGCTTATGGCCCTCTAAGCCGTGTATCGATGCCAAGACGCACGGAGCGGAGTCTCGGCGCACCACCACATACACCATGGTACGGCTCGAAAACACACAGCATACTGGAAAAAAAGACTCTGCGTATAATGATAAAATTCAAGTGCTATTGTGGCCCACGTGACGAATTACCACATCAGGTGGTCATGCTCACCGCACATGATGACACCGTGATGGCGTACATAATGCATTTTCTTTTAAAAAAAATATGAAAACTCATCGTCTACGGTAAGCCAAGGGGTCGACAAAATGCACTGGGCTACATTGGATAATATCCGGCCAACCGTCCATTTGTATGATAAACTATTATTTTGATTGGGTGACTGTTGCTACCTTGCTATATGTATCGATGTAATTATTGTTTTTCATGATCTAATATACTATGCTTCCTAATTTTGAAGCCCTCTCTTTCAATTGAGGTGTTTCATTTTTAATTTGGTTGATGAATTTGACTGGGTCAATAATTTCTCGAGGAGCTCTTCATTCAGTTAAGTTATTCAATACTGAATTTGATTCATGATTTTGATTTGGCCAATGATGTCTCAGATTAATCGGCAACAAGCAGCCTAAAAATATAGAACACCGATCCCACACATACTCTCGCCATCTAGAAAAAAATTAGCGCCAACATGTGATATCGTAGCATCAATATAATACATGCGGCCATCCACCAATGCAAAAAACTACCACATAAGTATGATTTGATTTGCAGATCATAGAATGACACTGCCAAGAAAGCCCACAAAAACACCATATTAAAAGAAACATCTTCCCCACGCACCAAGCCAAATAACAAACAAAAATTATGAAATCCCAACAACTCCAACGGCGAAGCGAAGTGCACTCAACCCTTCTAGTATATACTACATATGTAGTAGGTTGCTTTTGTTGGGGAACGCAGTATTTCAAAAGTTTTCCTATGATCACGCAAGATCTATCTAGGAGATTCATAGCAACGAGCGGGGAGAGTGTGTCCACGTACCCTCGTAGACCGAAAGCAGAAGCGTTTAGTAACGTGGTTGATGTAGTCGAACGTCTTCGCGATCCAACCGATCCAAGTATAGAACACACGGCACCTCCGCGGTCTGCACATGTTCAGCTCGGTGACGTCCCACGAACTCTAGTGAGGTCGAGGGAGAGTTTCATCAGCACGACGGCGTGGTGACGGTGATGATGAAGTTACCGGTGCAGGGCTTCGCCTAAGCACCGCGATGATGACCCACAAGTATAGGGGATCTATCGTAGTCCTTTCGATAAGTAAGAGTGTCGAACCCAACGAGGAGGAGAAGGAAATGATAAGCGGTTTTCAGCAAGGTTTTCTCTGCAAGTACTGAAATAAGTGGTAACAGATAGTTTTGTGATATGATAATTTGTAACGAGCAACAAGTAACAAAAGTAAATAAAGTGCAGCAAGGTGGCCCAATCCTTTTTGTAGCAAAGGACAAGCCTGGACAAACTCTTATATAAGGAAAAGCGCTCCCGAGGACACATGGGAATATCGTCAAGCTAGTTTTTATCACGTTCATATGATTCGCGTTCGGTACTTTGATAATTTGATATGTGGGTGGACCGGTGCTTGGGTGCTGTTCTTACTTGAACAAGCATCCCACTTATGATTAACCTTAATTGCAAGCATCCGCAACTACAACAAAAGTATTAAGGTAAACCTAACCATAGCATGAAACATGTGGATCCAAATCAGCCCCTTACGAAGCAACGCATAAACTAGGGTTTAAGCTTCTGTCACTCTAGCAACCCATCATCTACTTATTACTTCCCAATGCCTTCCTCTAGGCCCAAATAATGGTGAAGTGTTATGTAGTCAACGTTCACATAACACCACTAGAGGCTAGACAACATACATCTCATCAAAATATCGAACGAATACAAAATTCACATGACTACTAATATAAGACTTCTCCCATGTCCTCAGGAACAAACATAACTACTCACAAAGCATATTCATGTTCATAATCAGAGGGGTATTAATATGCATAAAGGATCTGAACATATGATCTTCCACCAAATAAACCAACTAGCATCAACTACAAGGAGTAATCAACACTACTAGCAACCTACTAGTACCAATCCCGGACTTAGAGACAAGAATTGGATACAAGAGATGAACTAGGGTTTTGAGATGAGTTGGTGCTGGTGAAGATGTTGATGGAGATTGCCCTCTCCCGATGAGAGGAGCGTTGGTGATGATGATGGCGATAATTTCCCCCCGGAGGGAAGTGTCCCAGCAGAACAGCTCTGCGGAGCCCTAGATTGGTTCCGCCAAGGTTCCGCCTCGTGGCGGTGAGTCTCGCCCCGAAGGTTGCTTCTCAATTTTTCCTCGACGAAAGACCTCATATAGCGTAAGATGGGCATCGAGGGCCATCGGGGGCCCACGAGGCGGGGGTGCGCCAGGGGGGGCGCGCCCCACCCTCGTGGCAGGTGGGGCCCTCCGTGAACTTCTTCCCTGGATATTTTTATATATTCTGAAAATAACTTCCGTGGAGTTTCAGGACTTTTGGAGTTCTTGTGAATAGGTCTCTAATATTTGTTCCTTTTCTAGCCTGTATTCCAAATGCCGCATTCTCCCTCCTTATGTAAACCTTGTAAAATAAGAGAGAATAGCCATAATATTGCGACATAACAAGTAATAATAGCCCATAATACAATAAATATCGATATAAAAGCAAGATGCAAAATGGACGTATCACGCGACAATATGACCGAGATGGAAATATGTGGAGGGGGGCACCGCACACGGCTAAGAATCAACTTGTGTGTCTATGGGGTGCCCCCCTCCACCGTATATAAAGGAGTGGGGGAGGGGGAGGGCCGGCCTCCACCGTATATAAAGGAGTAGGTTTCCCCCCTTTCCTAGTCCAACTAGGAGGGGGAAGGAAGGGAAGAGGGAGAGGAAGGAAAGGGGCGCCGGCCCCCCTCCCCAATTCGGATTGGGGGGGGGGCACCACTTGGTCGCCTCCTCCTCTCTTCCTCATGGCCCATCAAGGCCCATTAACTCCCCGGGGGGTTCCAGTAACCCCCCGGTACTCCGTAAATGCCCGAACTTATCCGAAACCATCCCGGTGTGCAAACATAACCTTCCAATATATCAATCTTCATGTCTCGACCATTTCGAGACTCCTTGTCATGTCCGTGATGACATCCAGGACTTCAAACTACCTTCGGTACATCAAAACACATAAACTCATAATACCCATCGTCATCGAACGTTAAGCGTGCGGACCCTACGGGTTCGAGAACTATGTAGACATGACCGAGACTCACTTCTGGTCAATAACCAATAGCGGTACCTGGATGCTCATATTGGTTCCTACATATTCTACGAAGATCTTTATCGGTCAAACCGCATAACAACATACGTTGTTCCCTTTGTCATCGGTATGTTACTTGACGGAGATTCAATCGTCGGTATCATCATACCTAGTTCAATCTCGTTACCGGCAAGTCTCTTTACTTGTTCTGTAATGCATCATCCGGTAACTAACTCATTAGTCACATTGCTTGCAAGGCTTATAGTGATGTGAATTACCCAGAGGGCCCAGAGATACCTCTCCGACAATCGGAGTGACAAATCCTAATCTCGATCTATGCCAACTCAACAAACACCATCGGAGACACCTGTAGAGCATCTTTATAATCACCCAGTTACGTTGTGACATTTGATAGCACACTAAGTGTGCCTCCGATATTTGGGAGTTGCATAATCCCATAGTCATAGGAACATGTATAAGTTATGAAGAAAGCATTAGCAATAAAGTAAACGATCATAGTGCTAAGCTAACGGATGGGTCAAGTCAATCACATCATTCTCTAATGATGTGATCCCGTTCATCAAATGACAACTCTTGTCCATGGCTAGGAAACTTAACCATCTTTGGTTAAGAAACTACTCAAGTAGAGGCATACTAGTGACACTCTGTTTGTCTATGTATTCACACATGTACTAAGTTTTCGGTTAATAAAATTCTAGCATGAATAATAAACATTTATCATGATGTAAGGAAATATAAATAACAACTTTATTATTGCCTCTAGGGCATATTTCCTTCAGTCTCCCACTTGCACTAGAGTCAATAATCTCGATTACATTGTAATGATTTTAACATGCATGGAGTCTTGGTGCTGATCATGTTTTGCTCGTGAGAGAGGCTTAGTCAACGGGTCTGCAACATTCAGATCCGTATATATTTTGCAAATCTCTATGTCTCTATGACGCCTGGGTAATTAAGCTCGCGTTGATTCGAAACCGATTCAAATTCAAATTCAAAATCAAGGAAAACAACAAAAGTTTTCAAATGTTTAAACTAAAATGTCCGGGTTGTGACAAATATTGCGTAGGTAGTTATGGTGAAGAACCCATATTTAAATGCACGATAGTAGATAAAACCACGGCCAAACAATTATTTAAATGCTTTTAAATACTAAACAAATATTAAACTAATTCATTTGGTCACCAAGTTTGTTGAGGAAGTGGCCTATGTTAATTTGCCAATTTAGTAGACGGGGTTATACTTTTGTAAAATGGTTTGCTAACTAAAATAAATAAAACAGAAAGAAAAATAAGAAAAAAAAATAAAAACAGAAAACAAAACAGATACAAAAAATAAGAGAAAAGGGGAACCCCCCACTAGGCTTCAGCCCACCAGGCCGGCCCAACCGGCCACCCCCACTCCCCATGATCCCCCACTCCACCCAGAACCCTAGCCCAACCACCCCAATTCACCCCACTCCCTCTCACTCCCCCCTCCCGATCCGATCTGGATCAGGGCTGTGACCCCGTCGCCGCTCGACGTCCCGAACGCCGCCGCCCGACGCTGTCACCGTACCCTGCCGCCACCCGGAGCCACCACGACGGCCTGCCTCCCCGCCGGAACGACGTCTCCACCTCCTCCTCAACCCCCGCTGCCCGAACCCCTACACCACCCTGTGAGGCCCACCCTTCCTCCTTTCCCCATGGTCATCACGCCGCTCTGCGCTTGCCCACAGACGCTTCGCCACAGACGCCTTCGCTTCAGCGTGGCCCGCTTTTGCCGCAGCAGCGTCCACGCCCGCCCGTGCTCAACCCACCCCGCCCTGCGCTGTCGCGGCAGTCCTTCGGCCACCGCCGCGCATGCGCACCGCCCGACGCCTCTAATCCCACAGCAGCAGGCGCCGCCGCTTCGTCGCGTGCCGCGCCGCGCTCGCGCCCACCTCCACAAAGCCTCCTCCCTTCACCTAGTCGCCGCCCCTCATCGGCGCCCGGCGGCCTCGCACACACACCCGCGCCGCTGCCGGCGCCCCTCGCCTCCGTCGCCCCCTTCTTCCCCGCAAGCGTCCCCCTCCTCTACTCGGGCCACTCCACCTCCCCTGCTGCCTCCTGCGGTCCTGCCCAATGCAGCTCGCCGCAGCTGCCGGCGCCCCGGCGCCCTTCCATCCCCTGTCCCAGCCAGGCTGCGCCCACACCAGGCGCCCGCTATCGGTGTCAAAACCGGCGGATCTAGGGTAGGGGGTCCCGAACTATGCGTCTAAGGTCGATGGTAACAGGAGACGGGGGACACGATGTTTACCCAGGTTCGGGCCCTCTCTATGGAGGTAATACCCTACTTCCTGCTTGATTGATCTTGATGAATATGAGTATTACAAGAGTTGATCTACCACGAGATCGTAATGGCTAAACCCTAGAAGTCTAACCTGTATGACTATGGTAATGTGTATATCCTTTCCGGACTAACCCCTTTGGTTTATATAGACACCGGGGGGAATCTAGGGTTACATAGAGTTGGTTACATAAGAAGGAATCTTCATAGTCGGTCGCCAAGCTTGCCTTCCACGCCAAGTAGAGTCCAATCCGGACACGGGTACAGTCTTCGGCCTTCACATCTTCACAACCCATCAGTCCGGCCCATGGATAACAGGCCGGACACCCGAGGACCCCTTAGTCCAGGACTCCCTTAGTAGCCCCTAAACCTGGCTTCAATGACGAGGAGTCCGGCGCGCAGATTGTCTTCGGCATTGCAAGGCGGGTTCTCCTTTTCCGAACTCCAAGATAGTCTTCGGACGCAACGATAGTATCCGGACCTGTAACGCATAGCACACACAACCGTGTAGAGGATGTAATACTTGCACGAGTCTAATCTGCTGATAGCTTTTCACAACATGACATCACGTCTGTCCGGTCATAATTTCGAACCGTTTTTCGTCTGTCACTCCATGTTTCGAGATGCGGTTGCCATTGGCACGTCTTGTCGAAGCAGAGATCGTGTCCCCTTATTACGGGATTCTCATCAATGCGGGCGTGGGTGACCCAACCATACCGTTTGCACGACCCTTGGGAACAGGCGAGTTTAAGGCGAGTGGGGAGGCGCTTGATATTCATGGCCTTTATAAGGGGATAAGGATTCCCTTTCCTCACCCACACCTCGGTTCCTCCTTAGCCCTTCCGTCTCTGAGCTCCAGCGCCCAAGCTTTAGCCTTTCCCTCGTCCGAGAAAGCAAACCAAAGATGTCTGGATCCGGAGCTGGAGGCAAGTGGATGGCCTCCTCCGTCAAGAAGAGGGATATCAAGGAGCTCCGGGAGGCCACATATCTGGCCAAGGAGATCGCTCACAGATTCCCGGCCAAGGGACATATCGTCCCTACTCCAGAGCCCCACGAGAGGGTTATGTTTCTTACAAATTTCGTCCGCGGGCTGGGCTTCCCTCTTCACCCCTTCGTCCATGGACTGATGTTTTACTACGGGCTAGACTTTAATGACCTAGCCCCCAACTTTATTCTCAACATCACGACATTCATTGTTGTGTGCGAGGCCTTTCTGCGCATCCCACCTCATTTCGGCCTATGGCTGAAGACCTTCAATGTGAAGCCGAAGGTGGTGAGTGGCCAACAAGCAGAGTGCGGAGGCGCCATGGTGGGCAAGATGCCCAACGTTACCTGGCCCGAAGTCTCATTCGCAGAGACGGTGAAGGGTGGCAATCAGGGTGGTTCTATATCACCGAGCCACATGACGCCAACTGGGCGGCGGCCCCCGAATTCTGATCTGGAATTGAAGGAAATATGCCCTAGAGGCAATAATAAAGTTATTATTTATTTCCTTATATCATGATAAATGTTTATTATTCATGCTAGAATTGTATTAACCGGAAACATAATACATGTGTGAATACATAGACAAACATACTGTCACTAGTATGCCTCTACTTGACTAGCTCGTTGAATCAAAGATGGTTAAGTGTCCTAGCCATAGACATGAGCTGTCATTTGATTAACGTGATCACATCATTAGGAGAATTATGTGATTGACTTGACCCATTCCGTTAGCTTAGCACTTGATCGTTTAGTATGTTGCTATTGCTTTCTTCATGACTTATACATGTTCCTATGACTATGAGATTATGCAACTCCCGTTTACCGGAGGAACACTTTGTGTGCTACCAAACGTCACAAGTAACTGGGTGATTATAAAGGAGCTCTACAGGTGTCTCCGAAGGTACATGTTGAGTTGGCGTATTTCGAGATTAAGATTTGTCACTCCGATTGTCGGAGAGGTATCTCTGGGCCCTCTCGGTAATGCACATCACTATAAGCCTTGCAAGCAATGTGACTAATGAGTTAGTTGCGGAATGATGCATTACATAACGAGTAAAGAGACTTGCCGTAACGAGATTGAACTAGGTATTGAGATACCGACGATCGAATCTCGGGCAAGTAACATACCGATGACAAAGTGAACAACGATGTTGTTATGCGGTTTGACCGATAAAGATCTTCAGAGAATATGTAGGAGCCAATATGAGCATCCAGGTTCCGCTATTGGTTATTGACCGGAGACATGTCTCGGTCATGTCTACATTGTTCTCGAACCCGTAGGGTCCGCACGCTTAAGGTTTCGATGACGGTTATATTATGAGTTTATGAGTTTTGATGTACCAAGGAGTTCGAGTCCCGGATGAGATCGGGGACATTACGAGGAGTCTCGAAATGGTTGAGACGTAAAGATCGATATATTGGACGACTATATTCGACTTCGGAAAGGTTCCGAGTGATTCGGTATTTTTCGAGTACCGGAGAGTTACGGAATTCGCCGGAGAAGTATTGGGCCTTATTGGGCCATACGGGAAAGAGAGAGGGGCTGCCTAGGGCAGGCCGCGCGCCCCCCAAGGCCTAGTCCGAATTGGACTAGGTGGAGGGGATGCGCCCCCTCCTTCCTTCCCTTCTCTCTTCCCTTTCCTTCTCTCCTACTCCTACTACATGGAAGGGCTCCTAGTTCTACTAGGAAAGGGGGAATCCTACTCCCGGTGGGAGTAGGACTCCCCTAGGGCGCGCCATAGAGAGGGTCGGCCCTCCCCCTCCTCCACTCCTTTATATACGGGGGCAGGGATCACCCCATAGACACACAAGTTGATCTTCATGATCGTTCCTTAGCCGTGTGCGGTGCCCCCCTCCACCATAGTCCACCTCGATAATATTGTAGCGGTGCTTAGGCGAAGCACTGCAACGGTAGAACATCAAGATCGTCACCATGCCGTCGTGCTGACGGAACTCATCCCCGACACTTTGCTGGATCGGAGTCCGGGGATTGTCATCGAGCTGAACGTGTGCTGAACTCGGAGGTGCCGTACGTTCGGTACTTGGATCGGTCGGATCGTGAAAACGTACGACTACATCAACTGCGTTGTCATAACGCTTCCGCTTACGGTCTACGAGGGTACGTGGACAACACTCTCTCTTCTCATTGCTATGCATCACCATGATCTTGCGTGTGCGTAGGAATTTTTTTGAAATTACTACGTTCCACAACAGTGGTATCCGAGCCTGGTTTTATGCGTAGATGTTATATGCACGAGTAGAACACAAGTGAGTTGTGGGCGATACAAGTCATACAGCTTACCAGCATGTCATACTTTGGTTCGGCGGTATTGTTGGATGAAGCGGCCCGGACCGACATTACGCGTACGCTTACGCGAGACTGGTTCTACCGACGTCCTTTGCACGCAGGTGGCTGGCGGGTGTCTGTTTCTCCAACTTTAGTTGAACCGAGTGTGGCTACGCCCGGTCCTTGCGAAGGTTAAAACATCACTAACTTGACGAACTATCGTTGTGGTTTTGATGCGTAGGTAAGAACGGTTCTTGCTCAGCCCGTAGCAGCCACGTAAAATTTGCAACAACAAAGTAGAGGACGTCTAACTTGTTTTTGCAGAGCATGTTGTGATATGATATGGTCAAGACGTGATGCTATATTTTTGTATGAGATGATCATGTTTTGTAACCGAAGTTATCCGCAACTGGCAGGAGCCATATGGTTGTCGCTTTATTGTATGAAATGCAAACGCCCTGTAATTGCTTTACTTTATCACTAAGCGGTAGCGATAGTCGTAGAATGTAACACCCCGGAAGTAACTTTCCATATTTGTAACTCCAACTCTTGCCATTTTCGGCATTGATATATGATATTCCCTCCGTGGTTGGGTTTTCTTCATTTTGCATTTTGTCCATGTCATGCATTTTATCATGTCATCATGTGCATCGCATTTGCATACGTGTTCGTCTCATGATTCCGAGCATTTTCCCGTTGTCTGCTTTGCAATCCGCACTCCTATCTCCCCGGCGCCCCTTTTACGTTTTTTTCGTGCGGTATTAAACCTTCTCGAAATGGACCGAGGTTTGTCTAGTGGCCTTGGTATACCACCGTAGACCACCGTCAAGTTTCGGTCATTTGGAGCTCGTTTGGTACTCCAACGGTTAACCGCACTCTCGCAAAGGCCTCTTTTAAGTTGCAGCCCAACACCCCTTCAAAACAGCCCAATAACCCATCTAAGTCACTTCCATGCTCTCCGTCGCTCGATCACGATCGTGTGGCGAAAACTACACCTCATTTGGACTCTCCTAGCTCCTCTATGCCTATTTAAACACCTCCCCAAAAATCCGGATCATTCCACCCCAAACCCTAAAGATTTGCTCTCGCGCGCCGACACGTCCGGGCGAGCCGGACGCGTCCGCCCGCCGCCGCCCGCCAACTGGGCTGCCACGTCAACCGCCCGGCGCCCCACTTCGCCGCACCCAGCACGGCCATGGGCCAGGGCCTGCCCTCCGGCCGAGACGCCGCCGCCTTGCGCGCCCGCGCCTTCGGCCCGCCGCCTGCCCCCCGCTCCTCCGTCGACCGGTCGCCGGTCCGCCCCTCGCGCCACGCCGTCGCGCCTCCCTCCGGCGAGCCCGGCCGCCGCCTCGGCGCCGCTCGCGTCTCGCCCGGCCACGGCGCCAACCCCCCGCGACCTCTCCTCCTCCCGGCCGGCGAGCCCGGCCGCGCCTTCCTCCTCCTCGCGCGGGCTCCAGCGAGCTCACACCCCCCTCCGTCGCCGACCGGATCCCGGATCCGATCGGGTCCGAGGAGCCCGTTGACTTCTCTTCCCCCTCCTATTTTTTCTCTAAGTTATTTTGCATCTATTGTTATTTTGTTGCATTTTCTCCGTAGTCTATCTTTGCATCTGTAGATCCATTTTGCGCGTATAATATATAAAAATGTTCGTCTTGAAGAGTAGATCATTTCATCTCATTTCATCATTTTCATTTGAGCTCATCTTGATGCCCGAAATGCTGTTAGAAGAGTGCTATGTGATGTTAGTTTCTGTTTCTTAACAGAACTTGCACTTTTGTTATTTTTGCCATGATTAATGTGTGCACCCTATGAATTTGAGTCCTACATGTGTTTTGAAATATGCCATGCCATCTTTCCAGGGGTGTATGCCATGTATTTTTGTGATCTATGTGGTGACTAGCACAAGCATGCAAAGTAGGTGTCCTGCTGTTGCTGATTTCAGCCCTGGTTTAGCTGATTTTTGATGCCATGTTAACTTGATGATACCGAGAGATCCATGCATATTTTGAGATACTTCAGTAAGGATGTTTTGTTAAACATGTCTTGCTCTATCCATCCATGCCTTTGTTTGCAATTATGGAGTGCCATAGCTTGAGTCAATCGAGCTCTACTTTTGCTATCAAATGTTTCCTGGCAGATTGTTTACAGGTTATTCAATTTTGCCTAGGTTGTTGTGGTTGATCCATGTATGCTATGTTATTGTTCTTGCCATGTATGTCTTCTATGTCATGTCTTATTGATGTAGGTATGCTTAGTTTACCATATAGGGCTCTGTAGTGAGTGCATTAAGCTTGTAAACATGCCTACTTGTTATCAGTTTTTGACATGCCATGTTGCTGAATCTGTTAACGAAACTTTCAATATTTACATGGGTGTTACTATATTTTCTAATCATTTTTGGCTTATGGTCAGTAAGGGACTTTTGTTCTATGCTTTGAGTAGATTCATGCCATGCCATGTTTTGCTATTTTAAGTTCCTGTAGCATGTAGTTTTCTTGCTCTGAACATTGCAACCCGATGCTGTTTTTGCCATGTCCAGCCTGATATTTTGTGCACTTTTGCCATGCTTGTTTGAACCTGTTATGATGTGAACTAGCCGTAGCTCAGTGCTCATCTTTTGTCGAGCATCTTGTGTAGATCACTTCCATATACTTTGTTGGTACGTTTGAGTGCAGTAGCTTAATTAATTGTTGCTTGCTAAGTGGCATCATGCTGTTAATGGCAGATTTGCGCCATTCTTGTTTTGCTTGCCATTTCCAAACCGTGCATCCGATTCCGGTGATCTTTATATCGATTTCAACCGAAATCATCTCATCTTTCCAGTGGCATACTTGGTTTGCCAAGTTGATGCCTGGTTCATCATTTACCTTCCGGAGCGCACATACGCATTGCATATCACATCTCGCATATCATGTCATGTTTTGCATCATGTTGATTGTGCATTGCACCGTGATTTATTGTGGTTCCTTTGTTTGTGTTGTTGCTTTGGGTAGAGCCGGGAGATGAGTACGTGAACGAGGAACCTGTTGAGAACGCTTACGAGGATCAAGCTTTCGACAACTCTGAGAACATTGCAGGCAAGATGACCATACCCTCGAAATCACTTCTATTTTTTTCTATGCTAGTTGCTCGCTCTTTTGCTATGCCTATGCTGCGATGCCTACCACTTGCTATATCATGCCACCCATATTGCCATGTTAGCCCCTAACCATCCTTTCCTAGCAAACCGTTGATTGGCTATGTTACCGCTTTGCTCAGCCCTCTTATAGCGTTGCTAGTTGCAGTGAAGTGAAGTTTGTTCCTTGTTGAACATGGAGATGTTGTTCCTTTTGGAACATGTTTACTTGTTGGGGATATCACAATATATATCTGCTATAATTAATACATCTATATACTTGGTAAAGGGTGGAAGGCTCGGCCTTATGCCGGGTGTTTTGTTCCACTCTTGCCACCCTAGTTTCCGTCATACCGGTGTTATGTTCCTTGATTTTGCGTTCCTTACGGTTGGGTGATTTATGGGACCCCCTTGACAGTTCGCTTTGAATAAGACTCGTCCAGCAAGGCCCAACTTTGGTTTTACCATTTGCCACCTAAGCCTTTTCCCCCGGGTTTTCGCGAGCCCGAGGGTCATCTTTATTTTAACCCCCCCCCCGGGCCAATGCTCCTCTGAGCGTTGGTCCAAACTAGAGCTACTTGCGGTGCCACCCCGAGGCAACTTGGGGCATCTTCGGTTGCCGTACGTACTGCTCATCCGGATGTGCCCTGAGAACGAGATATGTGCAGCTCCTATCGGGATTTGTCGGCACAATCGGGCGGCTTTGCTGGTCTTGTTTTATTACTGTCGAAATGTCTTGTAGTCCGGGATTCCGAGATTGATCGGGTCTTCCCGGTAGAAGGAATATCCTTCGTTGACCGTGAGAGCTTATAATGGGCTAAGTTGGGACACCCCTGCAGGGTAATATCTTTCGAAAGCCGTGCCCACGGTTATGAGGCAGATGGGAATTTGTTAATGTCCGGTTGTAGAAAACCCAAAGTTGACCTCAAATAAAATACACATCAACCGCGTGTGTAACCGTGATGGTCTCTTCTCGGCGAGTCCGGAAGTGAACACGGTGTTGGAGTTATGTCTGACGTAAGTAGTTCAGGATCACTTCTTGATCGCTACTAGCTTCACGACCGTGCTTTGCTCCTCTTCTCGCTCTCTTTTGCGATGTAGCCACCATATATGCTAGCCGCTTGCTGCAGCTCCACTGTACTATCCTGTCCTTCCTATAAGCTTAAATAGTCTTGATCTCGCGGGTGTGAGATTGCTGAGTCCCCGTGACTCACAGATACTTCCAAAACAGTTGCAGGTTCCGACGATGCCAGTGCAGGTGAATCAACCGAGCTCAAGTGGGAGTTCGACGAGGAACGTGGTCGTTACTATGTGTCTTTTCCTGATGATCAGTAGTGGTGCCCAGTTGGGACGATCGGGGATCTGTGTAGCATTTGGGGTATCTTCTTTTATTTTGGTTCCATAGTCGGACCTTGAGTGTACTCTGAATGATGGATGTTTATTTATGTATTGTGTGAATTGTGTGAAGTGGCGACTGTAAGCCAACTATGTATCTCTTTCCCTTATTTATTACATGGGTTGTGTGAAGATTACCTCACTTGCGACATTGCTTTCAATGCGGTTATGCCTCTAAGTCGTGCCTCGACACGTGGGAGATATAGCCGCATCGGGGGCGTTACATAGAAGCAATAGATGGCGTAACGACAACGATGCTACGATGGAGATCAAGGTGTCGCGCCGGTGACGATGGTGATCACGACGGTGCTTCGGAGATGGAGATCACAAGCACAAGATGATGATGGCCATATCATATCACTTATATTGATTGCATGTGATGTTTATCCTTTATGCATCTTATTTTGCTTTGATTGACGGTAGCATTTTAAGATGATCTCTCACTAATTATCAAGAAGTGTTCTCCTGAGTATGCACCGTTATGAAAGTTCTTCGTCTTTGAGACACCACGTGATGATTGGGTGTGATAGGCTCTACGTTCAAATACAACGGGTGCAAAACAGTTGCACACGCAGAATACTCAGGTTAAACTTGACGAGCCTAGCATATACAGATATGGCCTCGGAACACGGAGACCGAAAGGTTGAGCGTGAATCATATAGTAGATATGATCAACATAGTGATGTTCACCATTGAAAACTACTCCATCTCACGTGATGATCGGACATGGTTTAGTTGATTTGGATCACGTGATCACTTAGATGACTAGAGAGACGTCTGTCTAAGTGGGAGTTCTTAAGTAATATAATTAATTGAACTTAAATTTATCATGAACTTAGTCCCGGTAGTATTTTGCAAATTATGTTGTAGATCAATAGCTCACGTTGTTGCTTTCAAATGTTTATTTTGATATGTTCCTAGAGAAAATTGTGTTGAAAGATGTTAGTAGCAATGATGCGGATTGGATCCGTGATCTGAGGTTTATCCTCATTGCTGCATAGAAGAATTATGTCCTTAATGCACCGCTAGGTGACAGACCTATTGCAGGAGCGGTCACGGGCGTTATGAATGTTTGGCTAGCTCAATATGATGACTACTTGATAGTTTAGTGCACCATGCTTAACGGCTTAGAATCGGGACTTCAAAGACGTTTTGAAACGTCATGGACCATATGAGATGTTCCAGGAATTGAAATTAATATTTCAAGCAAATACCTGAGTTGAGAGCTATGAAGTCTCCAACAAGTTCTATAGCTAAAAGATGGAGGAGAATCGCTCAACTAGTGAGCATGTGCTCAGGTTGTCTGGGTACTTCAATTGCTTGAATCAAGTGGGAGTTAATCTTCCAGATAAGATAGTGATTGACAGAATTCTCTAGTCACCATCACTAAGTTACTAGAACTTCGTGATGAACTATAGTATGCAAGGGATGACGAAAACGATTCCCAAGCTCTTCGTGATGTTGAAATCGACGAAGGTAGAAATCAAGAAAGAGCATCAAGTGTTGATGATTGTCAAGACCACTAGTTTCAAGAAAAGGGCAAAGGGAAAGAAAGGGAAACTTCAAGTCGAATGGCAAACAAGTTGTCACTCCCGTGAAGAAGACCAAAGCTGGACCAAAGCCTGAAACTGAGTACTTACACTGCAAAGGAAATGGTCACTGGAAGCGGAAATGCCCTGAATATTTGGTGGATAAGAAGGATGGCAAAGTGAACAAGGGTATATTTGATGTACAGGTTATTGATGTGTGCCTTACTAGTGTTTATAGTAGCCCCGAGTATTTGATACTTGTTCGGTTGCTAAGATTAGTAACTCAAACAGGAGTTACAGAATAAACAGAGACTAGTTGAAGGGAAGTGACGATGAGTGTTGGAAGTAGTTCCAAGATTGATATGATCATCATCGCACACTCCCTATACCTTCGGATTAGTGTTAAACCTAAATAAATGTTATTTGGCGTTTATGTTGAACATCAATATGATTTGATCATGTTTATTGCGATACGGTTATTCATTTAAAGTCAAAGAATAATTGTTGTTCTGTTTACATGAATAAAACCTTCGATGGTCATACACCCTATGAAAATAGTTTGTTGGATCTCGATCGTAGTGATACACATATTCATAATATTGATGCCAAAAGATGCAAAGTTAATAATGATAGTGCAACTTATTTGTGGCACTGTTGTTCGGGTCATATCGATGTAAAGCGCATGAAGAAACTCCATAAAGATGGAATTTCATAATCACTTGGTTATGAATCATTTGATGCTTGCGAACCGTGCCTTTTGGGCAAGATGACTAAAACTCCGTTCTCCGGAACAATGGAACGAGCTACTGACTTATTAGAAATAATACATACCGATGTATGCGATCCGATGAGTGTTAAGGCTCGTGGCATGTATCGTTATTTTCTGACCTTCACACATGATTTGAGCAGATATGGGTATATCTACTTGATGAAACATAAGTCTGAAACATTTGAAAAGTTCAAAGAATTTCAGAGTGAAGTAGAAAATCATCGTAACAAGAAAAATAAAGTTTCTACGATCTAATCATGGAGACGAATATTTGAGTTACGAGTTTGGTCTTCATTTGAAACAATGTGAAATAGTTTCGCAACTCACGCCACCTGGAACACCACAATGTAATGGTGTGTCCGTACGTCGTAATCATACTTTACTAGATATGGTGCGATCTTGATGTCTCTTATCGGTTTACCACTATCGTTTTGGGGTTATGCATTAGAGACAACTGCATTCACGTTTAGTAGGGCACCATCTAAATCCGTTGAGATGACATCGTATGAACTATGGTTTAGCAGTAAACCTAAGCTGTCGTTTCTTAAAGTTTGGAGTTGTGATGCTTATAGAAAAAGGTTTTCAACCTGATAAGCTCAAACCCAAATCGGAGAAATGCGTCTTCATAGAATACCCAAAAGGAAACTGTTGGGTACACCTTCTATCACAGATCCGAAGGCAAAACATTCGTTGCTAAGAATGGATCCTTTCTAGAGAAGGAGTTTCTCTCGAAAGAAGTGAGTGGGAGGAAAGTAGAACTTGATGAGGTAATTGTACCTTCTCCCAAATTGGAAAGTAGTTCATCACAGAAATCAGTTCCTGGGATTCCTACACCAATTAGTGAGGAAGCTAATGATGATGATCATGAAACTTCAGATCAAGTTACTACAAAACCTCGTAGATCTTCCAAAGTACAGTCCACACCAGAGTGTTACGGTAATCCTGTTCTGGAAGTCATGTTGCTAGAACATGATGAACCTACGAACTATGAGGAAGCGATGATGAGCCCAGATTCCACGAAATGGCTTGAGGCCATGAAATATGAGATGGGATCCATGTATGAGAACAAAGTGTGGACTTTGGTGGAGTTGCCTAATGATCGGCAAGCCATATTGTATAAATGGATCTTCAAGAGGAAGACAGATACTGATGGTAGTGTTACTATCTACAAAGCTCGACTTGTCGCAAAAAGGTTTTCGACAAGTTCAAGGTGTTGACTACAATGAGATTTTCTCAACTGTAGCGATGCTTAAGTCTGTCCGAATCATGTTAGCAATTGCCACATTTTATGAAATCTGGCAAATGGATGTCAAAACTGCATTCCTTAATGGATTTATTAAAGAAGAGTTGTATATGATGCAACCAGAAGGTTTTGTCAATCCTAAAGATGCTAACAAAGTGTGCAAGCTCCAGCAATCCATCAATGGACTGGTGCAAGCATCTCGGAGTTGGAATATACGCTTTGATGAGTTGATCAAAGCATATGGTTTTATGCAGACCTTTGGAAAGGCCTATATTTACAATAAAGTGAGTGGGACACTACCGCTTTTCTGATAAATATATGTGAGTAACATATTGTTGATCAGAAATGATGTAGAATTTTTCTGTAAAGCATAAAGGAGTATTTGAAAGGAGTTCTTTAAAAGAATGACATCAGTAAAGCTACTTACATATTGAGCATCAAGATCTATTGAGATAGATCAAGACACTTGATAAGTTTTTCAATAAGTACATACCTTGTTAAGATTTTGAAGTAGTTCAAAATGGAGCAGATCAAAGAAAAGTTCTTGCCTGTGTTGCAAAGGTGTGAAATTGAGCAAGACCCAAATCCCGACCACGACGAGAAAATAGAAAAGAGAATGAAAGTCATTCCATATGCCTCACCATAGGTTCTATAAAGTATGCTATGCTATGTACCGGACCTATTGTATACCTTGCTCTGAATTTGGCAAGGGAGTACAATAGTGATCTAGGAGTAGATCACTGGACATTGGTCAAGAATATCCTTAGTGAGGACTAAGGAAATATTTCTCGATTATGGAGGTGATAAAAGAGCCCGTCGTAAAGAGTTACATACGTGCATGCTTTTACACCGATCCAGATGACTCTAAGTCTCAATCTGGATACATATTGAAAGTGGGAGCAATTAGCTAGAGTAGCTCCGTGCAGAGCATTGTAGACATAGAATATTGCAAAATACATACGGCTCTGAATGTGACAGACCCGTTGACTAAGCCTCTCTCACGAGCAAAACATGATCACACCTTAGTACTCTTTTGCGTGTTAATCACATAGCGATGTGAACTATATTATTGACTCTAGTAAACTCTTTGGGTTTTTTGGTCACATGACGATGTGAACTATGGGTGTTAATCATATACAGATATGAATATTGGTGTTAAATCACATGGCGATGTGAACTAGATTATTGACTCTAGTGCAAGTGGGAGACTGAAGGAAATATGCCCTAGAGGCAATAATAAAATTATTATTTATTTCCTTATATCATGATAAATGTTTAGTATTCATGCTAGAATTGTATTAACCGGAAACATAATACATGTGTGAATACATAGACAAACATAGTGTCACTAGTATGCCTCTACTTGACTAGCTCGTTGAATCAAAGATGGTTAAGTTTCCTAGCCATAGACATGAGTTGTCATTTGATTAACGGGATCACATCATTAGGAGAATGATGTGATTGACTTGACCCATTCCGTTAGCTTAGAACTTGATCGTTTAGTATGTTGCTATTGCTTTCTTCATGACTTATACATGTTCATATGACTACGAGATTATGCAACTCCCGTTTACCGGAGGAACACATTGTGTGCTACCAAACGTCACAACATAACTGGGTGATTATAAAGGATCTCTACAGGTGTCTCCGAAGGTACATGTTGAGTTGGCGTATTTCGAGATTAGGATTTGTCACTCCGATTGTCGGAGAGGTATCTCTGGGCCCTCTCGGTAATGCACATCACTATAAGCCTTGCAAGCAATGTGACTAATGAGTTAGTTGCGGAATGATGCATTACATAACGAGTAAAGAGACTTGCCGGTAACGAGATTGAACTAGGTATTGAGATACCGACGATCGAATCTCGGGCAAGTAACATACCGATGACAAAGGGAACAACGTATGTTGTTATGCGATTTGACCGATAAATATCTTCGTAGAATATGTAGGAGCCAATATGAGCATCCAGGTTCCGCTATTGGTTATTGACCGGAGACATGTCTCGGTCATGTCTACATTGTTCTCGAACCCTTAGGGTCCGCACGCTTAAGGTTTCGATGACAGTTATATTATGAGTTTATGAGTTTTGATGTACCGAAGGAGTTCGGAGTGCCAGATGAGATCGGGGACATTACGACGAGTCTCAAAATGGTCGAGACATAAAGATTGATATATTGGACGACTATATTCGGACTTCGGAAAGGTTCCGAGTGATTCGGGTATTTTTCGGAGTACCGGAGAGTTACGGGAATTCGCCGGGAGAAGTATTGGGCCTTATTGGGCCATACGGGAAAGAGAGAGGGGCTGCCTAGGGCAGGCCGCGCGCCCCCCCAAGGCCTAGTCCGAATTGGACTAGGGGGAGGGGATGCGCCCCCTCCTTCCTTCCCTTTCCTTCTCTCCTACTCCTACTACATGGAAGGGCTCCTAGTTCTACTAGGAAAGGGGGAATCCTACTTCCGGTGGGAGTAGGACTCCCCTAGGGCGCGCCATAGAGAGGGCCGGCCCTCCCCCTCCTCCACTCCTTTATATACGGGGGTAGGGGGCACCCCATAGACACACAAGTTGATCTTTGTGATCGTTCCTTAGCCGTGTGCGGTGCCCCCCTCCACCATAGTCCACCTCGATAATATTGTAGCAGTGCTTAGGCGAAGCCCTGCAACGGTAGAACATCAAGATCATCACCACGCGTCGTCGACGTGAACTCATCCCGACACTTTGCTGGATCGGAGTCCGGGATCGTCATCGAGCTGAGCGTGTGCTGAACTCGGAGGTGCCGTCGTTCGGTACTTGGATCGGTCGGATCGTGAAGACGTACGACTACATCAACCGCGTTGTCATAACGCTTCCGCTTACGGTCTACGAGGGTACGTGGACAACACTCTCTCCTCTCGTTGCTACGCATCACCATGATCTTTCGTGTGCGTAGGAATTTTTTTGAAACTACTACGTTCCACAACAGGAATCCCAATGCGGCTCACCTCCTGGCAAGAGAGGGGCCTAACCTGGGGTCCCTCGGACGAGCTGACTGGGCTCCAGACGTTGATGTATACTACACAACCTTCTTCTTGTAGACGTTGTTGGGCCTCCAAGTGTAGAGGTTTGTAGGAAAGTAGCAAATTTCCCTCAAGTGGATGACCTAAGGTTTATCAATCTGTGGGAGGCGTAGGATGAAGATGGTCTCTCTCGAGCAACCCTGCAACCAAATAACAAAGAGTCTCTTGTGTCCCCAACACACCCAATACAATGGTAAATTGTATAGGTGCACTAGTTCGGCGAAGAGATGGTGATACAAGTGCAATATGGATGGTAGATATAGGTTTTTGTAATCTGAAAATATATAAACAGCAAGGTAGCAAGTCGTAAAAGTAAGCGTAAACGGTATTGCAATGCTAGGAAACAAGGCCTAGTGTGCATACTTTCACTAGTGCAAGTTATCTCAACAATAATAACATAATTGGATCATATAACTACCCCTCAACGTGCAACAAAGAGTCACTCCAAAGTCATTAATAGCGGAGAACAAATGAAGAGATTATGGTAGGCTATGAAACCACCTCAAAGTTATCCATTCTGATCGATCTATTCAAGAGTCTGTAGTAAAATAACATGAAGCTATTCTTTCCGTTCGATCTATCATAGAGTTCGTACTAGAATAACATCTTAAGACACAAATCAACCAAAACCCTATTGTCACCTAGATACTCCAATGTCACCTCAAGTATCTGTGGGTATGATTATACATATGCATCACACAATCTCAGATTCATCTATTCAAACCAACACAAAGTACTTCAAAGAGTGCCCCAAAGTTTCTACCGGAGAGTCAAGACGAAAACGTGTGCCAACCCCTATGCATAAGTTCACAAGGTCACTGAACCCGCAAGTTGATCACCAAAACATACATCAAGTGGATCACGTGATATCCCATTGTCACCACAGATAAGCACATGCAATACATACATCAAGTGTTCTCAAATCCTTAAAGACTCAATCCGATAAGATAACTTCAAAGGGAAAACTCAATCCATTACAAGAGAGTAGAGGGGGAGAAACATCATAAGATCCAACTATAATAGCAAAGCTCGCGATACATCAAGATCGTAACACCTCAAGAACACGAGAGAGAGAGAGAGAGAGAGAGAGAGAGAGAGAGAGAGAGAGAGAGAGAGAGATCAAACACATAGCTACGGGTACATACCCTCAGCCCCGAGGGTGAACTACTCCCTCCTTGTCATGGAGAGCGCCGGGATGATGAAGATGGCCACCGGTGAGGGATTCCCCCTCCGGCAGGGTGCTGAAACAGGGCCCCGATTGTTTTTTGGTGGCTACAGAGGCTTGCGGCGGCAGATGTCCCGATCTATTCTGTTCTCCGATGTTTTTAGGGCATATGGACATATATAGGCGAAAGAAGTCGGTCAAGGGAGCCACGAGGGGCCCACGAGGGTGGGGGCGCGCCCAGGGGGGCAGGTGCGCCTCCCTGCCTCGTGGCCACCTCGTTGCTTCCCTGACGTACACTCCAAGTCTCCTGGATTGCTTCCGTTCCAAAAATAACTCTCCCGAAGGTTTCATTCCGTTTGGACTCCGTTTGATATTCCTTTTCTGCGAAACACTGAAACAAGGAAAAAACAGGAATTGGCACTGGGCTCTGGGTTAATAGGTTAGTCCCAAAAAATAATATAAAAGTGTTTAATAAATTATTGATACGTTGGAGACGTATCAGCATCCCCAAGCTTAATTCCTACTCGTCCTCGAGTAGGTAAATGATAAAAGAAATAATTTATGAAATGTGAATTCTAGAAGGTGCACAAGTTTGATCAGTGATAATTTCAATCACCTTTTCTAGCATCATTATATGTCAAAATAGTAGCTCATCTCATAAAGCTTCTCATGATCAAGTAACAAGCTATTCACATGTTAAAGTGTAGATCATAAACTTTCTTGAAAACTAACAAACCGTGTTATCAGTCATCAAACAATTACAATTCATCTTATTTTCAGGAAGAGTCTATGTTAGAGCTTTGATTTAGAAAACTCCACATACTCAACTATCATTTAGTCTTTCACAATTGCTAACATTCACGTGATATTTATGGGTTCAAAGTCTTAACCAGACATAGAGAAAGATAGGGGCTTATAGATTCGTCTCCCAACCTTTTACCTCAAGGGTAATGTCAACAATAATAGTTCATGATGCCTTACATCCAATTGGATATATATATATATATATATATATATATATATATATATATATATATATATATATATATATATATATATATATATATATATATATCAGAATCTCTCCAACACAAGGTGCTTGCCAAAGGATAAAATGTAAAATGGAAAGGTGAAGATCACCATGACTCTTGCATAAGGTAAAAGACAATAATAAAAGATAGGCCCTTCGCAGAGGGAAGCAGAGGTTGCCATGCGCTTTTATAGTTGGATGCACAAAATCTTAATGCGAGGGAACGTCACTTTATATTGCCACTTGTGATAGGGACCTTTATTATGCAGTCCGTCGCTTTTATTGCTTCCATATCATAAGATCGTATAAAGCTTATTTTCTCATCACTAAAAGATCATACATATTTAGAGAGCAATTTTTATTGCATGCACCGATGACAACTTACTTGAAGGATCTTACTCAATCCATAGGTAGGTATGGTGAACTCTCATGGCAATACTGGTTTAAGGGATGTTTGGAAGCACAAGTAGGATCTCTACTTGGTGCAAAGAATTTGGCTAGCATGAGGGGGAAAGGCAAGCTCAACGTGTTGAGCGATCCATGACAATATACTTTATTTCGGATATAAGAAAACATAACCCATTACGTTGTCTTCCTTGTCCAACATCAACCTTTTAGCATGTCATATTTTAATGAGTGCTCACAATTACAAAAGATGTCCAAGATAGTATATTTATATGTGAAATCTCTCTTCCCTCAATATTCTTTCATGAATTGTTCAAGTGACCAATACAATGTTTGCTAACCTTCAAGAAATTTACCACCTCTACTTCTTATATGTGAAGTCATTACTCCCCATGGGATAAGAATATGAAACATATATAATTTCAGATTTATGATATTCAAATCATTCAACTACTTACTCATAGGATATAAGTGAAGCACACGAGTAAATGACAAACTACTCCAAAAAGATATAAGTGAAGATCAATGAGTAGTTAAATAATTATGTAGCTATGTGAAGACTCTCCCATTTAATAATTTCAGATCTTGGTATTTTATTCGAACAACAAGCAAAGCAAAACGACATTTCAAGGGTAGCAAACATCACGTGAAGAAGCAAAAACTTAGGATCAACTGAAACTAACCGATAGTTGTTGAAGAAGAAAGGTGGGATGCGAACTGGGGCATCCCCAAGCTTAGATGCTTGAGACATCTTGAAATATTATATTGGGGTGCCTTGGGCATCCCCAAGCTTGAGCTTTTGTGTCTCCTTAATTCCTCTCATATCACGGTTTCCTAAATCTCGAAAGCTTCATCCACACCAAACTCAACAAGAACTCGTGAGCTAAGTTAGTATAAACCAATGCACAAACCTTATCATACTCTACTGTAGAAAATCACTAAAATTATTATTCAACATTGCATACTAAATGCCTCTGCATATTTAATACTCCTATCCTCAAATAGAATCATTAAACAAGCAAACATATGCAAACAATGCAAACATAACAGCAATCTGCCAAAACAGTACAGTCTGTAAAGAATGCAAGATTCATCATACTTCCCTAATTCCAAACATTATGAAAGAAAATTCCCACTGTAGTAAATTTATCAGAGCTTATTATGCAAAAGGTTTCAACATTTTAACACATTCTGACTTTTGTAGGGAATTTTTGCAACAGGGGTAAACTTTCTGTTTTGAAACAGCAACATGTATACTTGCAAAATAAGCATGGCAAAGGCTATCCTTGACACTTTTATTGAAATAAAAAATGCAAAACATTGTTCGAAATAACAGCAAGCAAATCCTAACAAAATAAATTGACGCTCCAAGCAAAACACATATCATGTGGTTAATAAAAATATAACTCCAAGTAAAGTTACCGATGAACGAAGATGAAAGAGGGGATGCCTTCTGGGGCATCCCCAAGCTTAGGCTCTTGGTTGTCCTTGAATATTACCTTTGGGTTCCTTAGTCATCCTCAAGCTTAGGCTCTTGCCACACCTTATTCCATAGTCCATCGAATCTTTACCCAAAACTTGAAAACTTCACAACACAAAACTTAACAGAAAACTCGTAAGCTCCGTTAGTATAAGAAAATAAATCACCACTTAGGTACTGTTGTGAAGTCATTCTGAATTCATATTGGTGTAATATATACTTTATTCCAACTTCTCAATGGTTCATACCCTCCGATACTACTCATAGATTCATCAAAATAAGCAAACAACACAATGAAAACAGAATCTGTCAAAAGCAGAACAGTCTGTAGTAATCTGTATCAAACGTATACTTCTGGAACTCCAAAAATTCTAAACTAAATTGGTGGACCTGATGAATTGTCTAGTAATCACCTTCAAAAATAATCAAATAAATATAACTCTCCAGTAAAAAGTTTTAGCTAATCTCGTGAGCACTAAAGTTTCTGTTTTTTACAGCAAGATCATAAAGACTTCACCCAAGTCTTCCCAAAGGTTCTACTTGGCACAAACACTAATTAAAACATAAAACCACATCTAACCAGAGTCTAGATATATCATTTATTACTAAATATAACCAAAAAGCAAGGAACGAAAAATAAAATTGGTTGCCTCCCAACAAGCGCTAACGTTTAACGCCCCTAGCTAGGCATGGTGATTTCAATGATGCTCACATAAAAGATAAGAATTGAAACATAAAGAGAGCATCAGGAAGAATATGAATAGCACATTTAAGTCTAACCCACTTCCTATGCATAGGGATTTTGTGAGCAAACAACTTATGGGAACAATAATCAACTAGCATAGGAAGGCAAAACAAGCATAACTTCAAAACTTTAAGCATATAGAGAGGAAACTTGATATTATTGCAATTCCTACAAGCACATGTTCCTCCCTCATAATAATTTTCAGTAGCATCATGAATGAATTCAACAATATAACCAGCACATAAAGCATTCTTTTCATGATGCATAAGCATAGAATTTTTATTACTCTCCACATAAGCAAATTTGTTCTCATGAATAGTAGTGGGAGTATCATAAGAGACTCGAATACTATAAATGGTTTCCACATTGAAAGAATAAAGTTCAGAAAAAGGGTAATCATAATCATGACAAGTTTTATAAATATAATCATCACTTCTTTTTATAGCATAAGTATCATCACAATAATCATCATAGATAGCAACTTTGTTCTCATCATAATTGATTGAAACCTCTTCCAAGATAGTGGAATCATTACTAAATAAAGTCACGACCTCTCCAAATCCACTTTCATAATTATCATAATAAGATTCAACATCCTCCAAAATAGTTGGATCATTACTTCCAAAAGTTGACACTGTTCCAAACCCACTTTCATCAATATAGTCATCATAAGTAGGAGGCATGCTATCATCATAACAAACTTGCATATCAAAACTTGGGAGGCTAGAAATATCATCTTCATTAAACATAGCCTCCCCAAGCTTGGGACAAACATTAATTGCAGCAAATATATTCCCAAACATGTCATTCTCATCAAACATAGCATCCCCAAGCTTGGGCCTTTTCATATCATAAGCATAATCACTCTCATCATTAATAGTATTGATAGCACCAATAGTTTAGCAATTATCATCATCACAATGAGTAATAGGAGCAACATCATTTGGGAGAGATACCTTTCTACCTTTGCTTCTTTATCTTTTCTTTTTCTTCTTCACATCATGTGTGGGTTTAACCCTCTTTTTTTAGCTCCTTATTGATGAGATTGGTTGGATTGAAGGCTCCTCCTCGATACCTGATTCATCATAAGAAATAATAGGAGAATATTGGGAAGTCTCTTCCCTTTCGTTAGTATTCTCTTCATCTTCTATTTCTTTTCTTTTCTTTATGTAATTGGCAATATAAGGATTTTCAATGCAATTCACCGCACAATACATAAAAATTTCTTCTAGATCAAAATCAAGAACTTTATCAAGGACAATTTCTGGAAGATCCTTAGTTATACGTTTCATTTCTTCATAACCCAAAAGAAAATTAAGTTCATTATGATGTGCAAGGGAAATCAAGTCATCACAATTTTTGGACACAATACGATCATGAAACAATTTGCATTGGTTATTGAATGATCACGTTCATTGCAAAGTTCACAAGTAGGTCTAAGAATGTTTAAATTTTCAGCACAAATATCTAGCCTTTCTTGCAACCATTTTGTTTCCAAATACTTATGCCTCTTGCAAAATCTATTTTCCCTAATTGGTGTGTACTTGCAAGCTCTATGCACTCCACAAAAGTCAACATGCTTATAAGAGACATTTTCATCATGACTAGTGCAATCATCATTAGTACTATGGATATTCAAAGAGTTCATACTAACAACATTGCAATCATGCTCATCATTCAAAGATTTATTGCCAAATAGTTTAATGCATTCTTCTTCTAACACTTTGGCACAATTTTCCTTTCCATCATACTCACGAAAGATATTAAAAAGATGAAGCATATGAGGCAAACTCAATTCCATTTTTTTGTAGTTTTTTTATAGACTAAACTACTGATAAAACAAGAAACTAAAAGATTCGATTGCAAGATCTAAAGATATACCTTCAAGCACTCACCTCCCCGGCAACGGTGCCAGAAAAGAGCTTGATGTCTACTACACAACGTTCTTCTTGTAGACGTTGTTGGGCCTCCAAGTGCAGAGGTTTGTAGGACAGTAGCAAATTTCCCTCAAGTGGATGACCTAAGGTTTTTCAACCTGTGGGAAGCGTAGGAGGAAGATGGTCTCTGTCGGTGTCAAAACCGGCGGATCTCGGGTAGGGGGTCCCGAACTGTGCGTCTAGGTGGATGGTAACAGGAGACAAGGGACACAATATTTTTACCCAGGTTCGGGCCCTCTCGATGGAGGTAATACCCTACTCCTGCTTGATTAATATTGATGATATGGGTAGTACAAGAGTAGATCTACCACAAGATCAGAGAGGCTAAATCCTAGAAGCTAGCCTATGGTATGATTGTTGTATATCTATCGACTAGCCTGGCCTCGGTTTATATAATGCACCAGAGGCCTAGGATAACAAGAGTCCTAGCTGAATACGCCGGTGGGGGAGGAGTCCTTGTCTTGATCGCCAAGTCTTGTGGAATCTTCCTTGTACGCGGCAACTGTCCGGACTGGCCCATGAGTATACGGCCATGGGGATCCTCGGCCCAATCCAACTGATCGGGAGACAACGTGGTGAGTACCCCCTAGTCCAGGACACCGTCAGTCTCTCTCAAGCAGCCCTGCAACCAAATAACAAAGAGTCTCTTGTGTCCCCAACACATCCAATACAATGGTAAATTCTATAGGTGCGATACAAGTGCAATATGGATGGTAGATATAGGTTTTTGTAATCTGAAAATATAAAAACAGCAAGGTAGCAAGTTGTAAAAGTGAGCGTAAACGGTATTGCAATGCTAGGAAACAAGGCCTAGGGTTCATACTTTCACTAGTGCAAGTTCTCTCAACAATAATAACATAATTGGATCATATAACTATCCCTCAACATGCAAAAAAAGAGTCACTCCGAAGTCACTAATAGCGAAGAACAAATGAAGAGATTATGGTAGGGTACGAAACCACCTCAAAGTTATCCATTCTGATCGATCTATTCAAGAGTCCGTAGTAAAATAACACGAAGCTATTCTTTCCGTTTTGTAAGTGCATCTAGTGCCCCTTAGTGATTTTGGTGTATTGAAGACTTATAGGTTAAGTAACTAATGCGTTTGTGAGTGTACACAGGTCTATAAGTCTATGAGGAGTTTGATATTTACAGTGAAAGTCGACCCCTAAAAATGAAGTTCTTCAACTGAAGACTTTGATATTCTGAAGACTTTCTGAAGACTTTGAAAGTGAAGAAATTGGTGTGATCCTGAAGACTTGGTAGTCGCTTGAGGAACATGAAGCTTGAAGACTTTTGTTTTCGTAGTTTCATTTTCTCTTTCTTGAGTCATAGGAAACACCGTCTTCGTTAAAGGGGTCGAGGAAATACTAAGGAAAAATTTCCATTTGATGCTCAACTCAAAATCCTACACCTACCAATCCCTTGAGTGAAGCTTTTGGAAATCTCATACAGTTCAGTCAATTTCTTGATGGATGAGACGAACCTCTTCAGTCACCGAGAATTTGTTCTGACGAGGAGTTAGGAATTCGCCAGGTCTTGAATTGCCTACACAATGAGGAACATGATAGCCCCGAGGAATTTGACGTTCAAATTTCCGACCGTTCTTGTCTTCTTCGCCACTGTCCCAAATATCTTATCCACCTAACGGTCATATCATTGAAGGGCATTTATGTCTTATCATGTCGGGCTGCTCCTAGGCTATAAATAGCCGCCCCTACAACCACTAGTTGGTTGGCTGCTTCGAGAGAACTTGACACTTGTCATTTGAGAGCAACCCATCCTCCGAGGACTTTGAGCGAAAATCATCAAGTGAGGAAAACTCAAAGTGAGGAAAACCCAAAACCAAACCCCAACAAACCCAAAGTGATTGAGCATCATCAAGAAATTGATCCCGCGTGGATCCGGCGCTTTTACCTTTGAAGACTGTGCTTCTTCCAGACGGTTAGGCGTCACGGTCTAGAGCATCCAAGAGGAATTGTGGATTGCCGGGTGACCAAGTATGTGAAGGTTTGGAAGTCGCCTGAAGACTTACCACGAGTGATTGGACGAGGTCTGCGTGACCTTAGTTCAAGGAGAATACGGTGAGGACTTGGTGTCTGAGCTGCGTGCTTTCGATGGGGTGTCCGGGACTGCGTGTCCTCGAGTTTAAATACTCACCGCTCCAACCAGACGTATAACCGAGACAGCAGTTGGAACTGGTCTACCAAATCATTGTCCTCACCAACCTAACTGGTTCTATTTCCTCAACCCTTTCATTTCCTCATTACTGTGTTGAGTGTTTGTCATATCTGTGTTTGAAGACTTTGACTGAAGACTTTCTCAATTTCCTCAGTTCAATTTCTTCAGTCTGTTTGTCTTCATCTTGTGTTATCCTGTGATTACGCTTTCTGTACTCTGTGATTGTCTTCATTTCATCATGATGACTATGCTTGTAATCTGTTATGCTTACTTCTGAGTACTTATTCCGCTGCATGTATTTCTTCGCTAAGGAATTTCCTCACCAGCAAATTCCTCAGTGAAGAATTTGTAAAATTCTCTAAAAATCGCCTATTCACCCCCCCTCTAGTCGATATAACGCACTTTCAATTGGTATCAGAGCAAGGTACTCCCTTGTTCTGTGTGATTTTGGTTTAACCACCTGGAGTTTTAGTTATGTCGACCGCAGGTATGAAGAAAGTGGCATGCCCTATCTTTGACGGTCACGATTATCCCAAGTGGAAGGCCATGATGAGGAAGCGCCTCATGGCAATGGACAGCGAGCTGTGGACCGTCACTGAAATTGGCCTTACTGATCTATGCAAGGCGGCGAACACCGATGATATTCGCAAGTTCACTCGACTTGATATCATGGCGAAGGATATCATCTGTTCCTGCCTATCTAGAGATGAATTCAAGCGCATTATGCATCTTTGCAATGCGAAGCTTATCTGGGACCGAATCTCTGATGTTTATGAAGGTCATCGAACTCGTCATGATCCCTGGTTTGAGGACTTCAAGGAATCTCTCAAAACGATGACTTTCGAGCCAGAATCATCATCATCTGCATTATGTCTCATGGCAAAGGGTCACGAGGTAACCGAATGTTCCTCATCCGAAATTAGTGACTGTGAATCTGATGATGATGAATCTGATGATGATATTGAACCTAACTATACCAGACTTGTTTGCCTTGCCACCAAACTACAACATGCCTTGGAAAAGGTTCAAAACATGTTAGGTAAAAGTGATGATATGTTACGTGAAGAAATGGATCGCACTCAAGCCCTGACTGAAAATCTTCAGAAAGTTCAGTCTAGGCTTGACAGCCTTCAAGGTCATCATAACACTCTCTTATCTGATCATGAGAAACTTTCTTATGAATTTCTTCAAAGAAAGCAAGATCTTGAGAAGCTAAGAGCGAGTTATGAAGATCTTCAGAAGGAGCGCGATTCATTACTTGCTCAACAAATCAGCGCTTCTCAAGAAGAATTTGTTCCTCCATGCTTAAAATGCATTGAACGTGAATCTGCTAATTCTTCACCTGAATGTTCAAATGCTTCAACTGTTACAAATTCTTCACCTGCCTCTACTATCACTAATTCCTCATCTGAGGACATTGCTAGTATTACTGACGATGCAGGGCTGAAGGAATTGTACATGACAGGCATGTACAAAAGCCTCAAAGGGCATCAGACTCTTTGTGATGTGCTTAAAAAGCAGATCCTCAATAGGAACCCTAGGAAAGAGGGTATTGCCTTTGAGAGGAAACTCAATGCTGATGGAACATACTGGAAGCCTGAGCAGTATCCCAAAACCTCATGGGTTGCTGCAAAGGGACCTCCAGTTGATCCATCCACCTTATCTGGCTTTACATGTGAATTTCCTCATTCTGATGATGAGTCATTTGACTCAAACTATAAACTGTTCAAAAATCAGAATGGTGAAGTATTTGCTAGATACGTTGGCACTAACTGCAGGAACGGTCCCCCTATGAAGAAAATCTGGGTTCCCAAGAAGTGCCTTGAAAGTCTTCAGGTGAATGTCCTCATGACACCACCAGTGAAGAAAAAGAACCCCAGATCAAATTCTTCATATGGACAAAATTCTTCATATGGATCCAAGTCCTCATACGGACCAAATTCCTCACGTGGATCAAATTCCTCAAAAGGATCAAAGTCCTCATATGATTATCATCGTGCTAACAACTCTGTTTCGCAGGGTAGAGCCAAGGGCTATGAATATGTGCATTATTCTTCAAACCAATATGTTCATAAGTCCTCGAAGAATTTCTCTGCTTATTCATATGCTTACCCTAACCCCTCTTATGTGAAACGAAATGGTTTGGCCTCTATGCCACCATTCTCATATGGTGCTCGCAGAATGATGAACTCTTTGCCACCCCTTCAAATGTGGGTGGTGAAGAAAAGAACTAATCTTTTCTGCAGGGTCAGGTCTCCAGACGTGTCTTAAACGTCTGAAGAAATTGCTGGGGGCCTGACAAAATTGCCTGAAAGGACGCAGGCCAATCATGATGAAATGAACTTTCATTTCACACGTCCTCATACTACTTATCTGATTGATACTAACTGATGAAATTCATCTGATGAACTTGATATCATATTCTTCACTGATGAAGTATATGAGATCGTAAGTTGTACAAATTCATCTGCAGGATGACCAACCCAAAGCCACTGAGTGGGTTCTCGATAGTGGATGTACAAATCACATGACTGGTGACAAGAATCTATTGATGGATGCTCCCTTATCACCGTCACATCTGAAGCATATCATCTTTCTTGACAAAGGCAAAAGTCGTATTGGGACTTGGTAAGGTTGCTATCTCTAAGGACATGCACATGGACAAAGTCATGCTTGTTGAGTCTTTAGGATATAACCTCATGTCACCTCAATGCTTTGTGATCTTGATATGGTTGTTATCTTTGGCAAGTATCGTTGTGTTGTGATTATGGAAGCTGACAATTCCAAAGTCTTCGAAGGCTTTAGGAGAGGAGACTTGTATATTGTTGATTTCTCAACAGGTCCACAACCGGCCGTGTGCCTACTTGCAAAAGCTTCAGAAGGCTGGTTATGGCATCGACGACTTGGTCACGCAGGCATGAGGAATTTGCACACGCTTGCGAAGAAGAAGCATGTCATTGGCATTGAGAATGTCAAATTCCTCAAGGATCACTTATGCGGAGCCTATGAAGCTGGAAAAATGACCAAGGCCAAGCATCCAGCAAAGACTATCATGACCACTACTCGTCCCTTCGAATTGCTTCACATGGACCTCTTTGGTCCCAATCATTATTCAGCTATCGTTAATGAAGCATCACTATATGGCTTTGTTATTGTTGATGATTACTCTCGTTACACATGGGTACACATTGTTACTTACAAAAATCAAGTGCAGGAAATCTTCAAACGATTTTCCTCGAGGGCTTCAACCAACTTTGGTGTGAAGATCAAGCACATCAGGAGTGACAATGGAACTGAGTTCAAGAATTCGGACTTGAGGATTATCTTGATGAACTTGGTATTACTCATGAGTTATCTGCTCCCTATACTCCTCGGCAAAATGGCGTCGTGGGCGCAAGAACAGAACTCTTGTTGAGATGGCTCGCACTATGCTTGATGAATACAAAACGCCTATCGTTTCGGATTGAAGCAATTGACACTGCGTGCCACATCTTCAACAGTATATCTTCACAAATTCTTCAAAAGACTGCCTATGAACTCCTTACGGACAAGAAACCCAATGTAAGTTATTTCAAAGTCTTGATTGCTAAATGCTGGATTAGAGATCCTCACCACACCTCTAAATTTGCACGAAAGCACATGAAGGTTTTATGCTTGGTTACGGAAAGGACTCGCACACCTCTGAGTCTTCAACATCGCACTTCACAAGATTGTTGACATTGTAGATGTGCGGTTCGATGAAACTAATGGCTCGCAAAGAGAGCACCTACCTTCTGTGTTAGACGAACCAGCACCGAGGATTCTATCAGGTTCAAGGCAACCGAGGATGTCATTCCTCTTCAAGAAACTGCTGAAGAATTCATTCTGTCAGACGAAAAGAACGCCGAGCTGGTGCACTGAAGATAATGCTGAAGAAAATGGGCTGAGGAAAATGATCAAATTCCTCGAAGACAACCAGCTCATCCTCGCGTTGCAAAAGAAGTGCAAGTTGACAAGATCATCGATGACATTGAAGCGCCAGTCCTCTCACTCGCTCAAAAGCTTCACACTTATCTAACTTTTGTGGGCACTATGCTTTTGTCTCTATCACAGAGCCCACTAAGGTAGATGAAGCATTTCGAGCCGGAGTGGATTCAGGCCATGCAAGAAGAATTACATCGATTCGAGCTCAACAACGTCTGGAACTGGTCAAACGTCCAGATCCTCGCAAGCATAATATCATTGGCACAAAGTGGATCTACCGCAACAAGCAAGATGAAAATGGTCTTGTGGTGAGGAATAAGGCACGACTAGTAGCTCAAGGCTACACGCAGAGTTGAAGGAATTGATTTCGATGAAACTTTTGCACTGTTGCTAGACTTGAGTCTATTCGCAGATATTACTCGCCTATGCTAACCATCACAATATCACTTTATATCAAATGGATGTGAAAAGTGCATTCCTCAATGGTAAGCTTGAGGAAGAAGTATATGTTGCTCAACCCCGTGTTTTGAAGATCCAAAGAATCGACAAAGTCTTGAGACTAAATAAGGCCCTCTATGGCCTCAAGCAAGCCCCTCGGGCGTGGTATGATACATTGAAGGAATTCTTCGTGAAGAATGGCTTCACACCCGTTCACTCGACCCTACTCTCTTTACTAAATCTTATGATGGTGAACTATTTGTGTGCCAAATATATGTTGATGATATTATCTTTGGCTGTCTTGACCAACGTTATAGTGATGAATTTGCCTATATGATGAGTGAAGAATATCAAATGTCTATGATGGGAGAGTTGAAATTCTTCTTAGGTCTTCAAATTAAATCAACAACACAATGGCATATTCATATCTCAGAGAAATACCTCAAAGATGTCCTGAAGAAATTCGGCATGCAAGATTGCAAAGGCGTCAAAATTCCTATGCCTACAAATGGCCATCTATGCACTGATGAAAATGGTATTGACTTTGATCACAAGGTATACCGCTCCATGATTGGTTCTTTATTGTACTTATGTGCATCTAGGCCAGATATAATGCTTAGTGTTTGCATGTGTGCCCGATTTCAAGCTACACGAAGGAATCACACCATAAGGCTGTGAAGCATATTCTTGATATCTAGCTCACACACCAACACTAGGACTATGGTACCCCAAGGGCTCTACTTTTGATCTCATTGGATATTCGACTCGACTATGCTGGTGATCGTGTGGACCGCAAGTCAACATCTGGTACTTGTCATTTCCTCGAGCGATCTTTGGTCCATTGGTCCTCGAAGAAACAGAACTGCGTATCACCGTCCCTTCGGAAGCTGAATACATTGCTGCTGGCTCGTGTTGTGCTCAATTACTATGGATGAAGCAAACCCTCAAGGACTATGGCATCAACGTGAAGAATGTGCCTCTCTCTTGTGACAATGAGAGTGCCATCAAGATTGCTCACAACCCAGTTCAGCACTCGAAGACAAAGCACATTCAAATTCGTCATCATTTTCTTCGTGATCATGTGTTGAAGGCGACATCTCCATCGAGCACGTGAAGATCAAGAACAGCTAGCTGATATCTTCACTAAGCCCTTGGATGAGAAGAGATTTAGCAAGTTGCGGTGTGAGCTAAATATCTTAGAATCTTGAACGTTCTTTGAAAAGGACACACATCCTAACACTCATGCAAAATTGATGACTTAGATGTGCAACACATGAAGAAACGTTTTTCTTCAATCAATGAAGAATAACACTCTAAATGTGAAGAAATTAATGAAGAATTTGATTCTCGTAACCCTCGACAATTATACGCGGTGTCTGAAATCATCATTCTTATACGGTGGGTCACGCCACCACCAAAGTTGAAAATCTTCAATTTGAGTTTTTCCTCAGTTTTTGAAATTCTTCAGTTTTTCAAATTCTTCAGTTTTTCAAATTCTTCAACTTTGCAAAATCTTCACTGTTTCCGTCGTCTTTCTTCATTGGCTATATATATATATGGATTTATGTCCTCTACAGCATTCACTTATGGTTATTTCTTCAAGTCGCTTTTTCTGCTAAGTGAATGTGATCGGACCCTTCCCCTCTATGCTATACTCAACCCAATCCATTCACAAATTCTTCATGTGCGTTCTACTTTGAAACTCGTTCAAATTCTTCACTGTGTCCTTGACAGCTGAAGAAATTGCGAACGGAACTTTTAAAACGAATCTTATTCAAACCGTCGCTTTTACCGCTCAAACCGTTCCGCATCCCACGATGCATTATTATATTCACCCACGATCGCACACGATCTCCACTACACGGTACGTGTGTGACACATGTCGTGAGAAGGGAAGCGGTCAGGGGCACGTTCGTCCTAAATCTTCGGACGATCCGTTTTCACCGTGGCTATAAATACCCCTCTCTCCCTTCCTCACTCTTTTACTTCGCTCGACCTCTCTCTCCCGCTCGAGCTCCTCAAAACCCTAGCGCCGCCGCTACTCCATCGTCGCCGGTGAGGAAAAGCTTCACTGCCTTGACCTCTTCGCCGACGTACTCGCGCCGACCGTGGAATATCTTCACTCTGCCGTCGCCGTAGCTGATTTCCTCTGCCAAGTTAGGGCGGGGAAGATCTGAACGGACGAACTTCCCAACTGTTCATCTCAGTTCGTCGTGTTCTTCACTTCGGGTAAATTAAAAGTTACTTTTACTACTCGATTTGATTCTCAAATTTTCTTCAAATTCTTCAAAGGTGTTTATTCTCCAAATCTTCATACATATGAACACCTCAAATCTCTTGACTCATTTCTCTAAGCAATGATTTTCTTCAAGATTCCTCAATTGTGTGGATCTTCGATCTATACAACTCTGGAACCTAAGACAAATAACGCTTATTGAAATTCTTCAAGGCTCATCTGGTCAAAATCCTCAAACTTGTTCTTTTTGAAAAACCCTCTGAGAACGCATATGACCTCTTCAAATTCCTCGCACCTATACTCTGTTCACAGGTACAAATGTCTGCTGCTGAATCCCTAGGTTCTCATCAACTTAACTCATTTGCAGCGTTCCTCGAAGAAAACTGCACACTTCTTGAGAGAACTCAATTGTTCAATTTCCTCACCAAGAAAATGGCAGATGGTAAGAAGCCGAGAGGGAGGAAAGAAACCTGAGGTCATGACAACCTTGAAATCCACGAGGAAATATATGCTGACTCATGTACACCGATGAGGAAAGCAAAAATCAACGCAAGGTGCGTATCTGAGAAGATTGAACGGAGATGGGCACGGGAATGGAAGGAATACCGATATGTAACACCTAAGTACATGAAGAAATTCGCGTTAAATCCTCCATGCCCAAGAGCTCCTTTGGCACCAGGCCAAATAGCTGATCCCACTAGCATCAAACGCGGTGAGGACTTTCCTGATGAGTGGGCTAAACGCCAAGCAAAGTTGGCTAAGCAAGCAAAGGAAGCGGTGAAGAAATTCAATGAGGATTCTGCCGCTGCTGCTGCCATCGAGGTCTCGGTCAAACCGAGAAATCAATGCAAAAGAAGTCGCTAATAAGCCAAGTGCTTCATCATCTAGCGCCTCACGGCCAAGTTCATCGGCAGCTCCCTCGGGCAAACTCCTCGTGCAAATTCCTCACAATGCTACTGTTCCATCAAAATCCTCAACTGCTCCGTCTAAACCTTCAGTTCCTGTGCACCTAGCTACTTGCCAAAGGACTGCTGGTTTCTCAATTGCCTCGGGCATCTCTGCAAGTTCCTCAGCTGCCCCAATTCTTCATCGGCCCGACTCTGCTGAAGACAAAAGCAACAGTGGGCGTGGTCCTCGGCCTAGCCAAGGAAGAAACAGCTTGTAGTCCACGTGCCATCTGATGATGAGGCATCTGATGAAGAACTTGAAGAAATCATCAGAGACCGCCAAGTTAGGGCCGCTAGAGCCAAAGGTACATCTGTGCCACTGCTTTTGGACCCAAAGAAAGTCCTCGACTTCATCGACCTCTGGCACAATGATCCCAATACCCCTCTGCCTGATCTTCCTTTGACACCTGGTCAAAGTCATGCGTTGACTCACTTCATCGCTGAAGAAAAATGGAAGTTTGAGAAGGCGAGGGAAATCAAAAAGGCTCAATACAGGAAGGAGAGGTTCCTGAAGAAAAATGTTGTCAAGATGACACCTGAGGAACTCCTTCAAATCCAAACTGACATTCAGAACCTCAGCAAGAACTTCGACACATACTATGCTGATTGGCAAGTAGTCAAGACCAGATTCGTCGATCTGACGAAGAAAATCACAAGTGTTGCTGCACCTGTGCAACGTGAAAATCCTCAGGCTGAAGCATCAGTTCAGCCTACTGAAGAAAATACTGATTCGTGGCTGATGAAGAAATTCCAGCCGCTGAAGAAACTGCCAGGGCACCCACTAGTGGTGCACCTGAAGAAACTACTCAAGTCAGGGCAACTGCATCAGTTGCGCCTGAAGAAATTGCTCAAGACAGGGGAACTGCATCAGTTGCTCCTGAAGAAACTACACCAAATTCCTCGGCTCCTCCTGCGCCAACTCCAACTCCAATTCTTCCATCTCCGCTTCGATGTGAAGAAAACCAAGGCTCTTGAACGAGCTGCTATGAAGAAAAGGAAAGCATCAGGCTGCGTCGATTCTTGACTGCGAAGAAAATGAAGCCAATGACCAGCTCTGTTGAGAACCCAATTGATGCTGTTCCAATTTCCTCCATACCATCAAAGGAAGTAGTTCCTTTTGGAGAAGAATATGAGGTGCCAACGGATCGATGAAGAACATCAATCTCACCTTCGTCGGAGAAAATTGATGAAGAAATTGAAGTGGAAGCAATCCCTTCAACCCCACATTCCCTCATCGGACCATGAAATTCCTCAAGCTGGTCTTGAGGAAATTGAAAATGAAGATGTGGATATTGGATGTACCACTCCGGTGATCAATGATGACTTTTGGGAAAGTCAGCATCCCAATACTCCTCTCTTCACCCCGCTTCAACAAATTCCTCACTCCCTGCATGACTGTCCAAATAGACACTGAAGAAAATCAACCCACGAGTTCTGTGCATGAAGAAATTCCAGCCACTAGTGCTGATGAAACTGCTGCTGCTGCTGAAAATCCTCAGACTGCACAAGTTGAGGACCAAGAAATTCCTCAAGTGAAGAACCTGAACTTACGATTCACGAGGTGGTGATGCAACCGGTCGACACCCTCTGCCAAAGCAGAAGAATCCGTTCTCAACCAAACAAAAGTTCAAGGCTGAAGATTTCTTTGCCGAGCATGTGTTCTTCATTGAATATAATCCTTATGATTCTGCTCGCATTAGGAAGAGGCGCTTACGGACTGCCACCAAGCAAACTTCTATTCCTCGGTGCTTTTCAACAAGGACAAAATCTTGATCATGCTCATATTCCTCATGTGGATATGGAGTCGCTGCCAGGCTTTGAGCCCGTCCTTAGTGTTCTTCACGACGCAGGGACTTCTAAACTTCTGCGATATTTGTGATTGGAGCGAAGAGCTAATTCTTGAGTTCTATGCAACCTCGCACATCACCGGAGGCGCTCAAGATGTAACTTCATGGGTCTTGGATTGGATGACCGAAAATACTCACTACAAGGCTCCGAAAGAAGTGAATTGCCGTGCCCTACCACTCAGTCCTCCGCTTGATGGTGCACGTCCGATCTATGAAGAAAAGGAACTTTCAAATCACTATATGCAAGTCTTGATGAAGCCTTTGAAACCAAGGCAAGCTCCAAGGACCAAATTCCTCGTCAAGGAATTATTATATGTGCCTCGAACAGTCTATCGAATTTTGTCGAAGACTATGAGTCCTATCAAGGGCCACGACTCGAATGATGAAGAAGTCGTTGGCATCATGAAGAATATGCTTTTCAACATCATCCATGGCGTTCCAGTCAATTTCCATGATTTCTTCATGAGGACTCTGGCTAACATTGCCATGTCACCTTTTGAGCTAAAGCCTTATGCACCTTGGATTATGAGATTCATCAGGTCAAGATCTTCACTGAATTACAAGGCTGATACTTTGAACCACTGCAGCTACCGCCTCGATTGAAGTCCTCAAGCGGCCAATTGCCTCGGTGATGAAAAGGAAAGGCTGCTGCTGTGATAGATGAAGGCATTCGTCCATTGGATGGACAGTTTAAAGCAGCATCCTACTCCACCAATGATGACTCGCCACACATGACTCTGCGGCAAATACCTCGGTCAAGCAAAATCCTCAAGGAACGCACCTGGGTGATGACCGATCGTGAGTTACTCCTCAGTCTTCATCAGAAGGTTGATCGCAATCACAAGTGGGTTAAACGTCAGTTTGGTACTCTTCTTTACAACCTGACCTCAACTCACAATGCAGTGAAGAAAAACCACTACTATCTTCATGAAACCTTCAAACGCTCCTGGGCTGTTCTTTCACATGTCTATAATGAAGAAGAACTGAAATCAATGGGACTCAAGGAAGAATTTGACTGGTCTGCACCTCGTCCGAAGAAATTCAAGAAGGTCAAAGTTCCTTCCTTGGTGGCCAGCTCCTATTCTTCATCTCGCGACACTGATGAAAATGAAGATTTGGAAGACACTGCTGCTGGTCCTACTTCAACGAACAACCCCGACAATGCTGGCGCTCCGTCTTCAACTTGAAATTCTTCAAGAGCGTTAGTCCTCAGTTTCGATCCTTTTGGTCATTCGATGACAAAGGGGGAGAAATTTGAGTTAGTCTTCAAGCGGGTCTCGTTTTTGTCTATATACAATATTTTATTAAGTTACAACTCTCGTTCTTGTGAAACCTTTTATTGGATCGAGTTGTAATCTTAAACCCGATGGTGCTTTGATACTTTTGATGCATTATGTTTTTGCTATATGATCTGATTACAGAGTGTGTTGATATGCTCGATATTTGTTATGCTCGATCCTCATGAGCTCGTTGAAAATCTTCAAATCGATTTGGGATCGATACTCATGAAAAGTTTCAAATTCCTCATACGCATTGGGCTCGATACTCTTTATGCATTATTTTGCATGCTCGCATATCATCAAGCACCATATTTCATCATGCATTTCAAATTCTTCATATTATATGTTAAATCGTGTATGAATTACAAGATATAGGGGAGATCTCCATGAGTCAATTCTTCAAATGTGCATTGCCTCAAAAGCAAATTCCTCACTATGCACATCTTGAGGGGAGTTCTTCTATATCTTGCAATCAAAATCCTCATTATCGGTGTTTACACTTCATATATTTATCCCGTTGAAAACTTAACCTATGTTGTCATCAATCACCAAAAGGGGAGATTGTAAGTGCATCTAGTGCCCTTAGTGATTTTGGTGTATTGAAGACTTATAGGTTAAGTAACTAATGCGCTTGTGAGTGTACACAGGTCTATAAGTCTATGAGGAGTTTGATATTTACAAAGGAAAGTCGACCCTAAAATGAAGTTCTTCAATCAAGACTTTGATATTCGAAGACTTTACGAAGACTTTGAAAGTGAAGAAATTGGTGTGATCCTCAAGACTTGGTAGTCGCTTGAGGAACATGAAGCGTGAAGACTTTTGTTTTCGTAGTTTCATTTTCTCTTTCTTGAGTCATAGGAAACACCGTCTTGTTAAAGGGTCGAGGAAATACTAAGGAAAAATTTCCATTTGATGCTCAACTCAAAATCCTACACCTACCAATCCCTTGAGTGAAGCTTTTGAAATCTCATACAGCTTCAGTCAATTTCTTGATGTGAGAGACGAACCTCTTACAGTCACCGAGAATTTGTTCGACCGAGGAGTTAGGAATTCGCCAGGTCTGGTTGCCTACACAATGAGGAACATGATAGCCCCGAGGAATTTGATGTTCAAATTTCCGACCGTTCTTGTCTTCTTGGCGCGCCACTGTCCCAAATATCTTATCCACCTAACGGTCATATCGTTGAAGGGCATTTATGTCTTATCATGTCGGGCTGCTCCCTAGGCTATAAATAGCCACCCCTACAACCACTAGTTGGTTGGCTGCTCGAGAGAACTTGACACTTGTCATTTGAGAGCAACCCATCCTTTGAGGACTTTGGCGAAAATCATCAAGTGAGGAAAAACCCAAAGTGAGGAAAACCCAAAACCAAACCCCAACAAACCCAAAGTGATTGAGCATCATCAAGAAATTGATCCCGCGTGGATCCGGCGCTTTTACCTTTGAAGACTGTGCTTCTTCCAGACGGTTAGGCGTCACGGTCTAGAGCATCAAGAGGAATTGTGGATTGCCGGGTGACCAAGTATGTGAAGGTTTGGAAGTCGCTCAAGACTTACCACGAGTGATTGGACGAGGTCTGCGTGACCTTAGTTCAAGGAGAATACGGTGAGGACTTGGTGTCTGAGCTGCGTGCTCGATGGTCGGGTGTCCGGGACTGCGTGTCCTCGAGTTTAAATACTCAGCCGCTCCAACCAGACGTACAACCGAGACAGCAGTTGGAACTGGTCTACCAAATCATTGTCCTCACCAACCTAACTGGTTCTATTTCCTCAACCCTTTCATTTCCTCATTCTTGTGTTGAGTGTTTGTCATATCTGTGTTTGAAGACTTTGGTGAAGACTTTCTCAATTTCCTCGCCCAATTTCTTGATCTGTTTGTCTTCATCTTGTGTTATCCTGTGATTACGCTTTACGTACTCTGTGATTGTCTTCATTTCATCATGATGACTATGCTTGTAATCTGTTATGCTTACTTCGAGTACTTATTCCGCTGCATGTATTTCTTCGCTAAGGAATTTCCTCACCAGCAAATTCCTCAGTGAAGAATTTGTAAAATTCTCTAAAAATCGCCTATTCACCCCCCCTCTAGTCGATATAACGCACTTTCACGTTTGATCTATCATAGAGTTCGTACTAGAATAACACCTTAAGACACAAATCAACCAAAACCCTAATGTCACCTAGATACTCCAATGTCACCTCAAGTATCCGTGGGTATGATTATACGACATGCATCACACAATCTCAGATTCATCTATTCAAACCAACACAAAGTACTTCAAAGAGTGCCCCAAAGTTTCTACCGGAGAGTCAAGACGGAAACGTGTGCCAACCCCTATGCATAAGTTCTGGCGTCACCGAACCCGCAAGTTGATCACCAAAACATACATCAAGTGGATCACGTGATATCCCATTGTCACCATAGATAAGCACATGCAAGACATACATCAAGTGTTCTCAAATCCTTAAAGACTCAATCCGATAAGATAACTTCAAAGGGAAAACTCAATCCATTACAAGAGAGTAGAGGGGTAGAAACATCATAAGATCCAACTATAATAGCAAACTCACGATACATCAAGATCGTATCACCTCGAGAAAACGAGAGAGAGAGAGAGAGAGAGAGAGAGAGAGAGAGAGAGAGAGAGAGAGAGATCAAACACATAGCTACTGGTACATACCCTCAGCCCCGAGGGTGAAATACTCCCTCCTCGTCATGGAGAGCGCCGGGATGATGAAAATGGCCACAGGTGAGGGATTCCCCCTCTGGCAGGGTGCCGGAACAGGGTCCCGATTGGATTTTGGTGGCTATAGAGGCTTGCGGTGGCAGAACTCTCGATCGATCTATTCTGTTCTCCGATGTTTTTAGGGTATATGGACATACATAGGCGAAATAACTCGGTCAGGGGAGCCACGAGGGGCCCACGAGGGTGGGGGGAGCGCCCAGGGGGGGGGGGGGGCAGGCGTGCCTCCCTGCCTCATGGCGACCTCGTTGCTTCCCTGACGTACACTCCAAGTCTCCTGGATTGCTTCCGTTCCAAAATTAACTCTCCCGAAGGTTTCATTCCGTTTGGACTCCGTTTGATATTCCTTTTCTGCGAAACACTGAAACAAGGAAAAAACAGGAACTAGCACTGGGCTCTGGGTTAATAGGTTAGTCCCAAAAATAATATAAAAGTGTTTAATAAATCCCATAAACATCGAAAACAGATGATATAATAGCATGAATACTTCATAAATTATAGATACAATTGGGATGTATCAAACGTGCATCCAGAACATGATAGATAGGAAGATCAAGCTTGTCAACATGGTCCAGGTCATGCTCATTCGCCGGGTCCTTCGGTTCCAACGCCGGACTTGCTATCTGTGGGAGTACGATCTGGCCAAGCACCAGACGCTACTAGAGCTCTTCAGCACGACGCACGAAGAAATCTGGAAAGTGCTCTTCAAGGCCGGCGAGACGCCAGCGCCCACGACCGAAGATCGCGGGCTTAGCTTAAAATGCCAGGCTAACCCGGTAAGTTCTTTTAATGTTTTCAAGGTGTACCCTTTACTAGCATATTTTGAGAAAAAGCCTAAGCTTTCCTACCCATGTTTTCAGGCCTGGATCAAGGTAGCAGCGGGGATTAACAGTCCGGCTCCGCTGCCCGAAGACCAAGAATTCCCATTACTGACGAAAATGCTTTTTCCAGCACCTTATGAGGTGCCAGAGAAGACGGCCAAGAAAGCGGTCAAAGGGGCCAAGAAGGGCCCTCGCCGAAAAGGTGCTCCGGACGTGATGTCCGAAGACGAGACTTCCTCTTCTTCCGCTGACGACGACGACGAAGAGGACGAAGAAAACGACTCCCCACCTGAAGTGGGGAGGAAGAAGAGAGCGCCCCCCACAAATCCAGAGGCGAAAGCGCCTAAGAGGGTTAAAGGCTCCCTCGCGGATAACTCCTTGTGGGATGTTGATAGCAGTCCGGAGCGACCTCGCGGAACCAAGCCTCGGGCCGCCTCGTAAGTACCAGAATCCGAAAACGTCTGGCCTTCCCGGTTTGTAATATTGATATATCTTAAACCTTGTCATTGCAGTCCGTCACGCGATGGCTCCCCGCGATCCTCGATAGAGGGATCTCTAGACTCAAAGGAGATGGCTAGCATGTCTCCGCCGCCTGCTCATTTCGTCTCTCCCAAGGGTGACGACGCGGTGGTGTCGCAAAAGACCTTCCCCGACCAGGGGGAGCTTCTGGAGATCTGCGGGGTGGCGCCCCAGGATGATTCCTCAGTCGCCGGACACATGGGGGAAAAAGCCCCTATAGGGACTGGTGACGGGGGCCGAGTTCCCTTCGGAGCTGAGCCGGATACCATTCCGGAGATCTACGCGGCTCCGGAGTCCAGCGAACGGCATTCCGCAAAAGGAGGGAATGTGCACGTTCCGCCGGTGACCTCTGTCCAACCAGAGGCACGGATAATCTACTGGAGACGCTACGAGGCGCCTCTATTGTGGATGAACACCGCGCCCTTATGGGAACGGTAATAGAGAAGGTTCAGTTCGTCAAAAGTGGACTGACCGAAGCCTGCACTAGCCTTCTATCAGGCTTTGAGGTAAGTAATGTGGTTGTAGGAAGAATATCACAGTATAGACAGTAGCCCCTGATGCTCTGTTTGGTGTTCGGGAAGAAAAAGCCAAACAGAGGATCAAGAAGAAATATCGCAGGAGTCTAACATAAGTTGTCTATGTGAATAAGCAGGTATCGCTGCAGGCTGCCACAGCTCATGCTGCGGAGGTCTACAGACTGAAGCAGAAACTGGAGCGGGCCGAGGAGGAGCTCGGCCTCGTGAAGAAGCAGCTCAAGAATAGCCAAGGTATGCAGTAACCTGCGGGTACATTTTAAGAAAAAATGAATAATCCATCCGGACTAAGGTGTCATAAACATTATTAGGGGCCACGACCGAGGTGGTAACCCTCAAGAAGGCATGACAAAGCGGCCAAGGAACGCGCCGCGCGCGAGAAGCACGAGACTCGGGTTGGCGAGGCGCAGCAACAGCTCCAGGGCGCGATCGAGAGATTTGTGTCCTTGGAGCGCGATTGTAAGGCGCAAGAGTCCGAACTGGTGAAGGCCCGCCAGAGCGCACAGGATGCACGAGCCGAAGCCTAGAACGCCCTCCAGGAAATTCAGGCGGCCAAGAAGATTGCGGCGGGTAAGTCTTTCACCATGCAAAGCAAGTATGTAGAAGAAACGTTCCTTGTACTTATCCGAATTTGGGTTTTCTAGGGGCGTTTACGGATCTGCTGCGCAGTATATCAGATGCTGCCGAGCATTATAGAGCCGAAGAAGGGATGTCTATGGAGAATCTATTCTGGTCCCAATATCTTGGACCCGAACATCCGGTGCCCTTCAGCGACCAACTAAAGTAGTTGGTCGAGCTGCACAGGTCGGCAGAGCTAGCCATGAAGGACCTGATAGTCTGGCTGTGGCCTACCGAGCCTATACCTAGTAGCTACTTTGGACTTGTTAAGCGGCTTGTAAGTGCCTGTCCGCGGCTCGAAGTCGTGAAGCGGTCGGTCTGTATTGAAGGTGCATGTATGGCATTTGCCCGCGTCAAGACGCATTGGGCAAAGATGGATACCAAGAAGCTCATGACCGAGGGGCCACCGGAGGGCAAGGAGCATCGTCGACCCGAGCTCTATTTTGATGGTGTCCTGGAGGGGTCCCACCTTGTGGCGGAGCAATGTTCAAAGGATGTCATATTCCTATGAGAACATTTGTATTATCCTATCCTGTAATATGGAACAATGATGTTATGTATTATAATGCTTGCGATTTACATTTTACCTCCTGTGCGGCCGTTTAGGAAATCTGAGGGTTGACCAGTCGTCGACTTCTGCCCCCACATAGATAGTACGGGGGTGTTCGGGATAAATCTAAACACTCTTTACTCCACATTCTGGTCCTTAAAGGAGGTGTTTAGCGCAATGAACAAGGCAATCATACTATGCGGCCTTTACCTCCCTCACTTAACCATAGGAGTTTGACAATTAAGAAAGTTGGCGAAGCCCCTGGTATTCGGTAGGCTGAACTAGGGGCGTTGTACACGCCTAATCGGAGGAACCGATTCTTCGTAAGAAGCGGAAAAAATCTCTAACGATTTGGAACCTCTCGAACAGCTGACCAGCTCTCGTCGCATCATGACAGTCAGTTTTCGACTTTCTCTACTGAGGTGCTCATCCAGAAGAACAGGGACACAATCACAGTAGTTCTCCCTTTACTACCCTAGCTGATATAGCGGAACGTAAGGTAGTAAGCACAGGAGCCGGGCAACCCAACTATTTACCGAAGACATGATTCGGAGCCGATGCATATAATGCTATAAGTTCGGGGTGCCGAACTATACTGGAAAAGTGTTCGGACTTTTATTGCGGTAATGCGGGGTGTAATGAAGCCCCTGCCGTAGTAATACGTACCATGGTGTACGTGTGCAATGAGTAATAAATACAAAGGTGAGGAAACAGGAAAATTAAGTAATAAGCTGACGCCACCATTTATTCACCATTGTGATGTAATTAGTACGTTGAGGCGTACTTTGTGCAAGTAATGCGATAAGAAAATAAAGCTATTTAACATGCCGCAACCAAGGGCGAGCTGCGTGCGGGTATGTAAAACAAGTATGGCAATCGTTTTGTAGAGACCACCTGGGGATTCCCTTGTATGCCAGAGCTCCTTGCCTCCTTGGTGTGTTCTGCAAGCGGGTCGTCCGCATAGACCTCAAAAAGAGAAAAAACCCGTAACAAAAAGAAAAAGTAAAGGCGTGCGAATCCCAGGGCCAGTCAAGCCGCACTGTGGATCGCGAGCGAGTTATGCCTCCGTCAGTACCCATGGGGTTTTGAGTGCGTAGTTATGTACGTGCGGTACGAATGCCATTTCCTCATCGGGGCTGGGATGGAGGCCAAATTTACTAATTCAGCTCTTGACGAACCAAGCTGCCCTATTGCAGTGTTGTCCGGACCTTCTTAATGATGTCCGGGGGCTCGGCGGCCAGATTATGGTGCCGCTTGAGAAGGCTGCTCTGTACTTCTGCTGCTAGGGCTGCGGTATGCTCCTCCGTACGGAGGGAACGTTCCGTGTTTCCATTTACTGTAATGACGCCACGTGGACTGGGCATCTTGAGCTTGAGATAAGCATAATGTGGCACCGCGTTGAATCTAGCAAACGCGGTTCGTCCGAGCAGTGCGTGGTAGCCGCTGCGGAAGGGGACGATATCGAAGATTAGCACTTTGCTTCGGAAGTTATCCGGGGAACTGAAAACCACCTCCAGCGTGATTGAGCCCATACAACGGGCCTCTACGCCTGGTATAACTCCTTTAAAGGTGGTTATCGTGGGCTTGATTCGTGAGGGATTAATGCCCATTTTGCGTACTGTATCCTGATAGAGCAGGTTGAGGCTGCTACCACCGTCCATTAGGACTCGTGTCATGTGGAATCCGTCGATGATTGGGTCGAGTACCAATGCGGCCGAACCGCCATGACGGATACTAGTTGGATGATCTCGGCGATCAAAGGTGATCGGGAATGATGACCATGGGTTGAATTTTGGGGCGACTGGCTCTACCGCATAGACGTCCCTGAGTGCGCGCTTGCGCTCCCTTTTGGGGATGTGTGTAGCATTCATCATGTTCACCGTTTTGACTTGAGGCGGGAATTTCTTCTGCCCCCCAGTGTTCGGTTGCCGGGGCTCTTCGTCATCGTCCTTGCTCTGCGATTCCCCTTCTTTGTTTCCGCTATTTACCTTGCTGGCTTGCTTAAAGACCCGGCAATCTCTGTTAGTATGGTTGGCCGGTTTGTCTGGGGTTCCATGTATCTGGCACGGACGATCGAGTATGTGGTCCAAGCTGGATGGTCCTCTGCCGTTCCTTTTATAGGGCTTCTTTCGCTGGCTGGGCTTGGAGCCACTGAATCCGGCGTGAACTGTAGTGTCATCGGTGTTATCGCCATTGCTTTGGCGTTTGTATCTGTTGCGCCGGAGCTTGCCGATGCTATTTTTGGCCTCGGAGGGACCTGCTTCCTTGGCTGTGTTTGTACTGCAAGCCAGCCAACTATCCTCTTCCGCGCAAAAGTGGGTCATAAGTGCTGTGAGGGCTGCCATGGACCTCGGCTTTTCTTGGCCGATGTGGTGGGCGAGCCATTTGTCACGGATGCTATGTTTAAAGGCTGCTAGAGCTTCGGCATTCAGACAGTCGACGATCTGGTTCTTTTTGGTTAGGAACCTAGTCCAGAATTTTCTGGCGGACTCTCCAAGTTGTTAAACTATATGACTTAAGTCATCGGCATCTGGTGGCCAGACATAAGTACCCTCGAAGTTGTCAAGAAAAGCTTCTTCCAGATCCTCCCAGTTGCCGATGGAATTTTCAGGCAGGCTGTTCAGCCAGTGTCGAGCTGGTCCTTTGAGCTTTAATGTGAGGTATTTGATAGCGTGGAGGTCGTCCCCACGGGCCATATGAATGTGGAGAATAAAGTCCTCGATCCATACTGCAGGATCGGTTGTTCCGTCGTATGATTCAATATTGACGGGCTTGAACCCCTCGGGGAATTCATGATCCATTACTTTGTCTGTGAAGAAAAGAGGGTGTGCGGCGCCTCTATATTGGGCCGTGTCGCGGCGCACCTCCGATGGAGTCCGCCTGCGGTTATCGGCCCGGGCATGACTGGGTTTGTCACGTCCGAATAGGTAGCCGTCATCGCGAGTCGAAGAACGTCCTCGCGATCCGTAGATTGATCTGGTGTGTCTAGCTCTCTTGTCCAGGTCTTGCCGAATGTCGTATGTATAACCCCGAGCTGTTTTGTCTCTGTTTTTGCGTGGTGGGGCGGGTTGCTGTTCAGCCTGGGTTGCCGCTTTGTTCCGACCGCGGGGCGGTCGGTCTGCCGCACTATCACGACCGCGTGGTGGTCGCTCCGTATTACGCGAGGGAGGTACGGGCTCTGGTGCCTCCTCATCAAACTGAGGTAGCAGTCTCCGTTTCGGGTAGCTCTTGGTTGGGCGCTTGAGGCTGTATTTATTGGCTACCAGGACGTTAGTCCACCTGTCAATGAGCAGGTCTTGATCAGCTTGGAGTTGCTGTTGCTTCTTCTTCAGCCTTCTTGCAGTGGCTATTAGCTGGCGCTTGAAGCGCTCCTTCTCGAGGGGTGCCTCAGGCATGATGAAGTCCTCGTTGCCGAGGCTCTCCTCATCCTCGGAGGGTGTACGATAACTATCGTCATCTGGGTCACTCGGCATGTCCTGTTTATCAGGGTTAGCTTGCTCATTGTCTTGTTCCTCCAATTTTGATGTTGCTCCAACAGGGTCTTCATTGTTTTCAGCGTCTTCCGGAGTACTATTTTCTCCGGTGCCAGTGTTGCCATATTTTGAGCGGCGTGGCTTAGAGCGGCGTTTAGGGCACCAGTGCTTGGACTGTGTCTCAGATGGTTTATTCGCATCTGGGTCTTCTTTGTCATCGCCGCTAGATTATATGGGTGTATCAACCATGTACACATCGTACGAAGAGGTGGCCGTCCAATGTCCAGTAAATGGCGGGTCTTCGCCTTGCTCCTTGTCGGCATCGTCGTCCATACCGTCGATGTCTTCGGAGCTGTAATCAAGCACGTCAGTTAAGTCATCGATGGTGGCTATGAAGTGGGTGGCGGGTGGGAAGCAAAATTCTCCATCGTCAACCCCTAGTTCGGACCGGACATAGTTCGGCTGTGAGTCTCCTGCCAATGACAGGTTTTTTAAAGAGTTTAGCACATCGCCCAAAGGTGAGTGCAGGAAGATATCTGCGACGCTGAATTCAAAAATCGATAATCGATCCAGCTCGGTGTCCGCAGGCGTTCGTGGTTCGGAACTTATGGCCGGAGACGAGTCAAGAGTTCCACTAACGCAAATATTGCAAGGTGTCGAGTCTGTGTGCGGCTCAAACACCATGGACTCTGTGGTCTCGGATGTCAGGATCTGTTCTGGCTCTAAGGCCGTTGCAGCAACAGGAACCATCTCCTGGATGTGATCCGATGACAGATTCAAGTCATGTTCATCGGGGAGAGGGGGAGCGATCGCTGCGGTCTCAAATCCATTGAAGATCAAGTCTCCACGGATATCCGCAACGTAGTTCAAGCTTCCGAATCTGACCTGATGGCCAGGGGCGTAGCTATCGATCTGCTCCAGATGGCCAAGCGAGTTGGCCCATAGTACGAAGCCGCCGAACACAAAGATCTGTCCGGGGAGGAAGGTTTCTCCTTCGACAGCGTCACTGTAGACGATCGAAGGGGCCATCGAGCCTTTCGTCGATGGCACAGTGGAACTCTCAATGAAAGCACCAATGTCGGTGTCAAAACTGGCGGATCTCGGGTAGGGGGTCCCGAACTGTGCATCTAAGGTCGATGGTAACAGGAGACGGGGGACACGATGTTTACCCAGGTTCGGGCCCTCTCTATGGAGGTAATACCCTACTTCCGGCTTGATCGATCTTGATGAATATGAGTATTACAAGAGTTGATCTACCACGAGATCGTAATGGCTAAACCCTAGAAGTCTAGCCTGTATGACTATGGTAATGTGTATATCCTTTCCGGACTAACCCCTCCGGTTTATAGACACCGGGGGAATCTAGGGTTACATAGAGTCGGTTACATAAGAAGGAATCTTCATAGTCGGTCACCAAGCTTGCCTTCCACGCCAAGTAGAGTACAATCCAGACACAGGTACAGTCTTCGGCCTTCACGTCTTCACAACCCATCAGTCCGGCCCATGGATAACAGGCCGGACGCCCGAGGACCCCTTAGTCCAGGACTCCCTCACCCGCGCCCGTTTGCCTGCTACACCCGGCGCCCGCTTAACCCCCGTGACAATAACAGATGGGGTCCACGCCCTTAGAACGTTTAAAAATATATTAATTAATTAATTAATTAGTGAATGAATTAAGTTAATTAACTCTGATTAGTTGATCTAATTAATTGGTTAGTTTAATTAAACAATAATTAGATTAGTTAAACCCTAATTAGAATAAACAGAGTATGACAGCTGGGACCCACATGTCAGTTTGACCCGATCAGCATACATTGACTCGCGACGTCATCTTGACATCATGATGACGTCAACATACACTATTCTGGATAATGTTGATTTAAAATAATTAATTAATTCTAAAAATAATTAAAATTTTAGAAAATCATATAAAATAATCCGTAACTCGGATGAAAATACTTTGTACATGAAAGTTGCTCAGAACAACGAGGCGAATCTAGATACATAGCCCGTTCGTCCGCCACACATCCCTAGCATAGCGAACACACAACTTTTCCGCTTCGGTTCATCTGTCCGAAAACGCGAAAACTCCGAGGATACTTTCCCGGATGTTTCCCCCTTCGCCGATATCACCTCCTACTACGTTAGGGCACACCCGACACCGTTACTTGTCATGACATGCATCTGTTTGCATTGTATTCATTGTTTCTTCCCCGTATTCTCTCCGGTAGACTACGAGACTGACACCACTGTTGTTGCCCCGATCAACTACGTTGTTGATGACCCCTCCTTACCAAAGCAACCAGGCAAGCCCCCCACCTTGATCACCAGATATCGCCTATTCCTTCTATCTACTTCTTGCATTAGAGTAGTGTAGCATGTTACTGCTTTCCGTTAATCCTATTCTGATGCATAGCCTATCTTTGCTACTACTGTTGTCACCATTACCTGCAATCCTAAATGCTTAGTAAAGGATGCTAGTATTCCATCAGTGGCCCTACATTCTTGTCCGTCTGCCATGCTATACTATCGGGCCGTGATCACTCGGGAGGTGATCATGGGTATATACTTATATACATAATACATGATACATGTGGTGACTAAAGTCGGGTCGGCTCGTAGAGTACCCGCGGTTGATTCACGAATTGGGGGCTAAAAGGACATACTTTCCCGACGGCCCTCTGAGTGGATCTTTGTGGCGGAGCGACAGGGCAGGTTGTGACCACCTAGGAGAGAGGTGGGCCTGGCCCTGGTTGGCGTTCGCGGTTACTTCAAAATAACACGCTTAACGAGATCTTGGTATTTGATCTGAGTCTGCCCACTGGCCTATACGCACTAACAAACTACGCGGGAACAATTATGGGCACTCAACGTCGTGGTATCAGCCGAAACCTTCTTGACGTCAGCGACTGAGCGGCACGCGCCAGATTGGACCAGAACACCTGATCTTGTATTAGGGAGGCTAGGTGTGCTTCCGGCCGCCCACGCAACTTGCAGGTGTGCAATGCGCGATGGGCCCAGACCCCTGCGCACTTAGGATTTAGACTGGCGTGCTGTCCTCTCTGTTGTGCCTAGGTGGGGCTACGACGTGTTGATCTTCTGAGGCCGGGCATGACCCAGGAAAGTGTGTCTGGCCAAAGGGGATCGAGCGAGTTGGGAAGTGTGGTGCACCCCTGCAGGAAAGTTTATCTATTCGAACAGCCGTGATCCTTGGTAACAGGATGACCCGGAGTTATACCTTGACCTTATGACAACTAGAACCGGATACTTAATAAAACACACCCTTCCAAGTGCCAGATATAACCCGGTGATCGCTCTCACACAGGGCGATGAGGAGAGGATCGCCGGGTAGGATTTCTGCTATGCGATGATACTTGGTGAACTTACCATCTACTCTCTTATAAATGCTGCAAGATGGAGGCTGCCAGAAGCGTAGTCTTCGACAGGACTAGCTATCCCCCTCTTGTTCTGGCATTCTGTAGTTCAGTCCAGCAATATTGCCCCTTTACACAGATACCCATGCATATGTCGTGTAGATCCTTGCTTGCGAGTACTTTGGATGAGTACTCACGGTTGCTTTGCTTCCCCTTTTCCCCTTTTCCTTTTTTCCTTCTTGTCGCATCAGATGCTGGAGCCCAAGAGCCAGACGCCACCATCGACGATGAATCCTACTACACCAGAGGTGCCTACTACTACGTGCAGGCCACTAACGACGACCAGGAGTAGTTTAGGAGGATCCTAGGCAGGAGGCCTGCGCCTCTTTCGATCTGTATCCTAGTTTGTGCTAGCTTTCTTAAGGCAAACCTGTTTACTTATGTCTGTACTCAGATATTTGTTGCTTCCGCTGACTCGTCTATGATCGAACACATGTATTCGAGCCCTCTGGCTTGTATTATGATGCTTGTATGACTTATTGTATTTTTAGAGTTGTGTTGTGATATCTTCCCGTGGGTCCCTGATCTTGATCGTACACGTTTGCATGCTTGATTAGTGTATGATTGAATCGGGGACGTCACAAGTTGGTATTAGAGCCGAATGCCTGTAGGAATCCCCTTTCCAACTCCTTGGCCGAAGTCGAGTCTAGTAATTGCAAAAACTTTTACTAACATGGCTATGTGGGTTACGGGCCCAAGTCACCATTGGGTGGTATTAGGATCTTTTATTCCTCGCCTTTACTCTGGGGTTGTGATCTCTTTTCTACTCGGGTTAACGGTTTAGAAACTAAAACTCTAGGTTCTCGTAACTACCTCCTACCGGAGAGCCCCTCATTTAGATGGTCGCTTGTTGCAAAAAACAAATATTCCGAAGATGCTCTCCGATTTTTTTCTGGGACCCTTGTGCCATCGCTTTTGCAATTCCCTTCCATTGATAAACCCCAATGGATAACCAAGTACACTTTCCATTCATACAATCATTCCCCGTTGGTCTTGTTATTACAAGATACCCCAAAATTCTCTCTGTTGATCCGAGAATACTTTGTGCCTACTGCCTTGCAGTTCTTTGCCACCTGAATACCCCTGCGGGTAATTCATTCCACTTATCGAGTATCCGCTCATTCCCAGTTGTTCATGTGTTTCACATAAGTCTTCGAAATACCATTCGATCTTCCAAAAATCCTCAACAACTTATTGCTCTTGAAATTCTTGCTTTCTTGCATTTTGGTTAATCCCATAAGTATTGTAATCTTATTGGCATCCTTTGCCACATCATTTTGAGTCCATTGATTCAATAAGTTGTGAATGCTCGCATTCCTCAGTCAAATCCTAGAATTCAGCCTTCCGACTTCGTATCAGTTTGAACATGAGCTGGTCCTCGACCAATCAAGTTGACGTCGAATGTACCCCTAAGTCTATTCAACTTATCCATTCTTAATCAGAGCGTTTGCTTTTGATCCCTTGAATTGGAAATCATAATTCATTTGCAATTGAGCTTTGAATTAGTTAGTTGTTTCCATAATCTCATGCCTTTGCATTCTTTTTCCTTCTGATTGAGTACCGATACTCGCATCAGATTCCTTGTGGTCCGCGAGACCAATTGCTTGGTTATTATCCGGCAGTGTCCTTCATATCCAATAACCTTAAGAGTTTCTCCCCTGATGCATAATGCCATTGGTAAATCCTATTCTCTGATTTGGCAAACCATGCTCTGCTTTCGAGTTGGTGATCATTACTCTCGAAGCTTGTGGTATATGTTTCTAATATGCCCTGATGGGTTGAACCTATGCCTTCCTTAATCTGTGTGAACCCGAAAGTTTTCACGGGTCATACTCCTCTGGTAATTCACCACGCAGGTTTTGACACTCTAACTCATTTTAATAGAGCAGTGAATGATTGGTCATGCATTAGAGAAGTGGGAGTCGACCTTGAACCTTGTGTTCATGCCCATGGACAAGATGTAGATCTCATTGATACGTCTCCGTCGTATCTCTAATTTTTGATTGCTCCATGCCAATATTATACAACTTCCATATACTTTTAGCAACTTTTTATACTATTTTTGGGACTAACATATTGATCCAGTGCCTAGTGCTTGTTCCTGTTTGTTGCATGTTCTTTGTTTTGCAGAAAATCCATATCAAACGGAGTCCAAACGGAATAAAAACAGACGGAGATTTTTTTGGAATATATGTGATTTTTGGGAAGAAGAATCAACGCGATACGATGCCCGAGGGTGCCACGAGGCAAGGGGGCGTGCCCTAGGGGGTCAGGCGCGCCCTGGACCCTCGTGGCCATCCCATAAGGCGGTTGGAGCCCTTCTTTCGCTGCAAGAAAGATAATTTCCGGATAGAGATCGTGTCCAAAATTCAGCCCAATCGGAGTTACGGATCTCCGGGAATTTAAGAAACGGTGAAGGGCCAGAAAACAGAATGCAGAAACAGAGAGAAACAGAGAGACAGATCCAATTTCGGAGGGGCTCTCGCCCCTCCCACATCATGGAGGCCAAGGACCAGAGGGGAAACCCTTCTCTCATCTAGGGAGGAGGTCAAGGAAGAAGAAGACGAAGGGCCCCCCTCTCCCCTTCTCTTCCGGTGGCGCTGGAACTCTGTCACGGCCATCATCCTCACCGCAATCTTCACCAACAACTTGACCGCCATCATCACCAACTCTTCCCCCCTCTATGCTGTGGTGTAATCTCTCTCTTACCCGCTGTAATCTCTACTTAAACATGGTGCTCAACGCTATATATTATTTCCCAATGATGTATGGCTATCCTATGATGTTTGAGTAGATCTGTTTTGTCCTATGGGCCATTTGATGATCAAGATTGGTTTGAGTTGCATGTTTTATTATTGGTTCTGTCCTATGGTGCTCTCCATGTCGCGCAAGCGTGAGGGATTCCCTCTGTAGGGTTTGCAATATGTTCATGATTTGCTTATGGTGGGTGGCGTGAGTGACAGAAGCACAGACCCAAGTAAGTAGGTTGTTTGCGTATGGGATAAAGAGGACTTGATGGTTTAATGCTATGGTTGGGTTTTACCTTAATGATATTTAGTAGTTGCGGATTCTTGCTAGAGTTTTAATCATAAGTGCATATGATCCAAGTAGAGAAAGTATGTTAGCTTATGCCTCTCCCTCAAATAAAATTGCAATAATGATTACCGGTCTAGTTGTCGATTGCCTGGGGACAAATAACTTTCTCGGAACACAAATATCTCTACTAAAACTAATTTAGTTGTGTCTTTATATAAACAGCCCCTAGCTTTTATTTACTCGCTCTTTATTATCTTGCAAACCTATCCAAAAACACTTACAAAGTACTTCTAGTTTCATACTTGTTCGAGGTAAAGCGAACGTCAAGTGTGCGTAGAGTTGTATCGGTGGTCGATAGAACTTGAGGGAATATTTGTTCTACCTTTAGCTCCTCGTTGGGTTCGACACTCTTACTTATCGAAAGAGGCTACAATTGATCCCCTATACTTGTGGGTTATCAAGACCTTTTTCCGGCGCCATTGCCGGGGAGCAATAGCGTGGGGTGAATATTCTTGTGTGTGCTTGTTTGCTTTATCACTAAGTAATTTTTATTTGCTGTTCGTTGTTGTTTCCTATCTTTAGTTATGGGTAGGAAACGCAAAATACCAAAGAAATTAGTTGTACCTACTGAACCAATGTTTGAAGAACCACTCAAAATCTATCACACTCCTGAAGCTTTTTACTTGGATCATCTTCGATCCCTATGTGCTCGTGCTGAAACACCAACTAGCTTAGTTGAGGGAAAATCTTTAGATGAGCATGCTTGTTATGCGCGACACCGAATATCTGAAAAAGGGAAAATTCTATTGGGTCAAATTCATCATTTGCAATGATATGCTTGGAATTTATGTTATATGTATGATGTTACTTGTTGTTCTGAAAACCCTAAGAAACACCTCCCCTACCAATGTGAGTTTATTAATAATGGAATCCTATCTTCGTATGCTAAGGGTGTTTATAATTACTATGATATTCAACAAATTGAAGAATTTGTTGCTTTTAAGGGTGCTTATGAAATTGCTTCTTTGATTGAAATGTATGATGCTACTCTTTACAAATCTGAAAATTTTGCCATACTTAAATATTGCTATGATAATTAGGCTTCTAATGCCTATGTTGAACCATATATTGAGGACTACTCCGCTATCCAAGAAGAGACTAATATTTTGCAGGAGTCTATGGAAGAAGAAATTGATGAAACTGTGAGCTCATTGGATGAAAAAGATGATGAGGAGAGCGAAGAACAAAAGGAGGAAGAGCGGATTAGCTACCCGTTCCCACCTTCTAATGAGAGTAACTCTTCAAATCATACATTGTTTAATTTCCCTTCGTGCTTACCGAAGGATGATTGCTATGGTGATTTTTATGATCCCGTTGATTCTCTTGATATATCCCTTTTTGATGATGCTTGCTATGCTTGTGGCCAAGATGCCAATATTAATTATGCTTATGGAGATGAACTTGCTATAGTTCCTTATGTTAAACATGAAATTGTTGCTATTGCACCCACGCATGATAGTCCTATTATCTTTTTGAATTCTCCAAACTACACTATATCGGAGAAGTTTGCCTTTATTAAGGATTATATTGATGGGTTGCCTTTTACTATTACACATGATGATTTTGATAGATATAATATGCATGTGCTTGCTGCTCCTACTTGCAATTATTATGAGAGAGGAACTACATCTCCGCCTCTTTATGTTTCCAACACGATAAAATTGCAAGAAACTGTTTATACTATGCATTGGCCTTTACTATGTGTGTATGAATTGTTCTTTTATGACATGCCGATGCATAGGAAGCGAGTTAGAGTTCGTCATTACATGATATATGTTACTTTGTTCTCACTACTGAATTACAAATCATTGTTAATTAAAATTGCCTTTGATATACCTTGGGATCCGGGTGGATTCACTACTTGAGCACTATATGCCTAGCTTAATGGCTTTAAAGAAAGCACTGCCAGGGAGACAACCCGGAAGTTTTAGAGAGTCATTTATTTCTGTTGAGTGCTTTCATATAGTTTATAAACAACAAAAATAAAGAGGGGAACCCAAAACTTTTTCAAAAAGGAAAGTGAAAGTGAGAGAGACAAGCATTGTTGAAGTGGGAGCTAGCCTTGAACTTTGTTCATGCTCACGGAAACTTTGTGAATCTTGATTACAGAAACTTTTCAACAAAAATAATTACCCCTTGTACAATTCCATTTTATTATAAAAATAATGTGCCAAGGTTTGCCTTTAGGATGTTTACAAAGCTTGTTGGTTTGTACGGTGCAGGACAAAAACTTTGGCAGTAGTGCGCGATTTTACATTTTTTACTGGAACCTGAAATGGTTCAGATTCTTTTTGCAATGTCTTGCTATACAAATTGTTTATTTTTCCTAATTTTTGTAGAATGTTTTAAGTATAATAAGTATGGTGAAAGTTCAGATTATTACAGACTGTTCTGTTTTAGACAGATTCTGTTTTTGATGCATAGTTTGCTTGTTTTGATGAAACTATCGATTTATATCAGTGGATTAAGCCATGGAAAAGTTATGCTACAGTAGACACAATGCAAAAACAAAATATGAATTGGTTTGCAACAGTACTTAGAGTGGTGATTTGCTTTATTATACTAACGGATCTTACCGAGTTTTCTCTTGAAGTTTTGTGTGGATGAAGTGTTCGATGATCGAGAAGGTATCGATGTGAGTAGAAGGAAGAGAGGCAAGAGCTAAAGCTTGGGGATGCCCGAGGCACCCCAAGAAAATATTCAAGGAGACTCAAGCGTCTAAGCTTGGGGATGCCCCGGAAGGGATCCCCTCTTTCTTGAACAAGTATCGGTATGTTTTCGGATTCGTTTCGTTCATGCGATATGTGCAATCTTGGAGCGTCTTTTGCATTTAGTTTTTATTTTATGCACCATGCTGGTATGAGATGGTCCTTGGTTTATTTATAGAATTCTCTTTGCACTTCACTTATATCTTTTGAGTATGGCTTTATAGAATGCTTCATGTGCTTCACTTATATCATTTGAAGTTTGGATTGCCAGCTTCTCTTCACTTAGACAACCGCCATTTGTAGAATGCTCTTTTGCTTCACTTATACTTGTTAGAGCTTGGGCATATATTTTATAGAAAGAATTAAACTCTCTTGCTTCACTAATATCTATTTAGAGAGATGACAGGAACTGGTCATTCACATGGTTAGTCATAAAATCCTACATAAAACTTGTAGATCACTAAATATGATATGTTTGATTCCTTGCAATAGTTTTGCGATATAAAGATGGTGATATTAGAGTCATGCTAGTGGGTAGTTGTGGATTAGTAGAAATACTTGTGTTGAGGTTTGTGATTCCCGTAGCATGCACGTATGGTGAACCGTTATGTGATGAAGTTGGAGCATGATTTATTTATTGATTGTCTTCCTTATGAGTGGCGGTCGGGGATGAGCGATGGTATTTTCCTACCAATCTATCCCCCTAGGAGCATGCGTGTAGTACTTTGTTTTGATGACTAATAGATTTTTGCAATAAGTATGTGAGTTCGTTATGACTAATGTTGAGTCCATGGATTACACGCACTCTCACCCTTCCATCATTGCTAGCCTCTTTGGTACCGTGCATTGCCCTTTCTCACCTCGAGAGTTGGTGCAAATTTCGCCAGTGCATCCAAACCCCGTGATACGATACACTATATCACACATAAACCTCCTTATATCTTCCTCAAAACAGCCACCATACCTACCTATTATGGCATTTCCATAGCCATTCCGAGATATATTGCCATGCAACTTCCATCATCATTATATACATGACTTGAGCATTCATTTTCATATTGCTTTGCATGATCGTAAGATAGCTAGCATGATGTTTTCATGGCTTGTCCGTTTTTTATGTCATTGCTACGCTAGATCATTGCACATCCTGGTACACCGCCGGAGGCATTCATATAGAGTCATATCTTTGCTCTAGTATCGAGTTGTAATATTGAGTTGTAAGTAAATAAAAGTGTGATGATCATCATTATTAGAGCATTGCCCCAGTGAGGAAAGGATGATGGAGACTATGATTCCCCCACAAGTTGGGATGAGACTCCAGACGAAAAAAAAAGAAAGGCCAAAAAAAGAGAAGGCCTAAAAAATGGAAAAAAAGAGAAAAAAATGAGAGAAAAAGAGAGAAGGGGCAATGTTACTATCCTTTTACCACACTTGTGCTTTAAAGTAGCACCATGTTCTTCATGATAGAGAGTCTCTTGAGTTATCACTTTCATATACTAGTGGGAATTTTCAATATAGAACTTGGCTTGTATATTCCAATGATTGGCTTCCTCAAATGCCCTAGGTCTTCATGAGCAAGCAAGTTGGATGCACGCCCACTTAGTTTCAGTTTGAGCTTTCATACACTTATAGCTCTTAGTGCATCCATTACATGGCAATCCCTACTCCTCACATTGACATCAATCTATGGGCATCTCCATAGCCCGTTGATTAGCCGCGTCGATGTGAGACTTTCTCCTTTTTTGTCTTCTCCACACAACCTCCACCATCATATTCTATTCCACATATAGTGCTATGTCCATGGCTCATGCTCAAGTATTGCATGAAAGTTGAAAAGGTTTGAGAACGTCAAAAGTATGAAACAATTGCTTGTCTTGTCATCGGGGTTGTGCATGATTTGAATATTTTGTGCGGTGAAGATGGAGCATAGCCAGACCATATGATTTTGTAGGGATAACTTTCTTTGGCCATGTTATTTTGAAAAGACATAATTGCTTGGTTAGTATGCTTGAAGTATTATTGTTTTTATGTCAAATGATAGACTATTGCTTTGAATCACTCGTGTCTTAATATTCATGCCATGATTAGAAACATGATCAAGATTATGCTAGGTAGCATTCCACATCAAAAATTATCTTTTTTACCATTTACCTACTCAAGGACGAGCAGGAATTAAGCTTGGGGATGCTGATACGTCTCCGTTATATCTATAATTTTTGATTGCTCCATGCCAATATTATACAACTTCCATATACTTTTAGCAACTTTTTATACTATTTTTGGGACAAACATATTGATCCAGTGCCTAGTGCCAGTTCCTGTTTCTTGCAAGTTTTTTGTTTCGCAGAAAATCCATATCAAACGGAGTCCAAACGGAATAAAAACCGACGGAGATTTTTTTTGTAATATATGTGATTTTTGGGAAGAAGAATCAATGCGATACGATGCCCGAGGGGGCCACGAGGCAGGGGGCGCGGCCTGGGGGGTTAGGCGCGCCCTAGACCCTGGTGGCCACCCCATAAGGCGGTTGGAGCCCTTCTTTCTCTGCAAGAAAGCTAATTTCCGGATAGAGATCGTGTCCAAAATTCAGCCCAATCGGAGTTACGGATCTCTGGGAATTTAAGAAACGGTAAAGGGCCAGAAAACAGAACGCAGAAACAGAGAGAAACAGAGAGACAGATCCAATCTCAGAGGGGCTCTCGCCCCTCCCACGCCATGGAGGCCAAGGACTAGAGGGGAAACCCTTCTCCCATCTAGGGAGGAGATCAAGAAAGAAGAAGACGAAGGGGCCCCCTCTCCCCTTCTCTTCCGGTGGCGCCGGAACGCTGCCGTGGCCATCATCCTCACCGCAATCTTCACCAACAACTTCACCGCCATCATCACCAACTCTCCCCCCTCTATGCAGCGGTGTAATATCTCTCTTACCCGTTGTAATCTCTACTTAAACATGGTGCTCAACGCTATATATTATTTCCAATGATGTATGGCTATCCTATGATGTTTGAGTAGATCTGTTTTGTCCTATGGGCCATTTGATTATCAAGATTGGTTTGAGTTGCATGTTTTATTATTGGTTCTGTCCTATGGTGCTCTCCGTGTCACGCAAGCGTGAGGGATTCTGTCGGTGTACTAAGATAGGGGTACCCTAGTACCCCGAACTCGTGCACGGACAGTGGCAGCGCCCCACGGCCGGGCCGGCCTGCTGGCCGCCAAGACCCTCAGCAACCCCCTTGGAGCCATTCAAGAACAAAGTAGTCAAGACCCCGGCAAGAGGAGCTTCCCGGGAAGGCCACTCAAGCGCAAAACAAGGCCCCGGCAAGAGGAGCTTGCCGGAAGGCTTGGCGGCGCCAACCCCAAGCGACAAGGTTCCCGCCATGCAAGGCGCTTGCCGGGCGGGCGACCTCTCTTCGTCTCGCTCCAGCTCACCCGCCAACATGTCGCCACGGGCTCTCCCAGGGACGCGTGTCGGGGACTGTGCAGCCAGCGGGAGTAGCGACAAGCAGCTGACACAGTTACTATCGTGGCGGACGGAGGCGCACTTAACGGTCCTGTTACCTTTGTTTCGGGCAACCGTGATGGCATTGATGACTCTTGTCCCTTGCCGTCGAGTTAGGTGTAGGTTCTTGTACACTTTGTACATAGCGGTGTACCAACCTAGGTTATTACCATTGTAACCTTGTCTACTTGCCATATGTGGTAACCCCTTGAACCTATAAAAGGAGGGCCGAGGCGGCGTGAGGGAGGTTCGATTCGCTGGGTTTTCTAGTCTAGCTCCAGCTTAGTTCATCACACTCAAGCTAGGTTTTGTAGCTCGCATCGCTCCCTAGCAAGGACACCAGATAATCCACAAAGCAGCAGTAGGAGTATTATCTCTCGGAGGCTCGAAGCTGGGTAAAAACCCTCTTGTGCGCACCGCCTCGACCCGCTCTTTGTGCGGTCTCCGCCCCCCTCCGAACCACAAAGGGACCCAGGTCCCGTAGGTGCTCGTGGGGCATGATCAGCTCTTCACCCCCGACATCTTTGGCGCGCCAGGTAGGGGGCGTCGAGGCTGTGTGAACCCGGTCCGGCGGTCGCACTAGCAACTCCATCGACGTCTTCGTCGACATGGCGCCGAAGAAGAAGCCTTGGCGGCAGCTGAGCCGTCGCGTCGAACCCACCACCACCAGAGCCGTCGGCGGTGGGGAAAACGCAAGGAGGAACCGGCGTCGCTGAGAGCCCACGATGCCGCCAGGTCCAAGGACAACGCGCGCGCGCGCGTCGGCGTCCGAATCTGGACGCGTCCATCGCGGGGCGCGGGATGACAGCGCCACGATACTCGTGGCGCCATACGCTCATTGGATCAAGGCCAAGTTGGAGGGTCCCGAGGCCCTCGAGACCCGCATTCACCTCAGCATGCCGGCACGAGTGGGGTACGGTCGCTGGGGCGGGATGCTGCTCCTCCTAACTTGGTTAGGAGTCCGAGCATATCCGTTCTTCGCTCCGTCGCCCTTGCCGCCAACCACACCAGCGAAGCCTTGGCAAGAGCTCAACTGCTCTAGATTACCCTCCGGTGCCGATAAGGTCGGCGAATGGAGGGCCACAATTCAAGTCTCATCGGCCGCTTAACGGCGACGTCCCGCGACAACCGAGTGCCGCGGCCGCGGCGAGCGACAAGGCATGAGCCGATGGCGACGAGACATGCGGGGGTGCACCCACCGTACACTCCCCTTCCCGAAGGCCAAGATCGCTTTCTCGCCGGATCCACCTCGACAGCGACTCCACGGCGTCGTCGGATCCACGAGCTCGTCGCGACCAACGCCAAGTTCTTCGGGAGCGGCAAGAAGAGGACGCTCTAACCCGAATCGGCGCCAAGAGAAGCGCGCCGTCAATCGACCAGCGCGCCGGGCCCACCATCGATATGCATGCGCCAGGAACCAGCGACTTGCCGTCTGTGATAGGTTGTCCTGCGTTCACTCGTGAGCTGCGGCAAGTCCGGTGGCCCGACAAGAAGAACTTCAAACCAGATGTGCGGAGAAGTGCGGCGGCGGGACACATCCATCGGAGTTCCTCAGCATCTACACCATCGCGGTGCAAGCTGCGGGGGGACGAGACGACAATATCCTTGCTAACTACTTCCCCTTGGTACTCAAACCAAATGTCAGATCTTGGCTCATGCACTTGCCGGATGGCTCTATTTCTTCTTGGGCAGATTTGTGCCACCAGTTTGTTGGCGCCTTCACGGTGACCACAAGCCTCACGGCCAGAGAGTGATCTCCACCTGCTTGCCCAAAAGGAGGGGGAGTCTCTGCAAATTCATCCGAGATTCATCGAGTGCACTATAACATCCTGCACGTCCACCCTGCTGCAGTGATTAGTGCATTCCATCAGAATGTGCGAAATCGCAGGATGAGGGAAGAGATGGCGATGTGCAAAGTGAAAGACGTCAGTGAGCTCTACGCCCTGGCCGACAAGTGTGCACGCGCTGAAGAAGGAAGAAGGCTCCCAGGAGAGAGTGTGGGAGCAGAGTCTGACAGTGAGGGGACCGCCCCGGCAAGGAATAGCCAGCGGCGGAACAGCAGGAGGAAGAAAAACCAAGAAGTACTAGTTGTCGAGCAGTCCGGCAAGGATGGTGCCGCCAACCAAGCCAAGGCCGGTGGCTCCGGCAAGTAGGTTGCCGTTGACACCGACCGCCAAGCTGTGGCGGCCGCCGACAAGCCTGGAAGCTCCGACAAATAGTACTGTAAAATTCACCGCACTAAGGGCCATGATCTCCAAAGCTGCAAGAAAGTCGAGCAGCTTGTTGAGCTACAGAAAGCTGAATACGAGCGGCGAGACAAGGAGAAAGCCCAAGAAGGTGCAGGTGCAGCAAGTAAGAAGAGATCCGGTCGGGGGGGACGCCGCGGCAAGGCCAAGCAGCGGCAAGGAGACAGACCTCCCCGTGGCCGCGACAAAGAAGAAGATGAAGATGAAGATGACCAGGACTATGAAGATGATGAAGCTGATGAGCAGGAGTTTCAAAAGGCAATGGAGGTTCTTTGCGTCGACGGTGGTGCGTCTCTGCATACCTCACACCGCCAACTCAAGCAATGGATGCGTGAGGTCAATGCAGCAGAACCATCCATAAAGTCACGCAAACCTCTGAAGTGGTCCAGCACGCCCATCATCTTTGACATTGAGGATCACCCTGATCGCATCACCATGGTCGGTGTTTGCCGATGTTGGTCTCACCAACCATCCACAACCTCAAGGTCACAAAGATGCTTTGGTTGACGGCGGGGCCGGCCTGAATTTGATCTCCTCCACGATGCTCCGAAACTTCAAATCCTGACAATGAGCTCAAGAAACTGGTACTTTCAAGGAATCAACCCAGAAGGAGCAAGCCCAAGGGAAGATCACAGTCTGCGGTAACCTTGGCAGTGAGCTCAATTTCAGAACTGAGAGGTCACGTTCGGCGTCGCCGATTTCCCATTGCCCTACAATGGCATACTTGGCGTCCGGCGCCGCCAAGTTCATGGCCGCCTCTCACTATGCATACAACCTACTTAAGATGCCCGCCCGATAAGTGTCATTTCTGTCCACGGCGACAAGAAAGACGCACTTATCTCGCCGACAAGATTTACCGGGATGCAGAGCAGCGATCGATAGCAAACCACTTGCCGCTGAAGCTCCTGGGAGGAAGAAGACCACTAGGTCCGGCAAGAGCACTGTTGCCCACTCCGGCAAGCGCACCTCCTCGGAGTGCTGCGCTACCGTCGAGGACGCACCGTCGAGCTCCACCGGCAAGTGCAACAAGGCGATGGCAGCTCCGCCAAAGACCAAGAAGGTGCCCGCCAAGGAGGGCGGCGCTGGTGGTACCTTTACCATCGATTACACGCTTGATCCTAAATAGGAAGGCGAGCTCATTGCTTTCCTGCGGCGAATGTCGATGTGTTTGCATGGCAACCATCGATATCCCCGTGTTCCTAGGAAAGTAATTGAGCACCACCTAGCTATCTGTCCCCACGCGCGGCCCGTCAAGCAAAGAGTTAGGAAGCAGGCAGTCGAGCGCCAAGAGTTCATAGCAGAAGAAATCAAGAAATTGGAAGCAGCAGGGCTTGTCAGAGGAGTCCTCCACCCCACGTGGCTGGCCAATCCGGTAGTGGTACGCAAGGCTAATGGGAAATGGAGACTTTGTATTGACTTTACAGATGTTAATAAAGCTTGTCCCAAGGACCCATTTCCCTTTCCGCGTATCGACCAGATTGTTGACTCCACAGCTGGATGCGATCTGCTTTCATTTCTTGATGCATATTCAGGATATCATCAGATCTTCATGGCAGAAGAGGATGAAGAAAACCGCATTCATCACACCATGTGGCACGTCTTTTTTTATACGGATGCCTTTCGGTTTGAAGAATGCTGGTTCAACCTTTGCAAGGGTAGTCCATGATGCTTTTGGACCACGATATACGAAATGTAAAGCCTACATGGATGACATAGTGGTCAAGAGCAAGGACAGAGCAACTCGATCCGAGGATTTGGATGAGACGTTTGCAAACCTGCGCAAGATCAACCTTAAGCTCAACCCGAGAAGTGCGTGTTTGGAGTCCCTTCCGGCAAGCTTCTCGGATTCTTTGTATCTCAGCGGGAATTGAAGCCAATCCCGACAAGATCAAGGCCATCGAGCAGATCGAAGCACCAAACGCGCGTCAAGGATGTCGAAGCTTGCGGTTGCGTGGCTGCTCTCGGCGGGTTTATCTCTAAGTCTGCTGAGCGCCATACGCCGTTTTCAAGATTTTGAAAAAGGCAGGTCAATGAAATGGACTCGAGCGGAGGCTGCGCTGCAGACTTGAAGGATACCTGTCCTCCACTCCAATACTTGTCGCACCTAAACCGCAAGAGAAGTTGCTGCTGTATATAGCAGCGACCAATCAAGTGGTTAGTGATGCGTTAGTAGCGAGAGGGAGGCGATGATGAGCCGAGCAACCGAGGCAGGTGCGTCCAGCGACAAGCGAGGGCTTCGCCGTCAAGCTCGGTCCCGACAAGGCCGGATCAGCGCAGGTTGCGACAAGATACGGAAGAAGATGGTGCAGCGCCCGGTCTACTTTGTCGGTTCCCTTCTGCAGGGGCTAGATCAAGGTACTACGGTGTGTGCGAAGCTGCTTTTCGGCCTGCTCATGGCCTCGAGAAAGCTGCGCCATTACTTCCAAGCACATGAGATAACAGTTGTCACTCGCTTTCTCTCAAGAGGATTTTGCAAAATCCGAAGCAACGAGCAGGATTGTTGAGTGGGCACTTGAATTGTCAAGCTTTGGTCTTAAGTTCGAAAGCACTTCAACTATCTGAGCAGGGGCATTGGCAGAATTTATAGCGAGTGGGCGCCAACGCAGGATGAAGAGATTCCAGAGACGAGCCTCCCCGTCAAGGAGGCAAATAAAGAGTGGCTGATGTACTTTGACGGTGCCTTCTCGCTGCAAGGCGCCGGTGCCGGCGTGCTGCTTATCGCACCCACCGGAGAGCACCTCAAGTACATAGTCCAGATGCACTTTCCCAAGGAACAAGCAACAAACAATATGGCCGAGTATGAAGGTTTGCTTGCCGGTCTTAGGATTGCTGTAGACCTTGGGATCAAGAAGCTCATTGTCAGGGGAGACTCACAACTTGTCGTCCGCCAAGTAAATAAGGATTACCAGAGTCCGTTGATGGAAGCCTATGTCGATGAAGTGAGAAAGCTGGAAGAGCACTTTGAAGGCCTGCAAATGGAACACATTCCAAGAGCACAGAATGATATAGCTGATGGCCTCTCCAAATGTGCCGCACTTAAGTTGCCTGTGGAACCAGGGATTTTTGTGCTCAAGCTGACTCAGCCAACCGTGACACCATCAACAGGGCAGAGCAAGAAGAGAAAATTGGTTTCCAGCGACTACTTTCCGGCAGAGCTCTCCGAGGCCGCCGCCAAGAAGGTCCCTAGAACCAATGCAAATATCACTGAGGAGCAGTCTGCTCTGACAAACCACGCGGTTTGTATCGTTGAAGCAAACGCTTCCGACAAGCTTGGCTCCGCGAGCTTGACGGGGATCATCGAGCTCGGCGGACCAGCGGGTCCTTGCCGAAGCTGATGGTCCCGCATGTGATGATAAGCCTTTAGTCCTTGTTGTCGAGCCACGAGCTCCAACATGGGCACAGCAGATCGTCCGTTTCCTTGAGACAGAGAACTTCCGAAGAGCAAGAAGAAGCGGAAAAAAGTAGCCCGGCGGTCAAGTATGTACCAGTTTGTTGACAACATCACATGCATGTAAGAAGACTCAACGGAGTGAAATTGAAGTGTATTCGCGGGAAGATGGATGAAGCTGTTGGTAGAGATACATGGAGGCATATGTGGTCACCACATTGGCGCAAAAGCACTTGCCGCAAAGCTTTCCGGCAAGGTTTCTTCGGCCGAAGCCCTCTAGGATGCAACTGCACAAGTAACCAAGTGTGAAGCGTGCAGCCCATTCAAAACAGATACACCAGCCAGCTCAAGCTCTCCGTGACGATCCCTTTATCCTGGCCCTTCTCGGTGCTGGGGCTCGACATCCTCGGCCCCTTCCCCGAGCTGTCGGGGCTTTGAGTACTTGTATGCGTCGAATCGACAAGTTCACAATGTGGCGGAAGTGGAACCAGTGAGGAAGGTGACAACACAGTCACCAGTCAAGTTCTTCAGGTCAATTGTTTGCCGTTTTGGGATTCCTAATCGGATCATCACCGACAACGGCACACAGTTCACGAGTCGCACCTTCATGCAGTACGCCCAAGATCTTGGCGCCAAGATCTGCTTTGCTTCCGTTGCTCATCCGAGAAGCAACGGTCAAGCAGAGAGAGCAAACGCTGAAGTGCTGCGAGGACTCAAGACCAGAACTTTCGACAGGCTAAACAAGTGCGGAAGGAACTGGATCGAGGAGCTTCCAGTGGTTCTTTGGTCGATCAGGACAACGCCAAATCGAGCCACTGGCCAGACACCCTTTGCTCTAGTCTACGGAGCAGAGGCAGTTCTCCCCACGGAACTCGTATACGGGTCACCTCGAGTGCTCGCTTATGATGAGCTTGAGCAAGAGCAGCTGCGACAAGATGACGCGCTGCTCCTCGAGGAAGATCGCCTTGAGGCTCTTTGTACGAGCTGCTCGTTACCAAGAAGCTTTGCGCCGCTACCATAGCCGCAAAGTTAATGCCGAAGCTTCGAGGAAGGCGACCTTGTTCTTGGCGCGTTCAATCCGCCAAGAATTACAACAAGTTGACGCCAAAGTGGGAAGGCCCTTATCGGGTAAAACGAGTCACTAGGCCCGGCGCTGTCCGCCTTGAGACCGAAGACGGCTTTCCGGTGAGCAATTCCTGGAACATAGAGCATCTTCGCAAGTTTTACCCATGAGGCGCGATTGCCGGAACCCGTTCCGGCAACCAACCTTTTGTACAAGTCTTGCCGCTGTTGCATGTAATCCTTTGTGCAAAGCCGGGCGCAGACCCCATGCATCAGTAAAGCCTATGGTTGCGCACATTTTTGTTAATGCATGCTTTCATAGTCATATATGCATGTGGCTACTAACATCTTGTGCAGCACCCACACCCGGTAAGCGATAGTGAGCTATTTGGCTCCATAACTTTCTTTTTCTCTTCTTTCTTCTCAAACAAGAATAAGGTTCATCCACCCACAAGTTAACCGGGGGGGGGGGAGGAGGAAAGAATGGTGTGGGCCGACAAGCGTCGCTCGAGGAACTGTCGCCTTATCGGAGAATGGACAACAGAAAAGCTAAGTTGCTAAGTTCAAGCGACCAGTTTTTAAATCTTCAAGTTATCTTCCTCGAACGATAAGTACTTTGTATGGAAAACCTGTGCGCGGAGGAACCAAATCGTACTGGTCGCACCCTTATTTTGTTTCGAGTCCGCTCAACAATTTAAGTGAGCTGCGACTAGTCTGCGATGAGGTTGCTTGTCGGTAGCGACCCCGCCAAGCTCTGCTGAAGTTCCGCTTTCGGTGCTTTCATGCAAGGTGCCCAGACCGCAAGTTTCCCTAAAAGCGTAGGGTAAAAACAAACAAGGGAAAAAATCAAGTAAAGGAAATAACGTTGCATTTGATGGCCTAAGATAGTGTATATTACATAATGGCTTGTCGCAGATCTAATAGATTTTTCGCCTAAACATGATCTACAGCGACAAGAAAAAGATAGACTTGGCGGCCTAATCCACGCGGTTGCCCTTAAGCCTCTTAACTCCGCTCACCCTGTCCACAATGGGTGCGACAAGGGTCTTGAGCGCTTCAACATCGGCGGATGAAGGCAGGGACTTGAGGGCCTTGGAGAAGTCGACGCCTGGGTTGCGGAAGGCCACCTTCATCAACACCTTCTGGAGAGCCTCGGCACAGAGTTGGCGTGATTCCTCCGCCAGTTGCTTCGGAACTTCATCCCGGAGCCGCCGGATGCCCGCCAACACGCCTTTGAAGAATAGACTGAGCTTGACGCTGGGTTGGAGGTTCTCGTCGGTGGAATATCCAAGATCTGTCATCCCCAACGCTATCAGCTCATTATGGATCTCGGTGGCGGTGTCCACAAGACCTTCTGTCCAATGCATTATGCTCTCCCGAAGAGTATTCTGCGTGGTCACGGCATTCTACAGCAACTCCTCAGTGGCCTTGATCTTCTCCAGCAGGCCCGTCTCCCGCTCCCTGACGCCGTTCAACGTCTCCGTCAAGGTGGTCAATTTCAGCTCCAAATCCGCCTTGACGTCCTTGGCGGCGTCGATCTCCTTGATCTTTTCAGCCAAACGGCCCTGCAGCTCGCCGAGGGTGTAAGCATCCTTCTCACGCTCGCGCTTCAGCCCGGCGACCTCCTCGGCACTCTTCTGGAGAGTGGACTCCAGCTGAGCCACCCTCGTCTCCAGTTCCCCTTTGGCGGCCTCGGCAGCCGCGGCAGCATCCTTTGCCTCCTGGAGCGGCCCGCCGATCGTTTGCTCGCGCGCGGCGAGATCTTCCTCGAAGCTGTCGAGGTTGATCTTCCGCTGCGCCAGCTCGCCTTCTCTAGCGGAGAGCTTCTCACCGGCAAGCCTTTGCTGCTCCTCAACCTCGCCTTTCTCCAAGATAAAGGCCGTGCACTCCTCGGCAAGCTGCTCCCGAGCCTTTGCTATGTCCCGGAGAGTCTCTTTGTTGACGCGCTGGAGCTCTTCCGCACGTTTCTCCAAATCAGCTCCCGCCCTCGCGACAAGTGCCTCTCTGGACTCCAGTTTGGCTTGTCGGGCGCGGTAGAGCAACAGCAACCTCCTTAGCAGCTGCTCTTCCTCAGATTCACCACTGCTGCTCGGGGCATCAACCAGCGACAGCCCGGCGGAGGCAAGTAGCTCCGCATCGAAGGTCTCCCCTTCGGCTGGCGCCCTGGAGCTTGACGCCCATGGGAGCTTGATGAAGACACCCTCACCGGCTTTCAGGTAGGCGCCGGGCTGGGGCTCCTCGGAGTCTGGTGCGGCATCGGTGGCGGGGGGATCGGCGGTCGGCGCAGCGCCAGGCGCTCCTGTGGCCTCCGGGCCGTCAGTGCGATCGCCGGATTCCTCCCCAGCCTCTGCACCAGCGGCCTCGGCAGCCTCCTCGCCGGCGGGCTTGTCGGCACCAGCTTCCTCCTCCTCCATGTTGGCGGCGTCGACACTGTCGCCGCCGGCGTCTTCCTCACCGGCAGCCTCGGTTTCCATCGGGTCTCCGGCAGATGGATCTGATGGTCAGAAGGAGGAAGCGCAAATCAAACAGATATTCGAAAGAGGGAAACGGAAGAGCAGAACCCAAGGAAAGCTATCAAGACAAGAAGGTTACCTGCAGTGGGACCGGTGGTCGCGGCCTCCACCACCAGAGGGTCGTTGGCGCCAGTCCTTGTCGGGGACGTCCCCCTTGTCGGAGAAGCCTCCCTTGCCAGAGAGCGCTCCCTTGGCGGAGAATTCTCCCTTGGTGGCGTAGTTGAAGCAAGCAGAACCTCGGGAGCGGCCTCCGGGGCCTCATGGTGAGGCTGGACCTCGGGGGTAGCCTCCGGTGCTCCATGATGTGGCTGCTCTGCTCCTGCAAAATCAAACAAACCAGATATAAGTAACGGAAAAGCACCCAAGCGCGCCTAACCGCGGGAAGCATACCAGATACTTATGCTGGGGGCTGCTCTGTTGAAGGTTTGCCAGGTCCGGCAAAGGAGTCCCGGACGTGCCCCCTGTTGCTACAGGGGAGTCGTCTGAGACGACGACCACCGGCGTCTTGGCTCTCTTCGGCGCCCTCTGAGCTGACGCCCTGAAGAGGAAAGATCAGAGTGGAACCAGTCAGATATAAGATAAAGCAATAAGTTAGAACACTACAAATAGTAGCGGCAAGATCTTACTCTTCCTCTTCCTCCTCGGAGCTGAGAGCGGATAGATCAAACTCTGCTCCAGCGCGACGGATTGGGGGAGAAGACTCCCTCTGGCGCTTAGCGGGTGCAGGGGCCACGACTCCAGAAGGCCCCGAGCCCGTCGCCGTGGCGGAACGAGATGCTTCCGCGGCAACAGTACTTGCCGCGGCGGAGCGCGTCGGGCGACGAGGCGGCTGCTGGACCGTATGCTCCCCCACCATTTCTCCGGTCCTCCTGAGACGTCTCCTTGGCGGGGCGGCAAGCTCCTCCTGCGGCAAGCTACTTGACGGCGGAGGAGAGGCACCCCCGGCGGGCTCACTTGGGTCGTCGTCGGGCTCGATCTGCTCCTCCTCGCCGATGAACTCCTCTTGATCGGCAAGACTTGCCGCCTCGGCCCTCTCTGCCTCCTCGACTGTGAACCCAAACGTGCCGGCGGCAGCGGCCTCTGCGGCCTCCTCCACCCTTGTGGCGATGCGCGCCATCTCCTGAGCGGTGGTGTCTCGGGTGAGCCGTCTCTTCTCGTCGGCGCGACCGGCACTTCGACAAGTCGTCAAGAACTGCTGCACTATGTCATCAGCAGGTTCTGCCAAGTTGGAATGATCCCATGGAGTCGCTGGCGGCATTATCGCGCGGATGCGATCAAGCGCCGAGTTGTTGCACAAAGGCACAACTCCCCTCGGCAACATGCACCATCCAGGGTTGTCCGGCTCGGGCTTGAACAGCTCCCGCAGCATGTCGTCAAGCTCCAAGGTGGTGAAGTTCCAATTTAGGCCTGGACGCAGCCTCATGATATCCGCCGCGTTCGGAATTCCCAGCGGGTCTCCTTTCTCCTGCAAGGGTGCAATGCGGCGCGAAGAAGTCGCGCCAACTGCCCCTACGGTGAGCCCTGCTTGGAGGCGCAAGATCCTAGTCGTAGCAATCTTCAACTTGTCGTCCTCCGGCGCCAAGTTGCTCCAATCGTTGCCACGAACTATGGGGGTCTTGCGCAGGGCGGTAAAAGGCTGGGGCTCCTCCTCCAAGATCCAGCACCAGTCAGCCCTCCACTCCTCCCACTTGCTGCGCAACTCTCCGTCAAGGTACGCTTCCTTCTTGCCGATCCTAGAGGTCCATGCAATTCCTCCGGCAAGCGGCTCTCCTCTCTCTACGCGAGGTGAGAAGTAATGGCGGAAGAGGGCGACATTTGGGTGGACCCCGACAAAGTTCTCGCAGAGATGTGCGAAAACAGCCAAGGTGAGAACGGCGTTGGGGTGAAGTCAAGAAGGCGGAAGCCATAGGTGTTCATGACATCACGAGAAAAATTCAGAAAAGGCGGGCGAGCCCGCACTGCAAGAAAATCGCGAAGATGGGATACCCAAGGAGACCTTGGCAGATGTGGCGGCGGAGATGACCCTCGTCGGCGGATGCGCCGGGTCACCGTCGACCGAAGAGGTAGTACCCATCCCGCAGTCCTTCTGCCGGCAGGGGGTCAAGAGAGCCCGCTCTTTTACGCAGCGCCATGAGCCGCTGCGCCGGCGGATTTCACGCCCTTCCCTTATCGGCCTTGAGCCATGAGGAGTGGTGGTGGAGGAAGCCGACGGCGTGGTGGCGCCAATGGCGATGGAGGGGCGGGCGTCGATTCTGCGGACTCGAGAAGGAAGGGGAAGGCGGCGGGGTTTTCCGTTGACAGCGAGGGCAAGTGGGCGTCCTGCCTCGGTTTCCCCGCTTATAAAGGGAGAGGGGACGGGCGTTCCGATTTTTCCCATTAAAGAAAGCCCCACGATCTCCCCCACGACGCCACGTCCTACACGTGCCGTTCGTGGGAGACGTGGTGGGTCCAAGGCAAGTAACAACGTAATCAAGACCACGCGCGCTGCACTGTTTTGGGCCTGGCCCAACAGAGCTTAGCGCCGTGTGGCTCCAGGCCGGGGCTCCTGCCGGTGTACTAAGATAGGGGTACCCTAGTACCCCGAACTTCGTGCACGACAAGGGCAGCGCCACGCCTGTGCCGCCTGCTGGCCGCCAAGACCCTCAAGAACCCCTTGGAGCCATTCAAGAACAAAGCGGTCAAGACCCCGGCAAGAGGAGCTTGCCGGGAAGGCCACTCAAGGCTCAAAGGAAACAAGGCCCCGGCAAGAGGAGCTTGCCGGGAAGGCTTGGCGGGCACCGAACCCCCAAGCGCGACAAGGTTCCCGCCATGCAAGGCGCTTGCCGGGCGGGCGACCTCTCTTCGCCTCCGCCCAGCTCACCCGCCAACGTGTCGCCACGGGCTCTCCCAAGGACGCGTGTGTCGGGGACTGTGCAGCCAGCGGGGAGTAGCGACAAGCAGCGCTGACAGGCCACTATCGTGGCGGACGGAGGCGCACTTAACGGTCCCTGTTACACTGTTCGGGCGACCGTGACGGGCATTGATGACTCTTGTCCCTTGCCGTCAGAGTTAGGTGTAGGTTACTGTACACTGTACATAGCGGTGTACCAACCTAGGTTATTACCATTGTAACCTTGTCTACTTGCCATATGTGGTAACCCCTTGAACCTATAAAAGGAGGGCCGAGGGCAAGGTAGAGGAGGTTCGATTCGGCTGGGTTTTTCTGGTCTAGCTCCAGCTTAGTTCATCACACTCAAGCTAGGTTTTGTAGCTCGCATCGCTCCCTAGCAAGGACACCAGATAATCCACAAAGCAGCAGTAGGAGTATTATCTCTCCGGAGAGCCCCGAAGCTGGGTAAAAAACCCTCTCGTGCGCACCGCCTCGACCCGCTCTTTGTGCGGTCTCCGCCCCCCTCCGAACCACAAAGGGACCCAGGTCCCGTAGGTGCTCGTGGGGCACGATCAGCTCTTCACCCCCGACAGATTCCCGCTGTAGGGTTTGCAATATGTTCATGATTTGCTTATGGTGGGTGGCGTGAGTGACAGAAGCACAGACCCGAGTAAGTAGGTTGTTTGCGTATGGGATAAAGATGACTTGATGCTTTAATGCTATGGTTGGGTTTTACATTAATGATCTTTAGTAGTTGCGGATGCTTGCTAGAGTTCCAATCATAAGTGCATATGATCCAAGTAGAGAAAGTATTTTAGCTTATGCCTCTCCCTCAAATATAATTGCAATAATGATTACCGATCTAGTTATCGATTGCCTGGGGACAAATAACTTTCCGTAACACAAAGCTCTCTACTAAAACTAATTTAGTTGTGTCTTTATCTAAACAGCCCCTATCTTTTATTTACTCGCAATTTATTATCTTGCAAACCTATCCAAAACCACCTACAAAGTACTTCTAGTTTCATACTTGTTCTAGGTAAAGCGAACGTCAAGCGTGCGTAGAGTTGTATCGGTGGTCGATAGAACTTGAGGGAATATTTGTTCTACCTTTAGCTCCTCGTTGGGTTCGACACTCTTACATATCGAAAGAGGCTACAATTGATCCCCTATACTTGTGGGTTATCACTCATCATGGAAGCTACTCTTAAAATTAATTATTCCATTGTTATAAGTTCATCTTATATCTGGGATCTGGTCTTTCGCAATCATGGTTTCGGCCATATTGATATTCTTTGATTCATTTTTTTCCGGACAAGTTGAAGTACTTGTCTTCTATAGAGCAATGCACCTGTCCAAACTTTACTCTGATCTACTGTCGAGTATTACACTCTGGTATCTCGAGGATATCATGCTATTGCCCTACCTCTTTTGAAGTTTTGGTGAAATAGTACCCTTTTCCTGTCATAGTCACTCCATGGGTTCTGAGTTGTCGTCAACCAAGAACACCTCATAGTGAATCGAATCAACAATGTGGTTCAGTACTCCTAGTACTTTGTTGTTGGGAAGTTTAATACCCCATCATGTTATTCCTAGCCTGATTGGCTACATTATTCTCGTGCTAATCTTAACTTTGCTACCTGAGCCTTCTTCCTGGAGCACAATTTTCGACAATGAGCTGAACTTACGTCGATCTTTATCGTCATATCGTTTCGCCTTGAACATCAAGCGTGACTCCGAGTTTATGTCGTATCTGTGGTTTCAATAATCTTTAGCTATATTAGTCCTTTTGCTTGATGCAGCTGCTGTTCGATTGCTCCTTCATGGAGCCTCTTGACACAATTGTGTCGTGATCATCATCAACCTTTTGAGATCTCCCAGGATATCAATTGAATTCATGATGAGGAATACCATCCTGGCCCTCGAAGATGGTTATCATCGACAACATTATTGCATTCCCTCCAACACAAAACTTGTTCTTGTTTTGTGTTGTACCTTGAGTTCATTGCTATACAACTTATGTTATGTTCTACCTTGGAGTATTACCATCTTTTATGTCAAGAATGTTGCGAGAATTTCACCACCTCTTAAGAATTCTTGATATAGTAATACTTCTCATCATCTCCGTTCATATCCTGGTCCCCGTGTTGTTTCTAACTGGGATACCGGCCATTTAACTATGATGTGTGAATTCAAAACTTCTAGCAACCCTATTGCTTTGAAGTGAATGGTTGATAGTTTCATTCTAAGTCTTTTTGATATTGAAACACCATTCTAACATTAATCTTGCTACTTGGCCCATATTTCGGGCTCACCTTTCAACTAATGTTTAATTGTGTATGTTTTCCTTGAACATACATCATTTTATTATACCATTTGATCTGACAAATATTATCTCCTTGTTCTCATAATTGTGGAAATCCATCTTGTTGGGATTCTCGATGAATTGTCGCTGAGTCCATCAGCCAGCTCCTCATCCTCTCCTTGCTATACTGATGAACTATTGTTTCAGAACTCGTTTCCATAGTTCATTTCCCGAGAATCTTACAATGTCTTCACGTCAATTTGTGTTGCACCTTACCTTCTCAGGCATCCTGAGTCCGAGGTATCCTAAAACCAATCATATATGAATCTCGGTCAGGTATGATGGTTGGAACATATTCCCAAGAGTTATAACATTGGTGTCTGACCTGATATGGTGATGTCATGCCTAGCACACCTGGGCGGGGGACGTCTTGATACAGTATCCCTTTTTTTGGCAAGGATATCCATTCTTCCATGATGAAATTGTAAAACTTATTCTATAAGTTGTTCCTGATGGATCCTTTGTGTATCCAAAATCTGACCCTTACATGATGACCATGTCAATGCTATCACTAAGCATGTATGTGGTACTCCGATTTTCAATGAAAACATTTGAATCACAACGCTAAATTTTCTTTATCAAATTTATCCAAACACCTTTGTATGGGTAATGTCATGAAATTCCTCTCCCATTACCTAAATGGTTTTCTACTTTATATCCTGTCATGGATATCGTGCACTGCTTGCCTTTGGGAAGGTTGTACCCCTGAAATATGTGTTTAAACACATTATCCTTTCCATTGTTGTTTAATCTGATGATCACATTTTCATTTCCATTGGTTTGTTTAACCTTTCTTGTTATCTATATGATCTTAGCAGCAATAATTCACTGCTTATGTAAACACCTCGGTGTACAACTCTGTCAGTGAGACCCTGTTTCTACTGTTGATGACATTACGGTAACCGCCGATGGACGAGAACTTTGCCTATTGGTCCGCCTCGTTCAACGAGCAGGAAAATGGTTCTCTTCGTCCCTCGCCCTTGGTACCGACGTTGTTGCCGACATAACTGACATGGTACCCTCTGACATGCCTTGCTATCAAGAACCGTGCAAGATGTCATCGCTCCTCCTACTTTTAACCCACATGGTGGGCCCATAACCCACAGTTCCACAGGATCGAAACCTGACTCTTGTATACACCCCCTGATCCCAAGGTTGGTCCTTGTGCGTGGCCTCGTATGTAAATTCATGAGCCACTTCTGAGAGATCATCAATTCTGGTATCAAACACAATACTTGTTCCCGTTACTTTGAACCCCTTTCATGCCCTATTTCAGGCATTGAACTATAGCTTGCCCGCTCGAAACTTCCATTTTTCACCTTCTTACTTTGCTCTCGATGATTTCTTAAGTTTCAATTTGAGAGTTACTTTCCGCCACCTTTCCTGCTGTTATCTACCAGATAAGCAACGTTCTAGCGGTCCATTTTTTCGAAGTTACCCCTTGTCGTACGTACTATGGAGTTCCCGAGGAAAGGATGCCGACTTCATCATGATGACCTGAAGCAAAGAAATGAAGACATCAACGTAATGGATCGACCTCTTTGAGAAGAGCAACTAGCAACGAGAACACTCGCTAGAATTTCTTAACCAGAATCCCCCCTACGCCTCTTAAATCTCGGGACGAGATTTCTTGTAGTGGAGGAGAATTGTGATGCCCGGGTAATTAAGCTATAGTAACGCCCTCGTAATGATGCCACGTCACCTCAGTTACTATTGTTAAACTCGCGTTGATTCGAAATCGATTCAAATTCAAATTCAAAATCAAGGCAAACAACAAAAGTTTTCAAATATTTAAACTAAAATGTTCGGGTTGTGACAAATATTGCATAGGCAGTTATGGTGAAGAACCCATATTTAAATAAAATATTTAAATGCATGATAGTAGATAAAACCGCGGCCAAACAATTATTTAAACTATTTCATTTGGTCACCAAGTTTGTTGAGGAAGTGGCCTATGTTAATTTGCTAATTTAGGAGCTGGGGTTATACTTTTGTAAAATGGTTTGCTAAGTAAATTAAATAAAACATAAAGAAAAATAAGAAAAAGAATAAAAATAGAAAACAAAACATATACAAAAAATAAGAGTAAAGGGGAACCCACCCACTGGGCTTCGGCCCACCAGGCCGGCCCAACCGGCCACCCCCACTCCCCATAACCCCCCACTCCACCCGAAACCCTAGCCCAACCACCCCACTTCCCCCCACTCCCTCTCGCTCCCCCTCCCGATCCGATCTAGATCGGGGCTGCGACCCCGTCGCCGCTCGACGTCCCGGACGCTGCAGCCCGGAACCACCACGACGACCTGCCTCCCCGCCGGAACAACGTCTACGACCTCCTCCTCAACCCCTGCTGCCCGAACCCCTATATCACCCCGTGAGGCCCCCCTTCCTTCTTTCCCTCATGTCACCGCCACGCTCACGCCTTGCCCTTCGCCCGCGCTTCTCGCTCGTGCGCCAGCCGCTTCAGGTCGTGGCCCCTTGCCAGCAGCGCATCCGCGCCTCCGGCCTGTGCTCAACCCACCCCTGCCTGCGCTCGTCGCAGCCGGGCTGGCTCGGCCACCGCTTCATGCATGCACCCTGACTCCCCCTCTCTGCTCCCCCTTGCCTCTCTCCGCTCGTCACGTGCCGCCTCGCCGCTCCCGCGCCCACCTCTGCACCCTCTGCCCCTCTGCGTCGCGGCCTTCACCTAGTCTCCGCCCCTCATCAGCCTTCGACGCAGCGTGTCGGCCGCCCCGGCCGCGCCCGGGGCCTCGCACAAACACCTGCGCCGGTCGCCCCGCTGCCGGCGCCCCTCGCCTCTGTCGCCCCCTGCTTCCCCGCAAGCGCCCCCCTCCTCTACTCGGGCCACTCCACCTCCCCTGCTACGTCCTGCGGTCCTGCCCGGCGCAGCTGCTGGCGCCCCGGCGCCCTTCCATCCCCTGTCCCAGCCGGGCTGCGCCCACACTAGGCGCCCACGCCCGTTTGCCCGCTACACCCGGCGCCCGCTTAACCCCTATGACAATGACAGATGAGGCCCACGCCCTTAGAATGTTTAAAAATATATTAATTAATTAAGTTAATTAACTCTATTTAGTTGATCTAATTAATTAGTTAGTTTAATTAAACAATAATTAGATTAGTTAAACCCTAACTAGAATAAACAGAGTATGACAGCTAGGACCCAAATGTCAGTTTGACACAGTCAATGCACTGTTGACTGCTGACGTCATGCTGACATCATGATGACGTCAACATATACTATTCTGGATAATGTTGATTTAAAATAATTAATAAATTCTAAAAATAAGTAAAACTTTAGAAAATCATATAAAATAATCCGTAACTCGGATGAAAATACTTTGTACATGAAAGTTGCTCAGAACGACGAGGCAAATCCGGATACGCAACCCGTTCGTCTGCCACACATCCCTAGCATAGCAAACACGCAACTTTTCCCCTCCGGTTCATCTGTGCGAAAACGCAAAAACTTCAGGGATACTTTCCCGGATGTTTTCCCCCTTCGCCGGTATCACATCCTACTACCTTAGGGCACACCTGGCACCGTTACTTGTCATGTCATGCATCGATATGCATTTGTTTGCATTATATTCATTGTTTCTTCCCCCTCTTCTCTCCGGTAGACTATGAGACTGACGCCGCTGCTGGTGCCTCGATCAACTACGTTGTTGACGACCCCTCCTTGCCAGAGCAACCAGGTAAGCCCCCCCCTTGATCACCAGATATCGCCTATTCCTTCTCTCTACGGCTTGCATTAGAGTAGTGTAGCAAGTGATACATCTCTAACGTGTCTATAATTTTTGATTGCTCCATGCTATATTATCTACTGTTTTAGGCAATATTGGGCTTTATTATCCACTTTTATATTATTTTTGGGAGTAACCTATTAACCAGAGGCCCATCCCAGATTTGTTGTTTTATGCCTATTTCAAATGTTCGAGGAAAAGGAATATCGACGAGTCAAACGAACGCGAAATCAACTGGAGAAGTTGTTTTTGGAAGGAACCCACCTGATGGACTTGGACTCCACGTTAGAAGATACGGGAGGTGCTCACGAGGGTGGGGGGCGCGGCCACCCCCCTAGGGCGCGCCCCCTGCCTCGTGGGGCCCCCGAAGCTCCACCAACGTACCCCTTGCACCCATATATACCTGCGTACCCTAAAACTTCCAGAACAGAAGATAGATCGGGAGTTCCGCCGCAAGCCTCTCTAGACACCAAAACCTCTCGGGAGCCGTTCGGCACCTGCCGGAGGGGGAACCCATCACCGTGGCCATCTTCATCATCCCGGCGCTATCCATGACGAGGAGGGAGTAGTTCACCCTCGGGGCTGAGGGTATGTACCAGTAGCTATCTGTTTGATCTCTCTCTCTCTCGTGTTCTCTCTCGTGTTCCCTCTATGGCACGATCTTGATGTATCCCGAGCTTTGCTATTATAGTTGGATCTTATGATGTTTCTCCCCCTCTACTCTCTTGTGATGAATTGAGTTTCCCCTTTTGAAGTTATCTTATCAGATTGAGTCTTTTATGAGAACACTTGATGTATGTCTTGCTGTGCTTATCTGTGGTGACAATGGGATACCATGTGCCACTTGATGTATGTTTTGGTGACCAACTTGCGGGTTCCGCCCATGAACCTATGCATAGGGGTTGGCACACATTCTTGACTCTCCGGTAGAAACTTCGGGGCACTCTTTGAAGTACTTTGTGTTGGTTGGATGAATCTGAGATTGTGTGATGCATATCGTATAATCATGTCCACGTATACTTGAGGTGACAATGGAGTATCTAGGTGACATGAGGGTTTTGATTGATTTGTGTCTTAAGGTGTTATTCTAGTACGAACTCTTTTATAGATTGATCCGAAAGAATAGCTTTGAGGTGGTTTCGTACCCTACCATAATCTCTACGTTTGTTCTCCGCTAATAGTGGCTTTGGAGTGACTCTTTGTTGCATGTTGAGGGCTTGTTATATGATATATCTATGTTATTATTGTTGAGAGAACTTGCACTAGTGAAAGTATGAACCCTAGGCCTTGTTTCCTATCATTGCAATACCGTTTACGCTCACTTTTATCATTAGTCACCTTGCTATTTTTTGTATTTTCAGATTACAAATACCTATATCTACCATCCATATTGCACTTGTGTCACCATCTCTTCGCCGAACTAGTGCACCTATACAATTTACCATTGTATTGGGTGTGTTGGGGACACAAGAGACTCTTTGTTATTTGGTTGCAGGGTTGCTGGAGAGAGACCATCTTCATCCTATGCCTCCCACGGATTGATAAACCTTAGGTCATCCACTTGAGGGAAATTTGCGACTGTCCTACAAACCTGTGCACTTGCAGGCCCAACAACGTCTACAAGAAGAAGGTTGCGTAGTAGACATCAAGCTCTTTTCTGGCGCCATTGCCGGGGAGGCTAGGTAAGTGAAGTTATATATTTAGATCTTGCAATCGAATCTTTTTGTTTCTTGTTTTAGCACTAGTTAGTCTATAAAATAAAATTACAAAAAAATGGAATTGAGTTTGTCTCATACGCTTCACCTTTTTAATATCTTTCATGAGAATGATGGAAAGGAAAATTGTGCCAAAACGCTCGAAGAAGAATTACATATAATGCTTGGCATGAAATATGTGAATGATGAGCATGATTGCAATGTTGTTAGTATGAATTCCTTGAATATCCATGATGCTAATGATATGCAAATCCACAAGCTTGGGGAAGCTATGTTTCACGAAGATGATATTTTTTGTCCCCCAAGCTTTGATGAGCAAATTTACTATGATGAAAGCATGCCTCCTATCTACGATGATTATGGTGATGACACGTATGCTATAAATAATAATGATAACCATGAAACTTTTTATCTTGATCTTAATTTTTAATCATATGATAGTTATTTTGTTGAGTTTGCTCCCACTATTATTCACGAGAAGAATTTTGCTTATGTGGAGAGTAATAAAATTTCTATGCAAGTAGATCATGAAAAGGATGCTTTAGGTGCTGGTTATATTGTTGAATTAATTCATGATGCTACTGAAAATTATTATGAGAGAGGATCGTATGCTTCTACATGTTGCAATAATATCAAGTTTCCTCTCTATGTGCTTAAAGTTTTGAAGTTATGCTTGTTTTACCTTCCTATGGAAGTTGATTCTTGTTCCGATAAGTTGTTTGCTCAAAAAATCCCTATGCATAGGAAGCGGGTTAGACTTAAATGTGCTAGTCATATTCTTCATGATGCTCTCTTTATGTTTCAATTCTTATCTCTTATGTGAGCATCATTGAAATCATCATGCCTAGCTAGGGGCGTTAAACGATAGCGCTTGTTGGGAGGCAACCAAATTTTTATTTATTTTCTTGCTTTTTGGTTCTGTTTAGGAATAAATAATCCATCTATCTTCTGTTTATATGTGTTTTTGTGTTTTAATTAGTGTTTGTGCCAAGTAGAACCTTTGGGAAGACTTGGGTGAAGTCTTTATGATCATGCTGTAAAAAACAGAAAATTTAGTGCTCACGAGATTAGCTTCAACTTTTTACTGGAGAGTGATATTTAGTTGATTATTTTTGCATATGATTACTAGAAAAATTCCTCAGGTCCACCAATTTATTTTAGAATTTTTTGAGTTCCAGAAGTATGCGTTAGTTACAGATTACTACAGACTGTTCTGTTTTTGACAGATTCTGTTTTTCGTGTGTTGTTTGCTTATTTTGATGAATCTATGGCTAGTAAAATAGTTTATAAACCATAGAGAAGTTGGAATACAGTAGGTCTAACACCAATATAAATAAATAATGAGTTCGTTACAGTACCCTAAAGTGATGTTTTGTTTTCTTTCGCTAACGGAGCTACGAGTTTTCTGTTAAGTTTTGTGTTGTGAAGTTTTCAAGTTTTGGGTAAAGATTCGATGGACTATGGAATAAGGAGTGGCAAGAGCCTAAGCTTGGGGATTCCCAAGGAACCTCAAGGTAATATTCAAGGACAACCAAGAGCCTAAGCTTGGGGATGCCCCGGATGGCATCCCCTCTTTCGTCTTCGTTCATCGGTAACTTTACTTGGAGCTATATTTTTATTCACCACATGATATGTGTTTTTCTTGGAGTGTCATTTTATTGTGTTAGTATTTTCTTGCTGTTATTTAGAACAATGTTTTTAATCTTTAGTTTCAATAAAAAAGTCAAGGATAGCCTTTGCCATGCTTATTTTGCTACTATACATGTTGTTGTTTGAAAACAGAAAGTTTACCGCTGTTGCAAAAATTCCCTAGAAAAGTCAGAGAATGGTATAATGCTGAATCTTTTTGCATATTAAGCTCTGATAAATTTTTTACAGTGGGAATTTTAGTTCATAATTTTTGGAGTTATGGAAGTATTGATACTCTTGCATTCTTTACAGACTGTACTGTTTTGGCAGATTGCTGCTATGTTTGCATTGTTTGCATACGTTTGCTTGTTTAATGATTCTATTTGAGGATAGGAGTATTAAATATGCAGAGGTATTTAGTATGAAATGTTGAATAATAATGTTAGTGATTTGTTACAGTAGAAAATGATAAGGTTTTGCATTGGTTTATACTAACCTATCTCACGAGTTCTTGTTGAGTATGTTGTGAATGAAGCTTTTGATAAAAAGAGAAACCATGATATGAGAGGAATTAAGGAGACATAAAAGCTCAAGCTTGGGGATTCCCAAGGAACCCCAAGATAATATTTCAAGAAGTCTCAAGCATCTAAGCTTGGGGATGCCCCGGTAGGCATCCCACCTTTCTTCTTCAACAATCATCGGTTAGTATCGGTTGAGCCTAAGTTTTTGCTTCTTCACATGAGTTGTGCTATCCTTGCAATGTCATTTTATTTTGTATTTCTTGCCATTTGGATACAATACAAGATCTGAAATTATTAAATGGGAGAGTCTTCACATAGTTGTATAATTATTCGACTACTTATTGATCTTCACTTATATCTTTCGGAGTAGTTTGTCATTTGCTCTAGTGCTTCACTTATATCTTTTAGAGCATGGTGGTAGTTTTATTTTGAAGAAATAGTTGAACTATCATGCTTCACTTATATTATTTTGAGAGTCTTAAATAGCATGGTAATTTTCTTAAAATCCTAATATGCTAAGCATACAAGATTTGTAAGAATTCTTATGAGTGTGTTGAATACTAAGAAAAGTTTGATGCTTGATAATTGTTTTGAGATATGGATGTAGTGATATTAAAGTCATGCTAGTTGGGTGATTATGAATTTAAAGAATGCTTGTGTTGAAGTTAGCAAGTCCCGTAGCATGCACGTATGGTTAAAGTTGTGTAACAAATTTGAAACATGAAGTGTACCTGGCTTGTGCATCCTTATGAGTGGCGGCCGGGGACGAGCGATTGTCTTTTCTTACCAATCTATCCCCCTAGGAGCATGCGTGTAGTACTTGATTTTTGATGACTTATAAATTTTTTCAATAAGTATATGAGTTCTTTTGACTAATGTTGAGTCCATGGATTATACGCACTTTTACCTTTCCGCCTTTGCTAGCCTCTTCGGTACCGTGCATTGCCCTTTCTCACCTTGAGAGTTGGTGCAAAATTCGCCGGTGCATATAAACCCCGTGATATGATACGCTCTATCACACATAAACCTCCCTATATCTTCCTCAAAACAGCCACCATACCTAACTATTCACCGTTCCGTTCATCATCATGACATACTTTACTTTTGTCATATTGCCATTGCATGATCATGTAGTTGACATCATATTTGTGGCAAAGCCACCATGCATTATTTTTCATACATGTCACTCTTGATTCATTGCACCATCCCGGTACACCGCCGGAGGCATTCATATAGATTCATATCTAGTTCTAGTTTCGAGTTGTAATCCTTATGTTGTAATCAATAGAAGTGTGATGATCATCATTATTAGAGCATTGCCCAAAAAAAGAGAAAGGCCAAAAAGAAAAAAAGAAAGGCCCAAAAAAATAAAAAAAATAAAAAGGGCAATGCTACTATCTCTTTTTCCACACTTGTGCTTCAAAGCAGCACCTTGTTCTTCATGTAGTGACTCTCATATATTGTGCTTCAAAGTGGCACCAGGTTTTTCATATAGTGAGTCTCATAAGTTGTCTTGTTCATACTAGTGGGAATTTTTCATTATAGAACTTGGCTTGTATATTCCTACGATGGGCTTCCTCAAATGCCCTAGGTCTTCATGAGCAAGCAAGTTGGATGCACACCCACTAGTTTTCTTTTGTTGAGCATTCATAGCTCTAGTGCATCTGTTGCATGGCAATCCCTACTCCTCATGTTGACATCAATTGATGGGCATCTCCATAGCCCATTGATTATCCTCGTCAATGTGGGACTTTCTCCTTTTTGTCTTCTCCACACAATCCCCATCATCATATTCTATTCCACCCATAGTGCTATATCCATGGCTCACGCTCATGTATTGCTTGAAGGTTGAAAAAGTTTGAGATTATTTAAGTATGAAACAATTGCTTGGCTTGTCATCGGGGGTATAGAAGTTGGGAACATCTTTGTGTGACGAAAATGAAGCATAGCCTAACTATAAGATTTTGTAGGGATGAACTTTCTTTTGCCATGCTATTTTGAGAAGACATGATTACTTTGATTAGTATGCTTGAAGTATTATTATTTTTATATCAATATGAACTTTTATTTTGTATTCATTCGGATCTGAATATTCATATCACAATTAAGAAGAATTACATTGAAATTATGCCAAGTAGCACTCCGCATCAAAAAATATCTTTTTTATCATTTACCTACTCGAGGACGAGCAGGAATTAAGCTTGGGGACGCTTGATACGTCTCCAACGTATCTATAATTTTTGATTGCTCCATGCTATATTATCTACTATTTTAGGCAATATTGGGCTTTATTATCCACTTTTATATTATTTTTGGGACTAACCTATTAACCGGAGGCCCATCCCAGATTTACTCTTTTATGCCTATTTCAGTGTTTCGAGGAAAAGAAATATCAGATGGAGTCAAAACGGAACGAAATCAACTGGAGAAGTTATTTTTGGAAGGAAACCCACCTGATGGACTTGGACTCCACATCAGAAGATATGGGAGGTTCTCACGAGGGTGGTGGGCGTGCCCCCCTTCCTCGTGGGGCCCCCGAAGCTCCACCAACGTGCCCCTTGCACCCATATATACCCACGTACCCTAAAACTTCCAGAACAGAAGATAGATCGGGAGTTCCACCGCCGCAAGCCTTTGTAGACACCAAAAACCTCCCGAGAGCCCATTCCGGCACCCTGCCGGAGGGGGAACCCATCACCGGTGGCCATCTTCATTATCCCGGCGCTATCCATGACGAGGAGGGAGTAGTTCACCCTCGGGGCTGAGGGTATGTACCAGTAGCTATGTGTTTGATCTCTCTGTCTCTCGTGTTCTCTCTCGTGTTCCCTCTATGGCACGACCTTGATGTATCTTGAGCTTTGCTATATTAGTTGGATCTTATGATGTTTCTCCCCCTCTACTCTCTTGTGATGAATTGAGTTTCCCCTTTGAAGTTATCTTATCGGATTGAGTCTTTTATGAGAACACTTGATGTATGTCTTGCCATGATTATCTGCGGTGACAATGAGATATCATGTGCCACTTGATGTATGTTTTGGTGATCAACTTGCGGGTTTCGTGACATTGGGAACCTATGCATAGGGGTTGGCACACGTTCTTGACTCTCCGGTAGAAACTTCGGGGCACTCTTTGAAGTACTTTGTGTTGGTTGGATGAATCTGAGATTGTGTGATGCATATCGTATAATCATGCCCACGGATACTTGAGGTGACAATGGAGTATCTAGGTGACATTAGGGTTTTGATTGATTTGTGTCTTAAGGTGTTATTCTAGTACGAACTCTTTTATAGATCGATCCGAAAGAATAGCTTTGAGGTGGTTTCGTACCCTACCATAATCTCTATGTTTGTTCTCCGCTATTAGTGGCTTTGGAGTGACTCTTTGTTGCATGTTGAGGGCTTGTTATATGATCTATCTATGTTATTATTGTTGAGAGAACTTGCACTAGTGAAAGTATGAACCCTAGGCCTTGTTTCCTATCATTGCAATACCGTTTACGCTCACTTTTATCATTAGTTACCTTGCTGTTTTTATATTTTCAGATTACAAATACCTATATCTACCATCCATATTGCACTTGTATCACCATCTCTTCGCCGAACTAGTGCACCTATACAATTTACCATTGTATTGGGTGTGTTGGGGACACAAGAGACTCTTTGTTATTTGGTTGCAGGGTTGCTTGAGAGAGACCATCTTCATCCTACGCCTCCCACGGATTGATAAACCTTAGGTCATCCACTTGAGGGAAATTTGCTGCTGTCCTACAAACCTGTGCACTTGCAGGCCCAACAGCGTCTACAAGAAGAACGTTGCGTAGTAGACATCAGCATGTTACTGCTTTCTGTTAATCCTATTCTGATGCATAGCTTGTCTTTGCTACTACTGTTGTTACCTTTACCTGCAATCCTAAATGCTTAGTATAGGATGCTAGTATTCCATCAGTGGCCCTACATTCTTGTCCGTCTGCCATGCTATACTATCGGGCCGTGATCACTCCGGAGGTGATCACGGGTATATACTTATATACATAATACATGATACATGTGGTGACTAAAGTCGGGTCGGCTCGTAGAGTACCCGCGGTTGACTCACGGATTGGGGGCTGAAAGGACATACTTTCCCGACGGCCCTCTGAGTGGATCTTTGTGGCGGAGCGACAATGCAGGTTGTGACCACCTAGGAGAGAGGTGGGCCTGGCCCTGGTTGGCGTTCGCGTTTACTTCAAAATAACACGCTTAACGAGATCTTGCTATTTGATCTAAGTCTAGCCATTGGTCTATACACACTAACCAACTACGGGGGAACAGTTATGGGCACTCGGCGTCGTGGTATTAGCCGAAGCCTTCTTGACGTCAGCGACTGAGCGGCGGGCGCCGGATTGGACTAGAATGCCTGCTCTTGTATTAGGAGGCTAGGTCTTCTTCCGTCCACCCATGCAACATGCATGTGTGCAATGGGCCCAGACCCCTGTGCGCTTAGGATTTAGACCGGTGTGCTGACCTCTCTGTTGTGCCTAGGTGGGGCTACGACGTGTTGATCTTCCGAGGCCGGGCATGACCCAGGAAAGTGTGTCCGGCCAAAGGGGATCGAGCGTGTTGGGAAATGTGGTGCACCCCTGCAGGGAAGTTTATCTATTCCAATAGCCGTGATCCTCGGTAACAGGACGACCCAGAGTTGTAGCTTGACCTTATGACAACTAGAACCGGATACTTTATAAAACACACCCTTCCAAGTGCCATATATAACCCGCTGATCGCTCGCACATAGGGCGACGAGGAGAGGATCGCCGGGTTGGATTTATGCTATGCGATGATACTTGGTGAACTTACCATCTACTCTCTTCTACATGCTGCAAGATGGAGGCTGCTAGAAACGTAGTCTTTGACAGGACTAGCTATCCACCTCTTATTCTGGCATTCTGCAGTTCAGTCCATGGATATTGCCCCTTTACACAGATACCCATGCATATGTAGTGTAGATCCTTGCTTGCGAGTACTTTGGATGAGTACTCATGGTTGCTTTGCTTCCCCTTTTCCCCTTTTCCTTTCTTCCTAGTTGTCGCAACCAAATGCTGGAGCCTAGGAGCCAGACGCCACCGTCGATGATGACTCCTACTACACCGGAGGTGCCTACTACTACGTGCAGGCCGTTGACGACTAATACGTCTCCAACGTATCTATAATTTTTGATTGCTCCATGCTATATTATCTACTGTTTTGGACAATATTGGGCTTTATTATCCAATTTTATATTATTTTTGGGACTAACCTATTAACCAGAGGCCCAACCCAGAATTGTTGTTTTTTTGCCTATTTCAGAGTTTCGCAGAAAAGGAATATCAAACAGAGTCCAAACGGAATGAAACCTGCGGGAACGTGATTTTTAGGAAGATTATGATCCAGGAAACTTGGACCCTACATCAAGAAACAAAAGAGGAGGCCACGAGGTAGCGGGGCGCGCCCACCCCCCAGGGTACGCCCACCACCCTCGTGGGCCCCATGTTGCTCCACCGACGTACTCCTTCGTCCTATATATACACCACCGCAACCTTCTGTACCCACTAGATCCCATCTTGGGGCCTGTTCTGGAGCTCCACCGGAGGGGGCATCCATCACGGAGGGCTTCTACATCATCACCATAGCCTCTCCAATTAAGTGTGAGTAGTTTACCTCAGACCTTCGGGTCCATAGTTAGTAGCTAGATGGCTTCTTCTCTCTTTTTGGATATTAATACAATGTTCTCCCCCTCTCTTGTGGAGATCTATTCGATGTAATCTTCTTTTTGCGGTGTGTTTGTTGAGATCGATGAATTGTGGGTTTATGATCAAGATTATCTATGAACAATATTTGAATCTTCTCTGAATTCTTTTATGTATGATTGGTTATCTTTGTAAGTCTCTTCGAATTATCAGTTTGGTTTGGCCTACTAGATTGATCTTTCTTGCAACGGGAGAAGTGCTTAGCTTTGGGTTCAATATTGCGGTGTCCTTTCCCAGTGATAGTAGGGGCAGCAAGGCACGTATTGTATTGTTGCCATCGAGGATAACAAGATGGGTTTTTTATCATATTGCATGAATTTATCCCTCTACATCATGTCATCTTGCTTAAGGTGTTATTCTATTTTCATGAACTTAATACTCTAGATGCATGCTGGATAGCGGTCGATGAGTGGAGTAATAGTAGTAGATGCAGGCAGGAGTCGGTCTACTTGTCTCGGACGTGATTCCTATATACATGATCATACCTAGATATTCTCATAACTATGCTCAATTTTGTCAATTGGTCAACAGTAATTCGTTCACCCACCGTAAAATACTTATGCTCTTGAGAGAAGCCACTAGTGAAACCTATGGACCCGGGTCTATCTTCATCATATTAATCTTCCAACACTTAGTTATTTCTTTTGCTTTTTACTTTGCTTTTATTTTACTTTGCATCTTTATCACAAAAATACCAAAAATATTATCCTATCATATCTATCAGATCTCACTCTCGTAAGTGACCGTGAAGGGATTGACAACCCCGTATCGCGTTGGTTGCGAGGAGTTATTTGTTTTGCGTAGGTAAGAGGGACTCGCGCGTAGCCTCCTACTGGATTGATACCTTGGTTCTTAAAAACTGAGGGAAATACTTACGCTACTTTGCTGCATCATCCTTTCCTCTTCAAGGGAAAACCAACGCAGTGCTCAAGAGGTAGCAAGAAGATTTCTGGCGCCGTTGCCGGGGAGTCTACGCAAAAGTCAACATACCAAGTACCCATCACAAACCCTTATCTCCCGCATTACATTATTTGCCATTTGCCTCTCGTTTTCCTCTCCCCCACTTCACCCTTGCAATTTTATTCGCCCTCTCCTTTTTGTTCGCCTCTTTTTCGCTTGTTTTTTGTTTGCTCGTGTGTTGGAGTGCTTTCTTGTCACGATGGCTCAAGATAATACCAAATTATGTGACTTTACCAATACCAACAATAATGATTTCCTTAGCACTCTGATTGCTCCACTTACCAATACTGAATCTTGTGAAATCAATGCTATTTTGTTGAATCTTGTCATGAAAGATCAGTTCGCCGACCTTCCTAGTGAAGATGCCGCTACTCATCTAAATAGCTTCGTTGATTTGTGTGATATGCAAAAGAAGAAAGATGTCAATAATGATATTGTTAAATTGAAGCTATTTCCTTTTTCGCTTAGAGATCGTGCTAAAGCTTGGTTTTCGTCTTTGCCTAAAAATAGTATTGATTCTTGGAACAACTGCAAAGATGCTTTTATCTCTAAGTATTTTCCTCCTGCTAAGATCATCTCTCTTAGAAACGATATTATGAATTATAAGCAACTTGATCATGAACAAGTTGCACAAGCTTGGGAGAGGATGAAATTAATGATACGTAATTGCCCTACTCATGGTTTGAATTTGTGGATGATTATACAAAAAATTTATGCCGGATTGAATTTTGGTTCTAGAAATCTTTTAGATTCGGCCGCGGGAGGCACTTTTATGGAAATCACTTTAGGAGAAGCTACTAAACTCCTAGATAATATTATGGTTAATTATTCTCAATGGCACACTGAAAGATCTATTAATAAAAAGGTGCATGCGATAGAAGAAATTAATGTTTTGAGTGGAAAGATGGATGAACTTATGAAATTATTTGCTAGTAAGAGTGTTTCTTCTGATCCTAATGATATGCCCTTGTCTACTTTGATTGAGAATAATAATGAATCTATGGATGTGAATTTTGTTGGTAGGAATAATTTTGGTAACAACGCGTATAGAGGAAACTTTAATCCTAGACCTTATCCTAGTAATCCCTCTAATAATTATGGAAATTCCTACAACAACTCTTGTCGAAATTTTAATAAGATGCCCTCTGAATTTGACAATAGTGTTAAGGAATTTATGAATTCGCAAAAGAATTTCAATGCTTTTCTTGAAGAGAAATTGCTTAAAGTTGATGATTTGGCTAGGAACGTTGATAGAATTTCTCTTGAAATTCATTCTTTAAAGCTTAGATCTATTCCACCTAAGCATGATATCAATGAGTCTCCCAAGGCCATGAAAATTTCCATTGATGAGTGCAAAGAAAGAACCGCTAGGATGCGTGCTATGAAAGATTGCTTTATAAAGCGTGTTCTTCAAATTTCTATGAAAATAAAGATGAAGATCTAAAAGTTATTGATGTGTCCCCTATTAAATCTTTGTTTTGCAATATGAATCTTGATAATGATGGGACTGAATATTATCCACCTTTACCTAGAAGGTGATCCAAAAAATCGGAGTTTTTAGATCTTGATGCTAAAATTGATAAAAGTGGGTTTGAATAAATCAAAACCCTAGATGTTGCTAAACCCACTATTTTGGATTTCAAGGAATTTAATTATGAAAATTGCTCTTTGATTGATTGTATTTCCTTGTTACAATCCGTGCTAAATTCTCCTCATGCTTATAGTCAAAATAAAGCGTTTACTAAACATATCGTTGATGCCTTCTTATGAAGAAAAGCTTGAGTTGGAAGTTTCTAGCCCTAGAAAACTTTATGATGAGTGGGAACCAACTATTAAAATTAAGATTAAGGATCATGAGTTCTATGCTTTGTGTGATTTGGGTGCTAGTGTTTCCGCTATTCCCAAAACTTTGTGCGATTTGCTAGATTTCTGTGATTTTGATGATTGCTCTCTAAACTTGCACCTTGCGGATTCCACTATTAAGAAACCTATGGGAAGAATTAATGATGTTCTTATTGTTGCAAATAGGAATCATGTGCCCGTAGATTTTATTGTTCTTGATATAGATTGCAATCCTTCATGTCCTATTGTTCTTGGTAGACCTTTTCTTAGAACGGTTGGTGCAATTATCGATATGAAGGAAGGGAATATTAGATTCCAATTTCCATTAAAGAAAGGCATGGAACACTTCCCTAGGAAGAAAATAAAATTAAAATATGAATCTATCATGAGATCCACTTATGGATTGCCTACCAAAGATGGCAATACCTAGATCTATCCTTGCTTTTATGCCTAGCTAGAGGCGTTAAACGATAGCGCTTGTTGGGAGGCAACCCAATTTTATTTTTAGTATTTTTCTTTTTGCTTCTGTTTTGGAATAAATCTTTGATCTCGCCTCTGGTTAGATGTGTTTTTATGTTTCAATTAGTGTTTGTGCCAAGTTAAACCTATAGGATCTTCTTGGATGATAGTTATTTGATCTTGCTGTAATTTACAGAAACTTTCTGTTCACGAAAACAATTGTTAAAAATCACGAGAACGTGATAAAATAGTGATTCAAATTGCTGATGATCAATAAACAAATTTTCTAGGTCGTCCTAGTTTTGCTGATTTTTTGGAGTTTCAGAATTTTGCTTTAGTTACAGATTCTACAGACTGTTCTGTTTTTGACAGATTCTGTTTTTCGTGTGTTATTTGCTTATTTTGATGAATCTATTGCTAGTAAAATAGTTTATAAACCATAGAGAAGTTGGAATACAGTAGGTTTAACACCAATATAAATAAATCATGAGTTCATTACAGTACCTCGAAGTGGTCCTTTGTTTTCTTTCGCTAACGGAGCTCACGAGATTTCTGTTGAGTTTTATGTTGTGAAATTTTCAAGTTTTGGGTGAAAGATTTTGATGGATTACGGAACAAGGAGTGGAAAGAGCCTAAGCATGGGGATGCCCATGGCACCCCCAAGATAATCTAAGGACACCAAAAAGCCAAAGCTTGGGGATGCCCCGGAAGGCATCCCCTCTTTCGTCTACTTCCATCGGTAACTTTACTTGGAGCTATATTTTTATTCACCACATGATATGTGTTTTGCTTGGAGCGTCTTGTATGATTTGAGTCTTTGCTTTTTAGTTCACCACAATAATCCTTGCTGTACATACCTTTTTATAGAGCCATACATTATTTGGAATTTGTTAGAATACTCTTTGTGCTTCGCTTATATCTTTTGAGTTATATAGTTTTGCTCTAGTACTTCACTTATATCTTTTAGAGCACGGCGGTGGATTTGTTTTATAAAAACTATTGATCTCTCATGCTTCACTTAGATTATTTTGAGAGTCTTAAATAGCATGGTAATTTGCTTAAATAATCCTAATATTCTAGGTATTCAAGATTAATAAAAAACTTTCTTATGAGTGTTTAATACTAAGAGAAGTTTGATGCTTGATGATTGTTTTGAGATATGGAGGTAATAATATCAAAGTTGTGCTAGTTGAGTAGTTGTGAATTTTAGAAATGCTTGTGTTGAAGTTTGCAAGTCCCGTAGCATGCATGTATGGTAAACGTTATGTAACAAATTTGAAACATGAGGTGTTCTTTGATTGTCCTCCTTATGACTGGCGGCCGGGGACGAGCGATGGTCTTTTCCTACCAATCCATCCCCCTAGGAGCATGCGCGTAGTGCTTGGTTTTTGATGACTTGTAGATTTTTGCAATAAGTATGTGAGTTCTTTATGACTAATGTTGAGTCCGTGGATTATACGCTCTCTCACCCTTCCATCATTGCTAGCCTCTTCGGTACCGTGCATTGCCCTTTCTCACATTGAGAGTTGGTGCAAACTTCGCCGGTGCATCCAAACCCCGTGATATGATACGCTCTTTCATACATAAACCTCCTTTTATCTTCCTCAAAACAACCACCATACCTACCTATTATGGCACTTCCATAGCCATTCCAAGATATATTGCCATGCAACTTTCCACCATTCCGTTTATCATGACACATTCATCATTGTCATATTGCTTAGCATGATCATGTAGTTGACATAGTATTTGTCGCAAAGCCACCTCTCATAATTCTTTCATACATGTCACTCTTGGTTAATGCATATCCCGGTACACCGCCGAAGGCATTCATATAGTCATATTTTGTTCTAGTATCGAGTTGTAACCATTGAGTTGTAAATAAACAGAAGTGTGATGATGATCATTTTCTAGAGCATTGTCCCAAGTGAGGAATAAAAAAAAGAGAAAGGCCATAAAAAAGAGAAGGCCAAAAAAGGAGAGAAAAAAGAGAGAAGGGACAATGCTACTATCCTTTACCACACTTGTGCTTCAAAGTAGCACCATAATCTTCATGATAGAGAGTCTCTTGTTTTGTCACTTTCATATACTAGTGGGAATTTTTCATTATAGAACTTGGCTTGTATATTCCAACAATGGGCCTCCTCAAGTGCCCTAGGTCTTCGTGAGCAAGCAAGTTGGATGCACACCCACTTAGTTTCTTTCTTTGAGCTTTCATACATTTATAGCTCTAGTGCATCCGTTGCATGGCAATCCCTACTCCTTGCATTAACATCAATCGATGGGCATCTCCCTAGCCCATTGATTAGCCTCGTTAATGTGAGACTTTCTCCTTTTTTGTCTTCTCCACATAACCCCCATCATCATATTCTATTCCAACCATAGTGATATGTCCATGGCTTGCGCTCATGTATTGTGTGAAAGTTTATAGGTTTGAGATTACTAAAGTATGAAACCATTGCTTGGCTTGTCATTGGGGTTGTGCATGATGAGAGCATTCTTGTGTGACGAAAATGGAGCATGACTAAACTATATGATTTTGTAGGGATGAACTTTCTTTGGCCATGTTATTTTGAGAAGACATAATTGCTTAGTTAGTATGCTTGAAGTATTATTATTTTTATGTCAATATGAACTTTTATCTTGAATCTTTCAGATCTGAATATTCATACCACAATTAAGAAGAATTACATTGAAATTATGCCAAGTAGCACTCGCATAAAAAATTATCTTTTTTATCATTTACCTACTCGAGGACGAGCAGGAATTAAGCTTGGGGATGCTTGATACGTCTCCAACGTATCTATAATTTTTGATTGCTCCATGCTATATTATCTACCGTTGTGGACAATACTGGGCTTTATTATCCACTTTTATATTATTTTTGGGACTAACCTATTAACCGGAGGCCTAGCCCAGAATTGTTGTTTTTTGCCTATTTCAGAATTTCGCAGAAAAGGAATATCAAACTGGGTCCAAACAGAATGAAACCTTCGGGAACGTGATTTTTAGGAAGATTATGATCCAGGAGACTTGGACCCTACATCAAGAAACAAAAGAGGAGGCCACGAGGTAGGGGGCGCGCCCTCCACCCTCGTGGGGCCCCTGTTGCTCCTCCGACGTACTCCTTCCCCCTATATATACCTACGTACCCCCAAACGATCAGATACGGAGCCAAAAATCTAATTCCACCGCCGCAACCTTCTGTGCCCACGAGATCCCGTCTTGGGGCCTGTTCCGAAGCTCCGCCGGAGGGGGCATCCATCACGGAGGGCTTCTACATCATCAATATAGCCTCTCCAATGAAGTGTGAGTAGTTTACCTCAGACCGTCGGGTCCATAGTTAGTAGCTAGATGGCTTCTTCTCTCTTTTTGGATCTCAATACAATGTTCTCCCCCTCTCTTGTGGAGATCTATTCGATGTAATCTTCTCTTTGTGGTGTGTTTGTTGAGACGGATGAATTGTGGGTTTATGAGCAAGATTATCTATGAACAATATTTGAATCTTCTCTGAATTCTTTTATGTATGATTGGTTATCTTTGCAAGTCTCTTCGAATTATCAGTTTGGTTTGGCCTACTAGATTGATCTTTCTTGCAATGGGAGAAGTGCTTAGCTTTGGGTTCAATTTTGCGATGTCCTTTCCCAGTGACAGTAGGGGCAGCAAGGCACGTATTGTATTGTTGCCATCGAGGATAACAAGATGGGGTTTTTATCATATTGCATGAATTTACCCCTCTACATCATGTCATCTTGCTTAAGGCGTTACTCTGTTTTCATGAACTTAATACTCTAGATGCATGCTGGATAGCGGTCGATGAGTGGAGTAATAGTAGTAGATGTAGGCAGGAGTCAATCTACTTGTCTCGGACGTGATGCCTATATACATGATCATACCTAGATATTCTCATAACTATGCTCAATTCTGTCAATTGCTCAACAGTAATTCGTTCACCCGCCGTAAAATACTTATGCTCTTGAGAGAAGCCACTAGTGAAACCTATGGCCCCCGGGTCTATCTTCATCATATTAATCTTCCAACACTTAGTTATTTCCTTTGCTTTTTACTTTGCTTTTATTTTACTTTGCATCTTTATCACAAAAATACCAAAAATATTATCCTATCATATCTATCAGATCTCACTCTCGTAAGTGACCGTGAAGGGATTGCCAACCCCTTATCGCGTTGGTTGCCAGGAGTTATTTGTTTTGTGTAGATACGAGGGACTCGCCGTATCCTCCTACTGGATTGATACCTTGGTTCTCAAAAACTGAGGGAAATACTTACACTACTTTGCTGCATCATCCTTTCCTCTTCAAGGGAAAACCAACGCAGTGCTCAAGAGGTAGCAACGATGACCAGGAGTAGTTTAGGAGGATCCCAGGCAGGAGGCCTGCGCCTCTTTCGATCTGTATCCCAGTTTGTGCTAGCCTTCTTAAGGCAAAGTTGTTTACTTATGTCTATACTCAGATATTTGTTGCTTTCGCTGACTCGTCTATGATCGAGCACTTGTATTCGAGCCCTCGAGGCCCCTGGCTATTATTATGATGCTTGTATGACTTATTTTATTTTTAGGGTTGTGTTGTGATATCTTCCCGTGGGTCCTTGATCTTGATCGTACATGTTTGCTTGCATGATTAGTGTACGATTGAACTGGGGGCATCACAGTCTCTCTCCTTGATTTGATCGCGGATGGAATTGAAGCGTCTCTTGATGTACTTGGTTCTCTTGTGAAATCTGGATTCGTTTGCCAAGGAAATTGCACCAGTATTATCACAAAAGATTTTCGTTGGACACGATGCACTAGGTATGACACCTAGATGGGATATGAACTCCTTCATCCAGACTCCCTCATTTGCTGCTTTCGAAGCAGCTATGTACTCTACTTCACACGTAGATCCTGCCACGACGCTCTGCTTGGAATTGCACCAACTGACAGCTCTTCAATAAAAATACGTATCCGGTTTGAGACTTAGAGTCATCCGGATCAGTGTCAAAGCTTGCATCGACGTAACCGTGTACGACGAGCTCTTTTTCACCTCCATAAATGAGAAACATATCCTTAGTCCTTTTCAGGTATTTCAGGATGCTCTTGACCGCTGTCCAGTGATCCACTCCTGGATTACTTTGGTACCTCCTTGCTAAACTTATAGCAAGGCACACATCAGGTCTAGTACACAACATTGCATACATGATAGAACCTATGGCTGAAGCATAGGGAATGACTTTCATTTTCTCTCTATCTTCTGCAGTGGTCGGGTTATTGATTCCGACTCAACTTCACACCTTGTAACACAGGCAAGAACCCTTTATTTGCTTGATCCATTTTGAACTTCTTCAAACTTTATCAAGGTATGTGCTTTGTGGAAGTCCAATCAAGCATCTTGATCTATCTCTATAGATCTTGATGCCTAATATATAAGCATCTTCATCCAGGTCTTTCATTAAAAATTCTTATTCAAGTATCCTTTTATGCCATTCAGAAATTCAGTATCATTTCCGATCAACAATATGTCATCCACATATAATATCAGAAATGCTACAGAGCTCGCACTCACTTTCTTGTAAATACAGGCTTCTCCAAAAGTATGTATAAAGCCATATGCTTTGATCACACTATCAAAGCATATATTCCAACTCCGAGAGGCTTGCACCAGTCCATAAATGGATCGCTGGAGCTTGCACACTTTGTTAGCACCTTTTGGATCGACAAAACCTTCTGGTTGCATCATATACAACTCTTCTTTAAGATATCCATTAAGGAATGCAGTTTTGACATCCATTTGCCAAATTTCATAATCATAAAATGCGGCAATTGCTAACATGATTCGGACCGACTTAAGCATCACTATGGGTGAGAAGGTCTCATCGTAGTCAACTCCTTGAACTTGTCGAAAACCTTTCGCAACAAGTCGAGCTTTGTAGACAGTAATTTTATAGTCAGCGTCAGTCTTCTTCTTAAAGATCCATTTATTCTCTATGGCCTGCCGATCATCGGGCAATTCAACCAAAGTCCATACTTTGTTCTCATACATGGATCCCATCTCAGATTTCATGGCCTCAAGCCATTTCACGGAATCTGGGCTCATCATCACTTCCTCATAGTTCGTAGGTTCGTCATGGTCAAGTAACATGACCTCCATAACAGGATTACCATACCACTCTGGTGCGGATCTTACTCTGGTTGACCTACGAGGTTCGGTAGTAAGTTAATCAGAAGTTTCATGATCATCATCATTAGCTTCCTGACTTACTGGTGTAGGAATCACTGGAACTGATTTCTGTGATGAACTACTTTCCAATAAGGGAGCAGGTACAGTTATCTCATCAAGTTCTACTTTCCTCCCACTCACTTCTTTCGAGAGAAACTCCTTCTCTAGAAAGGATCCATTCTTAGCAACGAATATCTTTCCTTCGAATCTGTGATAGAAGGTGTACCCAACAGTCTCCTTTCGGTATCCTATGAAAACACATTTCTACGATTTGGGTTCAAGCTTATCAGGTTGAAGCTTTTTCACATAAGAATCGCAGCCACAAACTTTAAGAAACGACAACTTGGTTTCTTGCCAAACCATAGTTCATATGGTGTCGTCTCAACGGATTTAGATGGTGCCCTATTTAACGTGAATGCAGTCGTCTCTGAAGCATAACCCCAAAACGATAGTAGTAAATTTGTAAGAGACATATCGCACCATATCTAATAAAGTATGATTACGACGTTCGGACACACCATTACGCTGTGGTGTTCTGGGTGGCGTGAGTTGCGAAACTATTCCGCATTGTTTCAAATGAAGACCAAACTCGTAACTCAAATATTCTCCTCCACGATCAGATCGTAGAAACCTTATTTTGTTGTTACGATGATTTTCCACTTCACTCTTCTTTGAACTTTTCAAATGTTTCAGACTTGTGTTTCATCAAGTAGATATACCCATATCTGCTCAAATCATCTGTGAAGGTTAGAAAATAACGATACCCGCCGCAAGCATCAAGACTCATTGGACCGCATACATCAGTATGTATTATTTCCAACATGTGTTGCTCGCTCCATTGTTCCGGAGAACGGAGTCTTAGTCATCTTGCCCATGAGGTATGGTTCGCAAGCATCAAGTGATTCATAATCAAGTGATTCCAAAATACATCAGCATGGAGTTTCTTCATGCGCTTTACACCAATATGACTGTAACAACCTGGAATTTGTCCCTTTTCTTTTTTCTTTTGATTTTTTTGGTTTTTTCTCTATTTTTCTTTTTGAAGTGGTTCTGTGGCCTTGCCACCTGGGAAATCATCCTCATCCCCCCTCCCAAGTGGCTCATCATTCTCAAAACATTGCCAAGATCATGTCACTTCACTCCTTGACCAAACCCTAAAATCTTTTTCTAGGGCATATTCCTTTTTCTATTAAAGGAATAACCCTATTTCCCTAGGTTGTGAAGCAACCTATATTTCTGTCCATCCGAAAATCCCCAAATAATTTTCATAATTCCCTTGGGTCATATATTGCTCAAATATGCCGAAACTTTCCTGTCCTAGCCCAAGAATAATTCCCCAATAATTATTCTTCATTTCTGTCCAGTGTGGCTTTCTGTGAAGGAAGAGCCACCTACCTTTCCTTTTTGGCTCCCAAACTCTTTGGTCATGCTATTCCATCCAAATCATTGCCTCGTGCCAAAATTCAACTTTATTTGCCTAGCCAATCTCCCTCAGCACATTTTTAAACTTTCTGTCAGACAGAAGGCATTGTGAAGGAAGTACTAGCTAGGGTTATCCAAATGAGTTGGAAATTTGCACACTTCTTAATGTTCTCATATCTTTACACTCCTCCAAATTTCGGCTCCATCCCTTGACCTATGTGAGCACATGACCAAATCTTTGATTCTGGCAATATTTTCAGGTTGTGAAGCAAGTGCATTTTATATTGCTTCATTAATTATGAGAAATTACCAGATTGTTCTCCTACCCAGATAACATCTCTCCACCAAATTTGGCACCATTTCATAAGCCAATAGTTCTCCGAAATTATTCCAAGTTTCTGGTCTGTGAGGATGATTGTGAAACAAGTACCACTTTGGCTTGTCCATTTGGTATGGAACTTTTAAAGCATCTTTATATGATCAAATCATCAAGCTTGCCAAATTTCAGCCCAAGTGGCATCACCATGTGAGTGCATCATCCAAATCTCATTTCTGGACCAAAAATGCAGTTGTGAAGCAACTATATTCATTACTGGTCCCAATCTCCTCAAACTCTTCAGGATTATAGTCCTTACTAAGCTAATCACCTCAGACAAATCCATTTGGCCCAATCACTTCCGTGTTGATCACCAGTGCACGTTCAAGTTTACTGCAGTAAACTTCTGACTATGATTACCATTTGACCACTGCATCTTTAACAAAGATACCACCTCAGTTGCAACCTACCCAGGAAGGACTAACCCCCAGACATCGTTTGGCCGACCGTGTGGCACCGTGTGCACCAGTGCACGCGGTGATCACGAGCTTTGGCATGCAATGCGCGCGCTCTGCTGGCGTTGGCCGCGTCCAGGGCATCTTCTAGCTCCGGCCCCTCTCCCTCTCGTCGACTTCGCGCTCATGAGCATGTCTAACAGTTTTACCGCATCGTCGGCGTCCTCATGGCCCATCAAGGCCCATTAACTCCCCGAGGGGTTCCAATAACGCCCCAGGTACTCCGGTAAATGCCCGAACTTATCCGAAACCATTCCGGTTGTAGCGACCCGACCCGAATGGATCAAGTCTCTGTGCTCAGGTGTCATCCCTGGATCAGTAATGCTGACACCACACAAGATTGAAGGATTTATAACAGAGTAGAAATCACACACTTATTACATCGTTGCCCAAAGAGGACTTATTACAATATATATGGCTTAAGGCCATCTAATAACGATAACAGCGAAGACTTGGAAGATAAGTGAGTCCATCAACTCCAGTGCATCATCGAGTATAGAACCACGACCTAAAGCACCTTACTGTAAATGCGAAAAGTGCGCAACATGAAAGTTGCAGCCAAACAATCAACACATGGAATATCCTGGCAATGTAACACATAGAGAGAAATAATGAGTATTGGCTATACTACATGCATATTTGGCTGGTGGAAAAGCTCTATGGTTACAGTTTTTGCATAAAGCCAGTTTTTCCCTACTGCAAAGGAATAAATTTGTTTAACTGTCATGGTGGTTGTGAAACATTGAGAATGGTTGACAGCATCCTCAATCCCAATTAAAAGTACTCATTAAAACCCAACAATATTAATTAGAGTAACATGTTGAGATTCACATGATATTCAAGTACTAGATACTCAAGATGTCCATAACCGGGGACACGGCTAATCATGATTAGTTTATACACTCTGCAGAGGTTTGCGCACTTTTCCCCACAAGACTCGATCGCCTCCGTTTGGTTTCTCGCACTACATGGTGTTTGAGAGACGGATGACCGAGACATAGTCTTTCAGAAGCGTTTGCACCTTACGATGGGTAGACCGTACCACCTATAACCCCTACATCTGCTAGTCTACCACTGTAAGAGTTCACACGACTTAATCAACTATGCCAGAGCCCATAATGGCTTGTGGCTGGACACGGAAGTTACTAGCATGAATGATCTTATGATCCCTTTGAGCACAGGTGGCGGTCCGAAGAAAAACAGGCAAGTCCTGATAGAAACCAGGTGCCTCAATCCACCCAGATGTGTGTTTACGTTGCCACCTTAAATAAACCATTAATTTAACAATCTCACATCTGTCATGGAATACACTCACCCAATCCACGTCTACTAGCATAGCATAGCATAATAAGCAAACGTAGAAGTAACTCCCAAGGTTTCATAAGTAAAACAGGTAATAGGTACTACCTCAATCTACTTCCCATCCCACAATTTATTTAGATCCTAATCATGCAAGTGTTTGAGGATTGATCTAATGCATAGAAAACTAGGTATGAGAAAAGGTATGATCAAATGTTACTTGCCTTGCTGATGATCCGCGAAACCTAGAGATTCGAAGTAACAAGCGGCGCACTCCGGGTGATCTATCGCAGACAAACAACAAGCATACAATAAGTACTCATCTAATGCACCGATAAATCTCGAATAAAAGATCTGACCAGAAAGTTCAACTTAAGAACCCTGGTTGCAAAAAGAATCGAATCAAATAAAGCAACGAAAGTCAAACGACGAAGAAAACAACTCGGTTCTAGCAAGTTGAAACTAAGTCAAATTTTACAGTAGAAAAACTTTGTTTAAGTTGATTAGTCGGAACGACGGTTTCGAGATGAAACTCCAGGCGCTTGAATCACCTGATTCCGATAAACGAGCGAGAAGATAGACTAGAAAGAAAATCGGATCTGAAATCGCTATCAGAAAAATAGCGGAATAAATCCGATGAGAAAGAAAACGACGAGCGGTTGAGCGAGCGGACGTTCATTAACGAAGCAAACCGGTGATCACGTTCGTTAGGACGAACGGTCCGCGAACGCTTGCTAAACAAAACCGGAAAGAAAAACCGGCGAGAAAACCGATCTAGGGTTTAGGAAAGAAAACGAAACAAAAACCGATCTAGAAAACCGGAACGAAACCGAACGAAACCGAACGATTCTGAAAAACTGAACCGAGGAAAAGAAAAGGTGACGCGGCGCGGCTAGTACCTCGAAGAGGCGAGGGGCTCGGCGGCGGCGTTGGGTGGCGGCGGCGGCACTTGGCGGCGGCGGTGTAGGGCGGCGGCGGCACTTGGCGGCGGCGGTGTAGGGCGGCGGCGGCGGTGTAGGGCGGCGGCTTCTGCTGCTGGAGGAGAGGAGAGAGAGGTGTTGGTTTGATGTGTTAGAGGGGGTGCTTGGGTATTTATATTGGGGAGGGAGGTTTTTGCTTGGAGTAGGGACAAGAATTAGAGTAGGATTAGGAATCCTAGGAATAAAACGGAATAACCAAGCGGGTCCAAATCCTACTAGGATTTGTAAAAGAAAAAAAAACCGGGCGGCTCCTGGCTCCTGGTGCGGCAAGGCTAGCGATGGCCTTGGCCTCTGGCCGGCCGGGTTGGCTTAGCGGCTTGGGCCTTTGGCCCAAGCGCTGCTGACTCTCCTTTTTTTAAATCGGTTTCACATGAAAAATACAGAGAAAAAAATCTAAAGGAACTCCAAAATTAATAAAGTAAACTTTCTCCGACTTCTAAAATGAGTGAACAAAATGAACTTTTACTCGGGGCCTAAAATGCAATTTTTGAGAACACGATTTTCCCTAAAGCAAATAAACTCGAGAAAAATCCAAAATTTGATTTATTTATTAAATCTTCATTTTCCTAAATTTTGGGAAAGTCATATTATTCCCTCTCTTATTTTTGATATTGGAAAAATATTTGAAGATAAAATAAATAAATCCAATGATCCTCTTTTCATAGTTTTGAGAGAACTCAAATACGAAAATTTGAAATCTACAACTCTCTCCGAGGGTCCTTGAGTTGCGTGAATTTCTAGGATCAACAAAATGCAAGAAAATATGATATGCATGATGATCTAATGTATAACATTCCAAATTGAAAATTTGGGATGTTACAAACCTACCCCCCTTAAGATGAATCTCGCCCTCGAGATTCGGGTTGGCTAGAAAATAGGTGAGAGTGGTCCTTGAGCAAATCTTCTTCTCTTTCCCAGGTGGCTTCATCCTCAGTGTGGTGGCTCCATTGAACCTTGCAAAACTTGATAACCTTGCTGCGAGTAACTCTGCTGGCATATTCGAGAATCCTGACTGGTTTCTCCTCATGTGTTAAATCATCCTTCAACTGAATTGCTTCAAGTGGCACTGTATCTCTTAGCGGTACTTCCGCCATCTCGGCGTGACATTTCTTCAGCTGAGAAACATGGAACACGTCATGAACTCCTGACAGTCCTTCTGGTAATTCCAGATTATAAGCAACTTCTCCCATGCGTTGCAAGATCCTATATGGTCCAACGAAACGTGGTGCTAACTTTCCTTTAACTCCAAATCGCTTAACTCCTCGTAGTGGGTATACTCTAAGATAAACTCTGTCTCCAACTTCATATTCTATCGCCTTGCATTTTGAATCCGCATAGCTTTTCTGTCTGGACTGGGCTACCTTGAGCCTATCGCGAATCAACTTAACCTTCATTCGCACTCCTTGATCAAATCTGGTCCAAACAAGCGACGGTCTCGACTTTCGTCCCATGATAACGGTGTCCTACACCTCCTTCCATACAAAGCCTCGAAAGGTGCCATCTTCAAGCTGGTTTGGTAATGTTGTTATAAGAAAACTCTGCATCGGCAAGTTATCATCCCAACTAGATCCATAATCTAGTGCACAAGCTCTCAGCATATCCTCCAAAATCTGATTGACTCTCTCGGTCTGTCCATCGGTCTATGGGTGGAAAGCTGTACTGAATTCCAGCCTGGTTCCCAATGTTTCGTGCAACTGATTCCAAAACTTTGAGGTAAATTGGGTTCCCCTATCTGATACGATACTCCTCGGAACTCCGTGCAAACACACAATTCTGGTCATGTATATCTTTGCCAACTTAGCACTGCTGTAGGTAGTCTTGACTGGAATGAAATGAGCTACCTTCGTCAAGCGGTCGACTATAACCCAAATCGAGTCATAGCCTGAACGAGTCTTTGGCAAACCTGTGATGAAATCCATGCCTAGTTTATCCCACTTCCATTCGGGTATTGGCAATGGTTGCAACAATCCTCACCGCTTCGATGTTCGCCTTCACTCTTTGACATACATCACAAACTGCTACATACTCTGCAATATCCTTCTTCATTCCGGTCCACCAGAATGTTTCCTTCAAATCTAAATACATCTTGGTATTTCCTGGGTGAATCGAATAGGGTGAATCATGTGCCTCTTGCAGAATCAACTTCCTGATCTCCGGGTCATTTGGCACATAAACACGGTCCTCAAACCATAGGGTATCGTGCTCATCCTCACGAAATCCCTTAGCTTTTCCTTCGCTCATTTTCTCCTTTATAGAGGCAACTTCCTTATCTGCCTTTTGAGCTTCTCTGATTTTGTCCATCAACGTAGACTGAATCTCCAATGCTGCTACATAGCCTCTCGGAACTATTTCCAAACATAGCTCTCGAAGGTCTTCGGCTAACTCCTTGGGTATTCCTCCCACCGTTAGTGTATTGACGTGGCTCTTACGGCTCAATGCGTGCTGCTACTAACGTTAGCCTTCCGGGGTGATAATGCAATCTCATATCATAATCCTTAATAAGCTCCAACCATCTCCTCTGCCTGAGATTTAATTCCTTCTGCGTGAAGATGTACTTCAAACTCTTGTGATCCGTGTACACCTCACAATGATTTCCAATGAGAAAATGTCTCCATGTCTTCAATGCATGCTGTGGCTGCTAACTCCATATCATGTGTGGCATAATTCAACTCATGAGGCTTAAGCTGTCGTGAAGCATACGAAACAACTCTTCCGTCCTGCATAAGCACTGCTCCAAGTCCTCGACGTGAAGCGTCGCAATACACCTCATAATCCTTGGTCTGATCTGGCAAAATTACTGTTGAGCAATTGACAGAATTGAGCATAGTTATGAGAATATGTAGGTATGATCATGTATATAGGCATCACGTCCGTGACAAGTAGACCGACTCCTGCCTGCATCTACTACTATTACCCCACACATCGACCGATATCCAGCATGCATCTAGAGTATTAAGTTCAAAAGAACAGAGTAACGCTTTAAGTAAGATGACATGATGTAGAGGGATAAACACATGCAATATGATAAAACCCATCTTGTTATCCTCGATGGCAACAATACAATACGTGCCTTGCTGCCCCTGCTGTCACTGGGAAAGGACACTACCAGATTGAACCCAAAGCTACGCACTTCTCCCCTTGCAAGAAAGATCAATCTAGTAGGCCACCAAACTGATAATTCGAAGAGACTTGCAAAGATAACCAATCAAACATAAAAGAATTCAGAGAAGATTCAAAAATTGTTCATAGATAAACCTGATCATAAACCCACAATTCATCGGTCTCAACAAACACACCGCAAAATAAGATTACATCGAATAGATCTCCACGAGAACCATGGAGAACTTTGTATTGAGATCCAAAGAGAGAGAAGAAGCCATCTAGCTAATAACTATGGACCGAAAGGTCTGAGGTAAACTACTCACACATCATCGGAGAGGCTATGGTGTTGATGTAGAAGCCCACCGTGATCGATGCCCCCTCCAAATGAGCTCCTAAAAGGCCCCAAGATGGGATCCACAGTCTGTAAGGTTGCGGTGGTGGAATTAGGTTTTTGGCTCCGTATCTGGTAGTTTGGGGGTACGTAGGTATATATAGGAGGAAGAAGTACGTCGGTGGAGCAACGTGGGCCCCACGAGGGTGGAGGGCGCTCCCAGGGGGTAGGCGTGCCCCCTACCTCGTGCCTTCCTGGTTGCTTTCTTGACGTAGGGTCCAAGTCCTCTGGATCACATTCGTTCCGAAAATCACGTTCCCGAAGGTTTCATTCCGTCTGGACTCCGTTTGATATTCTTTTTCTACGAAACTCTGAAATAGGCAAAAAAACAGCAATTCTGGGCTGGGCCTCCGGTTAATAGGTTAGTCCCAAAAATAATATGAAAGTGTATAATAAAGCCCATCAATGTCCAAAACAGAATATAATATAGCATGGAACAATAAAAAATTATAGATACGTTGGAGACATATCAAGCATCCCCAAGCTTAATTCCTGCTCGTCCTCGAGTAGGTAAATGATAAAAACAAAATTTTAGATGTGGAATGCTACTTAGCATAATTTTCAATGTAATTCTCTTAATTTTGGTATGAATATTCAGATCCGAAAGATTCAAGACAAAAGTTTAATATTGATATTAAAATAATAATACTTCAAGCATACTAACTAAGAAATTATGTCTTCTCAAAATAACATGGCCAAAGAAAGTTATCCCTACAAAATCATATAGTCTCGCTATGCTCTATCTTCACCACACAAAGTATTTAAATCATGCACAACCCCGATGACAAGCCAAGGAATTGTTTCATACTTTTGATGTTCTAAAACATTTTCAATCTTCACGCAATACATGAGCGTGAGCCATGGACATAGCACTATATGTGGAATAGAATGGTGGTTGTGGAGAAGACAAAAAAAGGAGAAGATAGTCTCACATCAACTAGGCGTATCAATGGGCTATGGAGATGCCCATTAATAGATATCAATGTGGGTGAGTAGGGATTGCCATGCAACAGATGCACTAGAGCTATAAGTATATGAAAGCTCAACAAAAGGAACTAAGTGGGTGTGCATCCAACTCGCTTGCTCACGAAGACCTAGGGCATTTTGAGGAAGCCCATCATTGGAATATACAAGCCAAGTTCTATAATGAAAAATTTCCCACTAGTATATGAAAGTGACAACATAGCAGACTCTCTATTATGAAGATCATGGTGCTACTTTGAAGCACAATTGTGGTATAAGGATAGTAACATTGTTCCTTCTCTCTTTTTCTCTCATTTTTTTATTTGGCCCTTTTCTTTTTTTATGGCCACTCTTTTTTTTAATCCGGAGTCTCATCCCGACTTGTGGGGGAATCATAGTCTCCATCATCCTTTCCTCACTTGGGACAATGTTCTAAAAAATGATGATCATCACACTTTTATTTACAACTCAACAATTACAACTCAATACTTGGAACAAAATATGACACTATGTGAATGCCTCTGGCGGTGTACCGGGATACGCAATGAATCAAGAGTGACATGTATGAAAGAATTATGAATGGTGGCTTTGCCACAAATACAATGTCAACTACATGATCTTGCAAAGCAATATGACAATGATGGAGCGTGTCATAATAAACGGAACGGTGGTAAGTTGCATGGAAATATATCTCGGAATGGCTATGTAAATTCCATGATAGGTAGGTATTGTGGCTGTTTTGAGGATGGTATATGGTGGGTGTATGATACCGGCGAAAAGTGCGCGGTATTAGAGAGGCTAGCAATGGTGGAAGGAAGAAAGTGCGTATAATCCATGGACTCAACATTAGTCATAAAGAACTCATATACTTATTGCAAAAATTTACAAGTTATCGAAGCAAAGTATTACGCGCATGCTCTTAGGGGGATAGATTGGTAGGAAAAGACCATCGGTCCTCCCCGTCCGCCACTCATAAGGAAACAATCAATAAATAAATCATGCTCCGACTTTATCACATAATGGTTCACCATACATGCATGCTACGGGAATCACAAACTTTAACACAAGTATTTCTCAAATTCAAAACTACTCAACTAGCATGACTCTAATATCACCATATTCATATCTCAAAACAATTATCAAGTATCAAACTTCTCATAGTATTCAACACACTCATAAGAAAAAAATACTAATCTTGGATGCCTATTACCTTAGGACAAATTTCTCAATTTAAGAAAATTACCATGCTGTTTTGTAGAACTCTCAAAATAATCTAAGTGAACCATGAGAGAACAATAGTTTCTATAAAACAAATCCACCACCGTGCTCTAAAAGATATAAGTGAAGCATGCTACGTCTTGAGCTTGCGTTGGTTTTCCCCAAAGAGGAGAGGATGATGCAGCACAGTAGCGTAAGTATTTCCCTCAGTTTTTGAGAACCAAGGTATCAATCTAGTACGAGGCCACGCGCAAGTCCCTCGTACCTGCACAAAACGATAGCTACTCGCAACCAACGCGATTAGGGGTTGTCAATCCCTTCACGGTCACTTACGAGAGTGAGATCTGATAGAGATAATATTTTTGGTATTTTTGGTATAAAGATGCAAAGTGAAAAGTAAAAAGAAAAGTAAAAACAAAGCAAGTATAAAAGTGATGGAGGTTGATATGATGAGAATAGACCCGGGGGCCATAGGTTTCACTAGTGGCTTCTCTCAAGAGCATAAGTATTCTACGGTGGGTGAACAAATTACTGTTGAGCAATTGACAAAATTGAGCATAGTTATGAGGTTATCTAGGTATGATCATGTATATAGGCATCACGTCCGAGACAAGTAGACCGAAACGATTCTGCATCTACTACTATTACTCCACTCATCCACCGCTATCCAGCATGCATCTAGAGTATTAAATTAAAAACAGAGTAAAGCCTTAAGCAAGATGACATGATGTAGAGGAATAAATTCATGCAATATGATAAATACCCCATCTTGTTATCCTCAATGGCAACAATACAATACGTGCCTTGCAACCCTTTACATCCTTTGGTAAGGACACCGCAAGATTGAACCCAAAGCCATGCACTTCTCCCATTGCAAGAACTACCAATCTAGTTGGCCAAACCAAACGGATAATTCGAAGAGACTTTCAAAGATAACTCAATCATACATAAAAGAATTCATAGAAGATTCAAATATTATTCATAGATAAGCTGGATCATAAACCCACAATTCATCAATCTCAACAAACACACCACAAAAAGAAGATTACATCGAATAGATCTCCACGAGAGAGGGGGAGAACATTGTATTGAGATCCAAAAAGAGAGAAGAAGCCATCTAGCTACTAGCTATGGACCCGAAGGTCTGAAGTAAACTACTCACACTTCATCGGAGGGGCTATGGTGTTGATGTAGAAGCCCTCCGTGGTCGATGCCCCCTCCGGCGGAGCTCCGGAACAGGCCCCAAGATGGGATCTCGTGGATACAGGAAGGTACGGCGGTGGAATTAGGTTTTTGGATCCTATGGGTTGGGAGGGGCGAGAGCCCCTCCGAGATTGGATCTATCTCTCTGTTTCTGCGTTCTGTCCTGGCTCTGTTTCACCGTTTCGCGTATATATGGAGATCCGTAACTCCGATGGGCCTGAAACCTTCGCCGTGATTGTTTTCCGAATATTAGCTTTCTTGCGGCAAAAGAAGAGCATCAACCGCCATACGGAGGGCTCACGAGGGTAGGGGGCGCGCCCAGGGGGGTCAGGCGCGCCCCCCTACCTCGTGACCACCTCGGGCACCGTCTCGCGTGGATTTTTCTTCCGGAATTTTCCATATTTTCTAAAAATAAGCTCCGTCCGTTTTTATCCCATTTGGACTCCGTTTGATATGGATATTCTGCGAAACATAAAACATGCAATAGACAAGAACTGGCACTGGGCACTGGATCAATATGTTAGTCCCAAAAATAGTATAAAAAGTTGCCAAAAAGTATATGGAACTTGTAGAATATTGGCATGGAACAATAAAAAATTATAGATACGACGGAGACGTATCAGCATCCCCAAGCTTAATTCCTGCTCGTCCTCGACTAGGTAAATGATAAAAAAGATAATTTTTGATGTGGAATGCTACCTAGCATAATCTTGATCATGTATCTAATCATGGCATGAATATTAAGACACGAGTGATTCAAAGCAATAGTCTATCCTTTGACATAAAAACAATAATACTTCAAGCATACCAACCAAGCAATTATGTCTTATTGAAATAACATAGCCAAAGAAAGCTCATCCCTACAAAATCATATAGCCTGGCTATGCTCCATCTTCACCACACAAAATATTCACATCATGCACAACCCCGATGACAAGCCAAGCAATTGTTTCATACTTTTGACATTCTCAAACCTTTTCAACTTTCACGCAATACATGAGCGTGAGCCATGGACATAGGACTATATGTGGAGAAGACAAAAAAGGAGAAGGTCTCACGTCGACGCGGCTAATCAACGAGCTATGGAGATGCCCATCAATTGATGTCAATGTGAGGAGTAGGGATTGCCATGCAACGGATGCACTAAGAGCTATAAGTGTATGAAAGCTCAAACTGGAAACTAAGTGGGTGTGCATCCAACTTGCTTGCTCATGAAGACCTCGGGCATTTGAGGAAGCCCATCATCGGAATATACAAGCCAAGTTCTATAATGAAAATTCCCACTAGTATATGAAAGTAATAACTCAAGAGACTCTCTATATGAAGAACATGGTGCTACTTTGAAGCACAAGTGTGGTAAAAGGATAGTAACATAGCTCCTTCTCTCTTTTTCTCTCTTTTTTTTGTTTTTTTGGGCCTTCTCTTTTTTTTGGCCTTTCTTTTTTTTATTTTTTCGTCCGGAGTCTCATCCCGACTTGTGGGGGAATCATAGTCTCCATCATCCTTTCCTCATTGGGGCAATGCTCTAATAATGATGATCATCACACTTTTATTTACTTACAACTCAATATTACAACTCGATATCTAGAACAAATATATGACTCTATATGAATGCCTCCGGCGGTGTACCGGGATGTGCAATGATCTAGCGTAGCAATGACATCAAAAAACCAGACAAGCCATGAAAACATCATGCTAGCTATCTTACGATCATGCAAAGCAATATGACAATCAATGCTCAAGTCATGTATATGATGATGATGGAAGTTGCATGGCAATATATCTCGGAATGGCTATAGAAATGCCATGATAGGTAGGTATGGTGGCTGTTTTGAGGAAGATATAAGGAGGTTTATGTGTGACAGAGCGTATCGTATCACGGGGTTTGGATGCACCGGTGAAGTTTGCACCAACTCTCGAGGTGAGAAAGGGCAATGCACGGTACCGAAGAGGCTAGCAATGATGGAAGGGTGAGAGTGCGTATAATCCATGGACTCAACATTAGTCATAAAGAACTCACATACTTATTGCAAAAATCTATTAGTCATCGAAACAAAGTACTATGCGCATGCTCCTAGGGGGATAGATTGGTAGGAAAAGACCATCGCTCGTCCCCGACCGCCACTCATAAGGAAGGCAATCAATAAACACCTCATGCTCCGACTTCGTTACATAACGGTTCACCATACGTGCATGCTACGGAACTTGCAAACCTCAACACAAGTATTTCTCAATTTCACAATTACTCAACTAGCATGACTCTAATATCACCACTTTATATCGCAAAACTATTGCAAGGAATCAAACATATCATATTCAGCGATCTACAAGTTTTATGTAGGATTTTATGACTGACCATGTGAATGACCAGTTCCTGTCATCTCTCTAAATAGATATAAGTGAAGCAAGAGAGTTTAATTCTTTCTACAAAAGATATGCCCAGGCTCTAAAAAATATAAGTGAAGCAAAAGAGCATTCTACAAATGGCGGTTGTCTACGTAAAGAGAAACAGGCAATCCAAACTTCAAATGATATAAGTGAAGCACATGAAGCATTCTATAAAGCCATACTCAAAAGATTTAAGTGAAGTGCATATAGAATTTTATAAATCTACAAAGGACCATCTCATACCAGCATGGTGCATAAAATAAAAATGAAAACTAAATGCAAAAGACGCTCCAAGACTTGCACATAATGCATGAACGAAACGAATTCGGAAACATATCGATACTTGTTGAAGAAAGAGGGGATGCCTTCCCAGCATCCCCTAGCTTAGACGCTTGAGTCTCCTTGAATATTTACTTGGGGTTCCTCGGGCATCGCCAAGCTTGAGCTCTTGCCTCTCTTCCTTTTCCTCATATCGAGACATCCTCGATTAGACACTACGTCCACACAAAACTTCAACAGAAAACTTGGTAAGATCCGTTAGTATAATAAAGCAAATCACCACTATAAGTACTGTTGAAAATCAATTCAAATTTTGTTTTTGCATTGTGTCTACTGTAATATAACTTTTTCGTGGCCTAATCCACTGATATAAATTGATAGATTCATCAAAACAAGCAAACTATGCATCAAAAACAGAGTCTGTCAAAAACATAAAAGTCTGTAGCAATATGAACATTCACCATACTTTTGATACTTGAAAAATTCTGAAACAATTAGAAAAAATAAACAATTTGTACAGAAAGACAGTGCAAAAAGAATCAGAACCATTTGACGTTCCAGTAAAAAAATAAAATTCACGCACTACAGCCAAAGTTTCTGTCCTGCACCACACAAACCAACAAGCATTGTAAACATCCTAAAGGCAAACCTTGTCACATTATTTTTATAATACAATGGAATTGTACAAGGGGATAATTATTTTTGTTGAAAAGTTTCTGTAATCAAGATTCACAAAGTTGCCGTGAGCATGAACAAAGTTCAAGGAGCTCTCCCACTTCAACAATGCTTGTCTTTCTCACTTTCGCTTTTCTTTTTGAAAAGTTTTGGGTTCCCCTCTTTATTTTTGTTGTTTTTAAACTATATGAAAGCACTCAACAGAAATAAATGACTCTCCAAAACTTCCGGGTTGTCTCCCTGGCAGCGTTTTCTTTAAAGCCATTAAGCTAGGCATTTAGTGCTCAAGTAATGAATCCACCCGGATCCCATGGTATATCAAAGCCAATTTTAATTAACAATGATTTGTAATTTAGTAGTGAGCACAAAGTAACATATATCATGCAACAACGAAGTCTAACTCTCTTCCTATGCATTGGCATGTCATAAAAGAACAATTCATGCACACATAGTAAAGGCCAATGCATAATATAAACAGTTTCTTGCAATTGTAATGTACTGGAAACATAGAGAGGTGGAGATATAGTTCCTCTCTCATAATAATTGCAAGTAGGAGCAGCAAGCACATGCATATTATATCTATCAAAATCATCATGTGCAACGGTAAAAGGCAACCCATCAATATAATCCTTAATAAATGCAAACTTCTCCGGTATAGTGTAGTCGGGAGAATTCAAAAAGATAATAGGACTATCATGTGTGGGTGCGATAGCAACAATTTCATTCATAACATAAGGAACTATAGAAAGTTCATCTCCATAAGCATAATTCATATTGGCATCTTGGCCACAAGCATAGCAAGCATCATCAAAAAGGGATATTTCAAAAGAATCATAGGGATCATAACAGTCATCATAGCAATCATCCTTCTGTAAGCACGAAGGGAAATTAAACAATGTATGAGTTGAAGAGTTACTCTCATTAGAAGGTGAGCACGGGTGATCAATCCGCTCTTCCTCCTTTTGTTCTTCGCTCTCCTCATCATCTTTTTCATCCAATGAGCTCACAGTTTCATCAATTTCTTCTTCCATAGCTTCCTGCAAAGTATTAGTCTTTTCTTGGACAATGGAGACTTTCTCAATAAGTGCATTAATTTCATAACTGTATTTATAATTCTCATAGCAATATTTGAGGATAGCTAAATTTTCAGATATATAAACAGCATCATCAAAGTCCTCAAACTCTTTACACATAGCTTCAATTTCATAAGCACCCATAAAAGCAACAAATTCTTCTATTTGTTCCACATCATAGTAATCATATATACCATTAGCATAAGAAGCTAAGGTTTTATTATCGTTGAATTCACATGAAAAGGGAAGATGTGGATAATTCATCCTAGAGCAACAAGTATAATCATATTCCACGCATAGTTGCCAAGCATACCACTTCAATAAATGAATTTGATCCCATAATAGTTTCCCTTTTTGTGTCAAGCGATAATCCCTAAAGTATTCACGTTGATCCAACGTTACTCCCATTACATAATTGAATGGGGTTTTCTCAGGATTATTAAAGTAGTACATAATATCTTTCACATAACCAACATCGAGGGTTTTAGGAGGTTCCCCATCTCCATGAGTAGCAAGTACACCTAATTTTTTTGGTATTTCGTGTTCCATATCCATAACTAAAGATAGAGAACAACTAAGAACAACGAATAAAAATTACTTAGTGATAAAGCAAACAAGCACACACGAGAATATTCACCCCACGCTATAACTCCCTGGCAACGGCGCCAGAAATCCTTCTTGCTACGTCTTGAGCTTGCGTTGGTTTTCCCCGAAGAGGAGAGGATGATGCAGCACAGTAGCGTAAGTATTTCCCTTAGTTTTTGAGAACCAAGGTATCAATCCAGTAGGAGGCCACGCGCAAGTCCCTCGTACCTGCACAAAACGGTAGCTACTCGCAACCAGCGTGATTAGGGGTTGTCAATCCCTTCACGGTCACTTACGAGAGTGAGATCTGATAGAGATAATATTTTTGGTATTTTTGGTATAAAGATGCAAAGTGAAAAGTAAAAACAAAGCAAGTATAAAAGTGATGGAGGTTGATATGATGAGAATAGACCCGGGGGCCATAGGTTTCACTAGTGGCTTCTCTCAAGAGCATAAGTATTCTACGGTGGGTGAACAAATTACTGTTGAGCAATTGACAGAATTGAGCATAGTTATGAGGTTATCTAGGTATGATCATGTATATAGGCATCACGTCCGAGACAAGTAGACCGAAACGATTCTGCATCTACTACTATTACTCCACTCATCGACCGCTATCCAGCATGCATCTAGAGTATTAAGTTAAAAACAGAGTAACGCCTTAAGCAAGATGACATGATGTAGAGGAATAAATTCATGCAATATGATAAATACCCCATCTTGTTATCCTCGATGGCAAAAATACAATACGTGCCTTGCAACCCTTTACATCCTTTGGGTAAGGACACCGCAAGATTGAACCCAAAGCCATGCACTTCTCCCATTGCAAGAACTACCAATCTAGTTGGCCAAACCAAACGGATAATTCAAAGAGACTTGCAAAGATAACTCAATCATACATAAAAGAATTCAGAGAAGATTCAAATATTATTCATAGATAAGCTGGATCATAAACCCACAATTCATCGATCTCAACAAACACACCACAAAAAGAAGATTACATCGAATAGATCTCCACGAGAGAGGGGGAGAACATTGTATTGAGATCCAAAAAGAGAGAAGAAGCCATCTAGCTACTAGCTATGGACCCGACGGTCTGAAGTAAACTACTCACACTTCATCGGAGGGCTATGGTGTTGATGTAGAAGCCCTCCGTGGTCGATGCCCCCTCCGGCGGAGCTCTGGAACAGGCCCCAATATGGGATCTCGTGGATACAGGACGGTACGGCGGTGGAATTAGGTTTTTGGATCCTATGGCTTGGGAGGGGCGAGAGCCCCTCCGAGATTGGATCTATCTCTTTGTTTCTGCGTTCTGTCCTGGCTCTGTTTCACCGTTTCGCGTATATATGGAGATCCGTAACTCCGATGGGCCTGGAACCTTCGCCGTGATTGTTTTCCGAATATTAGCTTTCTTGCGGCAAAAGAAGAGCATCAACCGCCTCACGGTGGGCTCATGAGGGTAGGGGGCGCGCCCAGGGGGGTCAGGTGCGCCCCCCTACCTCGTGACCACCTCGGGCACCGTCTTGCGTGGATTTTTCTTCCGAAATTTTCCATATTTTCTAAAAATAAGCTCCGTCCGTTTTTATCCCATTTGGACTCCGTTTGATATGAATATTCTGCGAAACATAAAACATGCAATAGATAGGAACTGGCACTGGGCACTGGATCAATATGTTAGTCCCAAAAATAGTATAAAAAGTTGCCAAAAAGTATATGGAAGTTGTAGAATATTGGCATGGAACAATAAAAAATTATAGATACGACGGAGACTTATCAAAGCACTAGAGCAAAAACTATATAACTCAAAAGATATAAGTGAAGCACATAGAGTATTCTAACAATTTCCGAATCATGTGTGTCTCTATCAAAAGGTTTGTACAGCAAGGATGATTGTGGCAAACTAACAAATAAAGACTCAAATAATACAAGACGCTCCAAGCAAAACACATATCATGTGGTGAATAAAAACATAGCTCCAAGTAAATTTACCGATGGAAGTAGACGAAAGAGGGGATGCCTTCCGGGGAATCCCCAAGCTTTGGCTCTTAGGTGTCCTTATATTATCTTGGGGTGCCATGGGTATCCCCAAGCTTAGGCTCTTGCCACTCCTTGTTACATAATCCATCAAATCTTTTACCCAAAACTTGAAAACTTGACAACACAAAACTTAACAGAAAATCTCGTGAGCTCCGTTAGCGAAAGAAAACAAAACACCACTTCAAGGTACTGTAATGAACTCATTCTTTATTTATATTGGTGTTAAACCTACTGTATTACAACTTCTCTATGGTTTATAAACTATTTTACTAGCCATAGATTCATCAAAATAAGCAAACAACACATGAAAAACAGAATCTGTCAAAAAAAAAGAGAACAGTCTGTAGTAATCTGTAACTAACGCAAACTTCTGGAACTCCAAAAAATCTACCAAAATAGGATGACCTAGACAAATTTTTTATTGATCAGCAGCAATTGGAATCAATATTTTATCACGTTCTGGTGATTTTTAATTATTTTGGTGAACAGAAAGTTCCTGGAATTTTCAGCAAGATCAAATAACTATCATGCAAGAAGATCCATAGGTTAAACTTGGCACAAATACTAACTAAAACATAAAAACACATCTAACAAGAGGCTAGATCAAATATTTATTCCTAAATAGAAGCAAAAAGAAAAAAACTAAAAATAAAATTGGGTTGCCTCCCAACATGCGCTATCGTTTAACGCCCCTAGCTAGGCATAATAGCAAGGATAGATCTAGGTATCGTCATAACAATAGGATAGATCATTAAAACTCATTTCATATTCTCTATGTTCAGCAGCAAGTTTTCTTTGAGGCAAGCAAAAGTAATCAAAAGGGCTAAATTTAATGGGACAAAAGTCCCCAAGATCAACTTTAGGAGGTATAGGTTCCTCCTTCGGCCCTTCGTATTGCACAACCAATTCATCATTATAAGCATTCTTTTGACAGAACTTTGTGAGCCTATACTCCAGAGAATATCCTAGCTCATTATTTCGAATAGCCAAATCATTATTAAGTTCAGAAATTTTATCAACTAGAACATTGGTAGGAACCCTTTTTCTAAGATTTTCATTGAAAGCAACATAGTCTAGAGATTGAAAATGCATTACTTCTTCTTGATCAAAGAGGATAGCCTCAATGGGAGGACGGCCAGTGTCCACCCTATAATGCGCAAAGATTTCTTTGGCCTCTTTTATTATAAATCTAAACTCATGAGCCAAAAAGATAGTAGCGGCACGCTTAATAGAAGAATGCTCAATATTAGAAAATTCTAGGAAAATCCTTTGTATGCAAAGATGCATGTGCTTAAATTGTCTTTCAAGTTCAACCACAAGCATGGCGATAGCGTCCGCAAGGCTTCTAGTTCTATGAAGAATAGAACTACCCATAGAAGGCAAAGCACCAACACAAGTAAATAAATCTTGGATAACTCCTTTTCCAATAATATTACCACTACCAATTCAGAATTTTTTGTATGTAAGATAGGGGGTTCTTCAGCAGGAGCATCAAAATTTTCCATGATATTATTATAGTCCATATCGACAATAATTTCCCCAATTTTAGACATAACGGCAGAAAGTGCAAGGGGCAAAAAGAAAGAAGAAGGCGAACGGAAAAGAGAGGGCGAATAAAACGGCAAGGGTGAAGTGGGGGAGAGGAAAACGAGAGGCGAATGGCAAATAATGTAATGCGGGAGATAAGAGTTTGTGATGGGTACTTGGTATGTTGACTTTTGCGTAGACTCCCCGGCAACGGCGCTAGGAATCCTTCTTGCTACCTCTTGAGCACTGCGTTGGTTTTCCCTTGAAGAGGAAAGGGTGATGCAGTAAAGCAGCGTAAGTATTTCCCTCAGTTTTTGAGAACCAAGGTATCAATCCAGTAGGAGGCCACGCACGAGTCCCTCGCAGATACACAAACAAATAAAATCCTCGCAACCAACGCAATAAAGGGGTTGTCAATCCCTTCACGGTCACTTACGAAAGTGAGATCTGATAGATATGATAAGATAATATTTTTGGTATTTTTATGATAAAGACTAAAAAGTAAATAAAGCAAAATAAACAGCAATAGAAATAGCTTGTTGACGGGAGATTAATATGATGGAAAATAGACCCGGGGGCCATAGGTTTCACTAGTGGCTTCTCTCGAAAGCATCAGTATTACGGTGGGTAAACAAATTACTGTTGAGCAATTGACAGAATTGAGCATAGTTATGAGAATATGTAGGTATGATCATGTATATAGGCATCACGTGCGTAACAAGTAGACCGAATCCTGCCTGCATCTACTACTATTACTCCACACATCGACCGCTATCTAGCATGCATCTAGAGTATTAAGTTCAAAAGAACAGAGTAACGCTTTAAGTAAGATGACATGATGTAGAGGGATAAACTCATGTAATATGATATAAACCCAATCTTGTTATCCTCGATGGCACCAATACAATACGTGCCTTGCTGCCCCTGCTGTCACTGGGAAAGGACACCACAAGATTGAACCCAAAGCTAAGCACTTCTCCCATTGCAAGAAAGATCAATCTAGTAGGTCATCAAACTGATAATTCAAAGAGACTTGCAAAGATAACCAATCATACATAAAAGAATTCAGAGAAGATTCAAAAATTGTTCATAGATAAACTTGATCATAAACCCACAATTCATTGGTCTCTACAAACACACCGCAAAAGAAGATTACATCGAATAGATCTCTACGAGAACCGTGGAGAACTTTGTATTGAGATCCAAAGAGAGAGAAGAAGCCATCTAGCTAATAACTATGGACCCGAAGGTCTGAGGTAAACTACTCACACATCATCGGAGAGGCTATGGTTTTGATGTAGAAGCCCTCCGTGATCGATGCCCCCTCTGGCGGAGCTCCGGAAAAGGCCCTAAGATGGGATCTCACGGGTACAGAAGGTTGCAATGGTGGAATTAGGTTTTTGGCTCCGTATCTGGTAGTTTGGGGGTACGTAGGTATATATAGGAGGACGAAGTACGTCGGTGGAGCAACGTGGGCCCCACGAGGGTGGAGGGCGCGCCCAGGGGGTTAGGCGCGCCCCCTACCTCGTGCCTTCCTGGTTGCTTTCTTGACGTACGGTCCAAGTCCTCTGGATCACATTCGTTTTGAAAATCACGTTCGCGAAGGTTTCGTTCCGTTTGGACTCCGTTTCATATTTTTTTTCTACGAAACTCTGAAATAGGCAAAGAACAACAATTCTGTGTTGGGCCTCCGGTTAATAGGTTAGTCCCAAAAATAATATAAAAGTGTATAATAAAGCCCATTAATGTCCAAAACAGAATATAATATAGCATGGAACAATAAAAAATTATAGATACGTTGGAGACATATCAGATTCCCCTCCGGTAACTCTTCGTTCCAGTATTTTTTATATTTTCCAGAAAAAATCTCCGTTGATTTTCAGCGCATTCCGAGAACTTTTATTTCTGCACAAAATCAACACCACGGTAGTTCTGCTGAAAACAACGTCATCCTAGGTTAGTTCTAACCAAATCATACGAAAATCATGTAAAAATATTATAAACATGCATGAATACATAAAAAATTATAGATACGTTGGAGACGTATCAACATCCCCAAGCTTAATTCCTGCTCGCCCTCGAGTAGGTAAATGATAAAAACAGAATTTTTCATGTGGAATCTAACATATTTATCCATATAATCTTCTTTATTGTGGCCAGAATATTCAGATTCAAAATATTCAAGACAAAGTTTAATATTGACAAAAAAACAATAATACTTCAAGCATACTAACCAAGCATGTCTTATCAACATAACATAGCCAAAGAAAGCTTATACCTACAAAATCATCTAGTTTGGCCATGCTTCATTTCCGTCACACAAAATGTTCCCATCATGCACAACCCTAATGACAAGCCAAGCAATTGTTTCATACTTAGCCTTTAGAAACTCTTTCAACTTTCACGCAATATATCAGCGCGAGCCATGGTCATAGCACTATGGGTGCAATAGAATATGATGATGGAGGTTGTGTGAGAAGACAAAAAAAAGTCTCACATTGACGCGGCTAATCAACTGGCTATGGAGATGCCCATCAATTGATGCCAATGCAAGGAGTAGGGATTGCCATGCAACAGATGCACTAGAGCTATAAATATATGAAAGCTCAACAAAAGAAACTAAGTGGGTGTGCATCCAACTTGCTTGCTCACGAAGACCTAGGGCATTTTGAGGAAGCCCATCATTGGAATATACAAGCCAAGTTCTATAATGAAAAATTCCCATTAGTATATGAATGTGACAAAATAAGAGACTCTCTATCATGAAGATCATGGTGCTACTTTGAAACACAAGTGTGAAAAAAGGATAGTAACATTGCCCCTTCTCCCTTTTTCTCTCATTTTTTTATTTGGGCCTTCTCTTTTTTATGGCCTCTTTTTTTTATTTGGGCTTCTTTGGCCTCTTTTTTTTCATCCGGAGTCTCATCCCGACTTGTAGGGGAATCATAGTATCCATCATCCTTTCCTCACATGGGACAATGCTCTAATAATGAAAATCATCACACTTTTATTTATTTACAACTCAAGAATTACAAACCGATACTTAGAACAAAATATGACTCTATGTGAATGCCTCTGGCGGTGTACCGGGATGTGCAATGAATCAAGAGTGACATGTATGAAAGAATTATGAAGGTGGCTTTGCCACAAATATGATGTCAACTACATGATCATGCAAAGAAATATGACAATGATGGAGCGTGTCATAATAAACGAAACGGTGGAAAGTTGCATGGCAATATATCTTGGAATGGCTATGGGAATGCCATAATAGGTAGGTATGGTGGCTGTTTTGAGGAAGATATAAGGAGGCTTATGTGTGATAGAGCGTATCATATCACGGGGTTTGGATGCACCGGCGAAGTTTGCACCAACTCTCGAGGTGAAAAATGGCAATGCACGGTACCGAAGAGGCTAGCAACGATGGAAGGGTGAGAGTGCGTATAATCCATGGACTCAACATTAGTCATAAAGAACTCACATATTTATTGCAAAAATCTACAAGTCATCAAAACCAAGCACTACGCGCATGCTCCTAGGGGGATAGATTGGTAGGAAAATACCATCGCTCGTCCCTGACCGCCACTCATAAGGAAAGCAATCAAAGAACACCTCATGCTTCAAATTTTTCACACAACGTTTAGCATACGTGCATGCTACGGGACTTGCAAACCTCAACACAAGTATGTCTCAATTCCACAATTACTCAACTAGCACGACTCTAATATTACCATCTTTATATCTCAAAACAACTGTCAAGTATCAAACTTCTCATAGTATTTAATGCACTCTATATGAAAGTTTTTATTATACCCACCTTGGATGCCTGTCATATTAGGACTAGTTTAATAACCAAAGCAAATTACCATGTTGTTCTAAAAGACTCTCAAAATAATATAAGTGAAGCATGAGAGATCAACAATTTCTTCAAAATAAAACTACCGCCATGCTCTAAGAAGATATAAGTGAAGCACTAGAGCAAATGACAAACTACTCCAAAAGATATAAGTGAAGCTCAATGAGTAATTGAATAATTATGTAACAATGTGAAGACTCTCTAACACTTAAGAATTTCAGATCTTGGTATTTTATTCAAAAAGCAAGCAAACAAAAGAAAATAAAATGATGCTCCAAGCAAAACACATATCATGTGGTGAATAAAAATATAGCTCCAAGTAAAGTTACCGATGAACAAAGACGAAAGAGGGGATGCCTTCCAGGGCCATCCCCAAGCTTAGGCTCTTGGTTGTCCTTTAATATTACCTTGGTGTGCCTTGGGCATCCCTAAGCTTAGGCTCTTGCCGCTCTGATGTAGGGCAGAACCCTATGTAGACAATCTTTCACGTTTGGAGGGGATCCTACGAGGAGAACACGACGAACAAGCGGAAGAACACGGGGAAAAACACACAAGAGGAACACTAAACCGACAAGTCTCGATCACACAAGGGCCAGATCACCGAACACATAAGGTAGTACAAGATTCAAAATCAACAAAGGAAAGATACACGAGTAGCCGTTCTTCTCCGTGAGGAGGTCTTGATGGGGGTCCACCCTAGAAGGGGGTCTTGAATCCTCTTGGAAGGATCTTCTCCGAGGAGGCGCGATCTCCGAGGAGGCGCGATCTCCGAGGAGAAGGTAACCAAGTGGATGAGCAAAGATCTCACACAAATATGAGCTAATCCTTTGCTAACCCTAACTAGGAGGAGGAGGAGGTCTATTTATAGTCTTAGTGCAAATGGGGGCGAAGTGAACGGGTACAAGGGCTCCAGCCCGCGATCGCGGTCACACAGGTGTCAGACGTCCAGAAGGCGTCGGACGTCCGGGCCTTCGGGACGGTCCGGACGTCCGGAGGCTGTCGGACGTCCGTAAATCCGGCTCGGGTGCTGGTCGGTCCGTCGTCTGGAGACTTCGGTCTTCCGTAGATTTGGCTCTGATCGGTGTGCGCCGGTCGTCCGGAGAGGGCCGGTCGTCCGAGGCTTCGGGAGGGCCCGAACGTCCGTGGATCGTCGGACGTCCGTAGATCCGGTTCGGGCGTGCATCGGTCGGACGTCCGGAGGCTTTGGTCGTCCGTGAGTTTCCATTCGGGTGCCCAGCTGCCGGACGTCCGGAGGGCGTCGGTCGTCCGTGGCCTGGGAGTCGTCGGACGTCCGAACTTGGTCGGACGTCCGATGCCTGTAGCTTCAACAGCTTTTCTTCTTCTTCTTCAACATGCTTGGGGCCCTCGTCGTCTTGGCTCTTGCAAGTAGTTGTTCCTTGGCTCATCTCCACGTACCTGATTACACATAGAGTTTCCGAATGAGGTAGTAGCCATGTCTCGTGAGTAGGAAGAGGGAGTTCGGAGAGGAGCGAGTTCACCTTATCTTCGATAGCCTTAGCTCGGTCTCGAGTCATGGGTACACGTGGTGTTGAGGAAGATGTAGGTGCGTCCATGGGGATGAGTGAGGGATGCTCCGCATCATCTCCCCCCCCCCCCCCTTGAGAGAGATCCGACCTTGGATCAAAAGCTTCATCTCCATGGTATGGTGCGAGGTCCTTGACGTTGAAGATGTCGCTCACATTGTACTTGTCTCGAGGTAGGTCGATCTTGTAGGCGTTGTCATTGTAGCGTGCTAGCACCTTGAAAGGTCCATCGGCTCGAGGAAGAAGCTTGTACTTGCGTTCTTTGGGGAAGCGGTCCTTGCGAAGGTGTAGCCACACTAGATCACCAATGTTGAAGACCATGGGTTGCTTGTTGACGTTGAGCTTGGTCGCTAGTCGTTGTACTTGGCGCTCGATGGTTTGTCTTGTATCCTCATGCATCTTCTTGATGTAGCTTGCCCGTGCACTCGCATCCATGTTGGTGCGCTCTTGTAGAGGAAGAGGTAGAATGTCCAATGGGGACAATGGGTTGAAGCCGTAGATGACCTCGAAGGGTGACTTGTCGGTAGTCGAATGTCTTGCACGGTTGTAGGCGTACTCGGTGATGGGTAGACATGCTTCCCACTCCTTGATGTTCTTCTTGATCAAGACACGAAGTAGAGTGGATAGTGTGCGGTTCGTCACCTCCGTTTGGCCGTCGTTTGAGGATGGTATGCGGATGAGAACAAGAGCTTGATTCCGACCTTGGCGCATAGGGTCTTCCGAAAGTTACTCAAGAACTTGACGTCACGATCGGAGAAGATTGTCTTTGGTACTCCATGGAGTCGCAAGATTTCCCTGCAAAAGGGATTTGCAATGTGTGAAGCATCGTCTATCTTGTTGCAAGGAATGAAATGTGCCATCTTAGAAAATCTATCCACAACAACAAACACGGAATCCTTTCCATTTTGAGTTCTAGGAAAACCAAGTACAAAATCCATGCTAATATCTTCCCAAGGTTGATAAGGAATAGGAAGAGGCATGTAAAGACCATGAGATTGAGCTTTAGGCTTAGCTTTGCGACATGTAGAGCATCGGTTGGTGAAGCGTGAGACGTCGCGGAACATCTTGGGCCAAAAGTAGTTCTTGGAGAGCGTGGAAAATGTCTTGTCGCGTCCAATGTGTCCCATGAGTCCGCCTCCATGAGCCTCTTACAAAAGGAGCAAACGAAGAGAAGACTCGGGAATGCATAGTTTATTAGCTCTCATAAGATAAGCATCCTTGATGTAATATTGTTCCCAAGAAGTATGCGTCAAACACTTAGCAAAAGGAATAGCAAAAGATGGGTCGTTAGCATATAATTCTTTTATGTGCTCAAAGCCAATAACATTCAACTCAAGTTTAGTGACAAGCGTGCATATGCATGAAAGTGCATCTGCAACTACATTTTCCTTACCCTTAATGTACTTGATCACATAAGGAAAAGATTCAATAAACTCACTCCATTTGGCATGCCACTTCTTCAACTTAGTTTGACCTTTTAGGTACTTAAGCGTTTCATGATCGGTATGGATGACAAACTCATGCGGTCTAAGGTAATGTTCCCAAACATGTAGCACACGCACTAAAGCATACAATTCTTTGTCATAGATGGGATAGTTAAGTTGAGCACCGGAGAGTTTTTCACTAAAATAAGCAATGGCTCGTTTTTCTTGCATCAAAACTCTGCCAATTCCGGTACCACTTGCAACACAATGGACCTCAAAATTTTTGTCAAAATTAGGCAAAGCAAGAATCAGAGCATGAGTAAGCAAAGACTTGAGCTCATCAAAAGCGGTGGATTGCAAAGTTCCCCAAACAAAAGGAGTATTCTTCTTAAACAAAGCATGCAAAGGAGCGGCAATTGTGCTAAAATCTTTCACAAAGCGACGATAAAAACCCGCAAGACCAAGAAAGCTACGCACTTGTTGCAAATTGGTGGGTTGGGGCCCAGTTTTAATTGCTTCAATTTTAGATTCATCAACATGGACACCCTTTGAGGATACTACAAAACCCAAGAAAACCACTTTGTCAACACCAAATGTGCATTTTTTCATGTTTGCATAAAGACTTTCCTTGCGAAGGGTTTGCAAAACAGCCCTAACATGATCAAGATGTTCTTTCATGGTTTTGCTAAACACAAGAATATCGTCGAAGTAAACCACAACAAAGACTCCAATATAAGGGCAAACACATGATGCATAAGACGCACGAAAGTACCGGGAGCCTCCGATAGACCCATAGGCATCACTAACTACTCATATAAACCAAATTTGGTTTTGAAAGCAGTTTTCCATTCATCACCCTCTTGTATGCGGATTTGATAATAGCCACTTTTAAGATCAATTTTTGAGAAAAAGTTGGCTCCACTAAGTTCATCAAGCATATCATCTAAGCGAGGAATGGGATGCCTATAGCGAACGGTAATAGCATTTATAGGTCTACAATCGGAACACAAGCGGAAACTTCCATCGGGTTTAGGCACAAGTATAACGGGAACGGCACACGGGCTTAGGCTTTCACGTACATGACCGTTGTCGATGAGTTGTTGTACTTGCCATTGAATCTCCTTGGTTTCTTCGGGATTGACTCGGTATGGAGCTTCGTTTGGGAGAGGTGCTCCGGGGATGAGGTCGATTCGATGCTCAATGCCTCGAAGAGGAGGTAGGCCCGGAGGTAGCTCATCGGGGAAAACATCTTGGAATTCCTGCAAAAGAGATTTAAACACTAAAGGTAGTTCATGAGAGGTGTTAGTTGTTGGCTCTCCATCCTTGCACACAAGGACAAAGTGCATCACACTAGATGGGTTCTCACACACTTCTCTCATCTCACTTTTGGTGGCAAATAGGATGAGGTTTTTCTCTCTAGGCGAAGAGGCGCTCAGGTTTGGCTTGTGGCTCTCACTCACTTTTTGGTGGATCACTTTCTCACTCTTGTCTCTATGATGGGTGGCTTGCTTGTCGGCTATCACTTGACTAGGAGACATAGGTCGTAGCACATATTCCTTCCCTTTCATCTTGAAGCTATAGTGATTGGTGCGCCCGTTGTGGAAGACACCACGGTCGAATTGCCATGGTCGACCAAGAAGGAGGTGGCAAACCGTCATTGGGACCACATCACATTCCAAGGTGTCCTCATATGCACCAATTTTGAAGGAGACTTGGACCGTGTGTTCAACTCGTATAGTGCCGGAGTCAGTTAGCCATTGAACCTTGTAGGGATTCGGGTGCTTCCTCTTGACCAATTGAAGCTTGGAGCATAGTTCTTCACTTGCCAAGTTGTGACAACTTCCTCCATCGATGATGACCTTGACGGACCTTCCGTTGATGCCGGCCTTTGTGTGGAAGATGTGGCATCTTTGGTCGTCTTCTTGTTGATGTTGAAGAGTCAAGACCTTGGAGACAACTAGAGCGGGGCTCGAATCCTCATCACAAAAGACTTGATCATCTTCATCTTTGTTCACTCGCCGGTGCATGGCCACTTGCTCAAGAGCTTCCATCTCCTCATCACTCATTGAGTCATAGGTGCTGTCGTCGTTGAGGATCTTGGTGCGCTTGTTGGTGCACTCATAGGACTTGTGGCCTCGGCCGCCGCAAGTGAAACACTTGAAGGAGCTTGTCTTGATGGTCTCATCGGTCAGAGTAGATGATGAAGCACGCGGCTTGAAGTTGCTTGTTGTAGGAGGAGGACGACTTGAACTTGTCGAATTTTTCTTGTAACTTGACTTGTCGTCGTTGTTTGTAGAAGGTTTGGTTGATGTAGATGTTGGAGGAGGTGTTGAAGCTTGGTTGTTGGAGAAGCCGTAGGTCTTGGACGAGTACTTGGCGTACTTGAAGTCATCTTGCACTTGACGTTCTGCCTTTGTAGCTTGATGCACGAGCTCAATGAGGGTGGAGTATGGTTGGAAGTCAGCGATCTTCTTGATGGGATGATTGAGTCCATTCAAGAAACGTGCCATAGTTTGCTCATCATCTTCCTTCACATTGGCTCGAATCATGGCTATCTCCATTTCCTTGTAGTATTCTTCAACACTCTTTGTTCCTTGCTTGAGGAGTTGGAGTTTCTTGAAGAGGTCGCGGTTGTAGTAGGTTGGCACAAACGTGCTCTCATGACATCTTTCATTTGAGCCCAAGTGGTGATTGGAGGTTCACCTCTTGCTTGTCGCCTCTCAAGTATTTGTTCCCACCATATGAGCACATAGTCTTGGAAATCAAGTGATGCCATAGCGATCTTCTTCTCTTCCTCATAGTTGTGCAAACGAAAGATTTTTGTCGACCTTCAATGCCCATGAGAGGTACTCTTCGGGGTCATTGCTTCCATTGAACTTGGGCATGGTGAATTTGAGCTTTCCATATCGTTGCTCTTCATTGTGTTGTTGGCGATGGTGATGATGACGCCCTTGACGTGGATTGCAATCGTCTTCATGTTGCTCTTGGCGTGGATGAATACCATGATCAACTTGCTCTTGTTGAACTTGAGGTTGAGGCGGAGCTTGACGAGCTTGTGGAGGAGCTTGAGGAACTTGACGTTGTACATGGGGTTGGTAGTTCCTCTCTTGGATTTCTTCTCGAAGGGCTTCCTCTTGATTTCGCCGTTCACGATTGCGGTTGGCGATGGTTCGACTTGATTCTTGAAGGGCATGTTGCACCTCAAGAGCTTGTGCTTCACGTTGTTGTCGTTGGAGACGTTGCGCCTCGGCGTCTTGTTCTTCTTGGTGTAGACGCGCTCGTTCTTCCTCTTGGTGCCGTAGTCGTTGTCGTTCTTGAGCTTGGGCAAAAGCGGCTTGGTTTGATTGAGGACGAGGGACTTGCTCATCGACTTGTTCTTGTGAATGCTTCTCATGTAGCGGGTTGCGAGATGCATGACGGTCTTGACGCGCGGCACGACGAAGAGTGTTCGAAGTAGGTGTACTTGAGTCGTAGAAGGTGTCGTCGGAGTGTCGACTCGAGCGGCTCCGTCTTGAGGATGAAGAAGTGGAATGATGCCGTTTCCTCATCAAGGCGCGGATATCGTCCATTCTTGCATCATTCTCTTGCTTGTGAGCGTCAAACTTGTTGTCGAAGTAGTCTCTTGTACGTTGCTCGGAGAGTCGCAAGTCGGTGGCGAGGTTGTCGATGCGGTCGCTCATTGCTTGTTGCTCTTGGTGCAACGCTCGTTGTGCACCAAAGAGGTGGCTCTTGGTGACGTATGATGACATGTCATCGTCTTGCTCGAGGAAGAGTGGGTTGGTAGAAGTACTTGGCCTATCCATCATCCCAAGCAAAAATGTGAGTGGTAGAAGGAGAAGAACTTATACCAATGTACCTTTGACCGAAGTTGATGATGAATCAAGTTCACTCAAATGCGGACAATGAAATAGCACTATTGGTACCAATCCTTGTCGGTTCTCACACCTACACAAATAAAAGCTTATGGTGGAGCTTGGTGAGGATGGTGGCACACAATTTGATGCAATTGTAAGTGAGCGTCAATAATGTTGGAAAAGGTACACAAATTTGCAAATGCAACAAGTAGACCAAGCAAATAATGGTACACGGAAACACACACGCAAATAGATAAGTGCGATTGTGCAAACCAAAAGTGAGCCAAAATGTGGAATCCATGAAAATGCTCTTGTTGCACAATACTAGAGAGACGCTAGCACGATTGCACAATAGGCGGATACGAAACTTGTGCACAACCTACTAGGCAAAAATGCAACTATCTCTATCACATATATGCTATATGTGTGGTATTTCGGTGCTATGATCCAAGATGATCCAATATGACAATCTTAATGTAGTATGATGCTATGGTTCTTGCTCATAAGCTCTTTGCTTATCTTTCCTCTTTGCTTAAAAGCTTGGGTGGCTCTTTCACTTTTGAGCTCTTTTCTCATGCAAAACTTCACGAACCAAGATAGCAATTGTGTATGCTATGACAACTTTGTGACACACAAATGGATCCCAAGATATGCACCACGGTGGTATGGTATGTATGCTATGGAGTATGATCACTAATGTGCACAAGTCACGTTGCCGGCAATACTCAATGGCTAGTCTCGATGGGTAAGCTACGCAAAAGTAAGGCCATGTGGGTATCAATGCAATTGCAAGGTATGACAAAGATGTCGATGATGTTACCGTCCTTGGTGATGATGCGAACCTTGCGAAGATGAGTCGAGGTGATGATGAAGTCGAACCGTACCTAGATAGCCGAAACACAATAGGACACGGGAACCACAACTCAAAATCTCAAGGACCAAAATGTGGCAAAATCGTCATAGGATGTATTGGGGAGGATGGTGGTGTATGTGGTTTTGGAATATGTGGTGGAAGGTGGGGTGGTGGTGGTGGTTAAACTAAAGAATTTCAGTTTCGTCAGGGTTTCACGGACGTCCGGTTTTTCCGGTTGTCCGGCCGTTCCTGGGGCTCCGGACGTCCGTAAAGCGTCGATCGTTCGGGGGTCGGGGTCAACGCGAGTTGGGCCTGGGCGATTTTGAGGTGGAAGAATTGTTGGAAATATACCCTAGAGGCAATAATAAAATGGTTATTATTATATTTCTTTGTTCATGATACTAGTCTGTTATTCATGCAATAACTGTGTTATCCGGAAATCGTAATACACGTGTGAATACATAGACCACAACATGTCCCTAGTAAGCCTCTAGTTGACTAGCTCGTTGATCAACAGATAGTCATGGTTTCCTGACTATGGACATTGGATGTCATTGATAACGGGATCACACCATTAGGAGAATGATGTGATGGACAAGACCCAATCCTAAGCATAGCTCAAAGATCGTGTAGTTCGTTTAGCTAGAGCTTTTCCAAGTGTCAAGTATCATTTCCTCAGACCATGAGATTGTGCAACTCCCGGATGCCGTAGGAGTGCTTTGGGTGTGCCAAACGTCACAACGTAACTGGGTGACTATAAAGGTACACTACGCGTATCTCCGAAAGTGTCTGCGGGTTGTACGAATCGAGATCGGATTTGTCACTCCGTATGACGGAGAGGTATCTCTGGGCCCACTCGGTAATGCATCATCATAATGAGCTCAATGTGAACAAGTGTCTGGTCACGGGATCATGCATTACGGTACGAGTAAAGTGACTTGCCGGTAACGATATTAAACGAGGTATTGGGATACCGACGATCGAGTCTTAGGCAAGTAACATACCGATTGACAAAGGGAATTGTATACGGGGTTGCTTGAATCCTCGACATCGTGGTTCATCCGATGAGATCATCGACGAGCATGTGGGAGCCAACATGGGTATCCAGATCCCGCTGTTGGTTATTGACCGGAGAGACGTCTCGGTCATGTCTGCATGTCTCCCGAACCCGTAGGGTCTACACACTTAAGGTTCTGTGACGCTAGGGTTGTAGAGATATAAGCATGCAGCAAACTGAAAGTTGTTCAGAGTCCCGGATGAGATCACGAACGTCACAAGGAGTTCTGGAATGGTCCGGAGGTAAAGAATTATATATGGGAAGTCGAGTTTCGTCCATCAGGAAAGTTTCGGGGTCATCGGTATTGTACCGGGACCACCGAAAGGGTCCCGGGGGTCCACCGGGTGGGGCCACCTATCCCGGAGAGCCCCGTGGGCTGAAGTGGGAGGGGAACCAGCCTGGTGGGCTGGTGCGCCCCCTTGGCCCCCTGCGCCTAGGGTTGGGAACCCTAGGGAGGCGCCCCACTGCCTTGGGGGCAAGGCACCCCTTGGCCGCCGCCCCCCTAGGAGATCCCATCTCCTAGGGCCAGCGCCCCCTTGCACTTGGCACCTCCCTTCCCCCTTGTTACACCTCTCCCTCCCGCAGACGCTTGGCGAAGCCCTGCCGGGATCCCTGCTGCATCCACCACCACGCCGTCGTGCTGCTGGATCTTCATCAACCTCTCCTTCCCCTTGCTGGATCAAGAAGGAGGAGACGCCACGCTGACCGTGACGTGTGTTGAACGCGGAGGTGCCGTCCGCTCGGCGCTAGGATCTCCGGTGATTTGGATCACGACGAGTGCGACTCCTCGAACCCCGCTCCTTGAACGCTTCGCCGATCTACAAGGGTATGTAGATGCACTCCTCTCTCTCGTTGCTAGATGAACTCATAGATTGATCTTGGTGAAACCGTAGGAAATTTTTTATTTTCTGCAACGTTCCCCAACAGTGGCATCATGAGCTAGGTCTATGCGTAGTTCTCTTTGCACGAGTAGAACACAATTTGTTGTGGGCGTAGATGTTGTCAACTTCCGTGCCACTACTAGTCTTATTTTGCTTCAGCGGTATTGTGGGATGAAGCGGCCCGGACCGACCTTACACGTACGCTTACGTGAGACAGGTTCCACCGACTGACATGCACTAGTTGCATAAGGTGGCTAGCGGGTGTCTGTCTCTCCCACTTTAGTTGGAGCGGATTCGATGAAAAGGGTCCTTATGAAGGGTAAATAGAAGTTGACAAATCACGTTGTGGCTTTTACGTAGGTAAGAAAACGTTCTTGCTAGAACCCTATTGCAGCCACGTAAAACATGCAACAACAATTAGAGGACGCCTAACTTGTTTTTGCAGCATGTGATTGTGATGTGATATGGCCAAAAGTTGTGATGAATGATGAATGATATATGTGATGTATGAGATCATGTTCTTGTAATAGGAATCACGACTTGCATGTCGATGAGTATGACAAACGACAGGAGCCATAGGAGTTGTCTTAATTATTGTATGACCTGCGTGTCATTGATTCAACGCCATGTACTTACTTTACTTTATTGCTAAACCGTTAGCTATAGTAGTAGAAGTAATAGTTAGCGAGCAACTTCATGGAGACACGATGATGGAGATCATGGTGTCATGCCGGTGACAAAGATGATCATGGAGCCCCGAAGATGGAGATCAAAGGAGCTATATGATATTGTCCATATCATGTCACTACTATTTGATTGCATGTGATGTTTATCATGTTTTTGCATCTTGTTTACTTAGAACGACGATAGTAAATAAGATGATCCCTCACAATAATTTCAAGAAAGTGTTCCCCCTAACTGTGCACCGTTGCGAAGGTTCATTGTTTCGAAGCGCCACGTGATGATCGGGTGTGATATATCCTAACGTTCGAATACAACGGGTGTAAGCCAGATTTACACACGCAATACACTTAGGTTGACTTGACGAGCCTAGCATGTACAGACATGGCCTCGGAACACGGAAGACCGAAAGGTCGAGCATGAGTCGTATAGAAGATACGATAAACATGGAGATGTTCACCGACGTCGACTAGTCCGTCTCACGCGATGATCGGACACGGCCTAGTTGACTCGGATCATGTTTCACTTAGATGACTAGAGGGATGTCTAATCTGAGTGGGAGTTCATTAAATAATTTGATTAGATAAACTTAATTATCATGAACTTAGTCTAAAAATATTTACAATATGTCTTGTAGATCAAATGGCCCATGTTACCCTCAACTTCAACGCGTTCCTAGAGAAAACCAAGCTGAAAGATGATGGCAGCAACTATACGGACTGGGTCCAGAACCTGAGGATCATCCACATAGCTGCCAAGAAAGATTATGTCCTAGAAGCACCGCTAGGTGAAGCACCAATCGAGAGAACCAAGACGTTATGAACGCTTGGCAGTCTCGTCTTGATGATTACTCCCTCGCTCAAAGTCGGCATGCTTTACACCTTAGAACCGGGCTCCAAAAGCGTTTTGAGCAATATGGAGCATATGAGATGTTCAAAGAGCTGAAAATGGTTTTCCAAGCTCATGCCCGAGTCAAGAGATATGAAGTCTCCGACAAGTTCTTCAGCTGTAAGATGGAGGAAAATAGTTCTGTCAGTGAGCACATACTCAAGATGTCTGCGTTGCACAACCGCTTGACTCAGCTGGGAGTTAATCTCCGGATGACGCGTCATTGATAGAATCCTTCGCCGCTTCCACCGAGCTACAAGAGCTTTGTGATGAACTTCAATATGCGAGGGATGGAAAAGACCATTCTGAGGTATATTCAATGCTGAAATCAGCGGAGGTAGAGATCAAATAGGAACATCAAGTGTTGATGGTGAATAAAACCACTAAGTTCAAGAAAGGCAAGGGTAAGAAGAACTTCAAGAAGGACGGCAAGGGAGTTGCCGCGCCCGGTAAGCCTGTTACCGGGAAGAAGTCAAACAATGGACCCAAGCCTGAGACTGAGTGCTTTTATTGCAAGGGAAGTGGTCACTGGAAGCGGAACTGCCCCAAGTACTTAGCGGATAAGAAGGCCGGCAAAATCAAAGGTATATTTGATATACATGTAATTGATGTGTACCTTACCAGTACTCGTAGTAGCTCCTGGGTATTTGATACCGGTGCGGTTGCTCATATTTGTAACTCAAAGCGGGAACTGCGGAATAAGCGGAGACTGGCGAAGGATGAGGTGACGATGCGCGTCGGGAATGGTTCCAAGGTCGATGTGATTGCCGTCGGCACGCTACCTCTACATTTACCTACGGGATTAGTTTTAAACCTCAATAATTGTTATTTAGTACCAGCTTTGAGCATGAACATTGTATCTGGATCTCGTTTAATACGAGATGGCTACTCATTTAAATCCGAGAATAATGGTTGTTCTATTTATATGAGAGATATGTTTTATGGTCATGCCCCGATGGTCAATGGTTTATTCTTAATGAATCTCGAACGTGATGTTACACATATTCATAGTGTGAATACCAAAAGATGTAAAGTTGATAACAATAGTCCCACATACTTGTGGCACTGCCGCCTTGGTCACATTGGTGTCAAGCGCATGAAGAAGCTCCATGCTGATGGACTTTTAGAGTCTCTCGATTATGAATCAATTGACACATGCGAACCATGCCTCATGGGCAAAATTACCAAGACTCCGTTCTCTGGAACAATGGAGCGAGCAACCAACTTACTGGAAATCATACATACTGATGTGTGCGGTTCAATGAGCGTTGAGGCTCACGGAGGATATCGTTATGTTCTCACTCTCACTGACGACTTGAGTAGATATGGGTATGTCTACTTGATGAAACACAAGTCTGAGACCTTTGAAAAGTTCAAGGAATTTCAGAATGAGGTAGAGAATCAACGTGACCGAAAGATAAAGTTCTTACGATCAGATCGTGGGGGAGAATATCTAAGTCACGAATTTGGTACGCACTTAAGGAAATGTGGAATCGTTTCACAACTCACACCGCCTAGAACACCTCAGCATAACGGTGTGTCCGAACGTCGTAATCGAACTTTATTGGATATGGTGCGATCTATGATGTCTCTTACCGATTTACCGCTATCATTTTGGGGATACGCTCTAGAGACAGCTACATTCACTTTAAATAGGGCACTGTCTAAATCTGTTGAGACGACACCGTATGAATTATGGTTTGGCAAGAAACCTAAGCTTTCGTTTCTAAAAGTTTGGGGATGCGATGCTTATGTCAAGACACTTCAACCTGAAAAGCTCGAACCCAAGTCAGAAAAATGCGTCTTCATAGGATACCATAAGGAAACCATTGGGTATACCTTCTACTTAAGATCCGAAGGCAAGATCTTTGTTGCTAAGAACGGGTCCTTTCTGGAGAAAGAGTTTCTCTCAAAAGAATTAAGTGGGAGGAAAGTAGAGCTTGATGAAGTATTACCTCTTGAAATGGTAAGTAGCGTAACTCAGGAAGATGTTCCTGTGGTGCTTGCACCGACAAGAGAGGAGGTTAATGATGATGATCAAGATACTTCGGATCAAGCTCCTACTGAACTTCGAAGGTCCACAAGGACACGTTCCGCACCAGAGTGGTACGGCAACCCTATCTTGGAAATCATGTTGTTAGACAACGGTGAACCTTCTAACTATGAAGAAGCGATGGCGGGCCCAGATTCCAACAAATGGCTTGAAGCCATGCAATCCGAGATAGGATCCATGTATGAAAACAAAGTATGGACTTTGACAGACTTGCCCGATGATCGGCGAGCAATTGAAAATAAATGGATCTTTAAGAAGAAGACGGACGCGGATGGTAATGTTACCATATATAAAGCTCGACTTGTCGCTAAGGGTTATCGACAAGTTCAAGGGATTGACTATGATGAGACTTTCTCTCCCGTAGCAAAGCTGAAGTCCTTCCGAATCATGTTAGCAATTGCCGCATACTATGATTATGAGATATGGCAAATGGACGTCAAAACGGCATTCCTTAACGGTCATCTTAAGGAAGAACTATATATGATGCAGCCGGAAGGTTTTGTCGACCCTGAGAATGCTAACAAGGTATGCAAGCTCCAGCGATCCATTTATGGGCTGGTGCAAGCATCTCAGAGTTGGAACATTCGCTTTGATGAGATGATCAAAGCGTTTGGGTTTATGCAGACTTATGGAGAAGCCTGCGTTTACCAGAAAGTGAGCGGGAGCTATGTAGCATTTCTCATATTATATGTAGATGAAATACTTTTGATGGGAAATGATATAGAACTTTTGGACAGCATTAAGGCCTACTTGAATAAGTGTTTTTCAATGAAGGACCTTGGAGAAGCTGCTTACATATTAGGCATCAAGATCTATAGGGATAGATTAAGACGCCTCATAGGTCTTTCACAAAGCACATACCTTGATAAGATATTGAAGAAGTTCAATATGGATCAGTCCAAGAAAGGGTTCTTGCCTGTATTGCAAGGTGTGAGATTGAGCTCGGCTCAATGCCCGACCACGACACAAGATAAAGAAGAGATGAGTGTCATCCCCTATGCCTCAGCCATAGGGTCTATTATGTATGCCATGCTGTGTACCAGACCTGATGTAAACCTTGCCGTAAGTTTGGTAGGAAGGTACCAAAGTAATCCCGGCAAGGAACACTGGACAGCGGTCAAGAACATCCTAAAGTACATGAAAAGGACTAAGGATATGTTTCTCGTTTATGGAGGTGACGAAGAGCTCATCGTAAAGGGTTACGTCGACGCTAGCTTCTACATAGATCTGGATGACTCTAAGTCACAGACCGGATACATGTGTATTTTGAATGGTGGGGCAGTAAGCTGGTGCAGTTGCAAGCAAAGCATCGTGGCAGGATCTACATGTGAAGCAGAGTACATGGCAGCCTCGGAGGCAGCGCATGAAGCAATATGGGTGAAGGAGTTCATCACCGACCTAGGAGTCATACCCAATGCGTCGGGGCTGATCGCACTCTTCTGTGACAACACTGGAGCTATTGGACTTGCCAAGGAGCCCAGGTTTCACAAGAAGACCAGGCACATCAAGCGTCGCTTCAACTCCATACGTGAAAATGTTCAAGATGGAGACATGGATATTTGTAAAGTACATACGGATCTGAATGTAGCAGATTCGTTGACTAAACCTCTCCCTAGAGCAAAACATGATCAACACAAGAACGCTATGGGTGTTCGATTCATCACAATGTAACTAGAATATTGACTCTAGTGCAAGTGGGAGACTGTTGGAAATATGCCCTAGAGGCAATAATAAAATGGTTATTATTATATTTTTTTGTTCATGATAATAGTCTGTTAGTCATGCTATAACTGTGTTATCCGGAAATGGTAATACAGTGTGAATACATAGACCACAACATGTCCCTAGTAAGCCTCTAGTTGACTAGCTCGTTGATCAACAGATAGTCATGGTTTCCTGACTATGGACATTGGATGTCATTGATAACATGATCACATCATTAGGAGAATGATGTGATGGACAAGACCCAATCCTAAGCATAGCTCAAAGATCGTGTAGTTCGTTTAGCTAGAGCTTTTCCAAGTGTCAAGTATCATTTCCTTAGACCATGAGATTGTGCAACTCCCGGATGCCGTACGAGTGGTTTGGGTGTGCCAAACGTCACAACATAACTGGGTGACTATAAAGGTACACTACGGGTATCTCCGAAAGTGTCTGTTGGGTTGGCACGAATCGAGACTGGGATTTGTCACTCCGTATGACGGAGAGGTATCTCTGGGACCACTCGGTAATGCATCATCATAATGAGCTCAATGTGACCAAGTTTCTGGTCACGAGATCATGCATTACGGTACGAGTAAAGTGACTTGCCGGTAACGAGATTAAACAAGGTATTGGGATACCGACGATCGAGTCTCGGGCAAGTAACGTACCGATTGACAAAGGGAATTGTATACGGGTTGCTTGAATCCTTGACATCGTGGTTCATCCGATGAGATCATCGAGGAGCATGTGGGAGCCAACATGGGTATCCAGATCCCGCTGTTGGTTATTGACCGGAGAGGCGTCTCGGTCATGTCTGCATGTCTCCCGAACCCGTAGGGTCTACACACTTAAGGTTCGGTGACGCTTGGGTTGTAGAGATATAAGTATGCAGCAAACCGAAAGTTGTTTAGAGTCCCGATGAGATCCCGGACATCACGAGGAGTTCCGGAATGGTCCGGAGGTAAAGAATTATATATGGGAAGTCGAGTTTCGGCCATCGGGAAAGTTTTGGGGTCACCGGTATTGTACCGGGACCATCGGAAGGGTCCCGGGGGTCCACCGGGTGGGGCCACCTATCCCGGAGGGCCCCGTGGGATGAAGTGGGAGGGGAACCAGCCCCTGGTGGGATGGTGCGCCCCCTTGGGCCCCCTGCGCCTAGGGTTGGGAACCCTAGGGGAGGGGGCGCCTCCACTTGCCTTGGGGGGCAAGGCACCCCCTTGGCCGCCGCCCCCCCTAGGAGATCCCATCTCCTAGGGCCGGCGCCCCCCTGGGGAACCTATATATAGAGGGGGGAGGGAGGGCAGCCGCATCCTTGCACTTGGCGCCTCCCTTCCCCCTTGCTACACCTCTCCCTCCCGCAGACGCTTGGTGAAGCCTGCCGGATCCTCGCTGATCCACCACCACGCCGTCAGGTTGCTGGATCTTCATCAACCTCTCCTTCGACCTTGCTGGATCAAGAAGGAGGAGACGCCACGCTGACCGTGCGTGTGTTGAACGCGGAGGTGCCGTCCGCTCGGCGCTAGGAACTCCGGTGATTTGGATCACGACGAGTACGACTCCCTCAACCCCGCTCCTTGAACGCCTCCGCCGATCTACAAGGGTATGTAGATGCACTCTCTCTCGTTGCTATATGAACTCATAGATTGATCTTGGTGAAACCGTAGGAAATTTTTTATTTTCTGCAACGTTCCCCGACAAGAATATGGTGAGGTCAAAATTGAGCGGATTGATGGATGGAAAAGGGTGGGGAGGGTCGGAAAAGCTAGATCCACACGTAGCAACTCAAATCCATGGGACAAATCCAACAAAATCTCAACTCACCAACAAACTACAAAAAAAAATTGGGGCTATTTTTGGTGGGGAATTTTCGGATTTAGGACAAAAACAACAAAATCAAGCTAGAAAACACGGGGTAGGGGCTCCAAAAACGTGATCAACGTGGCTCATGATACCAAGATGATGTAGGGCGGAACCCTATGTAGACGATCTTTCACGTTTGGAGGGGATCCTACGAGGAGAACATGACGAACAAGCGGAAGAACACGGGGAAAAACACACAAGAGGAACACTAAACCAACAAGTCTCGATCACACAAGGGCTAGATCACCGGACACATAAGGTAGTACAAGATTCAAAATCAACAAAGGAAAGATATAAGAGTAGCCGTTCTTCTCCGTGAGGAGGTCTTGATGGGGGTCCACCCTAGAAGGGGGTCTTGAATCCTCTTGGAAGGATCTCCTCCGAGGAGGCGCGATCTCCGAGGAGAAGGTAACCAAGTGGATGAGCAAACCTCTCACACAAATATGAGATAATCCTTTGCTAACCCTAACTAGGAGGAGGAGGAGGTCTATTTATAGTCTTAGTGCAAATGGGGGAGAAGTGAACAGGTACAAGGGCTCCAGCCCGCGATCGCGGTCACACAGGTGTCGGACGTCCGGAAGGCATCGGACGTCCGGGGCTTCGGGACGGTCCGGACGTCCGGAGGCTGTCGGACGTCCGTAAATCTGGCTTGGGTGCTGGTCGGTCGGTCATCCGGAGACTTCGGTCTTTCGTAGATTTGGCTCTGATCGGTGTGCGCCGGTCGTACGGAGAGGGCCGGTCGTCCGGGGCTTCGGGAGGGCCTGGACGTCCGTGGTGTTGGGGAACGTTGCAGAAAATAAAACTTTTCCTACGGTTTCACCAAGATCCATCTATGAGTTCATCTAGCAACGAGTGATAGGAGTGCATCTACATACCTTTGTCGATCGCGAGCGGAAGCGTTCAAGAGAACGGGGTTGAGGGAGTCGTACTCGTCGTGATCCAAATCACCGATGACCAAGTGTCGAACGGACAGCACCTCCGCATTCAACACACGTACGGAGCGGATGACGTCTCCCGCACCTTGATCTAGCAAGGAGGAGGGAGAGGTTGAGGAAGAAGGCTCCAACAGCAGCACGACGGCGTGGTGGTGATGGAGTGGCAGCCCTCGGCAGGCTTCGCCAAGCACACGCGGAGGAGGAGAGGTGTCGGGAGGGCTGCGCCTTGGATTGTGTGTGCAGCCTCCCTCGCCTCTATTTATAGGGAAGGGGAAGGGCGGCCCCCTAGATGAGATCTAGAGGGGGGCGGCGACCAAGGGAGGAGGGCTTGCCCCCAAGCAAGGCGCCCCACTAGGGTTCCCCCAAACCCTAGGCGCATGGGCCCTAGGGGGTTGTGGCGCCCCAGCCCACTTGGGCTAGTTCCCTTCTCCATACAGCCCATAAGGTCCTCCGGAAGAGGTGGCCACTCCCGGTGGACCCCCGGAAACCCTCCGTGGCCCCGGACAATACCGATATGCCCTCAAACTTTCCGTGACCGTATGACAACTTCCCATATATAAATCTTTACCTCCGACCATTCCAGAACTCCTCGTGACGTCCGAGATCTTATCCGGACTCAACAACATTCGTAATCACATACAAGTCTTCCTAATAACCCTAGCGCCACCGAACCTTATGTGTAGACCCTACGGGTTCGGGAATCATGCGACATGACCGAGACAGCTCTCCGCCAATAACCAACAGCGGATCTGGATACCCATGTTGGCTCCTACATGTTCCACGATGATCTCATCGGATGAACCACGATGTCGAGGATTCAAGCAACCCCGTATACAATTCCCTTTGTCAATCGGTATAGTTACTTGCCCGAGATTCGATCGTCGGTATCCCAATACCTCGCTCAATCTCGCTACCGCAAGTCACTTTACTCGCATCAGAATACATGATCTCGTGACCAAACACTTGGTCACTTTGAGCTCATTATGATGATGCATTACCGAGTGGGCCCAGTGGTACCTCTCCGTAATACGGAGTGACAAATCCTACCATGATCCGTGACAACCCAATGACATTTTCGGAGATACCAGTAGTGCACCTTTATAGTCACCCATTACGCCAGTGATGTTTGGTACACCCAAAGCACTCCTACGGTATCCGGGAGTTACACGATCTCATGGTCTAAGGAAAAGATACTTGACATTGGAAAAGCTCTAGCAAAACGAACTACACGATCTTGTGCTATGCTTAGGATTGTCTTGTCCATCACATCATTCTCCTAATGATGTGATACCGCTATCAATGACATCCAATGTCCATAGTCGTGAAACCATGACTATCTATTGATCAACGAGCTAGTCAACTAGAGGCTCACTAGGGACATGTTGTAGTCTATGTATTCACACGTGTATTACGATTTCCGGATAATACAATTATAGCATGAATAAAAGACAATTATCATGAACAAGAAATACAATAATAATCCTTTTATTATTGCCTCTAGGGCATATTTCCAACAGTCTCCCACTTGCACTAGAGTCAATAATCTAGTTACATTGTGATGAATCGAACACCCATAGAGTTCTGGTGTTGATCATGTTTTGCTCGCGGAAGAGGTTTAGTCAACGGATCTGCGACATTCAGATCTGTATGCACTTTGCAAATTTCTATGTCTCCATATTGAACATTTTCACGAATGGAGTTGAAGCGACGCTTGATGTGCCTCGTCTTCTTGTGAAACCTGGGCTCCTTGGCAAGTGCAATAGCTCCAGTGTTGTCACAGAAGAGTTTGATCGGCCCCGACGCATTGGGTATAACTCCTAGGTCGGTGATGAACTCCTTCACCCAAATTGCTTCATGCGATGCCTCCAAGGCTGCCATGTACTCCGCTTCACATGTAGATCCCGCCACGACGCTCGCTTGCAGCTGCACCAGCCATCGCTCCACCATTCAACATATACACGTATCCGGTTTATGACTTAGAGTCATCAGATCTGTGTCGGGCTAGCGCCGACGTAACCCTTTACGACGAGCTCTTCGTCACCTCCATAAACGAGAAACATGTCCTTAGTCCTTTTCAGTACTTCAGGATATTCTTGACCGCTGTCCAAAGGTTCCTTGCCGGATTACTTTGGTACCTTCCTACCAAACTTATGGCAAGGTTTACATCAGGTCCTGTACACAGCATGGCATACATAATAGATCCTATGGCTGAAGCATAGGGATGACACTCATCTCTTCTTTATCTTCTGCATGGGTCGGGCATTGAGCCGAGCTCAATTTCACACCTTGTAATACAGGCAAGAACCCTTTCTTGGACTGATCCATTTTGAACTTCTTCAATATCTTATCAAGGTATGTGCTTTGTGAAAGACCTATGAGGCGCCTCGCTCTATCTCTATAGATCTTGATGCCTAATATATAAGCAGCTTCTCCAAGGTCCTTCATTGAAAACTCTTATTCAAGTAGGCCTTAATGCTGTCCAAAAGTTCTATATCATTTCCCATCAAAAGTATGTCATCTACATATAATATGAGAAATGCTACAGAGCTCCCAATCACTTTCTTGTAAACGCAGGCTTCTCCATAAGTCTGCATAAACCCAAACGCTTTGATCATCTCATCAAAGCAAATAATCCAACTACGAGATGCTTGCACGAGCCCATAAATGGATCGCTGGAGCTAGCATACCTTGTTAGCATTCTTAGGGTCGACAAAACCTTCCGGCTGTATCATATACAGTTCTTCCTTAAGATAGCCGTTAAGGAATGCCGTTTTGACGTCCATTTTCCATATCTCATAATCATAGTATGCGGAAATTGCTAACATGATTCGGACGGACTTCAGCTTCGCTACGGGAGAGAAAGTCTCATCGTAGTCAACCCCTTGAACTTGCCGATAACCTTTAGCGACAAGTCGAGCTTTATAGATGGTAACATTACCATCCGCGTCGGGCAAGTCTGTCAAAGTCCATACTTTGTTTTCATACATGGATCCTATCTCGGATTGCATGGCTTCAAGCCATTTGTTGGAATCTGGGCCCATCATCGCTTCTTCATAGTTCGAAGGTTCACCGTTGTCTAACAACATGATTTCCAGGACAGGGTTGCCATACCATTCTGGTGTGGAACGTGTCCTTGTGGACCTCACGAAGTTCAAGAGCAACTTGATCCAAGTACCTTGATCATCATCATTATTTTCCTCTCCAATGGTGTAGGCACCACATGAACATTTTCCCGAGCTGCACTACTTTCCGGTTCAAGAGGTAGTACTTCATCGAAGTTCTACTTTCCTCCCACTTACTCCTTTCGAGAGAAATTCTTTTTCCGAAAGGATCCGTTTTGGCAACAAAGATCTTGCCTTCGGATCTGAGGTAGAAGGTATACCCAATGGTTTCCTTAGGGTATCCTATGAAGACGCATTTTTCCGACTTGGGTTCCAGCTTTTCAGGTTGAAGTTTCTTGACATAAGCATCGCATCCCCAAACTTTTAGAAACGACAGCTTAGGTTTCTTCCCAAACCATAATTCATACGGTGTCGTCTCAACGGATTTAGACGGTGCCCTATTTAAAGTGAATGTAGCTGTCTCTAGAGCGTATCCCAAAATGATAGCGGTAAATCAGTTAGAGACATCATAGATCACACCATATCCAATAGAGTGCGATTACGAAGTTCGGACACACCATTACACTGAGGTGTTCCAGTGGCGTGAGTTGTGAAACGATTCCACATTTCCTTAAGTGTGTACCAAATTCTTGACTTAAATATTCTCCTCCATGATCTGATCGTAAGAACTTTATTTTTCGGTCACGTTGATTCTCTACCTCATTCTGAAATTCCTTGAACTTTTCAAAGGTCTCAGACTTGTGTTTCATCTAGTAGACATACCCATATCTACTCAAGTCATCAGTGAGAGTGAGAACATAACGATATCCTCCGCGAGCCTCAACGCTCATTGGACCGCACACATCGGTATGTATGATTTCCAGTAAGGTGGTTGCTCGCTCTATTGTTCCGGAGAACGGAGTCTTGGTCATTTTGCCCATAAGGCATGGTTCGCATGTGTCAAATGATTCATAATCGAGAGACTCTAAAAGTCCATCAGCATGGAGCTTCTTCATGCGCTTGACACCAATGTGACCAAGGCGGCAGTGCCACAAGTATGTGGGACTATCGTTATCAACTTTACATCTTTTGGTATTCACACTATGAATATGTGTAACATCACGTTCGAGATTCATTAAGAATAAACCATTGACCATCGGAGCATGACCATAAAACATATCTCTCATATAAATAGAACAACCATTATTCTCGGATTTAAATGAGTAGCCATCTCAGATTAAACGAGATCCTGATACAATGTTCATGCTCAAACTTGGCACTAAATAACAATTATTGAGGTTTAAAACTAATCCCGTAGGTAAATGTAGAGGTAGCGTGCGACGGCGATCACATCGACCTTGGAACCATTCCCGACGCAAGATCATCACCTCGCCCTTCGCCAGCCTCGGCTTTATTCCGCAGCTCTGCTGTGAGTTACAAATATGAGCAACGGCAACGGTATCAAATACCCAGGAGTTACTACGAGTAATGGTAAGGTACACATCAATTACATGTATATCAAATATACCTTTAGTGTTGCCGGCCTTATTGTCTGCTAAGTATTTGGGGCAGTTCCGCTTCCACTGACCCTTCCCTTTGCAATAAAAGCACTCAGTCTCGTGCTTGGGTCCATTCTTTGACTTCTTCCGGCAACTGGCTTACAGGGCGCAGCAACATCCTTGCCGTCCTTCTTGAAGTTCTTCTTACCCTTGCCCTTCTTGAACTTAGTGGTTTTATTGACCATCAACACTTGATGTTCCTTCTTGATTTCTATCTCTGCTGACTTCAGCATTGAAAATACTTCAGAATAGTTTTCACCATCCCCGTGCATATTGTAGTTCATCACAAATCTCTTGTAGCTTGGTGGGAGCGATCAAGGATTCTGTCAATGACCGCCTCGTCCGGGAGGTTAATGTCCAGCTGGGACAAAGCGGTTTTGCAACCCACATTTTGAGTATGTGCTCACCGATGAACTATTTTCCTCCGCCTTACAACTATAGAACTTGTCGGAGACTTCATATCTCTCGACCGGGCATGATCTTGGAAAACCATTTTAGCTCCTCGAACATCTCATATGCTCCGTGTTTCTCAAAACGCTTTTGGAGCCCGTTTCTAAGCTGTAAAGCATGCCGCATCGAACGAGGGAGTAATCATCAAGACGAGACTGCCAAGCGTTCATAACGCCTTGGTTCTCTCGATGGGTGCTTCACCTAGCGGTGCTTCTAGGACATATTGTTTCTTGGCTGCTATGAGGATGATCTCGTGTTCCGGACCCAGTCCGAATAGTTGTTGCCATCATCTTTCAGCTTGGTTTTCTAGGAACGCGTTGAAGTTCATGTTGACATGAGCGTTGGCCATTTGATCTACAAGACATTTTTGCAAAGATTTTAGACTAAGTTCATGATAATTAAGTTCATCTAATTAAATTATTTAATGAACTCCCACTCAGATTTGACATCCCTCTAGTCATCTAAGTGTTACATGATCCGAGTCGACTAGGCCGTGTCCGATCATCACGTGAGACGGACTAGTCATCATCGGTGAACATCTCCATGTTGATCGTATCTTCCGTATGACTCATGTTCGACCTTTCGGTCTCTTGTGTTACGAGGCCATGTCTGTACATGCTAGGCTCGTCAAGTTAACCTAAGTGTTTTGCTTGTGTAAAACTGTCTTACACCCGTTGTATGTGAACGTAGGAATCTATCACACCCGATCATCACGTGGTGCTTCGAAACGACGAACTTTAGCAACGGCGCACAGTTAGGGAGAACACTTTCTTGAAATTATTATAAGGGATCATCTTATTTACTACCGTCGCTCTAAGTAAACAAGATGCATAAACATAATAAACATCACATGCAATTATATAGTAGTGACATGATATGGCCAATATCATATAGCTCCTTTGATCTCCATCTTCGGGGCTCCATGATCATCTTGTCACCGGCATGACACCATGATCTCCATCATCATGATCTCCATCATCGTGTCTCCATGAAGTTGCTCGCCAACTATTACTTCTACTACTATAGCTAACGGTTTAGCAATAAAGCAAAGTAAATACATGGCGTTGAATCAATGACACGCAGGTCATACAATAATTAAGACAACTCCTATGGCTCCTGCCGGTTGTCATACTCATCGACATGCAAGTCGTGATTCCTATTACAAGAACATGATCTCATACATCACAATATATCATTCATCATTCATCACAACTTTTGGCCATATCACATCACAAGGCAATTGCTGCAAAAACAAGTTAGACGTCCTCTAATTGTTGTTGCATCTCTTACGTGGCTGCAATAGGGTTCTAGCAAGAACGTTTTCTTCCCTACGAAAAAGCCACAACGTGGTTTGTCAACTTCTATTTACCGTTCATAAGGTCCCTTTTCATCGAATCTGCTCCAACTAAAGTGGGAGAGACAGACACCCGCTAGCCACCTTATGCAACTAGTGCATGTCAGTCGGTGGAACCTGTCTCACGTAAGCGTACGTGTAAGGTCGGTCCGGGCCGCTTCATCCCACAATACCGCTGAAGCAAAATAAGACTAGTAGCGGCAAGAAAGTTGACAACATCTACGCCCACAACAAATTGTGTTCTACTCGTGCAAAGAGAACTATGCATAGACCTAGCTCATGATGCCACTGTTGGGGAACGTTGCAGAAAATAAAAATTTTCCTACGGTTTCACCAAGATCCATCTATGAGTTCATCTAGCAACGACTGATAGGAGTGCATCTACATACCTTTGTAGATCGCGAGCGGAAGCGTTCAAGAGAACGGGGTTGAGGGAGTCGTACTCGTCGTGATCCAAATCACCGATGACCAAGTGCTGAACGGACAACACCTCCGCGTTCAACACACGTACGGAGAGGATGACGTCTCCCGCACCTTGATCCAGCAAGGAGGAGGGAGAGGTTGAGGAAGAAGGCTCCAACAGCAGCACAACGACGTGGTGGTGATGGAGTGGCAGTTCTCCGGCAGGGCTTCGCCAAGCACACGCGGAGGAGGAGAGGTGTTGGGGAGGGGAGGGGCTGCGCCTTGGATTGTGTGTGAAGCCCTCCCCTCGCCCCTCTATTTATAGGGGAAGGGGGAAGGGGGCCGGCCCCCTCTAGATGAGATCTAGAGGGGGGGCAAGGGGAGGAGGGCTTGCCCCCCAAGCAAGGGGGCGTCCCCTCTAGGGTTCCCCCCAAACCCTAGGCGCATGGGCCCTAGGGGGTTGTGGCGCCCCAGCCCACTTGGGCTGGTTCCCTTCTCCATACAGCCCATAAGGTCCTCCGGAAGAGGTGGCCCCTCCCGGTGGACCCTCGGAACCCCTCCGGTGGCCCCGGTACAATACCGATATGCCCCCGAAACTTTCCGGTGATCGTATGACAACTTCCCATATATAAATCTTTACCTCCGGACCATTCCGGAACTCCTCATGACGTCCGGGATCTTATCCGGGACTCCGAACAACATTTGGTAATCACATACAAGTCTTCCTAATAACCCTAGCGTCACCGAACCTTAAGTGTGTAGACCCTACGGGTTCGGGAATCATGCAGACATGACCGAGACAGCTCTCCGGCCAATAACCAACAGCGGGATCTGGATACCCATGTTGGCTCCCACATGTTCCACGATGATCTCATCGAATGAACCACGATGTCGAGGATTCAAGCAACCCCGTATACAATTCCCTTTGTCAATCGATATGTTACTTGCCCGAGATTCGATCGTCGGTATCCCAATACCTTGTTCAATCTCGTTACCGGCAAGTCACTTTACTCGTACCGTAATACATGATCCCGTGACCAAACACTTGGTCACTTTGAGCTCATTATGATGATGCATTACCGAGTGGGCCCAGTGATACCTCTCCGTAATACAGAGTGACAAATCCCAGTCTCGATCCGTGACAACCCAACAGACATTTTCGGAGATACCTGTAGTGCACCTTTATAGTCACCCAGTTACGTTGTGACGTTTGGTACACCCAAAGCACTCCTATGGTATCCGGGAGTTACACGATCTCATGGTCTAAGGAAAAGATACTTGACATTGGAAAAGCTCTAGCAAAACGAACTACACGATCTTGTGCTATGCTTAGGATTGGGTCTTATCCATCACATCATTCTCCTAATGATGTGATCCCGTTATCAATGACATCCAATGTCCATAGTCAGGAAACCATGACTATCTATTGATCAACGAGCTAGTCAACTAGAGGCTCACTAGGGACATGTTGTAGTCTATGTATTCACACGTGTATTACGATTTCCGGATAATACAATTATAGCATGAGTAAAAGACAATTATCATGAACAAGAAATACAATAATAATCCTTTTATTATTGCCTCTAGGGCATATTTCCAACACGTGGATCGTCGGACGTCCATAGATCCGGTTCGGGCGTGCATCGGTCGGACGTCCGGAGGCTTCGGTCGTCCGTGAGTTTCCATTCGGGTGCCCAGCTGCCGGACGTCCGGAGGGCGTCGGTCGTCCGTGGCCTGGGAGTCGTCGGACGTCTGGACTTGGTCGGACGTCCGATGCCTGTAGCTTCAGCAACTTTTCTTCTTCTTCTTCGACATGCTTGGGGTCCTCGTCGTCTTGGCTCTTGCAAGTAGTTGTTCCTTGGCTCATCTCCATGTACCTGATTACACATAGAGTTTCCGAATGAGGTAGTAGCCATGTCTCGTGAGTAGGAATAGGGAGTTCGGAGAGGAGCGAGTTCACCTTATCTTCGATAGCCTTAGCTCGGGCTCGAGTCATGGGTCCACGTGGTGTTGAGGAAGATGTAGGTGCATCCATGGGGATGAGTGAGGGATGCTCCGCATCACGCTCCTTATTCCATAGTCCATCGAATCTTTACCGAAAACTTGAAAATTTCACAACACAAAACTCAACAGAAAACTCGTAAGCTCCGTTAGTATAAGAAAATAAACCACCACTTAGGTACTGTTGTGAACTCATTCTAAATTCATATTGGTGTAATATCTACTGTATTCAAACTACTCGTAGATTCATCAAAATAAGCAAACAACACATAGAAGACAAAATCTGTCAAAAACAAAACAGTCTGTAGTGATCTGTATCATTCGAATACTTCTATAACTCCAAAAATTCTGAAATAAATTGATGGACCTGAGGAAATTTTCTATTAATCATCTGCAAAAATAATCAACCTAAAAGCGCTCTCCAGTAAAAAAAATGACAGCTAATCTCATGAGCGCAAAAGTTTCTGTTTTTTACAGCAAGATCGCAAAGACTTCCAAGTCTTCCCAAAGGTTCTAATTGGCATAAACACTAATTAAAACATAAACCACATCTAAACAGAGGCTAGAAGAATTATTTATTACCAAACAGGAGCAAAAGGCAAAGAACAAAAATAAAATTGGGTTGCCTCCCAACAAGCGCTAACGTTTAACGCCCCTAGCCAGGCATGGTGATTTCAATGATGTTGACATAAAAGATAAGAATTGAAACATAAATAGAGCATCATGAAGAATATTACTAGCACATTTAATTCTAGTGCACTTCCTATGCATAGGGATTTTGTGAGCAAACAATTTATGGGAACAAGAATCAACTAGCATAGGAAAGCAAAACAAGCATAACTTTGAAACTTTAAGCACATAGAGAGGAAACTAGATATTATTGCAATTCCTACAAGCATATATTATCCCTGGTAATAATTTTCAGCAGCATCATGAATGAATTCAACAATATAACTATCACATAAAGCATTCTTTTCATGAGCCACAAGCATAGAAAATTTACTACTCTCCACATAAGCAAAATTCTTCTCATTCGGAATAGTGGGAGCATCATAAGAAACTCGAATACTATAAATTGTTTCCATATTAAAAGAGTAATGTTTAGAAAAAGGGTAATCATAATCATGAACAGTTTTATAAATATAATCGTCACTACTTTTTATAGCATAAGTGTCATCACAATAATCATTATAAGTAGCAACTTTGTTCTCATCATAATCAATTGAAACCTCTTCCAAGATAGTGGAATCATTACTAAATAAAGTCATGACCTCTCCAAATCCACTTTTATAATTATCACAATAAGGTTCAACATCCTCCAAAATAGTGGGATCATTACTTCCTTAAGTTGGCACTCTTCCAAACCCACTTTCATCAATATAATCATCATAAATAGGAGGCATGCTATCATCATAATAAATTTGCATATCAAAACTTGGGAGGTTAAAAATATCATATTCATAAAACATAGCATCGCCAAGCTTGGGACAAACATTAATCGCAGCAAATAAATTCTCAAACGTGTCATTTTCATCGAACATAGCATCCCCAAGCTTGGGCCTTTTCATATCATAAGCATAATCACTCTCATCGTTAATAGTATGGATAACACCAATAGTATAGCAATTATCATCATCACAATGAGTAATAGGAGCAACATCATTTAGGAGGGATACCTTCTTACCTTTGCTTCTCCGTCTTTTATTTTTCTTCTCCATATTATGTGTGGGTTTAATCCTCTTTTTGGAGCCCCTTATTAATGAGATTGGTTGAATATAAGGCTCTTCCTCGTTACCTGATTCATCATAAGAAAGAATAGGAGGACATTGGGAAATCTCTTTCCTTTCATTAGTATTCTCTTCATCTTCTATTTGTTTTCTTGTCTTTATGTAATTGGCAATATAAAGATTTTCAATGCAATTCACCGCACAATACATATAAATTTCCTCTAGATCAAAATCAAGAACTTTATCAAGGACAAATTATGGCATATCCTTAGTTATACGTTTCATTTCTTCATAACCCACAATCAAACTAAGTTCATTATGATGCGCAAGGGAAATCAAGTCATCACAATTTTTGGACACGATACGATCATGAAACAATTTGCATTGGATATTTAAATGACCACGTTCATTGCAAAGTTCACAAGGATGGCTACGAAAATTTAAAATTTCAGCACAAACATCTAGTCTTTCTTGCAACCATTTAGTTTCTAAATACTTATGCCTCTTGCAAAATCTATCTTCCCTATTTGGTGTGTACTTGCAAACTCTATGCACTCCACAAAAATTGACATGCTTATAAGAGACATTTTCATCATGACTAGTGCAATCATCATTAGTACTATGGATATTCAAAGAGTTCGTACTAACAACATTGCAAGCATGCTCATCATTCAAAGATTTAGTGCCAAACATTTTAATGCATTCTTCTTCTAGCACTTGGGCACAATTTTCCTTTCCATCATTTTCACGAAAGATATTAAAAAGATGAAGCATATGAGGTTCCCTCAATTCTATTTTTTTGTAGTTTTCTTTTGTAAACTAAACTAGTGATAAAACAATAAACAAAAAATATTTGATTGCAAGATCTAAAGATATACCTTAAAGCACTCACCTCCCCGGCAACGGCGCCATAAATTGCTTGATGTCTACTACACAACCTTCTTCTTGTAGACGTTGTTGGGCCTCCAAGTGCAGAGGTTTGTAGGAAAGTAGCAAATTTCCCACAAGTGGTTGACCTAAGCTTTATCAATCCGTGGGAGGCGTAGGATGAAGATGGTCTCTCTCAAGCAACCCTACAACCAAATAAGCAAAAGAGTCTCTTGTGTCCCCAACGCACCCAATACAATGGTAAATTGTATAGGTGCACTAGTTCAGCGAAGAGATGGTGATACAAGTGCAATATGGATGATAGATATAGGTTTTTGTAATGTGAAAATATAAAAACAGCAAGGTAACTAATGATAAAAGTGAGCGAAAACGGTATTGCAATGCGTTGAAACAAGGCCTAGGGTTCATACTTTCCCTAGTGCAAGTTCTCTCAACAATAATAACATAATTGGATCATATAACTATCCCTCAACATGCAACAAAGAGTCTCTCCAAAGTCACTAATAGCGGAGAACAAACGAAGAGATTATTGTAGGGTACGAAACCACCTCAAAGTTATCCTTTCTGATCGATCTATTCAGGAGTCCGTAATAAAATAACACGAAGCTATTCTTTCTATTCAATCTATCCTAGAGTTCGTACTAGAATAACACCTTAAGACACAAATCAACCAAAACCCAAATGTCACCTAGATACTCCAATGTCACCTCAAGTATCCGTGGGTATGATTATACGATATGCATCACACAATCTTAGATTCATCAATTCAACCAACACAAAGAACCTCAAAGAGTGCCCCGAAGTTTCTACCGGAGAGTCAAGACGAAAACGTGTGCCAACCCCTATGCATAAGTTCACGAGGTCACGGAACTCGCAAGTTGATCACCAAAACATACATCAAGTAGATCACGTGAATATCTCATTGTCACCACAGATAAGCACATGCAAGACATACATCAAGTGTTCTCAAATCCTTAAAGACTCAATCCGATAAGATAACTTCAAAGGGAAAACTCAATCCATTACAAGAGAGTAGAGGGGGAGAAACATCATAAGATCCAACTATAATAGCAAAGCTCGCGACATGAAGAATCGTGCGAATCAAGAACACGTGAGAGAGAGAGAGAGAGAGAGAGAGAGATCAAACACATAGCTACTGGTACATACCCTCAGCCCTGAGGGTGAACTACTCCCTCCTCGTCATGGAGAGTGCTGGGATGATGAAGATGTCCAGCGGTGAGGGATCCCCCCTCCGACAGGGTGCCGGAACAGGGTCCCGATTTGTTTTTGGTGGCTACAGAGGCTTGCGGCGGCGCAACTCCCGATCTAGGTTATGTTTTGGGGGTTTCTGTATTTATAGGAGAGGTTGGCGTCGAGAACAAGTCAGGGGGCCCCACAGGGAGTCCACGAGGCAGGGGGAGCGCCCTCCACCCTCGTGGGGCCCACGGGACTCCCCTCCGGTAACTCTCCGTTCTAGTATTTTTTTATATTTTCCAGAAAAAATCTCCGTTGATTTTCAGCGCATTCCGAGAACTTCTATTTCTGCATAAAAACAACACCACGGTAGTTCTGCTGAAAACTGCGTCAGTCCGGGTTAGTTCTAACCAAACCATACCAAAATCATGTAAAAATATTATAAACATGGCATGAATACATCAAAATTATAGATACGTTGGAGACGTATCAGGAGCATATAGAAACCAAGTTTTCAAGACTTGATCTTGGGGACCAAATCTTGTTCAGGGTTCAGTTGTGTACTGGGTGTCATTTTTTACACACTTGATGCATGATCAGGAATTCGTCTGAAACCACACTAGGAAGGGTCGAAATCCTCCCGCATCTACATGTGGCCCTAATATCTGTATAAATGGGTGGTGTGATGTTTAAATATCCACTAAAAATTTGATGTGGCACTTGCTTCACAAATAGGACTATCCAACAGGAAAGTTCTGCATTTAGAGTTTGGCACCTCCCATTTCGAGGTGGTGGGAGGGAATCTTGTGAAGACATAGGCTTAATGTTGGTTTGACATGTGTTGTCATGCCGCTTCTCCGCTGGATGAAAATTCGGTGTCGCAGTTATATGATGTTGTTCTGCGCGATGAGAGGCCCAATGTTGCACTATCGTGATACTGCTCCAACGGCACACTACCGCCGTCAAGTTGACTGTAATTGATAGGGATTGGAGAATACGAAATAGGAAATACGAAATAGTGATGGGATGCATATGCTTTGAGATCGTAATAGCCACGTGTCACGTAGAGTGTGTCTAATTTCTTGAAGTGTGACTCATGATTTCATATAATTTGTCACATTGCATAGTTGGTCTATCCTATCTGTCCCCAATAAGCTTTTGAGGTTTTGAAACAACGCGTGTAGCCAAGCACGGTTGAGAGGGTTAGCCACTGTGTATGCACAACCTGAAGGTGACTAGGAGGGAAAGGGGGGACTGAAATTCAGGAGGAAGGTTCCATGGGTAAGAGCAAGTACAATAGGGAGCCATAGGCGGGCTATAAGATGCCATATCTGATTTTTACATAGTTGGAGAAGAGGGAAGAGAAGCGGTTGTAACACGTGCCCTAACACACTCTGCAAGAGAAAAAGATGGGTTATTTTTTTTGCGGGGGTAAAGGGAGTAGGGTGGGTCATATATTAATAACATGGCATAGTAGAAGGACTAACTATTATACAAGTAGGCTATTAGGTTGGTTATATGTGATATGACAACTACATATAGTTTTTTTTTTTAAATTGACAACTTCATATATCTGGATGTTGGATATATTATTAACCATGCTCGAAATTTATCATTTTTGGGCAAGCAATGCTACACATACGGGGAGCATTTACGGGTTAAGGGAGAGTCTTAGTTGCGGTTTTCTGATTGGTTAGAAATCACGATAGGGACCCACCTCGGCTGAAATTTAGAGGGGGTGAGAAGATTAGTTATAAGAAGGCCTCTAAAACCTCCGTAGAAGGCCCGTACATTTAGAATTATATTGTTTTGGGGCTTTGCAATTTTCATTTGTTCCTTTAGAATGCTATTAGTATTACTACGTATTTATGTTTTGTTTTGTATAGTACGAAATGTAGGCAGTATTTGAATAGGTTTAGCAAGTCAGTTTTATGTTGTCCCTGCAAAAAAGAAAGAAAAACAGTTTATCTTGCACCTGTAACGTATTTATGCGGCTACGCCAAGGTAAATAACTCCTTTCCTCACCTAAAAGGCTAAAACTAGAAGCAGAAGCTACAGAGAGGCCGCCGGAGGGGTGGGCCATGGATAGGAGGTAGCACAGTCTACACTGGCGAAGGTGGCGGTGCGCTTGTCGAGGTCGATCCCGATGTGCATGTTCTGCTGGGCGATGTTCCCCCAGATCATGCCCCCATCATCCTTGTGGGCCTCCATCAAAGCCATGCACATCGTCCCCTCCCGCAGCATCACGAACGTGTTCTCCGCCTTGAGCGTCACCACCCCACCGCCTCCCAGGCCCAGCTTCACCTCCGGGACAATCTTCCCGAACGCCGTCTCCCCCATCCCGGACACGTCGTAGCAAATAGGTAAATCCTCGTCCGGTGACTTCACCCGCCGGAGCTTGATGCTTCGGGTCAGCTCCTCCACCATCGGGTCCAGCAGCTCCTTGACAAGTAACGTCAGCGTCGTGCCAGAGTCCACGATGATGCGGGGCGGCTGCGGCAACGTGAAGCTCCTGTCCCCGATCTTGACGGACTCGAGCGCGATGGTGAGGTATGCGTCGACGTCGGGGTGAAGCAGCGGCGTGGTTGCTGCGCCCGGCTCCGTCACGGCGGCACGGGCGCCGAAGTTGAGGATTGACGGGGTGTTCACGAAGGAGGGCACGAGGCAGTAGGAGAACCTCCGGCCGATCGACGTCGCGGCACCGAGCTGGTTGGCGAGGGAGAAGTTCCCGTCGCCGAGGCCAACGAGGCCGTCCCCGGTGAAGGCGCCTTTCGTGGACGTGGAGCAGCCGAAGTTGAAATTGGTCACTTGCAGCTGCGGACGGCCGGGGCAACCGACGCAGCCGCCTGGGGCGTCGTCGAAGGTCAACGTCTCCGTGGAGAGGACGCCGCTAGTCTCGGAGTCGTCGCCGTAGGAGTAAACGTACTTGCAGTTGGATTTAGCGTCGCAGGACACGCCGGTGCCGGTGAACGCGTGGCACGTGCTGGAATGGCAGTCCACGCGGCCGAACGTCGTCGACTTGGACGGGTTGAACACGACCCTCGGCGGCGCTCCCCCGGCGGCTTTGGAAAGATCGGTGGTGCCGTCGTTGCCGCATTTGACCCACAGGAGGTCGCTGCCGGTGTCGGCATAGACGAGCATCCGTGTAGGCGGCAACCCGATGTTGACGTACATGAGGAAGTCGAACGGCGGGATGGAGATGACCTCCGCAACGCCGCCGTCAGGAGAGCCAGTGCCGGCGGTGGCAGGGTACGAGCGTGCCAGTGCCGCGGCGCGCCCCGTGGAACGCCGCACGGCCGCGAGCATGCGGCCATGCGGGGTGAGCGACGGGTCGTGGAACGGCGACTTGACGGAGTGGTCACGGTGGACGAGCTCGACGCTAAAACCGTCGCCACGGCCGGCGTCCGCCGTGCACCCGCACATCTGCGCCGTCAGGAGCACGACACCAATTAGCAGGACAGCATGAGATGCCACACCCGTCATTTGTGCCCGAAATCCCAAGGATTAGCTCCACTGGTCAGACTTGCGGGTGCCACTGGTGCTGCGTACGTAGGTTTACATAAACGATGATGGTGTAACATAGATGGTAATTAGTAAATGGGGAGCCGAGACGAATGGGGCAAGTCATGATTTGGTACGAAATTGTGATTGACTGCAAAATATAGTAAAACGCACACTCATGCATGCATGGACAATGAATGATGATCGTACATTAATTTGATTGGAGAGGGGATCATGCGGTTTCCATATTAGTTTTGTACGACTAATATTGTTTCAATATAATTAGTGATTACTTGTCAGTTTTGCAGAAGCGTAATATGATTAGTGATTGCTTGCAGGGAGGTGGTATTCTTTTCCGGTGATTCGAACGGCAACTCTTTGAGAAAAGGCCAGCAATAAACTCATGGACAACCTGCATATGACCCCCATCCCTCATGCACACCTTAGGGTTTTTCTTTTACATAGTACTCCCTCCGTTCCTAAATATTTGTCTTTTTAAAGATTTCAACAAGTGACTACATACGAAGCAAAATGAGTGAATCTACACTCTAAAATATGTCTACATACATCTGTATGTTGTAGTCCATTTGAAATGTCTAGAAAGACAAATATTTGGAAACGGAGGGAGTACAATCGAGACCGCTCACACACACGAGCATACACTCACATCTATAAGCGCACGCACGTACACCCTACCTCTATGAACATTTCTGAAAGAATGAAACGGCAAATCATCATGAGATTGACAAAGTCGCCATAGACGTCTTCGTAGTCGTCGGGACCGTCTTCTCGTTCTGTAGGCACATCGCTGCAAGGTCTGGAATAAATACAAGAATATGCAAGCACCAATGTCAAGCCTAGAACTTAAAATCTGGTGGGCTGGGGATACCACTGCCCTCGTCACACATTAGATTTCAAGTGTATCTAGTATACTACTCCCTCCATTCACTATTGTAATATGTTTTAAATATTTTAATATAAACTATATATACGAACTGAAATGAGTGAACAAATACACTACAACGTGTGTACATACATTTGATTTGAAAAAAAAACTTAGACAGCTTAGTGAATAGATGGAGTAGATCATTGATGGCGCGCATTGCCGGGTTGTGACGCCTGCCTATATTTATAGTAGAAGGACTCAATTTTCAAATAGGCAGGCATGATAAAAACATAAAGAAATTGTCCTTTTTTTCTTGGGTCTGACCGGCTTAGAGTTGAACATGAGAACACACATTGTTGTACATGAACGGTTCACATTGCAGTGTTGCAATACATGCTAAGTAATGATTGAATATTTGTGCTAGGTTTGATAATGGATATGGTTTGGTAATAATCATATTGTATAAATCTACATGCACATGTCCATGAGGTGTCATCTTAAAACAAAAAATTGATAGCCCTTATAAGCATAGTCCAAGAAATTGTTGCAAATAAATTAGGGCCTTTTTAATACGGAAGATATGGGAATTTGTGACAAAATAGCATGGCCGAAACCTAAGCATTATTCTAAATCAGATTTCCAAGCCACTCTATATGTTTTTGTTTACGGGTGGAGCCAAATACAGATAATTAAGCAGCAACCCATGTCTCATACGCAACTACCGTTCATCCCCACGTCGGTTACTGAATGGTAACTAAGGGTGTCCCCATGGATGCGGCTAAGTCGGTCTCCGTTTAGCCCCCCCACCTCCCCATTGAATGATTCGGGAAGGTGGGAGATAAGCATTGTCACCGCCGACCTCCACTTCGCACCTTCTCACCAATAGTGACAACCTTCCGTCCAACCTCTCAATAGTTTCTTTCCCCTAGGGCGACCTGAATTTTTGTCGAAAAAGACCACCTGCGCAATCGAATTGCCAGAAAAGACCCCCTTTGAGGCAATTTGACAAAAAGAACCCCCTTGGCTGTGGCGGCAGGCTCGCCAGGCGACAGGTGGCATCTGCCGCCACGGTGCGAGGCGGCAGCCCTTGCCGCCACAGCGTCAGGCGGCAGGCTGCGTGGATCGGGAATCGGCTGGCGCGACGGAACGGGCTGGCGCTGTAGGCCCCTGCGGCGTGAGGGGCTAGTGGTGGGACTGTAGCAGCCGGGCCCGGCCGCCTCAAGGGCTGGCGGCAGGTGCCCATGCATCTACGTACTCGCCAGCGCCAATGGCCAATGATGTATGGCTACAAGCACCAGTTTAGGCAGGCAGTGGTACCTTGCTACTGCATTATACGCGTACGTGCTTCCATTTATATGTACTTGCATGCCAACGGGTGGCCGGTTGTACATGTAGTACTTGCATGTTCGCATGTACGTACGTATGAAGTAGTACTGGAAGCTATAGCTGATTATATATCGCAGTACTGGACGGACGTGTGGACGCATGCGTAGTGGGCAGCAGCAAATGAACAGACTTGCCGCCAGCCCCTCAGGCGGCAGGGGCCCACAGCGCCAGCCCGTTCCGTCGAGCCAGCCGATTCCCATTCCAGGCAGCTTGCCGCCTGACGCCGTGGCGGTAAGGGCTGCCGCATCGCACCGTGGCGGCAGGTATCACGTGTCACCTGGCGTGCCTGTCGTCATGGTCGGGGGGGTCTTTTTCGTTAAATCGTCTCAAAGGTGGTCTCACTGGTGGAAAAAAGGCCTTTGGTCGCGGTTCGCAACTGCCATTAGTCGCGGTTGCGCAACCGCGACCAAATAAGCGCGACTAAAGCCCCCCACCTTTAGTCGCGGCTGCTTAAGAACCGCGACTAACGGCCCGTCCCACGTGGCGCCAGCGGTGACCGTCGGGCGGAGGACCTTTAGTTGCGGTTCTTCGCCAACCATGATTAAAGCCGCCACAGGTTTAGGGTTTTAGCCCCCCTAAACCTGTTTTCTGTTTAATTTGTATTGTTTTATTTCTTTTGTGCTTTATTTTAATTTTGAAGGAGTTTCATATATTCTACGGTACTACATACATGCATATGAATGTACAATTTCAAATAAATTTGAAATTAGAACCAAAAAAATTCAAGAGGAATATACAATATATATTCAATATCATCGGATGATCATATACAATTTTGAACAAGTTTCCATACATGATTTAATGCATATAAAGTTCTACGTCCTCGTAATGGTGTTCTCCTTTAGGATGGAGGACTTCCCTGCTGAACCATCCAGCTAGTTCCTCTTGAAGTGGTCGGAAGCGAGCTTCTGGACTAAGCATCATCCGGAGGTTATTCCTCTGAGCATTGGTATCACTCGGAACCCGCTCAGAGGTGTATCTCCGGATCATCTCACAGACATAGTATCCACATAGATTGGTCCCCGCTGGCTGAATATCCCCAGCATTCTTAGCCTTTGACCTTTTGAATTCTAGCTCTTTTTTGAATTCACCGACCTTTGTATCTACGAACCGTCTCCAAACCCTACGAGGCAAAGAAAATTAAATGAACAAGAGAGTTATTAGTTACTTGATATTAGGAAATGAACGAAATAGGCCGATCGATATAGGCGCAAATGAATGAAAATAATTACTTCTGCAGCATTCTTCTCATGCCGCCCCAAAGCTTTGGATCCATATTCAGAGAGTCGTGGGCGAGACATTCGAGGTGTTAACTTTAATTACTAGCAGAATCCAGTGGAACCTGCGGACACGATACATGCACAGATCGTCATGCATAACTCATCGATTAGCCGCCACATACCATGCATGGAGTAAACAAAAGAGAATGTGCTCAAGACAGAAACACTCACCCAAAATGGTAAGGAAATAGAATATCACTTTTGAGTTCCTGCTTTGTAAGAAACTGCCACAGGTCTGCCTCCATGTCGGCGGGTGATGCTCCAACACATGTCCATTAACGATGTGTGGGTCAATGAACCCAACATCATGGATGTTCCTTACTCTGCATTCCTTAATCTTCATTCTGCATGTATAATAGCGGACACAACAATATAGTTAGGACATATATATAGTGCAGGCAATATGAACGAGATGGGGTAGAAATTAATAAATCACTTACGAACGTAGCAACCGATGATAGATTTGTCGAGCTCGCGCAGATTGAAAAGCTGGAACAATTCACTCAGTTCAATTTGTACATAGTAATGTTTGAAGTGATGCTCATGTCTAACTTCCGCATAAATATATTCTTTGGCGTTTTTATTTTTATGTAACCCTTGTACCATTTCAGCAGACCTTTCATTTGTGGAGGTAGATCCTTTTCTCACGCAGGCTCGACGAGAGGCCCATTCTTGACATATGTAATTACTACCTCCTTCATCGGGCGCCTCATCAAGGCCTAACAGTTCACGAAGAGTAATACCTAAGTTGGCGCTTGTTCTCGCACTCGTTACAGTCAATCCTGTGCTGCCGCAGCTTGTATGATCTCGGGGCATCCGGACGGCGGCTTCCACTATAAGCGGGCAATCGATTGTTTACTTTGTTCCCGAGCTGGGCAACTTGTTTCCGCTTTTTTACTTTCGCCTTCTCCGCTCTTTGTTCTCCTTGAACATGAGTGCCTGCCTGCAAGTTCACGTGCATAGTCGTCAGGCAGATTCTTGTGACTTGGGACGGTGTGCTCAAAATGACTTAGCCCACTTCTTTTGCTCATCGAAAAATCTGGCTTGGGCTCGGGCTCTCTTTTCTTCTTGCAGTCCGCCTTCCATTTCTCCAAATCAGCAGCCGCGGCGCGTCGACTTCCTCGGCACTACGCTCCCAAGGCCTTGTGGGGAGAAGCTTGATGATGGCTCCGTACCTTTGTGGTCTTAGGTACATAAGGGTCCGGGTTAATAATCCAGGACTGCTTCGCTTTGCCGAGGTGGATTGGGGCGGCGTCGATCACCCACGGACGAGGACTGGGCGGCGGCTGATCACCCGCGGACGTTGTGGATCGGGGCGGCGTCGGTGGCGTGACGGAGGTGTAGGTGAACCGCCACCACCACCACCACCACCACCGCCGCCACCACCACCACCACCACCGTAGGGGTGGACTTGTTGTCCTTGGCGCCTCGCTTGAAACTTGATAAACTTCTTTTGCCATAGAATGAAATGGCGCTTGACATCTCCAAGTCTTTTCTCCCCTTCGTGTAGCAATGTCAATCTCCGTGTCCTCAAACCCTTGGACTATGTCCTCCACCGTGACACGAGCATAGCCATCTTGAATGGGGTTGTTGTGGTGGAGTGCTCCGTAAACATGGTAAAGCACTGCCGATGGCTACCTTCATGGACATGTTCCCGATAGGATAATACAGATGACATTCTTTCATCTCCTTTATATCGCCCACGGGTAGCGAGGAGGCTCCGGTGCAGTAATTTCGACCACCGAGGCTCCGGTGCAGTAATTTCACCACCGAGGCTCCGGTGCAGTAATTTCGATCGTCGGTGCATCTGCACCAGCCGGTGGGGCCTCCGTGGAAGCCACGCTACTTCTCCGTTGCTGGCTTCCGAGATCCGCCGGATGATCTTCATGCTGCACCCGAGCTGCATCTCTTTCGCTACTAGTACACTCATGGTTTTCTTCATCACATCCATTTCCGATGCCAACCGCGCCACAACATCTGCTTCCCGATCCATCTTTCTCTTACGGCTTCAGAACCGTCACGGGTCATCGCTCGGGGAACCCTATTTTCCACGGAATGTGCCCCATGCCTCGTACACGCCCTCCGTGTTCAGGATTCCCGAGGGCTTTTGTCGGTAGCGTCGTTCTCTCTGTTGAACTTGATCTTCCCTCTTGAGCATCCTCATTGCGTCAATAAGGGCTTGGGTGGGTTTAATTAATTTGCCCGGTAAACACACTCCCTGCCTCCGGGTTCAGCGTTCCCCATGCCCGTACCACCAGCTTTTGGCCCTTGGGTCCCATCCTCCGCACTGGACGGATTCTCGCGCCCTCAGCTCGTTCTCCATCTTCTCCAACCTAGGCACCCAAATGCAATACCTCCTGGCCCCATAACATGATTGTACTCCTTCTTAGCCGCATTTTCCTTATTTTTTTCGATATTTGAATGAACTGCTCCGATTTCTTTTGCTTCACAAATTCTGGCCAATCATGTTTCAGTTTCTCATATTGTCCTTTGAAACCGGAGTCTTGTTCTGCTTGACAAAGTCATGGGCTAGATTTTGCTTGAATTTCCTAATGCGCCGGCCATCTTATGAAGAGCGAACTGTTTGACTAGCCTCCTCCTCTCCTTGTTTTCCTCAATCTTGTTACCCTCCTCATCGAATTTGTTGTATTCGGAGGTAGAACGAAATGTTCCATAAGCTTCTTGAAGCAATCTTTTTTGTTCTCTTATCGACAAAAGTGAAACGTGCCTTCTTTGGCTCATTCCACTCTGACGGTGATCGAGACGTTGTCTCTAACAATGGCTCCGCATTGGTGACAAACTTGGTGGCGTTCTTGCGGGCTCCAGCTGCCTGCCGGTTACCGTCGACAACCTCGATGGTGCATGTTTCTCCTTGTTTCATCGTCTTGGTTGCGCCACGCTTTGACGACGCACTCGATTGTTTCGACGATCCGCCGAGGGCTAAAATAAGAAAGAGAGTCGCGTTAGTACACACATGTTTATTCAAATCAGTTAGTTTGTATCACCAGAGGCTCAATGTATATATATACCTCGGCGCGGAGGTGGTTGCTACTTCCATTTGAAGATCGCCGTTTATCGACGCTTGTTCGGCATCATCTTGCTGACGGCGCCCTTCATCTTCACCGTCAAGGTTCAGATAAGAAGAGATATCATCTTCTTCTTCTCCGGTCGGCACATATAGAATATCGCCGTTTATGATGCCGAACATATGTGCTTCACCGTCCGGATCATAGTTGTCCATAATCGGTCAGCTCTATCGTCCGCCATTATGTCAGTCCCGAAAACATGTAGTAAAAACAAATTAATTAAGTGAAGAAGGGGGGCGGTGGCGGTGGCGGTGGCGGAAGGGCGGTGGCAAAAGGAGGGGGCGAGGAAGGGGTGCGAGAGGGTGTCGCGGTAGAGCGCGAGACGGGGCGGCAGACGACGGCGTCACGGAGAGGGAGGCGAGGACAACACACATGTATAACCCTCGCCGCCCCCTCTCGATCCCAAAAAAAACACCGCGCGCATCGCCGCCCCCCTCGCCGCCCCCTCTCCGTATATGCGCGGGGTATATTCTCTATGTCTCGCTTTCTATGAGATATGTAGGGACCTCATATTGAACGCGTAGAGAGCTGGGTGTCACGCAAACACGCAGCCGCAGCCAGTGGTGGAGCCACCACAAAAAAAGCTGGGCGGGGTCGGCCAGTATAAATTGTGCTACCACATTAAAAATTCAGTACATTATCATATTATATCATAGGTTGTCTAGTTCTCTTCAATTATAAATATTTTAAAATATTTTGATATAAAGGGAGTAAAATATATCCTGTTTTAACCATGGACGGGTCATGATCTTTTCGGCCTTGCCGTGGCTCCACCGGTGCCCGCAGCCCCCCTTTAGTCGCGGGGTACTTCCAATGCCCTTAATTCATTCGATTTTAGTAATCGACATGCATTCAAATTATATAATAGTCTTTAAGGTTCTCGTTTTATGAACCCCGAAGTGCATCATCTGATATGACGGAGTTCGATACTCCCATGTTCTAAGGACTTACGCAAACATTAACTTATGACAAAAGGATCTAGTAGACCTACAATCAACTGGGTCTATTCTTCTAACATTTTATTCTCAAAGTTGTTTGCATCCTCATTACATTTACTATGCCCATGATCAGAAAAATAGAACCATCATGCAAACCTCAAGCTAGCTCTTAGATGACAGACAAGAAATCTCTTAACCCTTTCTTATTCAACACATGCATATGAGTTTTCCTCATTGTCTCATTGTTCTTTTAAACTCTAGAATCATTTGCAAAAGATTGTGTATCCATGAATTCAAAAATGTTCAGAGTTTTAAAATTTGTTTGTGGAATTGAAAATGTCCATGATAGAAAAATGGCACAAATTCATTTTAGATTTGAGTTTGCCATGGCGCCTCTCTCTCTCTCTCCACGATCTAGCTCGCTCTCTGTTGGCCTTGTGGCAGACCGAGGACGGCCGGGCGTCCGAGGGCGGGCGAGCGAGGCGGCGCGTGATGGGCGAGGGAGGCCGATCGGCGGCGTTGAGGGCGGGCGAGCGAGGCGGCAGTACCGAGGTCGGGCCGGCGGGCGCTGGCGATGGGCGAGGGCGACGGCGGCGGCGCCGAGGGCGAGGGCAACGGCGGGCGTCGCGAGGGCGCGGCAGACGTAACACTGGTAGAGGCGAGAATCGAATCGGAGAAGACGAGAATCGAGCCTTGTATTTATAGCTCCCTTTAGTCGCGGTTGGCGACGCGACCCATGATTAAAGGTACCCTTTAGTCGCAGGTCGCCTGCCCAACCGCGACTAAAGGGTTTTTGGCGGGTTTTTGCGTTCATTTCCCACCTTTAGTCGCGGTTGGTCAGGCCAACCGCGACTAAAGGCCGCCGCATGTTTAGGGTTTTAGCCCCCCCCCCCAAACCTGTTTTCTGTTTAATTTGTATTGTTTTCTTTTTAATTTGTATTGTTTTCTGTTTAATTTGTATTGTTTTATTTCTTTTGTGCTTTATTTTAATTTTGAAGGAGTTTCACATATTCTACTGGTACTACATACATGCATATGAATGTACAATTTCAAACAAATTTGAAATTAGAACCAAAAAGAATTCAAGAGGAATATACAATATATATTCAATATCATCGGATGACCATATACAATTTTGAACAAGTTTCCATACATAATTTAATGCATATAAAGTTCTACGTCCTCGTAATGGTGTTCTCCTTTAGGATGGAGGGACTTCCCTCCTGAACCATCCAGCTAGTTCCTCTTGAAGTGGTCGGAAGCGAGCTCCTGGACTAAGCATCACCGGAGGTTATTCCTCCGAGCATTGGTATCACTCGGAACCCGCTCGAGGTGTATCTCGGATCATCTCACGAACATAGTATCCACATAGATTGGTCCCCGCTGCTGAATATCCCCACCATTCTTAGCCTTTGACCTTTTGAATTCTAGCTCTTTTTGAATTCACCGACCTTTGTATCTACGAACCGTCTCCAAACCCTACGAGGCAAATACAAATAATATGTCAAAATAAAACTAATTCAATTCAATATGTTAAAATACAAATAATATATCAAAAATTCAGAAAAATAGAACTAATTCATTTCAAAATTCTAAAATACAAATAATATATCAAAAAATTCAGAGAAGTTCTTCCCTGCCGCCTCTGTCTTCCCACAAGTTCTTCCCGCCAGTCTTCCCGCCATTCTTTCCGCCTATGTCTTCCCGCCATTTCTTCACGCCTCTATCTTCGCGTAGATCAATGCTCCTTTTATAGGCACGGCGCCGCTTCGCTTTGTCTTGTTCCTCCGACAGTATGTCGGCGCTACCCACGCGTCTGTCTAACCTTTAGTCCCGTTGCACCAACCAGCCGGGACTAAAGGTTAGATGACCAGCTCGATTCCTCTTCTTCCGCCATTTCTTCCCTGTCTTCCCGCCTCTTTCTTCCCGCCACTTTCTTCCCGCCTCCTGTCTTCCCGCTCCCATTTTTCCCGCCATTTCTCACTACATATATGTAGCCCGGCTTGGCCAACATTATCACATCTCTACAATCTCTCATCACTCTCTCATGGCTTCCACCGCACCCACTCTAACCTACCAGCAGGTGGAGGAGCTTTGCCTCGAACTACCCTTGTCCACCGGGCTACCACGTCCCCACCGGCTGGAGCCTAAGCGCCGGCGGCGTGCAGTCCCTCCGTCCCTCGAGTATCTGCGCGGCCGGGCGGCCATCACGAACCACTACTACCTCGACCTCACGCCGGAGCAGCGGATGAATCCCGCCGGCATCCCGATAACCAGCATACTTGGGATGCCTTCTTCATCAATCGGCGTGAGAGGGCGCCGCCAGTATGAGGAGGACGGTCTGCCTCACAGGAACTTCCACGAGGCCGCCGTCGGCTATGGTGGTATGGCGGACTCGCAGAGCGTCATGGACTACATCACGGCGGCGATATCCCCGCTGCGCTACCCTCGATTCGAGCCACGGCGCCGCCCGACGACAGCGACGACAAAGAACGACGGCGACGGCGGCAACTTAGAAGGCGGCGACTACCAAGACAACGACGACGGCGGCTATGAAGACTACGAGTATGCATATTATACGCCTAGGCAGGAGTATGACTAAATCACTCCAAATTTCATGTATCATCGGTGGTATCTCGAATCATTCAAAATGGATACCAAACACATCACGGGTAATATAATTCACATGATCCATTCAACAAAGTTTGGTACAATAAATTATTACACATCATTTCTTCCCTTGTGTCCCTGCTTGCTTACGATTGTGCCGTATCCATGGAGCATCCTCATCATTTAACTTAATGCTTGGGTCGGTGTTCACTTTGAAGGGCGGAATTTCAGCAAACATATTATAATCTTCCGACATGTCATCTTGTCCTCCACTCCCACGATGTTTCTTTTCCCCGAAAGAACAATGTGGCGCTTTGGATCATCGCATGATGTACTTGATCGCTTTCTTATCTTTCCGCTTCCTCGGTTTGCTACTCATGTCCTTCACATAGAAAACCTGAGCGACATCTTTCACTAGGACGAATGGTTCGTCAAGGTAACCAAGATTGTTGAAATCCACCATTGTCATTCCGTATTGCTTGTCCACCTTTACCCCACCTCCTGTTAGCTTGAACCATTTGCACCGAACAAAGGGACCTTAAAGGAGGGTCCATAGTCAAGTTCCCATATCTCCTCTATGTAACCATAATATGTGACCTCTTGCCCATTCTCGGTTGCTGCATCAAAGCGACACCACTGTTTTGGTTGGTGCTCTTTTTATCTTGGGCGATCGTGTAAAATGTATTCCCATTTATCTCGCACCCTTGGAAAGTCGTTATAGTCGAAGATGGTGTCTTGGCCAACATGTACAGCTGATCTACAACATCATTGTCATTCATTAAATGTTTTCTCAACCAACTGCCGAAAGTCTCCATGTGGGCCTTCCTAATCCAGGATTCAGGCTTCCCCGGGTTGTCAGAACGTAAAATATTCTTGTGTTTCTCAAAGTACGGAGCCACCAAGCTGGAATTGGTCAAGACAAGGTGGTGTGCTTCATCGAGAATGGCCGTCCATACATATCGTTGATTTCCTTCCGATCGTGCCTTTTCCACTTAGTCTCCCCTCGTGCGCGATCGAGGAAGACCAATCGGCTTAAGGTCAGGAACAAAGTCAACACAAAACTCAATTACCTCCTCATTTCCATAGCCCTTGGCGATGCTTCCTTCGGCCTAGCACGGTTACTTAACATATTTCTTTAATACTCCCATGAACCTCTCGAAGGGGAACATATTGTGTAGAAATACAGGACCGAGAACGAAAATCTCTTCGACTAGGTGAACCAGGAGGTGCGTCATAATATTGAAGAAGGATGGCGGGAACACCAACTCGAAACTGACAAGACATTGGATCACATCGCTCAGAACCGTGGTAGAACTTCTGGATTGATTACCTTCGAGAGATTGCATTGAGGAATGCACATAGCTTCACAATGGCTACTCGAACATTTTCCGGCAGAGAGCCCCTCAAAGCAATCGGAAGCAATTGCGTCATAATCACGTGGCGTCGTGAGACTTCAGGTTTTGGAACTTTTTCTCCGCCATGTTTATTATTCCCTTTATATTGGGCGAGAATCCAGACGGGACCTTCATACTGCTCGGGCATTCAAAAAGATGACCTTCTCTTCTTTGGTCGAGGCGTAGCTGGCACGACCTTGAAACCATTCCGGATGCCGGTCATCGTGGTCTTTCAAACGTTGCTGGTCCTGCCGTGCTTCCTTTGTATCATTTGTCTTCCCATACACGCCCAAGAAGCTTAGGAGGTTCACGCAAATATTCTTCAGAACGTGCATCACGCCGATTGCAGAGCGGACATCTAGGACTTTCCAATATTCTAGCTCCCGAATATAGATTTCTTCTTCCACATGGCTGCGTGCCCGTCGGCTCCCTTCGAACTGATTGTCCGCCAGACCCTTTCCAAAGATGACTTTCAAATCCTTGACCATATCAAATACCTCAGCACCGGTCGTTCGCGAGCTTCGCCGGTGATCTGCCTTGCCGTTGTAATGCTTGCCTTTCTTTCTTCTTCGGATGAATTTTCGGAAGAAATCGACGATGCCCAAGGTACACGTTCTTCTTACAATTTGGCAAATGTACACTTTCAGTCTCATGTAAGCAGTGCGTGCATGCATTGTATCCCTTATTTGACAGTCCCGAAGGTTACTAAGAGCAGGCCAATCGTTGATGGTTACGAAAAGCAACGCCGAGGTCAAATTCCTGTTGTTTGTGCTCATCCCACACACGGACACCACCCCACAGCTGTAAAAGTTCATCAACTAATGGCCTTAGGTACACATCGATGTCGCTGCGGGTTGCTTCGACCTTGGATGAGCACGGCATCATAATGAACTTCCGCTTCATGCACAACCAAGGAGGAAGGTTGTAGATGCATAGAGTCACGGGCAGTGCTATGGCTGGAGCTCGCTGCCAAAAGGATTCATGCCATCCGTGCTTAGAGCAAATCTTATGTTCCTTGCGTCACCGCAAAATCTTTGAACCATCCGTCGATCTTTCTCCATTATGCTCCATCTGCGGTGTGTCTCAACTCCCGTCCGACTTACGGTCCTCTTTGTGCCATCGCAACAACTTGGCATGCTCTTTGTTCCTGAACAGACGTTTCAACCGTGGTATTATAGGAGCATACCACATCACCTTGGCGGAACCCTCTTCCGGGTTTCGCCCTCAACATCGCCACCGGTCATCGCCTCGATCTTATAACGCAATGCAGTGCATACCGGCATTCATTCAAATTATCGTATTCACATGGTAGAGGATGCGATCGTTGATGCATGCATGTATCTTCGTAACCTCTAAACCTAGAGGGCGACAACCTTCTTTGCTTCATACGCATCGACGGGCAACTCGTTATCCTTTGAAACATATTCTTCAACATTTTCAGCAAGTTTTCAAATGCCGAGTCAGCTACACCTGCCTCTGCCTTCCATTTCAGCAAATCCAGCAGTGCAGCCCAGCTTTTTCGACCATCATCGCATCCGGGTACAGCGCCTTTCGTGATCCTCTAACATGCGATCCAAATTCTCCCTCTCCTTTTCAGTTTAGCAGCGTCTCCGTGCATCAGCAATGGTCCGACCAAGATCATCAACGGATCATCACGTGCCTCTTCTTCACCTTCCCTTCACCTTCAAAGATCCTCCATGAAAGTATCACCGAAATGAGCAAGATAGCTTTCATCGATGAAATCATCCCTTCTTCATCTTCTTCCATTATAACCCCTCTTTCTCCATGCTTGGTCCAACAATTATAGCTTGGCATGAAACCGTGCAAGCAGATGCATGTGAACATCTCTTGAGGAAGAGTAACCCTTCGATTCTTACAGCTAACACATGGACAGATAACAAAACCCCCGCTTGTTCGCATTAGCCACTACGAGGAAATCTTTCAAACCCGTAGTGAACTCGCCGGAGAGTCGGTTACCGTACATCCATTGCCGATTCATCTGCATTATTATAATATAAAATATATAATTAACCATCATGCATTTGTTAAACTAACTAGCTACAAACAATATAAATTAAACAATGAACTACACACATGCATATTTTATCAATGACACATCAAAGGTTCATCAAGTTGCTAACCGCGATCGAGGAGTGTGGCTCCAACACTTCATGTCATGTTTGTTTCATGCTCTTGGGGCATTTCATCAAACACCTTATGTGCATAAGAGGAACCAAAAGCAAACCTACACCCACTTGTGAAGAGAATGGCTCCAAATGGCTAAGTGTTGGCTGCTGGATGGGTATATATAGGGAGGGCTTTAGTTGCGGTTGGCACGGCAAACCGTGACTAAAGGTGCCGAAAACCTTTAGTCGCGGTTGTCTGGCCAACCGCGACTAAAGCCCCTCACGATGCACCAGCTGGCCACCGAGCGCCTTGGGCCCAGGCCTTTGGTCGCGGTTCACCTCCAGAACCACGACTAAAGGTCCCATTAGTCGCGGTTCCTATAGCTTCGCGACTTATGGGGCTGGACGGAAGCCTGTTTTTCCACCAGTGTCTTTTCTAGCAATTCGATTGCGCAGGTGGTCTCTTTCGACAAAAATTCGGGCGACCTAGGGTTCCCAAGTTCCTCTCGTGGCGACGTGAGAGTATAGCCTGATCTAGTCAATACTACGTCAAATCTCTACGTTAACGTCTCGAGTTGAAGGCAAGGGCGAGTTCTAAACCCGTCTGGCGACTGCTGGGGAAAGAAGGAAGGAAACACGGGTAGATGGCGGTGGCGGCGGCGATGCATCAGGCAGCAGTGGCGGCGGTGGTGCGATGCCCCCGTTTGAATCCAATCTTGAAAGTAAGTTTGAGGGGCTGAATTTATTCGGGGAGGAGGAGGAAGAGTTGGATCTGTCAGGGGAAGTGGAGGGATTGTTGGAAGAGACGAGATGTCTAGGAGTTTTTAGGGTTTATACCCAAAGACCGTTTTCTCATGTAGCTCTGTTCAAAGACATGCGTAATGCATGGGCGTTTGCACAAGATGTGACCTTTAAAGCAATGGAATAAAACGATTCATTGTTCAGTTCATGTGCCTGGGGGATTGGAATAGGGTTATGAGCGGAGGACTGTGGCTTTTTCGTCGGGAGGCGGTTGCGATCGAAGAATATGATGGGCTAACTGATGTCTATGACTATAAGCTTGATCATATACCTGTATGTGCACGGATTAAAGGTATTCCAGATGGTATAATGCAAAAATCTGCACTATCGGAGAAGATAGCAAACAAGGTTGGTGTTCATTCGATTAAAGTATTCGTGAATAAAGGGCGCTTAAACTCGGCAAAGTACTTGAGAACTTGGGTATTTGTGAAGCTGGATACTCCCTTGGTCCGTTTTGTGCCACTGACACTGACAGAGATGAAAAGGTATCCTATAGAGTACGAAAAGCTTCCAAAATTCTGCTATTTTTATGGTTTAATTGGACATGAGGTGACAGAGTGTGGTGATGGAGTTCATAGCCCAGAATCATGTGAGTGGGGAGAATGGCTGCTGGTCCAGTTTGATAATGGGTGTGGGCGTGGGAACTCTAGTGTTCCAAGGGGTGGAGGAAGCATGGGAAGAGGAGGATGTCGGGCAGAGGAATGGCCAACCCAGTGTTGGGGAACGTAGTAATTTCAAAAAAATCCTACGCACACGCAAGATCATGGTGATGCATAGCAACGAGAGGGGAGGGTGTTGTCCACGTACCCTTGTAGACCGAAAGCGGAAGCGTTATGACAACGCGGTTGATGTAGTCGTACGTCTTCACGATCCGACCGATCCTAGTACCGAAAGTACGACACCTCCGCGATCTGCACATGTTCGGCTCAGTGACGTCCCACGAACTCTCGATCAAGCTGAGTGTCGAGGGAGAGCTTCGTCAGCATGACGGCGTGATGACGGTGATGATGAAGCTACCGGCGCAGGGCTTCGTCTAAGCACTGCAACGATATGACCGAGGTGGATTACGATGAAGGGGGGCACCGCACACGGCTAAGAGATCAATTATCAACTTGTGTGTCCTAGGGTGCCCCCCTCCCCACGTATATAAAGGAGGGAGAGGGGAGGCCGGCCTGCCTCTCTAGGCATGCCAAGGGGGGAGGAGTCCTCCTCCTAGTGGGAGTAGGACTCCCCCTTTCCTAGTCCCACGAGGAATAGAAGGAAGAGGGGGAAGGAGAAAGGAAAGGGGGGCGCCCCCCTCACCCAATTCGGATTGGGCTTGGGGGGGTGTTGGTTCTATATCTGGCGTATCTCGTAGTAGGGGTCCTAAACTAGGCGTCTTGGAGAGACGGTAACATGGACACAGGGTTTTACCCAGCTTCGGGCTCTCTCGAGGAGATAATACCCTACATGCTGCTTTTGATTGTATTTGTATGGGGTGTAGTATAGAGTACATGTATCTACCACGAGATTGTAGTAATGAATATTAGATTATCTATCGACTAGCCTGGCCTCGGTTTATATAACACACCGGAGGCCTAGGGTTTAGGAGAGTCCTCGTCTTGGGTGCCAAGTCTTGTGGAACCTTCCTTGTATGCGGCATGGGCTGTCCGAAGTGGCCCATGATAGAACCGCCATGGGGGTCCTCGGCCCGATCCACCTGGTCGGGAGACGACGTGGTGAGTACCCCCTAGTCCAGGACACCGTTAGTAGCCCCCTGAACCGGTCTTCAAGTTGGGGACACTCGTCGATTCTTCCGAACTATTATTCATCTTCGATCTCGGTCTTGAAAACTGGTTCAACAAATCTTCTCATCTTCGATCTTGAGGATCGCCGAAGTTAATACGAAGAGTTTACACGTCGGGTATCCGAGGAGGCCCTTTAAGTTCTGGGCCTTTATCAATGCCTTGTTAATTTTATGCCACACCTCGGGTTTGAAGTTGTTCCTGTGCGGCCGGGTCCTCTTGCGTCCGAGCTCCAACGCCGAACTGCATTCGAGGTATCTTTTGCAGCCAAGCACCAATGCTGGACCGCTTCCGAGCTCCAATGCCGGAATGTATCTAAGCTCCAACGCCGGACTGTATCCTAAGAGTCTTGTTACAGCCGAGCTCCAACGCCGGACTGCATCCGAGCTCCAGCGTCGGACTTTATCTGAGGTGTCATAGATCACCTTGGTTCAAAAAAGTTGAAGGAGTTTAGCTGAGCTTAATGCCTGAAATGCCCTCTATCGAGCCAGCCACCTACATCTGAGCTATATCCTGAAATGCTTTCGTGGTGGTTCAGTACCTCGGTCATGGGCTGATTGTTTGTGGATTTGTGCAATGTATTCTCTGCCGACATGTATAGCCAATAGCCCTCAACGTGCGCGTCGGCCAAAAATCCGAGATGCACATTAGAGGAGATAGTGATCGGCGGACGGGCCCTTGAGAAAGGGTTTTGAGAAGTCACCGTAATATATTAGCTTGATGCTGGATTAGCCCCAGACGGTACTTATTGTTGTCCGAAGACGTGCTTGTCCATAGTTCGGTCATGCCGAATACTGAGCACTTTGAATTTTCTGCATTGAATAGGCAATGCAGTAGCCACCGAGACACTGGTCGGGTGGCAACACCAGATCAGGGGATCGATGTGCCCCTTTAATATTTGTAAATAATAAGCCCGAAGCCCAGTAGCCCCCGAGCCTTAATGCGGGCACGGGTGGCCGAATTAAGGATCGATATCCATAGTAAAATCACAAATTATGTGTATTGACTCTATGTATCCAAGTACTTTACATCATTAATGCTCAGATCCACATTACACAAAACTTTATTGACCGACCATCGGCTTCAACCTCTTCGGCCAGTAGCCGAGGAGTGTTTTCCTACTTTATAAAGCCGTTATAAGGGCAAAGGTTTATGGAAAACAAGGCAATCCGGCCATACGGTTTTATAAACAAAGGTACACAGAGAGATATGTTATATTACGTTTTAACGTAAGAAACATCTTCCAAAGAAAATATTCCCGCTATCGGTTCCTTTCTTTGGGTCATCATGCTTATCATGATCATAAAACCTCACCTCCGATCAATGTGTGAGGAAAATATTGAGGATTTAGTTCGGGGAAAGTTCCCGAATTAAATGGTATTAATGAACCAAAATTTTCACTTCCGTCGTTGCCGACCAATGTGATCCTTTAAGATTGCTAGCTTTCAGCTTCACCCAGTCTGAGGTACTTACTCGGATGACCCGGTAGTAACAATCATAGAGGTGCTCCCTTTACCACCTAGCCGAACAATCGGGAACGTAGGGGTAAGCACAGGAGCCACGCAACCCAGCTTCACCAAAATCTTAAGTCAAATTGATGTATATTTATGGCTTTATAATGATGATTACAGAAGGCAACGTTTGTATAATAAATACAAATGGTGATGTGATATGTTTATTTTGACTCCGTTGTGACCATTTATCATTTGAAAGTGGCCCATCGTCGGCTTCCACCCCCTTGTAGATGCTACGTAGTGTGTTTCCGCAGTAATGAAACAACCCTTAGCCGACGCCTCGGTGCCCGAAGGCGGTTGTGTTAGCAGAAACGAGGCAATCAGATATGCGGGCTTTATAACTTTCACTTAGTCATAGGAGATTTAAACTGGGGAAGCTAGCTACGAGCCCCCAGTTAGTGTTCGACACCGACCGACGTCAAGCCGATAACACTTCGGCCAATGTTATGAAAGGCCCATCATTTATCACGTGGTAATCAATATCGATCTATAGTTTGACACCGTCATTGGATCGCTGACCAGTTTACGCCCATTGTGAAGTCAGTTTTCGGCTTTCTCCACTAAGGTGCTTAACCATTCGAGATGGAAGCACTATCACAGTGGTTCTCCCTTTGCACACCTAGCCGAACAATCGGGAACGTAGGAGGCAAGCACAGGAGCAGAGCAATCCAACTATTGACCGAAGACACAATTCGAAACCGATGCATATATAGCAATATCCGAGAATGTTTTTGCCGAATCTCTAAAGGTGTCCGGTGTTGCACTGCGAGACTAATGCTAGAAACACACAAATAGTTTAAAAGTGCCATAGGCTCGAAAAGCCAAAAAAACTTATTCAAAAGTTTAATGTCCGAACTAGATCAAGTGTTCGGTGCCAATCCAAAAATTGGTCTTAGAAAAAGAAAATTGTGCTTCTATCGTGCTTTAACATGACACATCCTATCTCAAGACTTCAAGCGGGTCAGCCTACGGCTTCAACCTCCTATCCCGAAGGTGGAGTACTTCTCGTTAGACCAGTTTAGCAAACTAAAATCTAGCGGCTTTGAGAGAGAAATTAGGCTCCTCAGCTATTGACCACACACTCACGTCGAAAAAAGGAGTGATAGCAAAAGACTTTACAACGACTAAGAAGAAGAACACTTATTATAAAAGAGCTCACACTAATTTAAGAGCCCCCAAGTGACATGGGTAAAAGAATTTTATGTATAATGATTGTATGTGCCGAAGTACTTATATCATATCTATGTTCACCCGAACTTTAAATGCGTCTTAACCGACCGTCGGCTTCTCCCTCTTCGGTCAAGGGCCGAAAAGTGTTATGTACTCCACCTGTCGAGAATATCGACGGTGTTTCGATAACCAGCAATCAGGCCATAAGGTGTAATGCATAAAGCGCCGCTCGGAACTTATGCTATGTTATCGACGAAGTGTAAGAAGCATCTTTGAAGAAAATAGTACCCCACCTATACCTTTCGTCCGGTTGCTCATTGTTACTATGAGACTTGTGCAATAGATTTTTGTACTCATGAGTTCCGCTGTGTGCCGACCATGATTGAAAACAATAAGAGCGCTTAGCTTCGGCTTCACCCACCCGAGGTCCGAGCTCGGATGACCCAATCGTGACAATCGCAGAGGTGCTCCTTTACTCCCTAGCCGAACAATCGGGAACGAGGGGTAAACATGTACAAGGCAACCCAGCTTATGGAACACTTAAGTCAACATGGTGCATATTGTATGAATACACGAACAAGGAATAAAGCCGTACAAGTATAATCATATGTAAGAGGAAAGGCTTCATAAAGGAAGCCCCCAAGTAAACGGGGTATTTGAATTTGTGTGTCACAAACAAAGTTTTGACAAGGAAGTTTTTCATAAACAACTTTTTGCCAAAAAAGTATAATGCTTGGTCGAACCGAACAAAATTTAAAATCGAAAGTTTTTTAGCATGAAAGCGACTTAGCTGGTTAATGTGTTTGGTACTGATGACGCGTTCCGAGCTTGATTTGGGACAAGGTTCTATTCCCCAAGCCGGTCCCGAGGTAGCGGAGCGAAGAGCTCAACACTCCAAAGTGGTGACATAGCACGGCCAATGCAGGCTGGCAGAGTGACGCTAAAGTCCCCGTCGTGGGTTAATGAAGTGTTGACGAAGCCCCCCGTCCAACCGAGGTGACAACACTGCCCGACCCGGATCATTTACATGTGCACAGAAAATAGTGCAAACCGGAGATAATAGTAATAATAAATTTAAAAAAATTGTTGCATAATAAATAATTTATGCAAAGTGGGTAATAAAGGAAATATGGCCTGTGCGCCGAACACTCGATGAGGTAGAGCTCTCTCGGTGATGCCGAAGTCCCTGAGGTAACCGAACACGTTGGTATGGCAACACGACCAACAAGGTGATCACGCGAGCCGATTTATGCCGATTGGGACGACGGCGTCGGGTTGCCGAAGAGATCATGTGACGCAGTCAAAGTCCATTACCTGCACATGTAAAATAGTGTAGGCCAAAAATAATAATATAAATATATAAAAATCCTCGCGTAATTAATTTAGGCAAAATAATCTATTTAAAGATATGTGGCCTGGCGCCAAAGTCAATGTCCATGCAGGGCGTCGGCGTGATGCGTTAAAGGCGTGGCAAAGTCTGAATTCACAGGTTGGTCTGAGTTCCGGATGCGGCGTTCGCCGAATTATGTACGGAAACTGACCGAACCCCCACGCGACTATCGTTAATGCGGTCACCATTTGATAGACCTGTGTACAGATGATGGGACAAACCAGAGTAATAATTACTTGGAAAAAATAAACCAAACAAGAAAAAATGTCTAGGATTAGCAGCACCTGGTTTATTTGTTGTAGCAATCCGAAGAAAAGTGACTTCCAAAATTGGGACTCGATTCGCATACCCATTGCCTGATGGGCGGTGAAGCGGCGGCATGGCGATGCTGGCAAAGGTTGGCTCACTGAGGCAAAGCCCCCAGTCTAGCTAACGTGACGAAGCTAGTCGGTTGACGATGCCGAAGTCTCCGGAGTACGTTGATGGCAAAGCCCCCGGTCCAGACGAGGAGACGGAGTAGGTCGGTAAGGAGACGCTGCAGCTGCCATGTCAGCCGAGGTGTTGAAGTAGTTCGGTGTGATGGACATCGGCTCGATGAAGCAACGGTGCGGCCATGCCGATGCAGGTCATAACTCGTGACGTGGTCAATACTGGCTTGATGAAGTGACTGTGCGGCGATGCCGGTGTGCCCGCTCCTTCTAATCTATGGGGCGGCGATGTTGGTGATGATTTATCCTTTGCGATGCGAACTCTTGTTCGGCTTGCCGAGATGATGATCCGTAGAAGTTGAGCTCGGCTCAACAAAGCGACGACGTGTCTGGCGCAGGCCGGCAGCCGCAGAGCAAGGTTGTCGGGCTGGTTTAACACCGGCGCGACGGTGAAGATCATATTGTAAAAGACTTTAAAATTAGTGGGATGTGTTTAGGAACAAAACACAATACCCCATACAGAACTTCCTTCGAAAAGGATGTCCGAAATCCCGCTCATAAAAAAGATGAACTCGGGTCGGATTCCTTCTCGCGCAGAAAACATATCTGAAAAGTGATGTACTAATCGGAAGGTTCCCGGAGTTTGGACGGTCGGACCAAACTGAAATTTGAAGGGGTGGTAGGTATAGGAATTCCGCAGCCGACCAACGGTTGGATCTTCCAAAGGACGTCCGCGCTAGGCGCTGGACACCAAGCTCCAAACTCGTCCAGATTCCCGTCCAGATTTGACGAGGCTCCGGTACATCGAAGACCAGCGGAGATTGCTCCACCAGAACGCGACGAAATTTCACAGTGTTGTTGTACACTCAATACCGCACAATTCCACCAAAGGAATCGTCAAAGCGATGCTCGAGGAGGTGGTGGTAGCGGATACAAGTTCGCTGTTCAAAAAACAGCACGGTCGCCGAGGGCTATGTTGACGCCGAGCCCTCGAGCTCCATGGATGATTCCTCCATTATCTTGATAGAGGTCGGAGTTGATGTTGATGAAGGCCCTCGTCCAACATGATGATTGGAGGTAGGGTACAGTCTTCGTTAAGCTTAAGGTGACCAGTCGAGCGGCGACAAAAGATGTCGACATCGACCATAAAGCTCGGCTCCGATGCGCAGATCGCGCTGGAGACGATCCGAATTCCCATCGCCCCATGGCGACCGCCAGCAGGCTCTCAATGAAAGCACCAATGTCGGTTCTATATCCGGCATATCTCTTAGTAGGTGTCCTAAACTAGGCGTCTTGGAGCGATGGTAACATGGACACAGGTTTTTACCCAGCTTCGGACTCTCTCGAGGAGATAATACCCTACATGCTGCTTTTGATTATATTTGTATGGGGTGTAGTACAGAGTACATGTATCTACCACGAGATTGTAATAATGAATATTAGATTATCTATAGACTAGCCTGGCCTCGGTTTATATAACACACCGGAGGCCTAGGGTTTAGGAGAGTCCTTGTCTTGCGTGCCAAGTCTTGTGGAACCTTCCTTGTATGCGGCATGGGCTGTCCGAAGTGGCCCATGATAGAACCGCCATGGGGTCCTCGGCCCGATCCACTTGGTCGGGAGACGACGCCAGAGTACCCCTAGTCCAGACACCGCTGGGCGCGCGCCTCCTAGGATGCCTTCTATTCTCTCCCACTAAGGCCCATTAAGGCCCATATACTCCCCATGGGGGTTCCGGTAACCCCCGGTACTCCGGCAAATGCCCGAACTCACCCAGAATCATTCCGATGTCCAAACATAGCCTTCCAATATATCGATCTTTATGTCTCGACCATTCCGAGACTCCTCGTCATGTTCGTGATCATATTCGGGACTCAACTACCTTCGTACATCAAAACACATAAACTCATAATACGATCGTCACCGAACGTTAAGCGTTGGACCCTACGGGTTTGAGAACTATGTAGACATGACCGAGACTCATCTCCGTCAATAACCAATAGCGGAACCTGGATGCTCGTATTGGTTCCTACATATTCTACAAAGATTTTTATCGGTCAAACCGCATAACAACATACGTCTTTCCCTTTGTCATCGGTATGTTACTTGCCCGAGATGCGATCGTCGGTATCATCATACCTAGTTCAATGTCCTTACCGGCAAGTCTATTTACTTGTTCCGTAATGCATCATCCGGCAACTAACTCATTAGTCACATTGCTTGCAAGGCTTAGTGACGTGCATTACCGAGAGGGCCCAGAGATACCTCTGCGATAAACGGAGTGACAAATCCTAATCTTGATATATGACAACTTAACAAACACCTTCGGAGGCACCTGTAGAGCATCTTTATAATCACCCAGTTACGTTGTGACGTTTGATAGCACACTAAGTGTTCCTCCGGTATTCGGGAGTTGCATTATCTCAGAGTCATAGGAACATGTATAAGTCATGAAGAAAGCAATGGCAACAAACTAAACGATCAACGTGCTAAGCTAACGGATGGGTCAAGTCAATCACATCATTCTCTAATGATGTGATCCCATTAATCAAATGACAACTTATGTCTATGGCTAGGAAACTTAACTATCTTTGATTCAACGAGCTAGTCAAGTAGAGGCATACTAGTGACACTCTGTTTGTCTATGTATTCACACATGTACTAAGTTTCCGGTTAATACAATTCTAGCATGAATAATAAACATTTATCATGATATAAGGAAATATAAATAACAACTTTATTATTGCGTCTAGGGCATATTTCCTTCAGTCTCACACTTGCACTAGAGTAAATAATCTAGTTCACATCACCATGTGATTTAACACCAATAGTTCATATCACCATGTGATTAGTTCACATATCCATGTGACTAATACCGAAAGGGTTTTACTAGAGTCAATAATCTATTTCACATCGCTATGTGATTAACACCCAAAGAGTACTAAGGTGTGATCATGTTTTGCTTGTGAGAGAAGTTTAGTCAACGGGTCTCCCAAATTAAGATCCGTATGTATTTTGCAAATTTGTATGTCTACAGTGCTCTCCATGGAGCTACTTTAGCTAATTGCTCCCACTTTCAATATGTATTCGGATTCTGACTTAGAGTCATCCAGATTGGTGTCAAAGCTTGCATTGACATAACTCTTTACGACGAACTTTTTATCACCTCCATAACCAAGAAATATTTCCTTAGTCCTCCAAGGATAATTTTGACCACTGTGCAGTGATCTACTCCTAGATCAAAATTGTACTCCCTTGCCAAACTCAGGGCAGGGTATACAATAGGTCTGGTACACAGCATGGCATACTTTAAAGAACCTATGGCTGATGCATAGGGAATGACTTTCATTCTCTCTCTATCTTCTGTCGTGGTCGGGCTTTGAGTCTTACTCAACTTCACACCTTGCAAAACAGGCAAGAAATCTTTCTTTGACTATTCCATTTTGAACTACTTCAAAAACTTGTCAAGGTATGTGCTTTGTGAAAGTCCAATTAAGCGTCTTGATCAATCTCTATAGATTTTGATGCTCCATATGTAAGGAGCTTCACCGAGGTCTTTCTTTGAAAAACTCCTTTCAAACACTCCTTTATGCTTTCCAGAAAATTCTACATTATTTCCGATCAACAACATATCATTCACATATACTTATCAGAAAGGCTGTAGTGCTCCCACTCACTTTCTTGTAAATACGGGCTTCACCGCAAGTCTTTATAAAACTATATGCTTTGATCATCTTATCAAAGCTTATATTCCAACTGCGAGATGCTTGCACCAGTCCATAGATGGATCGCTGGAGCTTGCATATTTTAGCGCCTTTAGGATTGACAAAACCTTCTGGTTGTATCATATACAACTCTTCTTCATGAAATCCATTAAGGAATGCAATTTTGACATCCATTTGCTAGATTTCATAAAATGTGGTAATTGGTAACATGATTCGGACAGACTTAAGCATTGCTACGAGTGAGAAGGTCTCATCGGAGTCAACTCCTTGAACTTGTCGAAAACCTTTCGCAAAAACTTGAGCTTTGTAGACAATAACATTACCGCTGGTGTCGATCGCTTCTTGAAGATCCATTTATTCTCGATGGCTTGCCGATCATCGGCAAGTCAACCAAAGTCCACACTTTGTTCTTATACATGGATCCCATCTCAGATTTCATGGCCTCAAGCCATTTCAAGGAATCTGGGCTCATCATCGCTTCCTCATAGTTCGTAGGTTCGCCATGGTCAAGTAACATGACCTCCGTAACTGGATTACCGTACCACTCAGTGCGGATCTTACTCGTTGACCCACGAGGTTCAGTAATAACTTGATCTGAAGTTATATGATCATCATCATTAGCTTCCTCACTGATTGATGTAGTAGTCACATGAACTAATTTCTGTGATGAACTACTTTTGAATAAGGGAGCAGGTACAGTTACCTCATCAATTTCTACTTTCCTCCCACTTACTTCTTTTGAGAGAAACTTCTTCTCTAGATAGGATCCATTCTTACCAACGAATGTCTTGCCTTCGGACCTGTGATAGAAGGTGTACCCAACATTTTCTTTTTGGGTATCCTATGAAGACGCACTTCTCCGATTTGGGTTCGAGCTTATCAGGTTGAAACTTTTCACATAAGAATTGCAACCCCAAACTTTAAGAAATGACAGCTTAGGTTTCTAGCCAAACCATAGTTCATACGGTGTCGCCTCAACAGATTAGACGGTGCCCTATTTAATGTGAATGTAGTCATCACTAATGCATAACCCCAAAACGGTAGTGGTAAATCGGTAAGAGACATCATAGATTGCACTATATCCAATAAAGTGCGGTTATGATGTTCGGACACACCATTATGCTGTGGTGTTCCGTGGCATGAGTTTATGAAACTATTCCACATTGTTTTAATTGAAGACCAAACTCAGAACTCAAATATTCGCTCCGCAATCAAATCGTAGAAACTTTATTTTTCTTGTTGCGAAGATTTTCCACTTCACCTGAAATTCTTTGTACTTTTCAAATGTTTCAGACTTATGTTTCATCAAGTAGATATTCCCATTTCTGCTCAAATCATCTGTTAAGGTCAGAAAATAATGATACCCGCCATGAAGGCCAAGACTCATCGGACCGCATACATTAGTATGTATTATTTCCAATAAGTCGATTGCTCGCCCATTGTTCCGAGAACGGAGTCTTAGTCATCATACCAATGAGGCATGGTTCGCAAGCATCAAGTGATTCATAATCAAGTTTCTTCATGCGCTTTACACCAATATGACCTAAACGGCAGTGCCACAAATAAGTTGCACTATCATTATTAACTTTGCATATTTTGGCTTCAATATTATGAATATGTGTATCACTACGATCGAGATCCAACAAACTATTTGTTGGGGAACGTTGCAGAAAATAAAATTTTCCTACGGTTTCACCAAGATCCATCTATCAGTTCATCTAGCAACGAGTGATAGGAGTGCATCTACATACCTTTGTAGATCATGAGCGAAGCGCTCAAGAGAACGGGGTTGAGGGAGTCGTACTCTTCGTGATCCAAATCACCGATGACCAAGTGCCGAACGGACAGCACCTCCGTGTTCAACACATGTACGGAGCGGATGAAGTCTCCCGCACCTTGATCCAGCAAGGAGGAGGGAGAGGTTGAGGAAGAAGGCTCCAACAGCAGCACGACGGCGTGGTGGTGATGGAGTGGCAGTTCTCCGGCAGGGCTTCGCCAAGCTCACGCGGAGGAGGATAGGTGTTGGGAGGGAGGGCTGCGCCTTGATTGTGTGTGCAGCCTCCCTCGCCTCTATTTATAGGGAAGGGAAGGGCGGCCCCTCTAGATGAGATCTAGAGGGGGCGGCCAAGGGAGGGGCTTGCCCTGTAAGCAAGGGGCGCCCCACTAGGGTTTCCCCCAGCCCTATGCGCATGGGCCCAAGGGGGATGCGCCAGCCCTCCAGGCTGGTTCCTGCCCACTACGGCCCATGAGGCCCTCCGAGAGGTGGCCCCTCCGTGGACCCCGAACCCTCCGGTGGCCCCAGGTACAATACCGATATGCCCCAACCTTTCCGGTGACCGTATGACATCTTCCCATATATAAATCTTCACCTCCGACCATTCCGAACTCCTCGTGACGCCCAGGATCTTATCCGGACTCAACAACATTCAGAATCACATACAAGTCTTCCTAATAACCCTAGCGCCACCGAACCTTATGTGTAGACCCTACGGGTTCGGGAGACACGAGACATGACCGAGACGGCTCTCCGGTCAATAACCAACAGCGGATCTGGATACCCATGTTGGCTCCCACATGCTCCTCGATGATCTCATCGGATGAACCACGATGTCGAGGATTCAAGCAACCCCGTATACAATTCCCTTTGTCAATCGGTATCGTTATTTGCCCAAGATTTGATCGTCGGTATCCCAATACCTCGCTCAATCTCAAGCATCGCAAGTCACTTTACTCAGACAAGAATGCATGATCCCGTGACCAAACACTTGGTCACTTTGAGCTCATTATGATGATGCATTACCGAAAGGGCCCGTAGATACCTCTCCGTCATATGGAGTGACAAATCCTAGCCTCGATCCGTGTCAACCCAATGAGACACTTTCGAGATACCCGTAGTATACCTTTATAGTCACCCAATTACGCTAGTGACGCTTGGTACACCCAAAGCACTCCTACGGTGTCCGGAGTTACACGATCTCATGGTCTAAGGAAAAGATACTTGACACTTGAAAAGCTTTAGCAAAACGAACTACACGATCTTGTGCTATGCTTAGGACTGGGTCTTGTCCATCACATCATTCTCCTAATGATGTGATCCCGTTATCAATGACATCCAATGTCCATAGTCAGGAAACCATGACTATCTATTGATCAACCAGCTAGTCAACTAGAGGCTCACTAGGGACATGTTGTAGTCTATGTATTCACACGTGTATTACGATTTCCGGATAATACAATTATAGCATGAATAAAAGACAATTATCATGAACAAGGAAATATAATAATAATCCTTTTATTATTGCCACTAGGGCATATTTCCAACTGTCTCCCACTTGCACTAGAGTCAATAATCTAGTTACATTGTGATGAATCGAACACCCGGTGTTAATCATGTTTTGCTCATGAAGAGGTTTAGTCAATGGATCTGCGACATTCAGATCCGTATGCACTTTGAAAATTTCTATGTCTCCATCTTGAACATTTTCACGAATGGAGTTGAAGCGACGCTTGATGTGCCTGGTCTTCTTGTGAAACATGGGCTCTTTGGCAAGTGCAATCACTACTAGAAAAGGCCTACTAATGGCGCATCGGTTTTGTTTACTAATGGCGCACTACCGGTGCGCCATTAGTAGCACGCCATTAGAATTTTTACTAATGGCGCACCACCGGTGCGCCATTAGTATCTCAGAGATTAATGGCGCACTGGCAGGCGCCATTAGTATTTAACTCCATGCGCCATTAGTATGCCTCCTGGGGGGCCATATGTAACCATGTGCTTTGTCACACTAATGGCGCACTCTTCCTTGATGCGCCATTAGTATCCTTTGGTATACTAATGGCGCACGCTGCCTTGATGCGCCATTAGTATGAATATTTTGTTTTTTTTTTGCTTTTCCGATTTTTGCACAGGTTACAAAATAATATTGGACAGAATATAGACAGCAGCACACAGCAACATCAGATTCATCGAATACAATAGAAGATTAGTCTCCAAATACAATTCATCATATTAGTCTCCGAATTCAAAAGACCGAACAAAGATAAAACATTACAAGTCTCAAGACCGCGAGTATCGAGTTTGTCTTCACATTACAAGTCGATATCGATCATCTAAACTACCATCATCAGTGTGTGCGCCGCCATCATCAGTGGTGGCATCCTTGGCGGCACCATCAGTGGTGTCATCCCCGACGCCACTAGGGGTTGTGTAATCAGGATCGGTGTCTTCCGCGGCGTCCTCATAGCGGTGAGGTTGTTCCTCCATCTCCGGGACAGCTCCCAGAATTGCTTGTCACCAACCACCGGCCTCATCGCTAGGGCCATGTTTCGCTCTATATATGAAAAAGTTTGGTCAAAAGTTGGTTATTGTCAAGGAACAAGATCATGGTCTCATCATTTAGGGTTTGTCGACACCGAGGCACCCTAAAAGCCTAAGCTTTCATCATTTAGGGTTTGTCGACGCCGAGGCACCCTAAAAGCCTAAGCGTACATCATTTAGGTTCTCATCGACACCGAGGCATCCGGGGCAGCCAAGTTAAGTTTTCATCATTTAGGGTTTATCGATGCCGAGGCACCCTAGGTTGGGCCTAATCACTTGGCACTAATCACTTGGTTCTATTGCCACCTATGTTGGGTTTATCATCTAGGGTTTATCGATGCTAAGGAGAATTCTAAGTTGGGCCTAATCACTTGGCTCTATTGCCACCTATGGTTTAATGCAGCAAGAATGGCGGGGTAGTTGATCCTACTTAACTAAGTACTAAGATACCCCGGCCCATGCATTAGTCGCAGTACCCCATATGTCCTATTTTAGCAAAGTCATGCTAAAATTCACGGAAAATTTCAGCATGACCCTTGCTGAAAATAGGACATATGGAGTACCCGATTTGCCGGAACGGAAGTTAATCAACATTCCGACAAACTCAAGGGCCTCTCGGGTACCTGCAAATTCATCACGACACGATGGTCGGAGACATGACCTTTGCAAAATGGTCGGAGACACGATGGTCTTTCTCAATGTGATCAATTGATGGATCAACACATAAAACATGTCCAATAAGTATGATTTATAGAGTCAACATCAGTATGAATATATATAAAGTTTTTCTTCATCAGCCAGGCCCATGCAAGTAATCGCATCCAGCAACTATTTCGCTACTCAGAACTAACTACACTCTGTACTTATAGATTCATTTCAGATGAGATCAGATCGAGCTCGAATCGTAGCTGCAAATGAGGGATCCATGAGCCATCATGCCAGTGAGCCAGGAAATAAACTTTACTTTCAAAAGGAAATAAAAATACAATGCATACATACATACTTAAGCAGGTAGATAGATAGATAGATAGATAGATAGATAGATAGATAGATGAGCATGTTCAGTTTACAAGAATGAATATAAACAAGCAAAGAATGCATGCAAGTTTAAAGTAAAACGTTTCAGTTAATGCAAGTACTCCTCTTGCTCTCTACTTTCTCTCTTCTCTTCTTCAGTTAATTAACTGAATTTTACTGATGTTGTTGTTAACTAAATTTTAATCAGCTGCTGAAGAACACCTTCGGCCAAATGATATAGGTGTAGTTTTCAGTCTCTGTCAGTTTCATCAGAGAAGTTTGCTTTCAGTTTCAAATAATCCGACCATGGGATGGCACGAACTAGGTTTCTCCGCGGCCCTGACCCGACCATGGGATGGCACGAACTAGGTTTCTCCGCGGCCCTGACCCGACCATGGGATGGCACGAACTAGGCGGTCATGGCTGCATCGCGGGTGACGCGCGGGGAGCGCTGGGATGGCAGTGCTCACGACCCGGAAGTGACCTAGTTTCTCGTTTTCTGTTAGCTGTGTAATCGCTAAACAAGAAGAGAACTAGAGAGCAGAAAAGCTGCGAAGTTGAAAGCGGGACAAAGGGTAGGGCGTTTGAGTTTGCGAGGCAACTCCCCACGTCTCCCCTCCCCTGGCAACTCCCCACGACGCAGAGGGGTTTTTCTTCCCACGCCCGCTAACTCCCTCCTATTCCATTGCCGCCCATCTTCCTCCCTCCGCCTCCCTCCTCATTCCATTGCCGCCCATCTTCCTCCCTCTACCTCCCTCTCCTCCAAAGATCAAGCAACTCCCTCTGCCTCCACCATCGCTGGCCAGAGGGCAATGGCGGAGGAATCATGGAGCAACTCCTCCGTCTGCCAAGAGAATGGCGGAGGCATCATGGAGCAACTCCTCCGTCGCCAAGCATCACTGCAGGAGGCGTCCCGCAAGGAGCCGCTGGTGGTTGATTTACGACGCCCGGTCCCCGGCGAAGCGGACTAACCGTGCCGCCAAGGTTGAGATCCACCAAGGAGCCGCTGGATGTCGATGCACCAGCAATCCGCACGGGCCGACAAGATGATCCGCAAGATGAGGAGGAGGCTCGGTGGCATGCTTTCTCGAATATCGGCGTTGATATCGAGTATACCAGTCATACAAACCTCCGCAAATTGCTGCAGTTCTGCGCTTATGTGTGGAGGATCTCATCCTGGTATACCACATCACCAACAACCAAATGGTAAAAACATCCAGCTCAAGTAGTTTTTGGTGATCATACGAATGTTGTCTACAAGTTTTTGTGATCATTTAGTAGCTGTTATGAATGTTGTCTTGTAATGCAAAAGATTGCAAAAAAAATACATCATTGAGATGTTATGCTTGCTGTTTTGATCATACAGAATGTTGTCTTGTAGTTGTTGTGATCATTTAGTAGTTGTTGTGATCATACTGTTTTAACTGAATTTTGGTCAGAATTGAAGATGCTATTTTAACTGAATTTTGCTTCAACTGAACCCATTTTAATTCTGTAGTTTCTGTAGTTTTTGAAGTAGATGAATTTGAATGCTAAAGATTATTTTGAATGTTGTCTTGTAGTGCAAAAGATTGCAAAAAAATACATCATTGAGATGTTATGCTTGCTGTTTTGATCATACAGAATGTTGTCTTGTAGTTGTTGTGATCATTTAGTAGTTGTTGTGATCATACTGTTTTAACTGAATTTTGGTCGAATCAAGATGCTATTTTAACTGAATTTTGCTTCATTGAACCCATTTTAATTCTATAGTTTCAAGTTTTTGAAGTAGATGAATTTGAATGCTAAAGATTATTTTGATGCAGGCCCAAGGAACTCCGCCCGCTCTTGCAGGAGAAGAAGTCTGTACACCTTTGTTGGCTTCGCATTGGAGGCGACAAGGAGAAGCTGAAGTTGTCTGGTTTGGAGATCAACCCCGACAAGTACGTCGACTTGCAGCGCAAATAGAGAGTTCCAAACAATGGAAAGAAGTGGCAGTCTTTGGCTGAGTTTGCAGCCAGCCTCATCCACCCATCCTACTCAAAAATGAAGCAGAAGATCGATGGGAATTCGGACCACCTACTATGGGGGGACAGCCCACTGCCAAACAAGCTCATTGAGTACGCCGCGAAAGATGCGTACGTCACCTACCAGGCATGGAAGAAAATCGAAATCACCAAAGAAGGTTTCGAGCTCTGGCAAGAGGCAGAGGATCATTGGGATGACCCCTACTACTGGTGATATTGAGTTGTTTGTGGTATTGGGATGACCCCTACTACTGTGTCTCAGTTTGTAGTTATGTGGTTGAACAAGTTTGCTTTTGTTATGTTGAACAAGTTTGCTTTTGAAATGATGAACAAGTTTGCTTTGGTTGTCAGTTGACATCATATCATCGCTGAGCATGGTTTAGTTTTACCTTTATCTATTTATTATATAGGCAGAGCTATTCAGGCATGGAAGATATAATCATCCTTATGGTGAGGATCGCAATGTTTTTAGCTTCCAAGTTTCTAATGACACATGATCTTTCCAACCACATAACTTAACCGCAAACATTTCAGAATTGTAGTTACACATTCCAACCAATACCTGCAGGTTGTAATTTCATCACCGAATGACCATCAATGACTAAGTGAAGCAAATAATTGCTATGCAAATAATTGCTATAATCATCCTTGTAGTTACACATTCTCCTCTTGCTCTCTACTTTCTCTCTTCTCTTCTTCAGTTAATTAACTGAATTTTACTGATGTTGTTGTTAACTGAATTTTACTAGTTAAACACATTATAACTTGAGTGTAACTCAGACAAGTTAAACTTAAGCTAGAAGATACAAGTTGAACACACACCGTGCAGTTTTCATAATATTATCGTAAAAATATCTTCATGTAACTCAGACAAGAAAAATCTCCACCGAATAGGACTAGCATTTAAGAGTAATTTCCTCCATCAAACAAAGTTCAAACAAAAACGACAACAGTCTTTTGATTAAGAGCCAAGTCACAACACTCTTTGAAGTTCAAACATAAACCGACAACACTTGTTTGATCTGTCTCCTCCAAGAAAGAGCCAAGTCAGTCTCACCCAACTAGGGAAACATCGCTAGACCACTAGCAATTGGGAATACACAACTGGGCTAGGTTTGTGCTCTAGCTAGGCAGTAAAACAGAGCATATAGAGGCATTGCCTGCCTTTGCTGCAAGTGGGGATGTGAGCAGGATTATCACAATTAGATCACTAATTTGCTGGAATCTTATTTACAATTTTCTTCAAACTAGTTACCACTCACTAGTACAATGTTTTCTAAACTGGTTGCCATCATCTCCCTTTTTATCATTTTGGTTATGTGAAATTAGTTGTAGTGAGTGGCCAAGCAACCACTAGCAATTTGTGCATAACAATTCCCGGTAGTTTTACCTGTAAGCCCCCCTCTTCTGGCAACCTAGTGAAAAAATTATACTACACAGGAAGCATCTGTTTCCATCTCTCTGTATGAAGGTTTAGCATTTGGCTGAATTGACTGAACGAGAAATGGGAAAAACTAACAACTCAAACAGAAAATGTCATATATATGTTGGAAATTGCAGTGATAACTGATCGGCGTGTTCCATTTGTCAGTGGTATTTACAAACTAATTCTCTTCGTTTTCTTGGGGAAAAGTTGCTCTTTGCTTAACTACTAGCAAAATCATTGTGCATTGTATTTTGTAATATTTTATCAGTTGTTTAAATGCTTGTGCCATCATGGCCCTTACTATACCCTGAATGATGCCACTTGCTCGGGCGCCATCGTTGGATTGAAATACTACAGCCGAATCAACAGGATTATCGCTGATTTGCTGGACAAACAGAGTGTTTGCGAGAAGGAAGAGGGAGAGGAGGCGGAGCTCACCGGGAAGCGCAAGGAGGCCCTGCGACAGCTTAGTAGCAACAGAGGTGGCCGAAGTTGAGGAAGACAGCGGCGACCCGAGGAAGAAGAGGTGGAGGGGGTGTGGAGGGTCGAGCGCCGTCGCGCCTGGTTCCGCTGCTCGCCCGGCCTGGTGTTGAAGCAGATTCTGCTCGCCGCCTTGCCTGCCGCCTCGCGGTGGAGCTCGAGGTCCAGGGAAGGCGAGGGAGGGGTGGGTGGGTGCGGTGAAGGCGGGGAGGGGATGGATTGGGAGCGGACGACGATGGGGGGCAGGGCAGGGGCTGACTGGGGCGGCGACGGAGACGGAGGCGCTGGGCGGCGGCGGCGTGGGTCGGGCAGCTGGGTGGATCTGTGGCGAGGAGAGAGGGTCAAGGGAGGGAGGATAGCTAGGGAGGGTTCTAACGGCGCACCGCCCGGGCGTGCGCCATAAGTATGACTATTCTAATGGCGCACCAACCATCGGTGCGCCATTAGAATTTTGTTTTAATCTAGCCCACCGACCATATCTACAACCTAACCCTATCTACAACAGAACCCACCCACTAGCCCGACTGGTCAAGACGCAGCACACACACCAGGAGGTCCCGGGTTCGATTCCTGTGCCCCCAATATTTTTTATGCATTTTAAATGCTGTTTTTTATATTTATTTGTGTTTAAATATGTTCAAACTTGTTTAAATCATAACAGTAATATTTTTTATAAAAACAGTAATAAGTTTTTAAAAAATATGTTCAAATTTCTTACTTGAAAATATCATCGGCGGCGGCGGTGGAGCGGGGGAGGGTGCGGGGATCGAGATTGAGATGGAGGGGGAATCGAGATCGAGATGGAGGGGGATCGAGATCAAGTGTCCTCATGAATTCAAAAAGTGCCCATGAAATTTAAAAATATTCATGATATCAAAAAGTGCCCATGAAATACAATCGAGAAATGAAGACTATGATTTAAATACAATCAATCTTAGCTAGCTATCTGTTCACAATCCATTCCGATGATCTTCCTTTTGCCTCTTCTCATGACAGCACGACTGGGCTTTGGCGGGTCGGTAATGAAGAAGCATTGGTCCACTTGGGAAGCCAGTACCCATGGCTCATTTTTCGTGGTGACGCTTATACCATGGTCTTGGATTTGGCTTCGGTATAAACACGATCGGGCTTTGGCATAGTGCGCCATTAGTAGGTTTGCAAAAAGTTAAAAAAATTATATACTAATGGCGCACTGTCTTGGTCGTGTGCCATTACTAGTTCTAACTAGTAATGGCGCACTTTGCCATCCATGCGCCATTAGTTTGTATGGAAAAATGGGGAAAAAATCAATAGTAGTGGCGCACCGTGAGCACGGTGCACCATTAGTGTCTTCCACACTAATGGCGCACGAGCAACCGGTGCGCCATTAGTATATAGTACTGGCGCACTACTTACCTGGCGCGCCATTAGAATCAGTCCTATCTATAGCCCTTTTCCTAGTAGTGAATAGCTCCAGTGTTGTCACAGAAGAGTTTGATCGGTCCCGACGCATTGGGTATGACTCCTAGGTTGGTGATGAACTCCTTCACCCAAATTGCTTCATGCGCTGCCTCCGAGGCTGCCATGTACTCCGCTTCACATGTAGATCCCGCCACGACGCTCTGCTTGCAGCTGCACCAGCTTAATGTGTTTTTTAGCATGAAAGCGACTTAGCTGGTTAATGTGTTTGGTACTGATGACGCGTTCCGAGCTTGATTTGGGACAAGGTTCTATTCCCCAAGCCGGTCCCGAGGTAGCGGAGCGAAGAGCTCAACACTCCAAAGTGGTGACATAGCACGGCCAATGCAGGCTGGCAGAGTGACGCTAAAGTCCCCGTCGTGGGTTAATGAAGTGTTGACGAAGCCCCCCGTCCAGCCAAGGTGACAACACTGCCCGACCCGGATCATTTACATGTGCACAGAAAATAGTGCAAACCGGAGATAATAGTAATAATAAATTTAAAAATTGTTGCATAATAAATAATTTATGCAAAGTGGGTAATAAAGGAAATATGGCTGTCGCCAACACTGATGAGGTAGAGCTCTCTCGGTGATGCCAAGTCCCCGAGGTAACCGAACACGTTGGTATGGCAACACGACCAACAAGGTGATCACGCGAGCCGATTTATGCCGATTGGGACGACGGCGTCGGGTTGTCAAGATATCATGTGACGCAATCAAAGTCCATTACCTGCACATGTAAAATAGTGTAGGCCAAAAATAATAATATAAATATATAAAATCCTCGCGTAATTAATTTAGGCAAAATAATCTATTTAAAGATATGTGGCTGGCGCCAAAGTCAATGTCCATGCAGGCGTCGGCGTGATGCGTTAAAGGCGTGGCAAAGTCTGAATTCACAGGTTGGTCTGAGTTCGGATCGGCGTCACGAATTATGTACGGAAACCGACCGAACCCCCACGCGACTATCGTTAATGCGGTCACCATTTGATAGACCTGTGTACAGATGATGGGACAAACCCGAGTAATAATTACTTGGAAAAAATAAACCAAACAAGCAAAAATTGCTAGGATTAGCAGCACCTGGTTTATTTGTTGTAGCAATCCGAAGAAAAGTGACTTCCAAAATTGGGACTCGATTCGCATACCCATTGCCTGATGGGCGGTGAAGCGGCGGCATGGCGATGCTGGCAAAGGTTGGCTCACTGAGGCAAAGCCCCCAGTCTAGCTAACGTGACGAAGCTAGTCGGTTGACGATGCCGAAGTCTCCAGAGTAGGTTGATGGCAAAGCCCCCGGTCCAGACGAGGAGACGGAGCAGGTCGGTAAGGAGATGCTGCAGCTGCCATGTCAGCCGAGGTGTTGAAGTAGTTCGGTGTGATGGACATCGGCTCGATGAAGCAACGGTGCGACCATGCCGATGCAGGTCATAACTCGTGACGTGGTCAATACTGGCTTGATGAAGTGACTGTGCGGCGATGCCGGTGTGCCCGCTCCTTCTAATCTGTGGGGCGGCGATGTTGGTGATGATTTATCCTTTGCGATGCGAACTCTTGTTCGGCTTGCCGAGATGATGATCCGTAGAAGATGAGCTCGGCTCAACAAAGCGACGACGTGTCTGGCGCAGGCCGGCAGCCGCAGAGCAAGGTTGTCGGGCTGGTTTAACACCGGCGCGACGGTGAAGATCATATTGTAAAAGACTTTAAAATTAGTGGGATGTGTTTAGGAACAAAACACAATACCCCATACAGAACTTCCTTCGAAAAGGATGTCCGAAATCCTGCTCATAAAAAAGATGAACTCGGGTCGGATTCCTTCTCGCGCAGAAAACATATCTGAAAAGTGATGTACTAATCGGAAGGTTCCCGGAGTTTGGACGGTCGGACCAAACTGAAATTTGGAGGGGTGGTAGGTATAGGAATTCCGCAGCCGACCAACGGTTGGATCTTCCAAAGGACGTCCGCGCTAGGCGCTGGACACCAAGCTCCAAACTCGTCCAGATTCCCGTCCAGATTTGACGAGGCTCCGGTACATCGAAGACCAGCGGAGATTGCTCCACCAGAACGCGACGAAATTTCACAGTGTTGTTGTACACTCAATACCGCACAATTCCACCAAAGGAATCGTCAAAGCGATGCTCGAGGAGGTGGTGGTAGCGGATACAAGTTCGCTGTTCAGAAAAACAGCACGGTCGCCTGAGGGCTATGTTGACGTCGAGCCCTCGAGCTCCATGGATGATTCCTCCATTATCTTGATAGAGGTCGGAGTTGATGTTGATGAAGGCCCTCGTCCGAACATGATGATTGGAGGTAGGGTACAGTCTTCGGTTAAGCCAAGGTGACCAGTCGAGCCGGCGACAAAAGATGTCGACATCGACGATAAAGCTCGGCTCCGATGTGCAGATCGCGCTGGAGACGATCCGAATTCCCATCGCCCCATGGCGACCGCCAGCAGGCTCTCAATGAAAGCACCAATGTCGGTTCTATATCCGGCATATCTCTTAGTAGGTGTCCTAAACTAGGCGTCTTGGAGCGATGGTAACATGGACACAGGTTTTTACCCAGCTTCGGACTCTCTCGAGGAGATAATACCCTACATGTTGCTTTTGATTATATTTGTATGGGGTGTAGTACAGAGTACATGTATCTACCACGAGATTGTAATAATGAATATTAGATTATCTATAGACTAGCCTGGCCTCGGTTTATATAACACACCGGAGGCCTAGGGTTTAGGAGAGTCCTTGTCTTGCGTGCCAAGTCTTGTGGAACCTTCCTTGTATGCGGCATGGGCTGTCCGAAGTGGCCCATGATAGAACCGCCATGGGGGTCCTCGGCCCGATCCACTTGGTCGGGAGACGACGTTGTGAGTACCCCCTAGTCCAGGACACCGTCAGGGGGGCGCGCCCCCTCCTAGGATGCCTTCTATTCTCTCCCACTAAGGCCCATTAAGGCCCATATACTCCCCATGGGGGTTCCGGTAACCCCCGGTACTCCGGCAAATGCCCGAACTCACCCAGAATCATTCCGATGTCCAAACATAGCCTTCCAATATATCGATCTTTATGTCTCGACCATTCCGAGACTCCTCGTCATGTTCGTGATCATATTCGGGACTCTGAACTACCTTCGGTACATCAAAACACATAAACTCATAATACAGATCGTCACCGAACGTTAAGCGTTGGACCCTACGGGTTTGAGAACTATGTAGACATGACCGAGACTCATCTCCGGTCAATAACCAATAGCGGAACCTGGATGCTCGTATTGGTTCCTACATATTCTACGAAGATTTTTATCGGTCAAACCGCATAACAACATACGTCTTTCCCTTTGTCATCGGTATGTTACTTGCCCGAGATGCGATCGTCGGTATCATCATACCTAGTTCAATGTCCTTACCGGCAAGTCTATTTACTTGTTCCGTAATGCATCATCCGGCAACTAACTCATTAGTCACATTGCTTGCAAGGCTTAGTGACGTGCATTACCGAGAGGGCCCAGAGATACCTCTGCGATAAACGGAGTGACAAATCCTAATCTTGATATATGCCAACTTAACAAACACCTTCGGAGGCACCTGTAGAGCATCTTTATAATCACCCAGTTACGTTGTGACGTTTGATAGCACACTAAGTGTTCTTCCGGTATTCGGGAGTTGCATTATCTCAGAGTCATAGGAACATGTATAAGTCATGAAGAAAGCAATGGCAACAAACTAAACGATCAACGTGCTAAGTTAACGGATGGGTCAAGTCAATCACATCATTCTCTAATGATGTGATCCCATTAATCAAATGACAACTTATGACTATGGCTAGGAAACTTAACTATCTTTGATTCAACGAGCTAGTCAAGTAGAGGCATACTAGTGACACTCTGTTTGTCTATGTATTCACACATGTACTAAGTTTCCGGTTAATACAATTCTAGCATGAATAATAAACATTTATCATGATATAAGGAAATATAAATAACAACTTTATTATTGCGTCTAGGGCATATTTCCTTCAGTCTCACACTTGCACTAGAGTAAATAATCTAGTTCACATCACCATGTGATTTAACACCAATAGTTCATATCACCATGTGATTAGTTCACATCTCCATGTGACTAATACCGAAAGGGTTTTACTAGAGTCAATAATCTATTTCACATCGCTATGTGATTAACACCCAAAGAGTACTAAGGTGTGATCATGTTTTGCTTGTGAGAGAAGTTTAGTCAACGGTCTCCCAAATTAAGATCCGTATGTATTTTGCAAATTTGTATGTCTCTGATTGCTCTCCATGGAGCTACTTTAGCTAATTGCTCCCACTTTCAATATGTATCCGGATTCGACTTAGAGTCATCCAGATTGGTGTCAAAGCTTGCATTGACATAACTCTTCTGACGAACTTTTATCACCTCCATAACCAAGAAATATTTCCTTAGTCCTCCAAGGATAATTTTGACCACTGTGCAGTGATCTACTCCTAGATCAAAATTGTACTCCCTTGCCAAACTCAGGGCAGGGTATACAATAGGTCTGGTACACAGCATGGCATACTTTAAAGAACCTATGGCTGAGGCATAGGGAATGACTTTCATTCTCTCTCTATCTTCTGTCGTGGTCGGGCTTTGAGTCTTACTCAACTTCACACCTTGCAAAATAGGCAAGAAATCTTTCTTTGACTATTCCATTTTGAACTACTTCAAAAACTTGTCAAGGTATGTGCTTTGTGAAAGTCCAATTAAGCGTCTTGATCAATCTCTATAGATTTTGACGCTCCATATGTAAGGAGCTTCACCGAGGTCTTTCTTTGAAAAACTCCTTTCAAACACTCCTTTATGCTTTCCAGAAAATTCTACATTATTTCCGATCAACAACATATCATTCACATATACTTATCAGAAAGGCTGTAGTGCTCCCACTCACTTTCTTGTAAATACGGGCTTCACCGCAAGTCTTTATAAAACTATATGCTTTGATCATCTTATCAAAGCTTATATTCCAACTGCGAGATGCTTGCACCAGTCCATAGATGGATCGCTGGAGCTTGCATATTTTAGCGCCTTTAGGATTGACAAAACCTTCTGGTTGTATCATATACAACTCTTCTTTATGAAATCCATTAAGGAATGCAATTTTGACATCCATTTGCTAGATTTCATAAAATGTGGTAATTGGTAACATGATTCGGACAGACTTAAGCATTGCTACGAGTGAGAAGGTCTCATCGGAGTCAACTCCTTGAACTTGTCGAAAACCTTTCGCAAAAACTTGAGCTTTGTAGACAATAACATTACCGTCAGCGTCAGTCTGCTTCTTGAAGATCCATTTATTCTCGATGGCTTGCCGATCATCGGGCAAGTCAACCAAAGTCCACACTTTGTTCTTATACATGGATCCCATCTCAGATTTCATGGCCTCAAGCCATTTCAAGGAATCTGGGCTCATCATCGCTTCCTCATAGTTCGTAGGTTCGTTATGGTCAAGTAACATGACCTCCAGAACTGGACTACCGTACCACTCTGGTGCGGATCTTACTCTGGTTGACCTACGAGGTTCAGTAATAACTTGATCTGAAGTTATATGATCATCATCATTAGCTTCCTCACTGATTGATGTAGTAGTCACATGAACTAATTTATGTGATGAACTACTTTTGAATAAGGGAGCAGGTACAGTTACCTCATCAATTTCTACTTTCCTCCCACTTACTTCTTTTGAGAGAAACTTCTTCTCTAGATAGGATCCATTCTTAGCAACGAATGTCTCGCCTTCGGACCTGTGATAGAAGGTGTACCCAACATTTTCTTTTTGGGTATCCTATGAAGACGCACTTCTCCGATTTGGGTTCGAGCTTATCAGGTTGAAACTTTTTCACATAAGAATTGCAACCCCAAACTTTAAGAAATGACAGCTTAGGTTTCTAGCCAAACCATAGTTCATACGGTGTCGTCTCAACAGATTAGACGGTGCCCTATTTAATGTGAATGTAGCTGTCACTAATGCATAACCCCAAAACGGTAGTGGTAAATCGGTAAGAGACATCATAGATTGCACTATATCCAATAAAGTGCGGTTATGATGTTCGGACACACCATTATGCTATGGTGTTCCAGGTGGCATGAGTTTATGAAACTATTCCACATTGTTTTAATTGAAGACCAAACTCGTAACTCAAATATTCGTCTCCGCAATCAAATCGTAGAAACTTTATTTTTCTTGTTGCGAAGATTTTCCACTTCACCTGAAATTCTTTGTACTTTTCAAATGTTTCAGACTTATGTTTCATCAAGTAGATATTCCCATTTCTGCTCAAATCATCTGTTAAGGTCAGAAAATAATGATACCCGCCGCGAGCGTCAGCACTCATCGGACCGCATACATTAGTATGTATTATTTCCAATAAGTCAGTTGCTCGCTCCATTGTTCCGGAGAACGGAGTCTTAGTCATCATACCAATGAGGCATGGTTCACAAGCATCAAGTGATTCATAATCAAGTTTCTTCATGCGCTTTACACCAATATGACCTAAACGGCAGTGCCACAAATAAGTTGCACTATCATTATTAACTTTGCATATTTTGGCTTCAATATTATGAATATGTGTATCACTACGATCGAGATCCAACAAACTATTTGTTGGGGAACGTTGCAGAAAATAAAAATTTTCCTACGGTTTCACCAAGATCCATCTATGAGTTCATCTAGCAACGAGTGATAGGAGTGCATCTACATACCTTTGTAGATCGCGAGCGGAAGCGTTCAAGAGAACGGGGTTGAGGGAGTCGTACTCGTCGTGATCCAAATCACCGATGACCAAGTGCCGAACGGACAGCACCTCCGCGTTCAACACATGTACGGAGCGGATGACGTCTCCCGCACCTTGATCCAGCAAGGAGGAGGGAGAGGTTGAGGAAGAAGGCTCCAACAGCAGCACGACGGCGTGGTGGTGATGGAGTGGCAGTTCTCCGGCAGGGCTTCGCCAAGCTCAAAGCGGAGGAGGATAGGTGTTGGGAGGGAGGCTGCGCCTTGGTTGTGTGTGCAGCCTCCCCGCCTCTATTTATAGGGGAAGGAGAGGGGCCAGCCCCTCTAGATGAGATCTAGAGGGGGGCCAAGGAGGGGCTTGCCCGAAGCAAGCAAGGCGCCCCACTAGGGTTTCCCCCCCAGCCCTATGCGCATGGGCCCAAGGGGGGGGATGCGCCCAGCCCTCCAGGGGCTGGTTCCCTGCCCACTACGGCCCATGAGGCCCTCCGAGAGAGGTGGCCCCTCCCGGTGGACCCCCGGAACCCCTCCGGTGGCCCCGGTACAATACCGATATGCCCCCGAACCTTTCCGGTGACCGTATGACATCTTCCCATATATAAATCTTCACCTCCGGACCATTCCGGAACTCCTCGTGACGTCCAGGATCTTATCCGGGACTCCGAACAACATTCAGTAATCACATACAAGTCTTCCTAATAACCCTAGCGTCACCGAACCTTAAGTGTGTAGACCCTACGGGTTCGGGAGACACGTAGACATGACCGAGACGGCTCTCCGGTCAATAACCAACAGCGGGATCTGGATACCCATGTTGGCTCCCACATGCTCCTCGATGATCTCATCGGATGAACTACGATGTCGAGGATTCAAGCAACCCCGTATACAATTCCCTTTGTCAATCGGTACGTTACTTGCCCAAGATTTGATCGTCGGTATCCCAATACCTTGTTCAATCTCGTTACTAGCAAGTCACTTTACTCGTACAGTAATGCATGATCCCGTGACCAAACACTTGGTCACTTTGAGCTCATTATGATGATGCATTACCGAGTGGGCCTAGTGATACCTCTCCGTAATACAGAGTGACAAATCCCAGTCTCGATCCGTGTCAACCCAACAGACACTTTCGGAGATACCCGTAGTATACCTTTATAGTCACCCAATTACGTTGTGACGTTTGGTACACCCAAAGCACTCCTACGGTGTCCGGGAGTTACACGATCTCATGGTCTAAGGAAAAGATACTTGACACTTGAAAAGCTTTAGCAAAACGAACTACACGATCTTGTGCTATGCTTAGGACTGGGTCTTGTCCATCACATCATTCTCCTAATGATGTGATCCCGTTATCAATGACATCCAATGTCCATAGTCAGGAAACCATGACTATCTATTGATCAACCAGCTAGTCAACTAGAGGCTCACTAGGGACATGTTGTAGTCTATGTATTCACACGTGTATTACGATTTCCGGATAATACAATTATAGCATGAATAAAAGACAATTATCATGAACAAGGAAATATAATAATAATCCTTTTATTATTGCCACTAGGGCATATTTCCAACTGTCTCCCACTTGCACTAGAGTCAATAATCTAGTTACATTGTGATGAATCGAACACCCTGGTGTTAATCATGTTTTGCTCGCGGAAGAGGTTTAGTCAATGGATCTGCGACATTCAGATCCGTATGCACTTTGAAAATTTCTATGTCTCCATCTTGAACATTTTCACGAATGGAGTTGAAGCGACGCTTGATGTGCCTGGTCTTCTTGTGAAACATGGGCTCTTTGGCAAGTGCAATCACTACTAGGAAAAGGCCTACTAATGGCGCACCGGTTTTGCCTACTAATGGCGCACTACCGGTGCGCCATTAGTAGCACGCCATTAGATTTTTACTAATGGCGCACCACTGGTGCGCCATTAGTATCTGGTATACTAATGGCGCTTTGGAAGTGCGCCATTAGTATTTAACTCCATCGCCATTAGTATGCCTCCGAGGCCATATGTAACCATGTGCTTTGTCACACTAATGGCGCACTCTTCCTTGATGCGCCATTAGTATCCTTTGGTATACTAATGGCGCACTCTGCCTTGATGCGCCGTTAGTATGAATATTTGGTTTTTTTTTTGCTTTTCCGATTTTTGCACAGGTTACAAAATATATTAATGGACATAATATAGACAGCAGCACACAGCAACATCAGATTCATCGAATACAATAGAAGATTAGTCTCCGAATACAATTCATCATATTAGTCTCCGAATTCAAAAGACCGAACAAAGATAAAACATTACAAGTCTCAAGACCGCGAGTATCGAGTTTGTCTTCACATTACAAGTCGATATCGATCATCTAAACTACCATCATCGCATTGTGCGCCGCCATCATCGGTGGTGGCATCCTTGGCGGCACCATCGGTGGTGTCATCCCGACGCCACTAGGGGTTGTGTAATCAGGATCGGTGTCTTCCGGCGTCCTCATAGCGGTGAGGTTGTTCCTCCATCTCCTGGGACAGCTCCCAGAATTGCTTGCCGCCCGAACCACCGGCCTCATCGTTGTGGGCCATGTTTCGCTCTATATATGAAAAAAGTTTGGTAAAAAAGTTGGTTATTGTCAAGGAACAAGATCATGGTCTCATCATTTAGGGTTTGTCGATACCGAGGCACCCTAAAAGCCTAAGCTTTCATCATTTAGGGTTTGTCAACGCCGAGGCACCCTAAAAGCCTAAGCGTACATCATTTAGGTTCTCATCGACACCGAGGCATCCGGGGCAGCCAAGTTAAGTTTTCATCATTTAGGGTTTATCGATGCCGAGGCACCCTAGGTTGGGCCTAATCACTTGGCACTAATCACTTGGTTCTATTGCCACCTATGTTGGGTTTATCATCTAGGGTTTATCGATGCTAAGGAGAATTCTAAGTTGGGCCTAGTCACTTGGCTCTATTGCCACCTATGGTTTAATGCAGCAAGAATGGTAGGGTAGTTGATCCTACTTAACTAAGTACTAAGATACCTCGGCCCATGCATTAGTCGCAAGTACCCCATATGTCCTATTTTTAGCAAAGTCATGCTAAAATTCACGGAAAATTTCAGCATGACCTTTGCTGAAAATAGGACATATGGAGTACCCGAATTTGCCGGAACGGAAGTTAATCAACATTCCGACAAACTCAAGGGCCTCTCGGGGTACCTGCAAATTCATCACGACACGATGGTCGGAGACATGACCTTTGCAAAATGGTCGGAGACACGATGGTCTTTCTCAATGTGATCAATTGATGGATCAACACATAAAACATGTCCAATAAGTATGATTTATAGAGTCAACATCAGTATGAATATATATAAAGTTTTTCTTCATCAGCCAGGCCCATGCAAGTAATCTGCATTCGCAACTATTTCGCTACTCTGTAACTAACTACACTCTGTATTTATAGATTCATTTCAGATGAGATCAGATCGAGCTCAAGCTGTAGCTGCAGCTCGAGGATCCATGAGCCATCATGCCAGGTGAGCCAGAAATAAACTTTACTTTCAAAAGGAAATAAAATACAATGCATACATACATACTTAAGCGGTAGATAGATAGATAGATAGATAGATAGATAGATAGATGAGCATGTTCAGTTTACAAGAATGAATATAAACAAGCAAAGAATGCATGCAAGTTTAAAGTAAAACGTTTGAGCTTAATGCAAGTACTCCTCTTGCTCTCTACTTTCTCTCTTCTCTTCTTGATTAATTAACTGAATTTTACTGATGTTGTTGTTAACTAAATTTTAATCAGCTGCTGAAGAACACCTTGATTTAAATCGAGATATAGGTGTAGTTTTCAGTCTCTGTCAGTTTCATCAGAGAAGTTTGCTTTCAGTTTCAAATAATCCGACCATGGGATGGCACGAACTAGGTTTCTCCGCGGCCCTGACCCGACCATGGGATGGCACGAACTAGACGGTCATGGCTGCATCGCGGGTGACGCGTGGGGAGCGCTGGGATGGCAGTGCTCATGACCCGGAAGTGACCTAGTTTCTCGTTTTCTGTTAGATGTGTAATCGCTAAACAAGAAGAGAAATAGAGAGCAGAAAAGCTGCGAAGTTGAAAGCGGGACAAAGGGTAGGGCGTTTGAGTTTTCGAGGCAACTCCCCACGTCTCCCCTCCACTGGCAACTCCCCACGACGCAGAGGGGTTTTTCTTCCCACGATTAACTCCTCCTATTCCATTGCCGCTCCATCTTCCTCCCTCTGCCTCCCTCCTCATTCCATTGCCGCTCCATCTTCCTCCCTCTACCTCCCTCTGCCTCCGGCATCAAGCAACTCCCCTCTGCCTCCACCATCGCTGGCCGGAGGGCAATGGCGGAGGAATCATGGAGCAACTCCTCCGTCTCGCCAAGAGAATGGCGGAGGCATCATGGAGCAACTCCCTCCGTCGCCAAGCATCACCGTGGTGAGGCGTCACGGAAAAAGCCGCTGGTGGTTGACGACGACGTTCCGGTCCCCGGCAGAAGCGGGACTACACCGTGCCGCTCAAGGTTGATATCCACCTGAAGGAGCCGCTGGATGTCGTATGCACCAGCAATCCAGACGAAGCCGACAAGATGATCCGCAAGATGAGGAGGAGGCTCGGTGGCATGCTTTCTCGGAATATCGGCGTTGATATCGAGTATACCAGGTCATACAAACCTCCGCAAATTGTTGCAGTTCTGCAGTTATGCGTGGAGGATCTCGTCCTGGTATACCACATCACCGCGGCAACCAAATGGTAAAAACATCCGATTCAAGTAGTTTTTGGTGATCATACGAATGTTGTCTACAAGTTTTGTGATCATTTAGTAGCTGTTATGAATGTTGTCTTGTAATGCAAAAGATTGCAAAAAAATACATCATTGAGATGTTATGCTTGCTGTTTTGATCATACGAATGTTGTCTTGTAGTTGTTGTGATCATTTAGTAGTTGTTGTGATCATCTGTTTTAACTGAATTTTGGTCGAATTGAAGATGCTATTTTAACTGAATTTTGCTTCAACTGAACCCATTTTAATTCTGTAGTTTCTGTAGTTTTGAAGTAGATGAATTTGAATGCTAAAGATTATTTTGAATGTTGTCTTGTAATGCAAAAGATTGCAAAAAATACATCATTGAGATGTTATGCTTGCTGTTTTGATCATCTGAGAATGTTGTCTTGTAGTTGTTGTGATCATTTAGTAGTTGTTGTGATCATACTGTTTTAACTGAATTTTGGTCGAATCAAGATGCTATTTTAACTGAATTTTGCTTCAATTGAACCCATTTTAATTCTATAGTTTCAAGTTTTTGAAGTAGATGAATTTGAATGCTAAAGATTATTTTGATGCAGGCCCAAGGAACTCCGCCGCTCTTGCGGGAGAAGAAGCTGTACACCTTTGTTGGCTTCGCATTGCAAAGCGACAAGGAGAAGCTGAAGTTGTCTGGTTTGGAGATCAACCCGACAAATCGTCGACTTGCAGCGCAAATAGAGAGTTCAAACAATGGAAAGAAGTGGCAGTCTTTGGCTGAGTTTGCAGCCAGCCTCATCCACCATCCTACTCAAAAATGAAGCGAGAAGATCGACAGAATTGGACCACCTACTATGGGGGACAGCCCATGCCAAACAAGCTCATTGAGTGCGCCGAAAGATCGTCGTCACCTACCGAGCATGGAAGAAAATCGAAATCACCAAAGAAGGTTTGAGCTCGCAAGAGGCGGAGGATCATTGGGATGACCCTACTCTGGTGATATTGAGTTGTTTGTGGTATTGGGATGACCCCTACTACTGTGTCTCAGTTTGTAGTTATGTGGTTGAACAAGTTTTCTTTTGTTATGTTGAACAAGTTTGCTTTTGAAATGATGAACAAGTTTGCTTTGGTTGTCAGTTGACATCATCTCATCGCTGAGCATGGTTTAGTTTTACCTTTATCTATTTATTATATAGGCAGAGCTATTCGGGCATGGAAGATATAATCATCCTTATGGTGAGGATCGCAATGTTTTTAGCTTCAAGTTTCTAATGACACATGATCTTTCCAACCACATAACTTAACGCAAACATTTCCCAGAAATTGTAGTTACACATTCCAACCAATACCGCAGGTTGTAATTTCATCTTGAATGACCATCAATGACTAAGTGAAGCAAATAATTGCTATGCAAATAATTGCTATAATCATCCTTGTAGTTACACATTCTCCTCTTGCTCTCTACTTTCTCTCTTCTCTTCTTCAGTTAATTAACTAAATTTTACTGATGTTGTTGTTAACCGAATTTTACTAGTTAAACACATTATAACTTGAGTGTAACTCAGGACAAGTTAAACTTAAGCTAGAAGATACAAGTTGAACACACACCGTGCAGTTTTATAATATTATCGAAAAAATATCTTGATGTAACTCAGGACAAGAAAAATCTCCACCGAATAGGACTAGCATTTAAGAGTAATTTCCTCGATCAAACAAAGTTCAAACAAAAAGCTGACAACAGTCTTTTGATTAAGAGCCAAGTCACAACACTCTTTGAAGTTCAAACATAAACCGACAACACTTGTTTGATCTGTCTCCTCCAAGAAAGAGCCAAGTCAGTCTCACCCAACTAGGGAAACATCGGTTAGACCACTAGCAATTGGGAATACACAACTGGGGCTAGGTTTGTGCTCTAGCTAGGCAGTAAAAGCAGCATATAGAGGCATTGCCTGCCTCTGCTGCAAGTGGGGATGTGAGCAGGATTATCACAATTAGATCACTAATTTGCTGGAATCTTATTTACAATTTTCTTCAAACTAGTTACCACTCACTAGTACAATGTTTTCTAAACTGGTTGCCATCATCTCCCTTTTATCATTTTGGTTATGTGAAATTAGTTGTAGTGAGTGGCCAAGCAACCACTAGCAATTTGTGCATAACAATTCCGGTAGTTTTACCTGTAAGCCCCCTCTTACGGCAACCTAGTGAAAAAATTATACTACAGGGAAGCATCTGTTTCCATCTCTCTGTATGAAGGTTTAGCATTTGGCTGAATTGGTGAGCGAGAAATGGGAAAAACTAACAACTCAAACAGAAAATGTCATATATATGTTGGAAATTGCAGTGATAACTGATCGGCGTGTTCCATTTGTCAGTGGTATTTACAAACTAATTCTCTTCGTTTTCTTGGGGAAAAGTTGCTCTTTGCTTAACTACTAGCAAAATCATTGTGCATTGTATTTTGTAATATTTTATCAGTTGTTTAAATGCTTGTGCCATCATGGCCCTAACTATACCCTGAATGATGCCACTTGCCGTTCGGCGCTCTTGTTGGATTGAAATACTACAGCCGGAATCAACAGGATTATCGCTGATTTGCTGGACAAACAGTGTTTGCGAGAAGGAAGAGGGAGAGGCGGAGCTCACGGGGAAGCGCAAGGAGGCCTGCGACAGCTTAGTAGCAACAGAGGTGGCGAAGTTGAGGAAGACAGCGACCGAGGAAGAAGAGGTGGAGGGGGTGGAGGGTCGGCGCCTTGGCGCCACAGTTCCGCTGCTCGCCCGGCCTGGTGTTGAAGCAGATTCTGCCCGCCGCCTTGCCTGTCGCCTCGCACGGTGGAGCTCGAGGGCTGGGAAGGCGAGGGAGGGGGTGGGTGGGTGCGGTGAAGGCGGGGGAGGGGATGGATTGGGAGCGGACGGCGATGGGGGGCAGGGCAGGGGCTGATTGGGGGCGGCGACGGAGACGGAGGCGCGGGGGCGGCGGCGGCGTGGGTCGGGGCAGCGCGCGGGTGGATCTGGTGGCGAGGGAGAGAGGGTCGAAGGGAGGGAGGATAGCTAGGGGGAGGATTCTAAAGGCGCACCGTCCAGTCGTGCGCCATAAGTATGACTATTTTAATGGCGCACCAACCATCGGTGCGCCATTAGAATTTTGTTTTAATCTAGCCCACTAACCATATCTACAACCTAACCCTATCTACAACAGAACCCACCCACTAGCCCGATTGATCAAGCCGCAGCACACACACCGGAGGTCCCAGGTTCGATTCCTGTGCTCCCCAATATTTTTTATGCATTTTAAATGCTGTTTTTATATTTATTTGTGTTTAAATATGTTCAAACTTGTTTAAATCATAACAGTAATATTTTTTATAAAAACAGTAATAATTTTTAAAAAATATGTTCAAATTTCTTACTTGAAAATATAATCGGCGGCGGGTGGAGCGGGGAGGTGCGGGATCGAGATCGAGATGGAGGATCGAGATCAAGTGTCCTCATGAATTCAAAAAGTGCCCATGAAATTTAAAAATATTCATGATATCAAAAGTGCCCATGAAATACAATCGAGAAATGAAGACTATGATTTAAATACAATCAATCTTAGCTAGCTATCTGTTCACAATCCATTCCGATGATCTTCCTTTTGCCTCTGCTCACGGCAAAGACGATTGGGCTTTGGCGGGTCGGTAATGAAGAAGCATTGGTCCACTTGGGAAGCCAGTACCCATGGCTCATTTTTTGCGGTGACGTTTAGCCCATGATCTTGGATTTGGCCGGGTATAAACACGACTGGGCTTTGGCATAGTCGCCATTAGTAGGTTTGCAAAAAGTTAAAAAATTATATACTAATGGCGCCTTTGTCTTGGTCGTGCGCCATTACTAGTTCTAACTAGTAATGGCGCACTTTGCCATCCATGCGCCATTAGTTTGTATGGAAAAATGGGGAAAAAATCAATAGTAGTGGCGCACCGTGAGCACGGTGCACCATTAGTGTCTTCCACACTAATGGCGCACGAGCAACCGGTGCGCCATTAGTATATAGTACTGGTGCACTACTTACCTGGCGCGCCATTAGAATAAGTCCTATCTATAGCCCTTTTCCTAGTAGTGAATAGCTCCAGTGTTGTCACAGAAGAGTTTGATCGGTCCCGCGCATTGGGTATGACTCCTAGGTTGGTGATGAACTCCTTCACCCAAATTGCTTCATCGCTGCCTCCGAGGCTGCCATGTACTCCGCTTCACATGTAGATCCCGCCACGACGCTCGCTTGCATTTGCACCACTTCTTGCTCCACCATTCAACATATACGTATCCGGTTTGTGACTTAGAGTCATCAGATCGTGTCGAAGCTAGCGTCGGCGTAACCCTTCTGACGAGATCTTCGTCACCTCCATAAACGAGAAACATTTCCTTAGTCCTTTTCAGGTACTTCAGGATATTCTTGACTGCCGTCCAGTGTTCCTTGCCGGGATTGCTTTGGTACCTTCCTACCAAACTTACGACAAGGTTTACATCAGGTCTGGTACACAGCATGGCATACATAATAGACCCTATGGCTGAGGCATAGGGGATGACACTCATCTCTTCTATATCTTCTGCCGTGGTCATTGAGCCGAGCTCAATTTCACACCTTGCAGCACAGGCAAGAACCCCTTCTTAGACTGATCCATATTGAACTTCTTCAATATCTTATCAAGGTATGTGCTTTGCGAAAGACCTATGAGGCGTCTTGATCTATCATTATAGATCTTGATGCCTAATATATAAGCAGCTTCTCCAAGGTCCTTCATTGAAAAACTCTTATTCAAGTAGGCCCTAATGTTGTCCAAAAGTTCTATATCATTTCCCATCAAAAGTATGCCATCTACATATAATATGAGAAATGCTATAGAGCTCCCACTCACTTTCTTGTAAACGCGGGCTTCTCCATAAGTCTGCATAAACCCAAACGCTTTGATCATCTCATCAAAGCGAGTGTTCCAACTACGAGATGCTTGCACCAGCCCATAAATGGATCGCTGGAGCTTGCATACCTTGTTAGCATTCTTAGGGTCGACAAAACCTTCCGGCTGCATCATATACGGTTCTTCCTTAAGATAACCGTTAAGGAATGCCGTTTTGACGTCCATTTGCCATATCTCATAATCATAGTATGCGGCAATTGCTAACATGATTCGGACGGACTTCAGCTTTGCTACGGGAGAGAAAGTCTCATCGTAGTCAACCCCTTGAACTTGCCGATAACCCTTAGCGACAAGTCAAGCTTTATAGATGGTAACATTACCATCCGCGTCTGTCTTGTTCTTAAAGATCCATTTGTTTTCTATCGTTCGCCGATCATCGGGCAAGTCTGTCAAAGTCCATACTTTGTTTTCATATATGGATCCTATCTCGGATTGCATGGATTCAAGCCATTTGTTGGAATCTGGGCCCGCCATCGCTTCTTCATAGTTCAAAGGTTCACCGTTGTCTAACAACATGATTTCCAGGTTAGGGTTGCCATACCATTCTGGTGTGGAACGTGTCCTTATGGACCTACAAAGTTCAGTAGCAACTTGATCCGTAGTACCTTGATCATCATCATTAATTTCCTCTCCAGTCGGTGTAGGCACCACAGGAACATTTTCCTGAGCTGCACTACTTTCCGGTTCAAGAGGTAGTACTTCATCGAGTTCTACTTTCCTCCCACTTACTCCTTTCGAGAGAAACTCTTTTTCTAGAAAGGATCCGTTCTTGGCAACAAAGATCTTGCCTTCAAATCTAAGGTAGAAGGTATACTCAATGGTTTCCTTAGGGTATCCTATGAAGACGCATTTTTCCGACTTGGGTTCGAGCTTTTCAGTTTGAAGTTTCTTGACATAAGCATCGCATCCCCAAACTTTTAGAAACGACAGCATAGGTTTCTTCCCAAACCATAATTCATGCAGTGTCATCTTAACGGATTTAGACGGTGCCCTATTTAAAGTGAATGTAGCTGTCTCTAGAGCGTATCCCCAAAATGATAGCGGTAAATCAGTAAGAGACATCATAGATCGCACCATATCCAATAGAGTGCGATTCGACGTTCGGACACACCGTTCTGTTGAGGTGTTCGGCGGCGTGAGTTGTGAAACGATTCCACATTTCCTTAAGTGCGTACCAAATTCGTGACTTAAATATTCTCCTCCACGATCTGATCGTAAGAATTTTATCTTTCGGTCATGTTGATTCTCTACTTCATTCTGAAATTCCTTGAACTTTTCAAAGGTCTCAGACTTGTGTTTCATCAAGTAGAAATACCCATATCTACTTAAGTCGTCAGTGAGAGTGAGAACATGACGATATCCTCCGCGAGCATCAACGCTCATTGGACCGCACACATCAGTATGTATGATTTCCAATAAGTTGGTTGCTCGCTCCATTGTTCCGGAGAACGAAGTCTTGGTCATTTTGCCCATGAGGCATGGTTCCCATGTGTCAAATGATTCATAACCGAGAGACTCTAAAAGTCCATTAGCATGGAGCTTCTTCATGCGCTTGACACCAATGTGACCAAGGCGGCAGTGCCACAAGTATGTGGGACTATCGTTATCAACTTTACATCTTTTGGTATTCACAATATGAATATGTGTAACATCACGTTCGAGATTCATTAAGAATAAACCATTGACCATCGGAGCATCACCATAAAACATATCTCTCATATAAATAGAACAACCATTATTCTCGGATTTAAATGAGTAGCCATCTCGTATTAAACGAGATCCTGATACAATGTTCATGCTCAAACTTGGCACTAAATAACAATTATTGAGGTTTAAAACTAATCCCGTAGGTAAATGTAGAGGTAGCATGCCGACGTCGATCTCATCGACCTTGGAACCATTCTGGCGCGCGCGTCACCTCGTCCTTCGCCAGGTCTTCACTTATTCGCAGCTCCTGCTGTGAGTTACAAATATGAGCAACGGCACGGTATCAAATACCGGGGAGTTACTACAGTCTTGGTAAGGTACACATCAATTACATGTATATCACATATACCTTTAGTGTTGCCGGCCTTATTGTCCGCTAAGTATTTGGGGTAGTTCCGCTTCCAGTGACCCTTCCCTTTGCAATAAAAGCACTCAGTCTCAGGCTTGGGTCCATTCTTTGACTTCTTCCCGGCAACTGGATTACTGGGCGCGGCAACATCTCTGCCATCCTTCTTGAAGTTCTTCTTACCCTTGCCCTTCTTGAACTTGGCGGTTTTATTGACCATCAACACTTGATGTTCCTTTTTGATTTCTACCTCTGCTGACTTCAGCATTGAAAATACTTCAGGAATAGTTTTCACCATCCCGTGCATATTGTAGTTCATCACAAAGCTCTTGTAGCTCGGTGGGAGCGACTGAAGGATTCTGTCAATGACCGCCTCGTCCGGGAGGTTAATATTTAAATGGGACAGGCGGTTGTGCAACCCAGACATTTTGAGTATGTGCTCACTGACAGAACTATTTTCCTCCATCTTACAACTATAGAACTTGTCGGAGACTTCATATCTCTCGACCCGGGCGTGAGCTTGGAAAACCATTTTCAGCTCCTCGAAGATCTCATATGCTCCGTGTTGCTCAAAACGCTTTTGGAGCCCTGGTTCTAAGCTGTAAAGCATGCCGCACTGAACGAGGGAGTAATCATCAGCACGTGACTGCCAAGCGTTCATAATGTCTTGGTTCTCTGGGATGGGTGCTTCACCTAGTGGTCCTTGTAGGACATATGCTTTCTTGGCAGCTATGAGGATGGTCCTTAGGTTCCGGACCCAGTCCGTATAGTTGCTGCCATCATCTTTTAGCTTGGTTTTCTCTAGGAACGCGTTGAAGTTCATGTTGACATGAGCGTTGGCCATTTGATCTACAAGACATATTTGCAAAGATTTTAAACTGAGTTCATGATAATTAAGTTCATCTAATCAAATTATTTAATGAACTCCCACTTAGATTTGACATCCCTCTAGTCATCTAAGTGTTACATGATCCGAGTCGACTAGGCCGTGTCCGATCATCACGTGAGACGGACCAGTCATCATCGGTGAACATCTCCATGTTGATCGTATCTTCCATCGACTCATGTTCGACCTTCGGTCTCTGTGTTCGAGGCCATGTCTGTACATGCTAGGCTCGTCAAGTTAACATAAGTGTTTTGCATGTGTAAAACTGTCTTACACCCATTGTATGTGAACGTAGGAATCTATCACACCCGATCATCACGTGGTGCTTCGAAACGACGAACTTTAGCAATGGCGCACAGTTAGGGGGAACACTTTCTTGGAATTATTATGAGGGATCATCTTATTTACTACCGCCGTTCTAAGTAAACAAGATGCGTAAACATAATAAACATCACATGCAATTAAATAGTAGTGACATGATATGGCCAATATTATATAGCTCCTTTGATCTCCATCTTGGGGCTCCATGATCATCTTGTCACCGGCATGACACCATGATCTCCATCATCGTGTCTCCATGAAGTTGCTCGCCAACTATTACTTCTACTACTATAGCTAACGGTTTAGCAATAAAGTAAAGTAATTACATGGCGTTGAATCAATGACACACAGGTCATACAATAATTAAGACAACTCCTATGGCTCCTGCCGGTTGTCATACTCATCGACATGCAAGTCGTGATTTCTATTACAAGAACATGATCTCATACATCACAATATATCATTCATCATTCATCATAACTTTTGGCCATATCACATCACAAGGCAATTGCTGCAAAAACAAGTTAGACGTCCTCTAATTGTTGTTTCATCTTTTATGTGGCTGCAATAGGGTTCTAGCAAGAACGTTTTCTTACCTACGAAAAGCCACAACATGATTTGTCAACTTCTATTTACCCTTCATAAGGACCCTTTTCATCGAATCCGCTCCAACTAAAGTGGGGGAGACAGACACCTGCTAGCCACCTTATGCAACTAGTGCATGTTAGTCGGTGGAACCTGTCTCACGTAAGCGTACGTGTAAGGTCGGTCCGGGCCGCTTCATCCCACAATACCGCTGAAGCAAAATAACACTAGTAGCGGCAAGAAAGTTGACAACATCTACGCCCACAACAAATTGTGTTCTACTCATGCAAAGAGAACTACACATAGACCTAGCTCATGATGCCACTGTTGGGGAACGTTGCAGAAAATAAAAATTTTCCTACGGTTTCACCAAGATCCATCTATGAGTTCATCTAGCAACGAGTGATAGGAGTGCATCTACATACCTTTGTAGATCATGAGCGGAAGCGTTCAAGAGAACGGGGTTGAGGGGGTCGTACTCGTCGTGATCCAAATCACCGATGACCAAGTGCCGAGCGGACAGCACCTCGCGTTCAACACACGTCGGAGGCGGATGGCGTCTCCGCACCTTGATCCAGCAAGGAGGAGGGAGAGGTTGAGGAAGAAGGCTCCAACAGCAGCACGACGGCGTGGTGGTGATGGAGTGGCAGTTCTCTGGCAGGGCTTCGCCAAGCTCACGCGGAGGAGGAGAGGTGTTGGGAAGGGAGGGGCTGCGCCTTGGATTGTGTGTGCAACCCTCCCCTCGCCCCTCTATTTATAGGGGAAGGGGGAAGGGGGCCGGCCCCCTCTAGATGAGATCTAGAGGGGGGCTGCGACCAAGGGGAGGGGGCTTGCCCCCCATGCAAGGGGGGCGCCCCCACTAGGGTTTCCCCCCAGCCCTAGGCGCATGGGCCCAAGGGGGGGGATGCGCCCAGCCCTCCAGGGGCTGGTTCCCTGCCCACTATGGCCCATGAGGCCTTCTGAGAGAGGTGGCCCCTCCCGGTGGACCCCCGGAACCCCTCCAGTGGCCCCGGTACAATACCGATATGCCCCCGAACCTTTCCGGTGACCGTATGACATCTTCCCATATATAAATCTTCACATGCGGACCATTCCGGAACTCCTTGTGACGTCCGGGATCTTATCCGGGACTCCGAACAACATTCGGTAATCACATACAAGTCTTCCTAATAACTCTAGCGTCACCGAACCTTAAGTGTGTAGACCCTACGGGTTCGGAGACACGTGAACATGACCGAGGCGGCTCTCCGGTCAATAACCAACAGCGGGATCTGGATACCCATGTTGGCTCCCACATGCTCCTCGATGATCTCATCGGATGAACCACGATGTCGAGGATTCAAGCAACCCGTATACAATTCCCTTTGTCAATCGATGCGTTACTTGCCGAGATTCGATCGTCGGTATCCCAATACCTCGTTCAATCTCGTTACCGGCAAGTCACTTTACTCGTCAGTAATGCATGATCCGTGACCAAACACTTGGTCACTTTGAGCTCATTATGATTATGCATTACCGAGTGGGCCCAGATACCTCTCCGTCATATGGGGTGACAAATCCGGTCTCGATCCGTGTCAACCCAATGACACTTTCGGAGATACCTGTAGTATACCTTTATAGTCACCCGATTCGTTGTGGCGTTTGGTACACCAAAGCACTCCGACGGTGTCCGGGAGTTACACGATCTCATGGTCTAAGGAAAAGATACTTGACATTGGAAAAGCTTTAGCAAAACGAACTACAGGATCTTGTGCTATGTTTAGGATTGGGTCTTGTCCATCACATCATTCTCCTAATGATGTGATCCCGTTATCAATGACATCCAATGTCCATAGTCAGGAAACCATGACTATCTATTGATCAACGAGCTAGTCAACTAGAGGCTCACTAGGGACATGTTGTAGTCTATGTATTCACACGTGTATTACGATTTCCGGATAATACAATTATAGCATGAATAAAATACAATTATCATGAAAAAGGAAATATAATAATAATCCTTTTATTATTGCCTCTAGGGCATATTTCCAACACTACTTTCATTGGGTGTATGTCCATCGAAGGTTTTATTCATGTAAACAAAATAACAATTATTCTCTGACTTTAAATGAATAACGGTATTGCAATAAACATGATCAAATCATATTCATGCTCAATGTAAACACCAAATAACATTTATTTAGGTTCAACACTAATCCCGAAAGTATAGGGAGTGTGCGATGATGATCATATCAATCTTGGAACCACTTCCAACACACATCATTACTTCACCCTTAACTAGTCTCTGTTCATTTTTCAACTCCCGTTTCGAGTTAGTACTCTTAGCAACTGAACCAGTATCAAATACTGAGGAATTGCTACAAACACTAGTAAAGTACACATCAATAAGATGTATATCAAATATACTTTTGTTCACTTGGCCATCCTTCTTATCCGCTAAGTATCTTGGGCAGTTCCACTTCCAGTGACCATTTCCTTTATAGTATAAGTACTCAGTTCGAGGCTTGGGTCTAGCTTTGGGCTTCTTCATGGGAGCAGCAAATTGCTTGTTATTCTTCTTTGAAGTTCCTCTTTCTTTCCATTTGCCCTTTTCTTTGAAACTAGTGATCTTGTTAACCAACTTGATGCTATTTCTTGATTTCTACCTTCGCGAATTTCAGCATCGCGAAGAGCTTGGGAATTACTTTCGTCATCCCTTGCATATTATAGTTCATCACTAAGTTCTAGTAACTTGGTGATAGTGACTAGATAACTTTGTCAATTACTATCTTATCTGGAAGATTAACTCCCACTCGATTCAAGCAATTGTAGTTCTCAGACCATCTGAGCACATCCTCACTGGTTGAGCTATTCTCCTCCATCGTGTAGGCAAAGTACTGTTAGAGGTCTCATATCTCTCGACACGGGCATGAGTATGACATACCAATTTGAACTCTTAGAACATTTTATATGCTCCGTGACGTTCAAAACATTTTTGAAGTCCCGGTTCTAAGCCGTAAAGCATGGTGCACTAAACTACTAAGTAGTAATCATACCGAGCTTTGTCAAACATTCATAATGTGTGCATCTGCTGCTGCAATAGGTCCGTCACCTAGCGGTGCATCAAGGACATAACTCTTCTGTGCAGCAATGAGGATAACCCTCAGATCACGGATCTAGTCCGCATCATTGCTACTATCATCCTTCAACATAGTTTTTCTCTAGGATCATATCAAAAATAAACGGGGAGCTACATCGCGAGCTATTTATCTACAACATAGTTATGCAAATACTACCAGGACTAAGTTCATGATAAATTAAAGTTCAATTAATCAAATTACTCAACAACTCCCACTTAGATAGACATCCCTCTAATCATCTAAGTGATCACGTGATCCAAATCAACTAAACCATGTCCGATCATCATGTGAAATGGAGTAGTTTTCAATGGTGAACATCACTATGTTGATCATATCTACTATATGATTCACGCTCGACCTTTCGGTCTCAGTGTTCCGAGGCCATATCTGCATATGCTAGGCTCGTCAAGTTTAACCCGAGTATTCTGCGTGTGCAAAACTGGCTTGCAACCGTTGTATGTGAACGTAGAGCTTATCACACCCGATCATCACTTGGTGTCTCGGCACGATGAACTGTCGCAACGATGCATACTCGGGGAGAACACTTGTACCTTGAAATTTAGTGAGAGATCATCTTATAATGCTACCATCAAACTTAGAAAAATAAGATGCATAAAGGATAAACATCACATGGAATCAATATAAGTGATATGATATAGCCATCATCATCTTGTGCCTTTGATCTCCATCTCCAAAGCACCGTCATGATCACCATCGTCACCGGCTTGACACCTTGATCTCCATCGAAGCATCGTTGTCGTCTCGCCAACTATTGCTTCTACGACTATCGCTACCACTTATTGATAAAGTAAAGCAATTACATGGCAATTGCATTTCATACAGTAAAGCGACAACCATATGGCTCCTGCCAGTTGCCGATAACTCTGTTACAAAACATGATCATCTCATACAATAAAATTTAGCATCATGTCTTGACCATATCACATCACAACATGCCCTAAAAACAAGTTAGACGTCCTCTACTTTGTTGCAAGTTTTACGTGGCTTCTACGGGCTGAGCACGAACCGTTCTTACCTACACATAAAAACCACAACGATTTTTTGTCAAGTATGTGTTGTTTTAACCTTCAACAAGGACCGGGCCAGCCACACTCGATTCAACTAAAGTTGGAGAAACTGACACCTGCCAGCCACCTGTGTGCGTAGCACTTCGGTAGAACCAGTCTCGTTTAAGCGTACGCGTAATATCGGTCAGGGCCGCTTCATCCTACAATACTGCTGAATCAAAGTATGACATGCTAGTAAGCAGTATGACTATTATCGCCGACAACTCACTTGTGTTCTACTCGTGGACATAACGTCTACGCATAAAACTGGCTCGGTTGCCACAGTGGGGGAACGTAGTAATTTCAAAAAAATTCCTATGCACACACAAGATCATGGTGATGCATAGCAAAGAGAGGGGAGAGTGTTGTCCACGTACCCTCGTAGACCAAAAGCGGAAGCGTTATGACAACGCGGTTGATGTAGTCGTAGGTCTTCACGATCCGACCGATGCTAGTACCGAAAGTACGGCACCTCCGTGATCTGCACACATTCGGCTCGGTGACGTCCCACGAACTCTCGATCCATCTGAGTGTCGAGGGAGAGCTTCGTCAGCACGACGCGTGATGACGGTGATGATGAAGCTACCGGCGCAGGGCTTCGTCTAGGCATTGTAATGATATGACCGTGGTGGATTATGGTGGAGGGGGCACCGCACACGGCTAAGAGATCAATTATCAACTTGTGTGTCCTAGGGTGCCCCCTCCCCACGTATATAAAGGAGGGGGAGGGGAGGTCGGCCGACCTCTCTAGGCGCGCCATGGAGGAGGAGTCCTCCTCCTAGTGGGAGTAGGACTCCCCCTTTCCTAGTCCCACTAGGAATAGAAGGAAGAGGGGGAAGTAGAAAGGAAAGGGGGGCCGGCCCCCTTACCCAATTCCGATTGGGCTTGGGGGGGCGCCCCCTCCTAGGCTGCATTCTCTTCTCTCCCACTAAGGCCCATTAAGGCCCATATACTCCCCGGGGGGTTCCGGTAACCCCGGGTACTCCGGTAAATGCCCGAACTCACCCGGAACCATTCCGATGTCCAAACATAGCCTTCCAATATATCGATCTTTATGTCTCGACCATTCTGAGACTCCTCGTCATGTCCATGATCATATCCGGGACTCTGAACTACCTTCGGTACATCAAAACAAAAAAAGTCATAATACCGAACGTTAAGCGTGCGGACCCTACGGGTTCGAGAACTATGTAGACATGAACGAGTCCCATCTCTGGTTAATAACCAATAGCGGAACCTGGATGCTCATATTGGTTCCTACATATTCTACGAAGATCTTTATCGGTCAAACCGCATAACAACATACGTTGTTCCCTTTGTCATCGGTATGTTACATGCCCGAGATTCGATCATGGGTATCATCATACCTAGTTCAATCTCGTTACCGGCAAGTCTGTTTACTCGTTCCATAATGCATCATCCCGCAACTAAATCATTAGTCACATTGCTTGCAAGGCTTATAGTGATGTGCATTACCGAGAGGGCCCAGAGATACCTCTTCGATACAGGGAGTGACAAATCCTAATATCGATATATGCCAACTCAACAAACACCTTCGGAGACACGTGTAGAGCATCCTCATAGTCACCCACTTGCATTGTGACGTTTGATAGCACACTAAGTGTTCCTCCAGTATTCGGGAGTTGCATAATCTCATACTCATAGGAACATGTATAAGTCATGAAGAAAGCAACAACAACAAACTAAACGATCAACATGCTAAGCTAACGGATGGGTCAAGTCAATCACATCATTCTCTAATGATGTGATCCCATTAATCAAATGACAACTCATGTCTATGGCTAGGAAACTTAACCATCTTTGATTTAACGAGCTAGTCAAGTAGAGGCATACCAGTGACACTCTGTTTGTCTATGTATTCACACATGTACTAAGTTTCCGATTAATACAATTCTAGCATGAATAATAAACATTTATCATGATATAAGGAAATACAAATAACAACTTTATTATTGCCTCTAGGACATATTTCCTTCACCCAGGTGATCCCAATGACCAGGAATCTGAAGACATGGTACTGGGAGATGCTATCATCCCCACGGCACACAAACGGCTCATTGGGCAGGATGGAGTACCTGTTAGTACACCTCCCGCGGGACATGTCACTGAGAAAATCATGTTAATTGAGACTGGTACTAAGGAATTTGTTGACGCCTGCTGAGCACACCCTAGAAAGTTCATGACAGTAAGAGGCTTAAAGCAGGCACAGTAGGGAAGAATAATCATGAGAGCAGCTCATCGGCGACTTCCTGCGAGGAGTATTGTCGGGTTCAATGGAACTCATAAGTTGGAACTGTCGGGGTCTCCTTGGTGCCCCGATAGTTCGCTCGCTTCTGGAGATCCAGAGGTGGCACAAACCGGATGCGTTTTTCCTGTCTGAAACGCACTTGGATGATGGTAAGGCAGAAAGACTAATTGAAAAGTTAGACATGGATGAGAGAATTGTGGTACCTTGCTTAGATGTTAGGACATGCGGTTTGCTTATGGTCTGGAAGGAGGTGAGGATCTACTCCCAGACCACCGCACGAGGAGGAATTGATGTTCATGTGCATGAGGCAAATGGTGATATTTGGAGAATGACGGGCATCTATGGAGAACCAAGCTGGGAGCACAAGGATCGTACTTTCCAATATATACGAGATTTGCATGCCCAGTCTAGATTACCTTGGGTAATCATTGGAGACTTTAATGAGATCTTGTTATCGTCAGAGAAGGAGGGAGGGGCGTCAAGACAGCAAGCTCGCTTGCAAGCCTTTCAAGATTCATTGACAGATTGTGCTCTAGAAGATCTGGGCTACGTGGGAGATAAGTTCACGTGGTTCCAGGGTGGTCTGAAAGAGCAACTTGATCGAGTAGTAATTAATGGTGAGTGGATGAGTATGCACCCACATGCAGCTGCAAAACCACAATACAAACGACACTTTCAAGCAAGGTGGCTGGAAGAAGAAATAGTGGAAGAGATTATAAAAACAACATGGCAAAGGGCACATCATCGAGGCCTTCAAACCACCATGAAAGAAAGAGTTGATGCTATCCACCTTGACCTGCATGAACGGGACAAAAGAGTCCTTAAAGGTCCTCGAATTCGCTTGAATAAAGCTCAAAATGAGTTGGAAAAGTTGATGCAAGCTCCATTTACTGATGAGGTTCGGTCGAGGCAAAAGGAATTATCAGTACTGATAGAAAATTTATTAGATCAAGAGGAAATTTTTTGGGCCCAGCGAGGCAATGTTAGATGGCTTCGTAGAGGTGATCGTAATAGTCACTACTTTCATCATTATGCGTCTGCTAGGAAGAGAAGGAACTTAATTAAGGAATATAATGCTACAATACATCAATCTTTATGTCTCGACCATTTAGAGACTCCTCGTCATGTCCGTGATCTTATCCGGGACTCCGAACAAACTTCGGTACATCAAATCACATAACTCATAATACAAACCATCATCGAACGTTAAGCGTGCGGACCCTACGGGTTCGAGAACTATGTAGACATGACTGAGACACATCTCTAGTCAATAACCAATAGCGGAACCTGGATGCTCATATTGGTTCCTACATATTCTACGAAGATCTTTTTCGGTTCAACCGCATAAGAACATACGTGGTTCCCTTTGTCATCGGTATGTTACTTGCCAAGATTTGATCATTGGTATCCTCATGCCTAGTTCAATATCATTACTGGCAAGTCTCTTTACTCGTTTCGTTATGCATCATTCCGCAACTAACTCATTAGTCACATTGCTTGCAAGGCTTATAGTGATGAGCATTACCGAGAGGGCCCAGAGATACCTCTTTGATACATGGAGTAACAAATCCTAAACTCGATATATGCCAACTCAACAAACACCATCGGAGACACCTGTAGAGCATCTTTATAATCACCCAGTTACGTTGTGACGTTTGATAGCACACAAGGTGTTCCTCCGGTATTCAGGAGTTGCATAATCTCATAGTCAGAGGAACATCTATAAGTCATGATGAAAGAAATAGCAATAAAACTAAACGATCATTATGTTAAGCTAACAGATGGGTCTAGTCCATCACATCATTCTCTAATGATGTGATCCCATTGATCAAATGACAACACATGTCTATGGTTAGGAAACTTAACCATCTTTGATTAACGAGCTAGTCTAGTAGAGGCATACGAGGGACACTCTGTTTGTCTATGTATTCACACATGTACTAAGTTTCTGGTTAATATAATTCTAGCATGAATAATAACATTTATCATGATATAAGTGAATATAAATAACAACTTTATTATTGCCTCTAGGGCATATTTCCTTCAGTCTCCTACTTGCACTAGAGTCAATAATCTAGTTCACATCGTCTTGTGATTTAATACCAATAGTTCACATCTTTATGTGATTAGTTCACATCGCCATGTGACAAATACCCGGGGTTTTTACTAGAGTCAATAATCTAGTTCACATCGCTATGTGATTAACACCCAAAGAGTACTAAGGTGTGATCATGTTTTGCTTGTGAGAGAAGCTTAGTCAATGGGTCTGTCGCATTCAGAGTCGTATGTATTTTGCAAATTTTCTATGTCTACAATGCTCTGCATGGAGCTACTCTAGCTAATTTCTCCAACTTTCAATATATATCCAGATTGAGACTCAGAGTCATCTGGATCGGTGTAAAAGCGTGTATCGACGCAACTCTTTACGATGAACTCTTTATCACCTTCGTAACCGAGAAATATCTCCTTAGTCTTCTAAGGATAATTTTGACTGCTGTCTAGTGATCCACTCCTGGATCAATATCATACCCCCTTGCCAAATTCATGGCAAGGTACATAATAGGTTTGGTACACAGCATGCACTACAAAAAAATACACTTCCGTGATGATACGTGTTTGTCCCAGTAGGTCACTTTTTCTGTCATGCATGTACATCCAAGACAAATTTATGACAGAATCAAGATAGTCATACATGTGCTGTCGTAGAAGTGTTCCATAACATTACCAAAATTATCATCACGGAAGTGTCTACTTCCATGACGATAAATCGCGCGTCACAGAAGTGCTTTCGTCAAGGGTGACCGACACGTGGCATCCACCGTAACGGAACGCCGTTAAGCTATCGGGTCTGGTTTTGGATCTGATAACCCGTTAACAGCCCAGGCCAATGGGGATTTTCCACGTGTGAAATCATCATTGGCCGGAGGAAACACGTGTTGCCTCACCATTAGGACAGATGTCATCCACTCATTGGACAGGAGGCGCCTATGATAGCTCGACACGTGGAACAGCCCAACAGTGGCCCATTCCGGTGAAAAAGGCCGGCCCGGTAAAAAATAGCAGGCCGGCCCATATAAGGCCTACTTGTGTCAGGTCCATTTAAGCCCACGGCCCATACGATATGTGCCAATTCGGCCCGTCAATGGCCCGTTAAAGATTTGACACCATTGCAACCCATCGTATGTTCGAGCCTGTTAACAGCCCGCTATATATTTGGGATCAATATTGGCCCGATGAGATTTTGGCCTGTTAACGGCCCATTCAGTGGATGGGCTAATTTTCACAATGTACATCTTTCGACCTTTTAGCAAACCATTTAAATATTAGGCTAATTTCTGGCCCGGTGTGTCTTCCGGCCTGTCGACGCCCATAAATTAGTTGGGCCATTTGTAGTCGGACCTGAGTTTCGGCCTTTTAGCGACCCATTTAAGTGTTGGGCCAATTTCCGGCCCGGCATGTCTTTAGCCTGGTGACGGCCCATATATCTGTCGGGCCATTTGTAGTCGGACCTGAGTTTTGGCCTTTTAGCGACCCATTTAATTGTTGGGCCAATTCCCGGCCGTGTGTGCCTTTCAGCCTGTTAACGGACCATAAATGAGTTGGGCCATTTGTAGTCGGACCTGAGTTTTGGCCTTTTAACGGCCCATGCCCTTCATGGTCCAATACCATCCCGGTTTCTCTTCGGCCTGCTAAAGGCCAACAACATAGTTGGGCCATTTACAATACGACCTGACTTTCGGCCTCTTAACGACCCATGCTCTTTATGATCCAGTACAAGCCCGCTGTCTCTTTTGGCCTGCTAAAGGCCCACAATATAGTTGGGCCATATGTAGCCCAAACTTAGTAACGGCCTGTTAACGGCCCATGAAATCAATTGGGCCCACCTGTTGCCCGCTTCGATGTCAGCATGTTAACGACCCGGGAGTTAAGAGGGCTCACCATTAACTTTCGGCCTAGTAACGGCCCATTAACTTAATGGGCCCACTAAAGTTCGTACATGTCTTTAGGCCAAATTAGATAATTTGGGCCCATTACGACGAGCAATTATGCACATGACCAAAACCGATCAAGCAAAGGTACATCATACAGGAAAAAACGTTGCACATCAAGCATATATGACATGAAATTACATCCGCTGGGCAATCAAAGATTGATGCCAGTGCAAATAAGTGAACAGAACCTAACGATCTACAATGTTACAATCTGCAACCTCAACATGGATGACGCCCATAAGCATGTGGGCAAGTTCTTTCTGCTTTGCTACACTCTCTCTGAAAACATTGATCAGTTGTTGTGTCGCACGACTCTGCACCTCTGATTCCTCCACCATTTCCATCATTCCCTCAGCAATTAATTGGTTCACAAGCATACATTTTTCCGTTGCATTCGAGAAAGAGGATACTGAACAGATTCATATGGCGATTTTGGCAGGCTTGTATTATTGATAGTGGACAGTGTCTCGACCACTGCATCATAAGATAAATTAGGAAGGGAACCAAACAGATTAATCATGAGTTATTGGCATATTACCTGGCCTACACTTATTGGAAAGAAATAATGGGGTTGCCTTGCTATTTTCAGAGTTAGTCTTCTTAACTTCAGCAGCCTGCACCAAATTAAGACACTAGCATTACTATCATTGGCCAAGTCAGATAATAGGAAAGCAAAATTGGCACAACGAACGTTTGGGCAACTAGCCAACACCAAATTAACACAATATGGCACAGCTATCATCAGCCAGGTAAGGTAATACGAAAGCAACATTGACACAAGGAATGAATGGGCAACCAGAGCAGCACTACAATTCAGTAATGTGCATGATATGAGATAGTACACTCATGCAGCTCAGTATGCAAAACTACCAGGCAGTTTTCTTTACAAAAATCAACATTGGCGCCTTTAACATTTTTCTACAACTAATTTTAGATCAGACAAAGGTTGGATTCACGCCGATTAACAAAATACATCTTGATGTAAATTATAGTGATATACCACAGTACTTACATCAGCATTGGAGCACGAGAATTCCATAGATGTTTTCCTCGAATACAATCCCAATGAAGGAAATCTTCTATCATTTAACCTTATTTTCTAAAAGAGAGATGGGTAAGAAACATGTAGAAAATATGATCAGAATGCTATAAAATTTCATGATGCAAGGATACACACATGCTTCTTAGAATGGAGTTGACATTCTTTTGCTAGACTGGAGCGGACTAGTTCTTTGGCCACTAGAATCTCCTTATTATCAGTGGGAGTTGGGTTTCTCTGTGCTGGAGAATTATCTATGAAAAATGGAGTTGGTTTATTATCTCCTGGCGTTTGGATCTTTTGCAAAGACCTGGTTTGTAACCCTTCAGATTCTAACATAGCCGTCTTCCCCTTGCATGCCTTATATAGAAGAATGGTGCTTCAATTATAAAACATGCTACAACAGATATGGAATAGGTACTGAAGAATAGAAAGGCACGACATATTGACATGTATTCCCTCCATCCGGAAATAAATGGATGGGTCTAGGCGTATTTCAGTTCTAGATACATCCAGTTTTATCCATTTTTGCGACATGTAATCCGGACGGAGGGAGTATGATGTAAGAGCTAGGGATACGACAGGACAACACAGTAAAAACAACACTGAAAACCCACTGCAGAACCAAAGTAATTAAACCCACTGATATGAGATAGTACACTCATGCAGCTCAGGATGCAAAACTACCAGGCAGTTTTCCTTACAAAAATCAACATTGTGGCCTTTAGCACATTTTGCTACAACTAAATTTAGATCAGATAAAGGTTGGATTCACGCCGATTAACAAATACATGCTGATGTAAAAATATAGTGATATACAACAGGTACTTACATCTGCATTGGAGTACAGAGAATTCCTACAAGAATCTTTCCTCACAGAAGATACCAGTGCAGAAATTCTTCTATTTGTTAAGCTTATTTTCTAAAAGAGAGATGGGTAAGAAACATGTAGAAAATATGATCAGCATGCTATAAAATTTCATGATGCAAGGATACGCTGCGCTTCTTAGAATGGAGTTGACATATTTTTGCTGGATTGGAGCGGACTAGTTCTTTGGCCTGGAATCTTCTTATTATCGATAGGAGTTGGGTTTCTCTGTCTTTGGAGCAGTATCTATAAAAATGGAGTTGGTTTATTATGTCACGGCGTTTGGATCTTTTGCAAAGACCTGGTTTGTAACCCTTGATTCTAACATAGTTGTCTTCCCTTTCATGCCTTGTATAGAAGAATGGTGCTTGAGTTATAAAACATGCTACAAAGAGAGAGATGGAATAGGTCTTGAAGAATAGAAAGGCATGACATATTGACATGTATTCCCTCCATCCGGAAAAAATGGATGGGTCTAGGCGTATTTCAGTTCTAGATACATCCTTTTTTATCCATTTCGGCAACATGTAATCTGGACGGAGGGAGTATGGTGTTAGAGCTAGGGATACGACAGGACAACACAGTAAAAAAACACTAGTTGAATGTAAAACTATATGCTAGCGGAATACGTACAGAAAAAACTAAGGCAGCATACACGTGTATGATTGGGAAACTAAGATGGCATTGCAACAGAGCACTAAAACAACACTTCAATGTAAAAAGACATGGTATGGTAGACAGATGAAGTACGTACTGATGAATAACAATGCATAAGATATTCAGAAGCATGATGTCCAAATTAAGCAGATGACATTGCGATAGAGTAGAATGACAGTACTTGAATTTTAAAACATGTTATCATGAATGGAATTGGTACTGAAAAACAGGAAGGCATGACATATTTACATGCATGATCAGCATGCTAAGCACATGGCATTGCAACAGAGTAGATACACTCCAGGACATTATATGCATGTTGTACCCATATCACGGGCCAAGTTAGAACAAGGACCTTGTGGGGTGAAGAGGCTTCAACATCTTTCTGCAAGTCTTCTGAAGAACTGCCTTTACATGTTCCATCATATTGGGTATCATTGACATCAATATTATTGGCCTTTACATTGCTCCGTGAGGTTCTTGTGGATAAATCAGTGTGTGCAATTATATCTGACATGCATGGAAGACAACTAGTAGTTAGATTTATGTAATGCGTGCATGTAGGAGACGACATAAATAGTAAGACTGGGGTTAACTAGCAGCAACCGGTCTAAAAAACTAAAGGGAGAACACAGATGAAAGCTACAGAATATGTATCGTTTGTACTCGAGATTAACTAGATGGCACAAAAAAGTATTAAAGAACAACATAGGTAATACTAGAAGTGATATAAAACTATAATCACCAGCCTGTGGGATAGCATTGGTTGATGGATGATAACTATGGAACAACGTTACCTAAAGAACAAGTATCTTAGCTGAACTATGGAACAACGTTAACTCCTAAACAAGACCCGTAAGAGATCAGCATGAATATACAGTGAAATGCGATAATATATTTTCCATGCTTAGATGAATAACAAAGCCATAAATGTTGCACACAAGTAAGATGAGGGTACAACCTATCTGGCCGCCATCCATAGGAGTGAGCATCATGTGCTGACTTGTTGATGGCCCTGTAGTTGTTGTGGCTGTCCATGTCGGGCACGCGCATTCGATGCAGGGAATTGTTGAGTGGGGACTATAGCTCCCTTCTGGTGTATGCTGCCCTTGTTGGAGTAGCTGCGTTGAGCCGGAAGACGGTGTGGCTGAAGATGGAGATAACGCATAATGTTAAGAACGACACATCTCTTTGATCTGAAGAAATACACCAAGAGTTCAACAGCAAGGTACGAGAGTGGTCACACGTCTGTTGACTGAGACTAAATTGGGGTCACATGATTTTATTTTATTTTGGTACTGTCCGATCTACGCCGAATGGCGTGATGGCCGTCTTGTGCCTCCCGGCTGACACTGTTAGGAATCTTCCCCGAAGAGCCAGCGACCAACGGCAGAGCAGCTTGCCTCCGCCGTCCGTGGCCCCGGCCAAAACCCCACTCCCCGCCTCACCGCACTGCCGTGGTTGCGCCACCCCCGGGCCAATCCACAAAGACTCCCCGTCATCCAGATCCGGTAGCAGCAGTACCTTGAACCCACGCAACTCTAATATAGCCATCTAAGCGCTGCTACTGCGGCGAACTTGCGGCCCCGCACCCATATGTTAGAGACCAGCCAACCAGCAGCCTAGGAGCTCTGCCGCCTCAGGGGGTGCTGCTTCCCATTGGGAATCGATTGGCCCAGAATAAAAATTCAAACAACTGACACCTAAATAAAGTGATTTGAGATGAGGGTGCGACCTATCTAGCGGCATGGTGAAGTAGGCAGGTCCAGTTGCTGAGTCAGTGAGGCCGTCACGGTTGCGGTGGCCACCGGCGACAAGGAAACATCGATGTCGCGACGGTCGACGGCTACGGGGAAGCAGCACCGGGACTCTGGACGGATCTGAAGTTGGGGCCGCTCCGGCGCCGTGAACAACGGAGGGGGTGAATCGGCTCTGGTACGGTTCACGCGGCCGTCGTCGAGGCAGCTCCAGCAGCACGGAGTAAGAGGCACACGACCCAGTGCACGACGGCAAATGGACAGCGTCTCCGGCATTAAGGAGGAGGGCGGCTGTGAAATTGGTGCGGTGGGGGCGCCATGGAGGAGGGGCTGAGGTATCGCGGCTCGGGAGAAGGGAGCTTCGGGAGAAGGTGATTGGCGCCCACGAGGTATGAATGGGGGGTGGGAGGGAGTGGAAGCATGTTTCACAGACGCATTTGTCTAAAATGTGAGGGGAGTTACAGTTCTACCCCTGCCTTTAGGCTTCTCGGCTTGGGTACATGTACTAAGGGTCGGGGATAGTAGAGTAACTTTGCTTCTCCCCAAATAGTGGGCGGAGGCGATTTTGGGCGGAGGCGTGTTTTGAAATATAGTGGTATGGCGACTTGGGCAAGGAGGCGTGTTTTTGAAAAGTGGTAGCGAGCTATTTCAGGCGAGGAGGCGTGTTTTGCCGACCATGGTTTATGAATTATTCAGCACATGTCATTTCGGCCGAGGAGAAGGTGCGCTTGGATGAAATTCTGAACCTACCCTCGATGCTGTAACGGCCAATGTCGTCTCCCACATAGGACAGTAATTTCGCGTCTCCCATTTATTTGCTCGGCGAATTCCACCAAGCAGAGGATGTTTAATGGTTCGTTCAAAATTTGGGAGAACAAGCATACACGTCTACCTTACCAATTCGATTCGAATGAAATTTATAAATATTAGCTTGCCACTTTTTTTAGACGAAGAGATGATGCTCGGGAGTAATATGTTTTTACATGCTCGTTGCTAGCGATTTACTATATGACCAATAGTTGACCCAAAATAAATATCTCGATTCAATGAAATAGCTCGTTAACCAGGTCAAAATAGTGAACTAAATCCTAAATTGAACACCTCAATCGAATAGCATGTTGTATAGTATTATAGTACTCCATGAACATGTTGAAAGTCAAATTAATGAACTTGTTTGATATACGCATATATCCGTTCATCTGTGGATTGCAGACAACATGTTCTCCAATTTAAATATTTGAATGCAAGTTTATACCGAAACATGGTTTATATCAGTCTTTGACGCATAAAACGCGACCTCCCCCTCTCCCGGACTCCTGCTCTCTCTCTCTCTCTCTCTCTCTCTCTCTCTCTCTCGCCTACAATCTTAAATTCTATCGCATGCATCCAGCACACAAACCTTGTTGGTCCTCTCTCTTTCTCTCCATCTCTCTCTCTCTTTGTGTGTGTGTGTGGGGAGGGGGGGGGGTCTTTCTAGTTCACATGTATATATGCTCCATCTATAGGTCTCTCTACTTTTACTATGTATGATTCTCTAGTCCAAGCTAGTTATCTTGGGTGCACTCATCAAATGCCTTTACAAATTCCTTGGCTCGTTCTTGTAACTCACTCATGCACCAATCTGTCGTCTCGGGCTCTTCCCCCTCTCTCAAACTCTCCATCTACAGGTCACACATACACATGCATATCTCACTGCTTTTCGATAGGCCCATCTAAAACTCTATCTCTCTCATCTCACACTCACACACACACAATCTCATGCCTAGCTAGCCAAGTATGATGGTCTCTCACTCAATTGTAGGCACACGCAGTCCCCCCTATATGTATATGACTAGCTAATCTTAGTCTCCATCACAAACATGTGCATGGTCTATCTCGATTTCTCTCGGGGCATCTTTCTATCGCGCACACACCTCCCTCGATCTCCCACCCATATAGTCCCCTCACGATCTCGAGTGGGTCTCTCTATCACAAACACACCCTCTCGCCCTCTCCATGTGTCCATGTTCTCCATGTGTCCCTCTCGACCTTTGTTCCTTGTTGGCCAGACCTCTATTGGACATGTGCTATAGGGGTGTCTCTCTCCGTTGCAAACAATCACACACTAGCTATCTTCGTGTATCTCCTCGCCTCGCTTTTCTATATCGGAGATGCATGCGTGATATGTTCGCCTAAGAAACGAAAAGACACACACTCTCTCTAATTTATCGTTTGTTGTTGTCGGTGGGGAACGACACCTATGGGATCACTTGAATCCCTTCTACGGTTGCGGGGCGCGTGGATCGTGAGAAGAGCGGGACCAACAGATGACACAAGGGGGATTTACCCAGGTTCAGGCCGCGAGGATGCGTAAAACCCTAGTCCTGCTTTGGTGGATGTATTTAGTGTTCTTGAGCTCTTGAACTAGCTCTAAGTGCTGCGAGGTTCCAAAGAGCCGAATCCTTTTCCTCGTCGCCTCGGGCCTCCTTTTATAGGAAAATGGGTCGCCAGAGTGGCAAGCAGGAGGTGGAAAGGGTACAACGCTGCGAGGTTATCCCTTGTATTACAGGACAAGACACATTTAATGCGAGGCTTAGGTGTCCCTTCGCTTTATTGGGGACGGGGGTGAGGCCCGTCCCATCCGTCGCCGCTCCTCCTTGCTTCAACATGCGCCCTGGCCAGCGATGCATGCGGTGCCATGTAGGAAGGCAGGCAACTGAGATGGCGCGGTGGTGGAGCCTCCACGAAGGATTGCATGCCGCCACGCAGGTGCCTGCCCAGCTGGTTGGGTCGGCAGCTGCATGCGAACGGCGGTGAAGACTTATCTGGTGCGGGCCTGTCAGTGGCCCAACTGGTGTGTGTTGGCGGGGGCCTTGTCGGTTGGCCCGGCAAGGGTCTTGCCGGGTGGCCCGGCAAGGGTCTTGTTGTGGCACGCTGGCTTCCCCGGCAAGGGTCTTGCTGGGTGGCCCGACAAGGGTCTTGTCGTGGCGCGCAGGCCTCCCCGGCAAGCGTCTTGCCGGGGGTCTCGTGGGTTTCTTCGGTGAGGATGGTTCTCCTCTTATCCTCATTTGATCTTGAGCATTCTATGTCTTCACAAAGATCTGCATGCCACCACGGAGGTGCCTCCCGAGCCTTGTTCCAACGCATTTGTCTGAGCATTGGTGGGCTCAAGGGTGGCTCGCTCGGCTGGTGTGGGCAGGCTGCCTCGGCAAGGGTCTTGCCGGGGCCGCCGAGGCCGCCCGGCAAGGATCTTGCCGGGGGAACCTGCTTCGTCCCTTTGCTCTTTGTGGTCTTGGCCTTAGCGTTAATTCATTTGCCTTGTGGCCTTGGCTTCTCTCCGGCTCCCTCTTCCTGCCGTGTCTGTGCGTGGCCGTGGCGGGAGGCTCTGACTGCCCGTGCACAAGTAGAGGGGTCAAAAGCAGAGCCCCTACTTTTTTACACCGACAGGACCCCCGGGCTTGGGCCAGACATAAGTGCAGCACGTTGTTGGGCCAGGCCCAGAAAGGTGTGCGGGCAGTTGGGGTGGATTTTCACTGTGGCCACTGTTCCGTCCGTTGCGCTTTCCATGACTCACGTTGAACGCGCGACGTGGGGATCATGCGCGTGCATGACGTGGGAATGCTGGCATCACTTCATGATGGATAGTAAAGAGGCGGCTTGCACGTCTCTTTGGGACCACGGGGCCGCCTCCAATTTACTGCCCTCTCCCGGGAACCGTCGTTCCACGCGTCCTATTGCGCCCGCCCCTTGTGCCACGTTCGCTGCATGCGGAAGCGAATAATGACGTAGCGAGGGTCGTGGGTAGTCACAGCGTCTTGGTCGATTCCCACGCGCCTTCAATGGGCGGGGAGGGCGGTCGGCGGCCCGCTTCGCTGTCACTTCAAGAGGCCGGATTGGCCGAGAGGGGGCGGCCGAGCCTCGCTTCCGGCCCTTTATAAGGAGGGGAGCAGGAGGGACGGCGCCTCTCAACCTTTCGCCATCTGCCTCTCCCCATCCCTGCTTCCTTTTTTTCTTCTGTCATGGCGAGGGTGCGCCGTGGCGCTTCATCGGTGGCGGCGAGGGTCTCGGCCCGACAGCGCATCACCCCTCCCCAAGAACTCGTAGCGGCGGAGCTGGCCGTTAGAGGAAGGGGGTGGGGACGAGGTCGAGGCCGCTGTGGTGGCCGAGGGAGAACAGGATGGGGCGGCAGATCTGCCTCGCCCCCTCCAGCAGTCCCTCCTATGATGGAGGGCCACGCTGGGGACAACCCCTGCGAATTCTTTGCCAGGCTGCGCCATCCGCCACGCCGTCACCTTCGCCTCCCGACCCCATTTGCGAGGGAGATGGAGCTGGATCCGCCGCAAGCGATGCGACTACACATGAGGGGTTGTGCGAATAGCGGCACATGGGTTGACGTCGAGTTCCCCGCCCCTCACGTCATATATCTTCACCGAGGGTGGAAGACCTTTGCCCGCCTCCACAACTTGACGGATGGGCTCGCTCTCCATTTTAAACTAATGGAGGGCGGCCTTCTCTCCGCCAAGATCTTCGGGCACTTCGGGACCCGTGTGAGGTGCTGCGTGGAGAGCTCTTCTAATGATGAAGATTCCTCCTCGAGCGAGAGTGATGAGGAGGACAACGGCAGCGACGGCGTGGCCAGTGGGCGGCAGGATGATGGGTCCGACTAGGCGTCGGGCGCCGCTCCGGGAGGCACCGGTGACCCCATCATCCATGTCGCCGGCTCCTTGAACTTCTCGGGGTCGTCTCCTTGGGCGGCTGCCGTTGGGAGGCTGTGGAAGAGGAAGAGGGCGGGCGGCAAGGCCGTCAAGTCGAATCTGTGGCACCGGCGCCTTAAATCGCATCTTGGCGTCCTGCCGCCTCGTCTTTGAGCTCTGCCTCCGGCGCCGCCATCACCATCCAGCCCTTGGACGGCCACCAAGATGTTCTCTTGGTGTCTTCTGCCACCCGTAGCTCGCGTAGGTGCCCATTTTGCCCTCCTTCTTTTCTTGTTCCATTTCCTGAGGAGAGAGACAAGAAAGGGATTCCGGGCATCTTATCTCTTTTTAGTTTGTAAGCCTTCGGGCCTTAGTAGAATTTAAAGCTTGTAATCCCATTGCTCATGTTTTTCATTTCGTATGAACTGTACCTGTATTGGATGTTTTTTTATGAAAAAGGGACATTTGCCGGGATTTTCATTCGCAGGAGGAACCCACGAAAAGGAATGAATCATTGTTATCTTCAAGACAAACGTTTTCTCGCCCAGCAACAGGCCTTGTCGTTTCCCCACTTCGCTCTACCTTTCTCACGCTCTTGGCGGAGGCAGGGATGAGGTGGGCTTAGGCCCCCCGTTCCTCTACTTTGCTGCCGCAGCTACGACCAAATCCAGACACAGGGGATAATCCTCGGGTGTCGAGAAGGGGGAGCACGGTAGCTCAGAGATAGAACGGAGTTTCATGTATCCCAGTCCATAACGAAATGCATGATAGGGGATAAAGGACTTATCTGGATCTGCAGCCCCCGGCAATCTTGGCTTGCCGCGGAGGGATCCTTGTCCTTGCTGCTTCCGGCAACTCTGGCTTGCCGGGGCCCGGGCGCCGGTCTGTCCCCTTTCTTCCAAAACAGCTCGGCAAGAATACTTACGTGCCCTGCGAACCAAAGAAGACAGAGAAGAACAGAGAGGCCTTTTCGACCTCTAAGCTAGGGGTTAGCCGCCGCTAAGCAATATCAACCCTAACCAAGGAAGAGACTCAACCTAGCATGCATGCAACAACTTAGGGCGCCAGCGCTTCGTTTATTTATGCTTAGGGTCTACGCCTGGCTTTGTACAAAGGGTAACATTCCTTGCCGGCAAGCCTTGTACAAAAAGGTGGCTTGCCGGGAGGCCCGACAGCCACACCTTATGGGTAAAACTTGCAAAGATGCTCGATGTTCCAGGAGTTACTCACTGGGATGGCATCTTTGGTCTCCAGCCAGACTGCGCCGGGCCTGGTGACTCGTGTTACCCGATAAGGGCCTTCCCACTTTGGCGTCAACTTGTTGGAATTGTTGGCCGACTGAACGTGCCGAAGAACAAGGTCGCCTTCCTCAAAACTCCGGGCATGAACCTTGCGGCTATGGTAGCGGCGCAAGGCTTGCTGGTAGCGTGCTGCTCTCACAGTCGCCCGAAGACGATCTTCCTCAAGGAGCGTCGCGTCATCTTGCCGCAATCGCTCTTGCTCAAGATCATCATAAGCGAGCACTCGAGGTGACCCGTATATGAGCTCCGTGGGGAGAACTGCTTCTGCCCCGTAAACCAGGGCAAAGGGTGTCTGGCCGGTGGCTTGATTTGGCGTCGTTCTGATCAACCAAAGAACCACCGGCAACTCATCAATCCAGCGCCTCCCGCTTTTGCGTAGTCTGTCAAAAGTCCTTGTCCTCAAGCCTCGCAGGACCTTAGCATTTGCTCTTTCCGCTTGGCCATTGCTCCGTGGATGTGCCACAGAAGCAAAACAAACCTTGCTGCCAAGATCCTCAATGTACTGCATGAAGGCGTGGCTTGTGAACTGTGGGCCGTTGTCGGTGATGATCTTGTTGGGAACCCCAAATCAGCACACTAGTCCCTTGAAGAACTTGATGGCTGACTGCCCTATCACCTTCCTTACTGCAGCCACTTCTGGCCACTTTGTGAACTTGTCGATTGCGACGTACAGGTACTTGCTACCTCTTGAGCACTGCGATTTCCCCGGAGAGGAGAGGATGATGCAGCAAAGTAGCGTAAGTATTTTCCTCAGTTTTTGAGAACCAAGGTATCAATCCAGTAGGAGACCACGCGCAAGTCCCTCGTACCTGCACAAAACGATAGCTACTCGCAACCAACGCTTAGGGGTTGTCAATCCCTTCATGGTCACTTACGAGAGTGAGATCTGATAGATATAATATTTTTGGTATTTTTGGTATAAAGATGCGAAGTAAAAAGTAAAAGCAAAGCAAGTAAATAAAGTGATGGAGATTGATATGATGAGAATAGACCCGGGGGCCATAGATTTCACTAGTGGCTTCTCTCAAGAGAATAAGTATTCTCGGTGGGTGAACAAATTACTGTTGAGCAATTGACAGGATTGAGCATAGTTATGAGGTTATCGGGCAATGATCATGTATATAGGCATCACGTCCGCGACAAGTAGACCGAAGCGATTACGCATCTACTACTATTACTCCACTCATCGACCGCTATCCAGCATGCATCTAGAGTATTAAGTTAAAAACAGAGTAGCGCCTTAAGCAAGATGACATGATGTAGAGGAGTAAATTCATGCAATATGATAAATACCCCATCTTGTTATCCTCGATGGCAACAATACAATCGTGCCTTGCAACCCTTACATCACTAGGTAAGGACACATAAGATTGAACACAATGCTAAGCACTTCTCCCATTGCAAGAACTACCAATCTAGTTGGCCAAACCAAGCGGATAATTGAAGAGACTTGCAAAGATAACTTAATCATACATAAAAGAATTCAGAGAAGAATCAAATATTTTCCATAGATAAGCTGGATCATAAACCCACAATTCATCGGTCTCAACAAACACACAAAAAGAACATTACATCGAATAGATCTCCATGAGAGAGGGGAGAACATTGTATTGAGATCCAAAAGAGAGAAGAAGCCATCTAGCTACTAACTATAGACCCGAAGGTCTGAAGTAAACTACTCACACTTCATCGGAGGGCTATGGTGTTGATGTAAAGCCCCATGGTATATGCCCCCTCCGTGAGCTCCGAACAGGCCGAAGATGGGATCTCGTGGATATAGGAAGATGCGGCGGTGGAATTAGGTTTTGGCTCCTCTTATGATCTGTTGAAGTGCGTGGGTATATATAGGAGGAAGGAGTACGTCGGTGGAGCGTCAGGGGGCCCACGAGGCAGGGGGCGCGCCCCCCACCCTCGTGACCTCCTCTGGCACTCCTTGGAGTAGGGTCCAAGTCTCCTGGATCACATTCGGTGAGAAAAATCTCGTTCCCGAAGGTTTCATTCCGTTTGATATTCCCTTTCTTTGAAACACTGAAATAGGCAAAAAACAGCAATTCTGGGCTGGGCCTCCGGTTAATAGGTTAGTCCCAAAAATAATATAAAAGTGGAAAATAAAGCCCATTATAGTCCAAAACAATAGATAAAGTAGCATGGAGCAATCAAAAATTATAGATACGTTGGAGCGTATCGGGCATCCCAAAGCTTAATTCCTGCTCGTCCTCGGTAGGTAAATAATAAAAGAGAATTTTGATGCGGAGTGATACTTTGGCATAATTTCAATGTAAATCTTCTTAATTGTGATATGAATATTCAGATCCGAAAGATTCAAGACAAAAGTTCATATTGACATAAAAATAATAATACTTCAAGCATACTAATCAAAATAATTATGTCATCTCAAAATAACATGGCCAAAGAAAGTTCATCCCTGCAAAATCATATAGTTAGGCTATGCTTCATTTTCTTCACACAAAGATATTCCCAACTTCTATACCCCCGATGACAAGCCAAGCAATTGTTTCATACTTAAATAATCTCAAACTTTTTCAACCTTCACGCAATACATGAGCGTGAGCCACGGATATAGCACTATGGGTGGAATAGAATATGATGATGGGGATTGTGTGGAGAAGACAAAAAAAGAAGAAAGTCTCACGTTGACGAGGCTAATCAACGGGCTATGGAGATGCCCATCAATTGATGTCAACATGAGGAGTAGGGATTGCCATGCAACGGATGCACAAGAGCTATGAATGCTCAACAAAAGAAAACTAGTGGGTGTGCATCCAACTTGCTTGCTCATGAAGACCAAGGGCATTTGAGGAAGCCCATCATAGGAATATACAAGCCAAGTTCTATAATGAAAAATTCCTACTAGTATGAAAAATATAACTTATGAGACTCACTATATGAAAAACATGGTGCTACTTTGAAGCACAATATATGAGACTCACTACATGAAGAACGAAGTGCTACTTTCAAGCACAAAATAGGAGACTCATTACATGAAGAACATGGTGCTACTTTGAAGCACAAGTGTGGAAAAAGAGATAGTAGCATTGCCCTTTTCTTTTCTTTTTTTGGGCCTTTTTTTTGGCCTTTCTCTCTTTTTTTGGGCAATGCTATAATAATGATGATCATCACACTTCTATTGATTACAACATGAGGATTACAACTCGAAACTAGAACAAGGTATGACTCTATATGAATGCCTCCGGCGGTGTACTGGGATGGTGCAATGAATCAAGAGTGACATGTATGAAAGTAATGCATGGTGGCTTTGCCACAAATACTATGTCAACTACATGATCATGCAATGGCAATATGACAAAAGTAATGTATGTCATGATAATGATGAACGGAACGGTGGAAAGTTGCATGGCAATATATCTCGGAATGGCTATGGAAATGCCATAATAGGTAGGTATGGTGGCTGTTTTGAGGAAGATATAAGGAGGTTTATGTGTGATAGAGCGTATCGTATCACGGGGTTTGGATGGACCGGCGAAGTTTGCGCCAACTCTCAATGTGAGAAAGGGCAATGCACGGTACCGAAGAGGCTAGCAATGGCGGAAAGGTAAAAGTGCGTATAATCCATGGACTCAACATTAGTCAAAAGAACTCATATACTTATTGCAAAAATTTAGAAGTCATCAAAAATTCAAGTACTACGCGCATGCTCCTAGGGGGATAGATTGTTAGGAAAAGACCATCGCTCGTCCCCGACCGCCACTCATAAGGATGCACAAGCCAGGTACACTTCATGTTTCAAATTTGTTACACAACTTTAACCATACGTGCATGCTACGGGATTTACCAACTTCAACACAAGCATTTCTAAAATTCACAACTACTCAACCAGCATGACTTTGATATTATTACCTACATATCTCAAAACAATTATCAAGCATCAAACTTATCTTAGTATTCAACGCACTCAAAAGAAAGTTTCACATATCTTGAATACCAAGTATATTAACATTAAGCAAATTACCATGCTATTAACGACTCTCAAAATAATCTAAGTGAAGCATGAGAGATCAAGTTTCTTTAAAACAAATCCACCACCGTGCTCTCAAAGATTTAAGTGAAGCACTAGAGCAAAAATTATCACGCTCAAAAAGATATAAGTGAAGCACTATGAGCAAACTATCAAGCTCAAAAGATATAAGTGAAGCACATAGAGTATTCTATCGAATTCTGAATCATATATGGATCTCTCAAAAGGTGTGTACAGCAAGGATGATTGTGGTAACTAACAAGCAAAAGACTCAAATAATACAAGACGCTCCAAGCAAAACACATATCATGTTGGTGAATAAAAATATAGCTCCAAGTAAATTACCGATGGAAGTGGACGAAAGAGGGGATGCCTTCTGGGGCATCCCCAAGCTTTGACTTTTTGGTGTCCTTGGATTATCTTGGGGGTGCCATGGGCATACCCAAGCTTAGGCTCTTGCCACTCCTTGTTCCATAATCCATAAAAAGAATTCACCCAAAACTTGAAACCTTCACAACACAAAACTCAATAGAAATCTCATGAGCTCCGTTAGAGAAAGAAAACAAAAGACTACTTTAAGGTACTGTAATGAACTCATTATTTATTTATATTGGTGTTAAACCTACTGTATTCCAACTTCTCTATGGATCATAAACTATTTTACTAACCATAGATTCATCAAAATAAGCAAACAACACACGATTCGCAAAACAGAATCTGTTCAAAAACAGAACAGTCTGTAGTAATCTATAACTAACGCAAACTTCTGGAACCCAAAAAATTCTACCAAAATTAGACGACCTGGAAAATTTGTTTATTGATCAGAAGCAATTGGAATCACTATTGTATCACGTTCTGGTGATTTTAAACAATTCGGGCACTGAGCACACAGATTCTGGAAATTACAGCAAGATCAAATAACTATCATCCAAGAAGATCCAATAGGTTCAACTTGGCACAAACACTAATTAAAAGATAAAACCACATCTAAGCAGAGGCTATATGGATTATTTATTACTAAGCAGCAAGGAAAAAATTGGGTTGCCTCCCAACAAGCACTTTTCTTTAAAGCTTTTTTAGCTAGACATTGAGATTTCAATGATGCTCACAAGAAAGACAAGAATTGAAGCACAAAGAGAGCATCATAAAACATGTGACAACCACATCTAAGTCTAACATACTTCCTATGCATAGGAATCTTATAGGAAAACGAATCAAGGCAAGCAAAAACTAGCATATGCAAGGAAGCGGAAAGAGACAATAGCAATCTCAACATAGCGAGAGGTAATTTAATAGCATGAAAGTTTCTACAACCATATTTTCCTCTCTCATAATAATTACATGTAGGATCATAAGCAAATTCAACAAAATAGCTACCACAAACATATTCTTAACATGATCCACATGTATGCAAAGTTGACACTCTTCCAAAATAGTGGGATTATCATTAACTAAAGTCATGATTTCTCAAGCCCAATTTTATCAAAAATTTCATAAGATTGAATATTCTCCAAATATGTGGGATCTAAAGTTGACACTCTTCCAAACCCACTTTCAATATTATTGCAAACAATATTATCAATCTCATATTTATCATGGGGCTTAAATAAATTTTCAAGATCATAAGAAGAATCACCCCAATCGTGATCATTGCAACAAGTAGTAGACATAGCAAAACTAGCATCCCCAAGCTTAGGGTTTTGCATCTTATTAGCACAATTGACATCAAAAGAATTTATAATAAAATCATTGCAATCATGCTTTTTATTCAAAGATCTACCGTGAGTCACTTCACGGATTTTAGGCAAAACCTTATAAAGATAATCTAGTGCTTCCAAATCACTAGGAATTGGTTCATCATAAGTGGATCTCTTAGAAAGATTAGCAAGCGGATCAGGATCCATAGATATTGGCTTCTTTGTTTAGCAATAAATAAGCATCTAATCCAACCAAACGAGAAACGAAAGGGCAAGCAAAAGAGAGGAGGATATTGGGAAAGAGAGGGCGAATAAAACGGCAAGGGTGAAGTGGGGGAGAGGAAAACGAGAGGCAAATGGCAAATAATGTAATGCGAGAGATAGGGATTGTGATGGGTACTTGGTATGTTGACTTTTGCGTAAGCCTCCCCGGCAACGGCGCCAGAAATTCTTCTTGCTACCTCTTGAGCACTGCGTTGGATTTCCCCGAAGAGGAGAGGATGATGCAGCAAAGTAGCGTAAATATTTCCCTCAGTTTTGAGAACCAAGGTATCAATCCATGAGGAGACCACGCATGAAGTCCCTCGTACCTGCACAAAACGATAGCTACTGCAACCAACGCTTAGGGGTTGTCAATCCCTTCACGGTCACTTACGAGTGAGAGCTGATAGAGATAATATTTTTGGTATTTTTGGTATAAAAATGCAAAGTAAAAAGTAAAAGCAAAGCAAGTAAATAAAGTATGGAGATTGATATGATGAGAATAGACCCGGGGGCCATAGGTTTCACTAGTGGCTTCTCTCAAGAGCATAAGTATTCTATGGTGGGTGAACAAATTACTGTTGAGCAATTGACAGAATTGAGCATAGTTATGAGGTTATCCAGGCAATGATCATGTATATAGGCATCACGTCCGTGACAAGTAGACCGAAACGATTCTGCATCTACTACTATTACTCCACTCATCGACCGCTATCCACCATGCATCTAGAGTATTAAGTTAAAAACAGAGTAACGCCTTAAGCAAGATGACATGATGTAGAGGAGTAAATTCATGTAATATGATAAATACCCCATCTTGTTATCCTCGATGGCAACAATACAATACATGCCTTGCAACCCCTTACATCACTAGGTAAGGACACATAAGATTGAACCCAATGCTAAGCACTTCTCCCATTGCAAGAACTACCAATCTAGTTGGCCAAACCAAACGGATAATTCGAAGAGACTCGCAAAGATAACTTAATCATACATAAAAGAATTCAGAGAAGAATCAAATATTTTCCATAGATAAGCTGGATCATAAACCCACAGTTCATCGGTCTCAACAAACACACCGCAAAAAGAAGATTACATCGAATAGATCTCCACGAGAGAGGGGGAGAACATTGTATTGAGATCCAAAAAGAGAGAAGAAGCCCTCTAGCTACTAACTATAGACCCGAAGGTCTGAACTAAACTACTCACACTTCATCGGAGGGGCTATGGTGTTGATGTAGAAGCCTTCCGTGGTAGATGCCCCCTCCGGCGGAGCTCCGGAACAGGCCCCAAGATGGGATCTTGTGGATACAGGAAGGTACGGCGGTGGAATTAGGTTTTTGGCTCCTCTTGTGATCTGTTAGAGAGTGCGTGGGTATATATAGGAGGAAGAATGCGTCGGTGGGCGTCGGGGGCCCCACGAGGCACTTGGCGCGCCTGGGGAGCGGCACGCCCCCACCTCTCGTGACCGCCTCTGGCACTCCTTGGAGTAGGGTCCAAGTCTCCTGGATCACGTTCGGTGAGAAAATCACATTCCCGAAGGTTTCATTCCGTTTGGACTCCGTTTGATATTCCGTTTTTTCGAAACACTGAAATAGGCAAAAAACAAAAATTCTGGGCTGGGCCTCCGGTTAATAGGTTAGTCCCAAAAATAATATAAAAGTGGAAAATAAAGCCCATTATAGTCCAAAACAATAGATAAAGTAGCATGGAGCAATCAAAAATTATAGATACGTTGGAGACGTATCAGTACTCAAATCCCCCGACGGCACGGGGGAAAGGGCCCAGTATGTCGAGCCCCCAGACCGAGAAGGGCCATGAGAGAGGGATGGTTTGGAGGGCTTGAACTGGTTGATGAAGCTTTTTCTAATGGAACTGGCACGCTTCACACTTGGTTACTAGTGCCGTCGCATCCTGGAGGGCGGTGGACCAGAAGAAACCTTGCCGGAAAGCCTTGCCGGCAAGGGCCCTCGACCCTATGTGGGAGCCACATATGCCTCCATGTATCTTTGCCAATAGCTTTAGTCCTTCCTCCCGGGAAATGCACATCAATTTCACTCCATTCGATCTTCTTCTCTACAATACGCTGTCAACGAATTGGTACAGAGCAGACCGGCGGGCTACTCTTTCTGCTTCTTCCTGCTCCTCAGGAAGCTCTCCTTTTTGAAGGAATTGGACAGTGTGTTGTGCCCATGCCGGAGCCTGCAGCTCGACGACAAGGACCAAAGGCATCTCTTCTGCCACGGGAGCAGCCGCCTCCACGGTGATGACCTGAGGTCCTGTCGGAGTCGTTTGCCCCGTGGTAGGATTGGCATCCGTAGCAACATCTTCGCCGGCGGCTCCGGGGAGCTCGGTGGGGAAGTACTTGCCGGGGCCTAGCTTCCTCCGCTTGTTCTGCTCGGTCGATGGTTCAACGGACGGCTGGTTTAACTGAAGCACAAAAGTACCTGGTTCCATAAGTAGCTTGAGGGCAGCGCGCTTTGATAGGTAATCGGCGATGTCGTTCTCTGCCCGAGGGACATACTCCGCTTGTATACCGTCAGAGCGTTCCTCTAGTTTCCCCACCTCATCTACGTAAGCTTCCATCAACGGGCTTTGATAGTCTTTGTTGATCTGCCTGACGACGAGCTGTGAGTCGCCCCTGACGATGAGCTTTTTAACCCCGAGGTCCACCGCGATCCTGAGACCGGCAAGCAAGCCCTCGTACTCGGCGGTGTTGTTGGTTGACATCTCCTGGTGGAAGAGCATCTGGACGTCGTACTTGAGGTGCTCTCCGGTGGGTGCGACAAGCAGCACACCAGCGCTAGCGCCTTGCAGCAAGAAGGCACCATCAAAGTACATGATCCAATTGCGACTCATTTCCTTGCCGGGGAGAGTGGTCTCTCGTAGCTCTTCGTCGGGCGTCGAGGTCCATTCTGCAACAAACTCCGCCAAGACTCTGCTCTGAATCATCGAGGTACTTTCGAGCTTTAAACCGAAGCTCGACAGCTCCAGGGCCGACTCCACAATCCTCCCAATTGCATCTGGGTTATGCAGTATCCGTTGCAACGGGAGGCAGGTGACCACCGTGATCTCATGCGCTTGGAAGTAGTGGCGCAGCTTCCTCGAGGCCATAAGGAGGCCGAAGAGCAGCTTTTGCACACCTGAGTACCTCGACCTAGCCCCCTGCAAAAGGGAGCCGACGAAGTAAACCGGGTGCCGCACCATTTTCTTCTTCTGCACTTCTTCACCTGGTCGCGTGAGTCCCGTGCCCGTCGCACGGGCGCCAGTCTTGCTGGGGCCGGACCCTGCCGGGGGTTCAGCCTTGACGGGGCTGAGCCCTGCCGGGGAGGGTTCCGGCCCGCCAACCGTCGACTCTGCCACTGCAGCTGTCTCCTCATCAACCTCTGTCTGCGCCACTAGTGCGGCGCTAACCACCTGATTCGTTGCCGCTAGATAAAGCAGCAACGGTTCTTGTGGTTTGGGCGCAACTAGCACTGGGGTAGAGGGGATGTACTTTTTCAAATCTTGCAGCTCCGCCTCGGCCTCCGGGGTCCACTCCAACGGCCCTACTTTCTTTAAGATCTTGAAAAAAGGAAGGGCACGCTCTGCGGACTTGGAGATGAACCGGCTCATGGCGGCAACGCAACCAGTGAGCCGACGCATGTCCTTGATCAGTTTGGATGACTCAATCTGCTCGATAGCCTTGATCTTATCTGGGTTTGCTTCAATCCCGCGCTGGGACGCAAAGAACCCGAGAAGCTTGCCGGACGGGACGCCGAAGACACACTTCTCAGGGTTCAATTTGAGGTTGATCTTCCGCAGGTTCCCAAATGTTTCCTCTAGATCTTGCATGAGCGTTGCTTTGTCCTTGCTTTTGACCACTGTGTCATCCATATAAGCTTCCATATTTCTATGTAGCTGGGGCTCAAAACCAATTTGGACTGCTCTTGCAAAGGTCGAGCCAGCACTCTTCAAACCGAAAGGCATCTGTAGAAAGCAATACGTACGACATGGGGTGATGAATGCTGTCTTTTCCTCGCCTTCCTTTGTCATGAAGATCTGGTGGTATCCTGAGTAAGCCTCCAGGACCGATAAGAGGTCACACCCAGCCATGGAGTCAACAATCTGGTCGATGCACGTCAACGGGAAAGGATCCTTTGGACAGGCCTTATTGATGTCTGTGTAATCAATACACAGCCTCCATTTCCCGTTTGCCTTGCGCACCACTACTGGATTGGCTAACCACGTTGGGTGGAGTACTCCTCTCACCAAGCCTGCCACCTCTAGCTTTCTGATTTCCTCTGTGATGAACTCGTGCCTCACCAGAGCTTCCTTCCGGACCTTCTGCTTGACGGGCCGCGCATGAGGACAGACAGCAAAGTGGTGCTCAATCACCTCCCTAGGAACGCCGGGGATGTCGGAGGCTTGCCACGCAAACACATCGACATTCGCCTACAGGAAGGCGACGAGCTCGCTTTCCTATTTGCCGTCGAGGGCGGAGCTTATGGTAAACCCCCCCCCCCCCGTACCATCCTCCTTGACGGGCACCTTCTTGGTCTCTGGTGGCGTGGCTTTGGACTTCTTGCTCCTGCCGGCGAAGCTCTCTGGCACGTCCTCAACGGGAGCGCAGCACCCCGAAGAGGTGCGCTTCCCGGAGTGGGTGCTAGGAGTCTCGCCGGTCTTCTTCCCCCCGGGGCTCCGTCGGCAGGAGCAGGTACCTTAGCGGCAGCTGCTGCAACTGCTTCCCGGTAGAGTTGGTCAGTGCAGATCAATGCATCTTTCTTTTCGGAGGGGACGGTGACGATGTTCATCGGCCCGGGCATCTTTAGCATGTTGTAGGCGTAGTGGGAAGCCGCCATGAACTTGGCCAGTGCCGGGCGGCCGAGGATCCCGTTGTAAGGCAAGGGGATCTCGGCTACATAAAAAAATCCTCTCTGTCCTGTGGTTCAACTCGCCTCTGAATGTCACGGGCAGCGTGATCTTTCCCTTTGGCTTGCTCCTCCCCGGGTTAACCCCTTGAAACGTACCCGTCTCCTCGAGGTTTCCATCAAGGATCTGCAACCTTCTAACCACAACGGGCGAGATCAAGTTCAGGCCGGCCCGGCCGTCAACCAACATATTTGTCACCTTGAGGTTGCGGATTGTTGGTGAAACCAACAATGGCAAGCACCCGACCTCAGTAGTGCGGTCAGGGTGGTCCTCGGTGTCGAAGATGATAGGCGTGCTGGACCATTTCAGCGGCTTCCGTGTGTCAAACGATGGCTCCACTGCTGTGATCTCACGCGCCCACTGCTTGAGTTGGCGGTGGGATGTGTGCAGCGAGGCGCCACCATCGACGCACATGGCCTCTGTGGCTTTCTGAAACTCGTGGTCGCCGGACTCGTCATCCTCGTCATGATCATCGTCTTCCTGCTTCTTGTCGCGGCCCCGGGCGGGCCTCTCTTGCTGTCTCTCCTTGCCGCGGCGGCCTTCTTGGCCGCCACGTTTCTTGACGGATCCTTCGGCACCATCCGGGCCTTTCTCCTTGTCCCGCCGCTCATACTCGGCTTTCTGCTTCTCGGCGAGCAGCTCTACCTACCGGCAATTTTGGAGGTCGTGGCCCTTGGTGCGGTGGATCTTGCAGTACTACTTCTCGGAGCCTCCTGGCTTGTCGGCAACCGCCAAGGCTCGGCAAGCACTACACCCGGCAATCTCTTCGCCGGGGTTGCTTGCCTTGGTCTTCTTGGTGGTACCGGTGTCGTCGGATCCCTCAACGGCAAGCACAGCCTTGCCCTTGCACTTCCTATTACGGCGCCGGCCTTTCTTTGCTGGGGTGGCTGTATCGCCAGTGGAGTCTGTTTCCGCACAGGCATATTCCCCGGGGTACTTCCTTCCTTCCTCGGCACGAGCGCACTGATCGGCCAGAACATAGAGCTCGGCCACATCCTTAACCTTGTTCATCGCCAGCTCTTCGAGCATCTTGCGATTGCGCATGTTCTGATGGAACGCACTGGTCACAGCGGAGGGATGAACATCGGGGATGTTGTACTGCACCTGGCTAAACCTTTCGATGTACTTGCGCAGGTTTTCTCCTTCCTTCTAGGGGATGATGTGTAAATCACTCGCCTGGCCATGAGCTTGGTGACCCCCGGTGAAGGCGCCAACAAACTCATGGCACAGATCCGCCCAAGAAGAGATGGAGTCTACTGGCAAGTGCATCAACCATGACATAACATTAGGCTTGAGTGCCAACGGGAAGTAGTTGGCAAGCACCTTATCATCGTGGGCCAAAGCAGCTTGCATCGCGATGGTGTAGATGCTGAGGAACTCTGACGGGTGAGTCTTGCCGTTGTACTTCTCGCCAACTTTGGGTTTGAACGTACGGTGGGAGGGCCACTGGAACTGCCGCAGCTCACGGGTGAAGGCCGGACAACCCACCTCGTAAGATAGGCCACCGTAGCCTCCCGACGCTGGGTGGACCGTAGCAGGCCCTGCCCGCCTGTCCGACTGGTGGCGCGCGTCACGTCGGCGCTCGATTGTAGTTCGAGCGTCCTCATGAGCCCGCTCCCGAAGGACTTGGCGCTGATCGCGGTTGGTCCACGGGTCGGACGACGCGATGGAGATATCATCTCGAGCGTCGCCGTGACGGGCCGACGCCCGTGGCGGTCGAGATGGATGTGGGGAGTACACCATGGCAGCATCGCCTCCGGTGTGGCCTCCGCTAGCAAGTGGCAGCCCGGCGGAGCGACGGCCGGCGGGTTCCGCTGGCCGCAGCCTGTCGTCGTTGGCGATGCCGACGAGGCTCCGGACGGTGGCCCTCCATTCGTCGAGCTTCTCCGCGGCGGGAGGAAAATCGAGGAGCAGCTACGCGCGCTAGGGCTTCCGCTGGCGTGGGTTGCAGCGAAAGCTGGGTGGACCGTGATGCGCCCCGACTTCTAACCACATTAGAAGGAGCTGTGGTGCGGCTCCGCGGCTGTTCGCCACCTCCAGCAACACCTGAGCGCACAGGCTGGCCCTCTCCTTCATGTGACGGACGCACGTGACTCTTCCCAGGGCGGCGCGCAGGGTCACCCGCAGGGCGACGCTGCTCATTACGCACAAACTGAGAAGAGCGCGCCGTGCGCGCCGGTGTTGGCGCTTTGGAGATCGCCGTGCCGCCCCCTGGCGGGACGGTGGCACCCTGGAGGGCCCCGCCCCGCCTGCGGGGGGCCCGACTCCGTCTCCGGAGCCCGCGACTGGTGGCTCGCTGGCCGGCACGCGAACGACGCTGCTCGCCAGGTTCGGACCATCAGGGCGATGTGGATGTTCGCGGGCCGCGCCACGGGTCCTCTCCGTGACTGGCCCGCTGCCGGTCCGCGCCGTACCAACCCGGTATCGGACGAACCGATCGCCGTGGTCGCCTTCATCTTAGGAGCCATGGCGATGAAGAACAGCTAGGTCAACTGCTGGACCAGATTCTCACAATAGCGCTCCCATACCTGGCGCGCCAAAGATGTCGGTGGGGAACGTCACCTATGGGATAACTGGAATCCCTTCTACGGTTGCGGGGCGCGGGGATCGTGAGAAGAGCGGGACCAATAGATGACACAAGGGGGATTTACCCAGGTTCGGGCCGCGAGGATGCGTAAAACCCTTGTCCTGCTTTGGTGGATGTATTTAGTGTTCTTGAGCTCTTGAACTAGCCCTAGGTGCTGCGAGGTTCCAAAGAGCCGAATCCTATTCCTCGTCGCCTCGGGCCTCCTTCTATAGGAAAAGGGGTCGCCACAGTGGCAAGCAGGAGGTGGAAAGGGTACAGCGTTGCGAGGTTATCCCTCGTATTACAGGACAAGACGCATTTAATGCGAGGTTTAGGTGTCCATTCGCTTTATTGGGGACGAGGGTGAGGCCCGTCCAATCCGTCGCCGCTCCTCCTTGCTTCGACACGCACCCTGGCCAGCGATGCATGAGGTGCCATGTAGGCAGGCAGGCAGCTGAGGTGGCGCGATGGTGGAGCCTCCACGAAGGATTGCATGCCGCCATGCAGGTGCCTGCCCAGCTGGTTTGGTCGGCAGCTGCATGCGAACGGCGGTGAAGACTTATCTGGTGCGGGCCTGTCAGTGGCCTAGCTGGTGTGTGTTGGCGGGGGCCTTGTCGGGTGGCCCGGCAAGGGTCTTGCCGGGTGGCCTGGCAAGGGTCTTGCTGTGGCACACTGGCTTCCCCGACAAGGGTCTTGCTGAGTGGCCCGACAAGGGTCTTGCCGTGGCGGGCAGGCCTCCCCGGCAAGGGTCTTGCCGGGGGTCTCATGGGTTTCTTCGGTGAGGATGGTTGTCCTCTTATCGTCATTTGATCTTGAGCATTCTATGTCTTCACAAAGATCTGCATGCCACCTTGGAGGTGCCTCCCGAGCCCTGTCCCAACGCCTTTCTCTGAGCATTGGTAGGCTCAAGGGTGGCTCGCTCGGCTGGTGTGGGCGGGCTGCCCCGGCAAGGGTCTTGTCGGGGCCGCTGAGGCCTCCTGGCAAGGATTTTGCCGGGGAACCTGCTTCGTCCCTTTGCTCTTTGTGGTCTTGGCCTTGGCGTTGCTTCATTTTCCTTGTGGCCTTGGCTTCCCTCCGGCTCCCTCTTCCTGCCGTGTCTGTGCGTGGCCGTGGCGGGAGGCTCTGACTGCCCGTGCACAAGTAGAGGGGTCAAAAGCAGAGCCCCTACTTTTGTACACCGACAGTTGTCACTTTCTCTTTCACACACACACTTTTTGCACACTTACTCATTCTCCTTCACACGCACTTGATCCCTCTCGACTTAGGCACTCTCCTCGGTCTATAGCATATTGATTTACTGAAAAGTCAAACATCACAAAGTTTGACCATGTACGTGGAGAAAAACAATTACATCTGGAACGACAAACATATACCATTAGATTCACCATGAGATGTAGTTTCGTATGATGTATCTTTGGTATTGAAGATATAAATAACATTTGTGTAAACCTGATCAAAGTTTCCAAAGTTTGACTTCAAAAAAAATTACATACACTGCATTATCGAGCGGATGGAATATCTCTTTCCCCCTCTCAGCTATCTGACGCAGCACTCAGCCTTATCAGGGCTCCTCAATCTCTCTCAAGCTTTATATCTCCCTGGTTCACACATACACATGTCTCGCTCGCGCTATACATATAGACCCATCCAACACTCTCCGCCCTTGTTCTCTCTCTATGTGACACGCACCCCCCTAATAAGTACCATAATCCCTCACTCCATCATAGGCGCAAGCACTTCCGCCCCCCTAAGTATGATTTTCTCTCACTAGCCATCAGGAACACACGTATTGTCTCCTTCCATCCATACGTCTATCTCGATATCTCTCGTGGTATCTTCTATCACGCACACACCTTGTCACTCGATCTCCCACCCATGTAGTCCCATCACGATCTCCTGGGGATCTCTCTATGACAAACATGCATACACTCTCTCCTCCCCATGTCTTCATTTTCTCCGTACGTTTCTCTCGACCTCTCTCCCTTGTTTGTCATACCCCTCCTGGACACGTGCTAGGGGTCTTGCTCTCTTAGTTGCAAACAACCACACACTATCTCCTCACCTTGCTTCCGTTGTCAAAGATGCATGTGTGATACATTTGCATAAGACACACACGTTTTTTCTCGACTTTTATCGAGTGTTGTCCATGTCTCTTTCACACACGCACACACACTTTTTTCACTCACTCTCTCTTTGTCTCTCTCTAGTTAGGGACTCTCTCACGTCCATAAGCATTTGGATGTTTTGTAAAGTCAAACCTCAGAAAAGTTTGACCAGGTATATGTGGAGAAAAACATTTACATCTGGAAAGATCATTAGATTCATCACAACATGTACTTACTTCATACTATCATTTATATTTGGTATTGTAGATATAAGTAATTTCTTTATAAACTTGGTCAAAGTTTCAAAAGTTTGACTTTTAGAAAAATGTTGGAACTACATTATCGAAAGGAGGGAGTAGCTCTTTCTCTCTCTCTGCTATCTCTCACGGGCCTCCTCTCTCACACGAACACTCTATACCGACGGATTATACGCTCACTGTGTCAGCGTATAGCTCCGTATATTGTTTAGTTGACCGGTCAACCAGTTCACATGCTGCTTTGTCAGCTCGTGTTCTGTATCTTCGTGTGCTGGCCCGTGTGGCATTGGGTGAAAATAAGTAAACTAGAGGCCCATCTGACACGCGGTGAAGTAAACAAAGTTGAAACCACGCGGGGTAGCACCCCTAACGCTAGTAAATTGAGGGTGCATTGAGGACACACTTCTTCCGCGTGGAGGACGCACTCGCGCACAATTCACCACTTGCGCGGCATGCATGCCTGACGGGCCTCACGCGCACCCAGCACACAACACACACCAGCACACATGTACACCGGCGTCGCCGCCGGTTGAGATGGACGGCGATGCAGCCAACAAGCGGAGACGGCTCGAGCCAAAACCACATCCGGCGAGCCTGGACTTCATTAGCAGCCTCCCCGACGACATGCTGCTCGTCATCATCGGCCTCCTCCCCACCAAATCTGCCGTGCGGACCGCCCTGCTCTCCTGGTGGTGGCGCCCCCTCTGGCGCCGCATCCCCCTCAACCTCACCGTCGACAGCTGCCTCTGCGACGGGGATTGCAAACATATGGCCGCAGTCTCCAAGATCCTTTCATCGCACCCTGGGCCAGCCAGACGCCTTGACATCCGCATGTTCAGTACCAACTGCAAGGTCCAACCCAAGTTCAACGAGTGGTTCTTATCCTCCGCCCTAGATTAGCTCGAGGAGCTCAGCTTTGAAGCTGGACGATGTCTCTCTCTGCCGCCGTCCGTGCTCCGCCTCGCGCCAACGCTGCGCCGCGCCAACTTCAGCTCCTGCTATCTTCCTCAGATTAATGCCGCGCCCGCCCATCTTCTTCCTCAACTCAAGCCGCTCGACCTCTTCGACGTTCTCATCTCGAAGAAGGCTATGGAGCACCTGCTCCGCATCTGTACTGCGCTCGAGTACCTTCTTCTTGAGCAGATCCACGGGTTCATTAGCCTCCACATCGCCTCGACGAATCTCCGATGGATTTATGTGTCTTGTTGGCCCCGCAACAAGACATCAATTGGGATGAGATCACTCCAGCTGTTCCATGTTATGGTCATTGAGAATGCACCTTTCCTTGTGAGATTGCTTATATCGTTTCTAGAAGGTCCCACAAAAATCAGGGTCATTGACGCGACAAAATTGACAGCATTGGTGCACTCGTCTGCCTAATTCTCTGAACTCTTTATTGGATCCATAATCGTTCAGGTACAGCACTCATCTTCTTCTCCGTCTTCTTGAAATTCACATTTTAAAATTTCTTCTTGATGTATTTACGATCGTCTTCCAGAAAATGATTCCCACAAGCTTGACCCAGTCTATGCGCACAGTGAAGATCTTGGCAATAAAATCTATCGGCCCCAATCTGGATCAAGTTGTTGGATTTCTTACATGCTTTCCGTGCACGGAGAAGCTACTCACCGAGGTGAAACTTCTTTCCTATTAGTAAACGGTAATCACAACGTAGATCAAATTTTTCGTAATTTTCCCAAATTACGATGATAAGTGTAGTGTTCAAAACTGCATCTACGCACTGCACCAAAAGAAATGTTTTTAGTATTTTTTCCTCACGTGATCACCTGCATCGTTTTTTTGTTGTACTACTATAGTACACTACTAGAAATACCACTACTAATGGCGCACCTAATATGGCCATTAATGGCGCATCAGAGGTGCGCCATTGACAGCACGCCATTAGTAATTTTTACTAATGGCGCACCACCTGGTGCGCCATTAGTATATGCAAGGGTGCGCCATTAGTATGCCTCCCAGGGGGCATGTATACCCAGGTGCTTTGGCATACTAATGGCGCACCACCCCGGATGCGCCATTAGTAACCGCAGCATACTAATGGCGCACTTCCCGGTGATGCGCCATTAGTATGCATCTGTCATAGTAATGGCGCATTATCATGTGATGCGCCATTAGTATGAATATTAGGTTTTTTTAATTTTTTTATTTTCTGTTTTTGCACAGGTTACAAAATGTATAATTTGACAAAATATAGACAGCACACATCAACAATAGATTCATCAAATACAATAGAAGATTAGTCCTTGAATACAATTCATCATATTAGTCTCCTAATACAATTCATCATATTAGTCTCGAATTGAAAAGACCGAACAAAGATAGAACATTATATTACAAGTCTCGAGACCGCGAGTAGCGAGTTTATCTTCGCATTACAAGTCGATATCGATCATCTAAACTACCATCACATAGAAGAGAGCTGCGGTCATCACGATGAGCATCATCACGATGAAACTCGTCTTCATCCGGTTCCTCCAACGCTCCTCCCTCTCCCGCTAGATAGCGGGCGTATCTAGATTCGCCTCGCCCTAGTGGTGTACCCTTTGTAACTGTTATCGCTGAATCGATGAACCTGTCTCCGACACTCCTCCCGACCATCGTGAGACTCCGGAACCTTACCCTTGTACACGACATACGCCGGCATCGCTATGCACTAGCCAAACGAAACGTTAGTACCAATTCACAGACAATACATAAGCAATATATAAGTATGCAATGAACGATCGGAGAGAAAAGCAAGACATTAATAGCATCGATTACATCTAAGTTGAACGACTCTCGAAACCAAAGAGACATACTACAAGTTCATTAAAGTTTAATTACAACATGACCCAATCGATGTTTCGAACTAGACAACTCGACTCAAGGGACGGAGCGTGGATGAAGCCGCCGTCTATCGTGGGAGTCATGAAAGAACGGGCGTTGTCATCCTGCATTTGTAGCATTGTGTCGATGTCACCGTTGGACGGTTGATTTCGAGGTAGAACTGCCCCGAGGTACGAAGGACATCTTGATGGATGATTTCCGCAAACTCCATTCGATGCGAAAGAATTCTTGTCGGAGGTCCGCGTCCCGGATTGCCGACACGCCGCGCCCAATCTTGAGTTTACTCGGTAGCGAAGTTGATGATGGTCCCGCACGATCGCCGCATGTGATGGATGGCGAGTAGGCACCCTTCGACCGCCCGGCTGCTTGACGCAGCAGAACGTCAGATTGTGGAGAACACGTGCTTGCCGTGCTTACGAATAGGCCTGGTGAAGGTGCCTCCAGATTTGGCGTGGCTGGGAGAACATCATCAAGAACCTTCTTGACATTTGTGTAGTCTACGTTCGATCGACGGTCCGGTCGAAATACGTGGCCATGGAATATTTAGGGCTTAGGAGGATGGCGTGCAACGTGTGTCACTGCAGAAAACACGGAATGTTAAAAGAAAAACGATCGAAATGTAAGAATTCATATGTTACGGGCGGTTGAGGGAGGACTTTCTCGGAAAGTAAGGCACGAGGAAGTTATCCTTATCTTGGTTTGCCAGAATGACGCCTTCGAGGTAAGAACTCGCGACTTGCCGGTCCCCAGCGCTGCCCAAGATCTTGGCACGCATGTAGAAGGGGTCGACTATCACGATGTCCGGGGTCTTGTCGCGAATGATCCGCATCTCCATACTCAGCGAAAATAGCCGAACGAAGGTGTAGTGCAGCGGATGAAGGTTCAACATAGCATGGATGTCATCAAAACGCAGGACGATCGTACGCCCGATGGAGTTATCCACAAAGCCCTTGCCCTCTGGCACCTTGGCCGCGAAAACCGGGTATGCCACATCCTTCTCCCTGAGATGCCGCTTCTCCAAAGAAAGAACACTGTCATGCAGACTCCGCATAGCACCGGTTGCAGCATTGAGCATATTTGTCGGTAGCATCGCCCTACCCGCCACATGCACCCTCCTCGAGATATCCTGCGGTGAAGGTGGCCCGTCCTGAGCACGGATCGTACTCGGTGCCGGCTGGCTCGCACCCTTCTTAGTCTTTCTTTTGCGTGCCTTCTTCTTCTCCTGTAATGGGACCGAGTTTTGCTCACAGACCGCCTTCTTGAGTGTGTTGGGGCTGATAATATTTCGCACCTCGCCTATCCGAGGCTCGGTGAAGTCGGCAGCTGGGCGTCTCTGAGAGCTGAACGCCGACGCGGCGCTTTGTAACTTGGCTTCTCCGCTGTGCGAGCTAGATCGCACGTCTTTTGTTGGGTTTGGTTCTTGAGAAGGAGGCCCCATGAAGTCGCCATCGCACCCATGCTCGGCAAAGTCTTGATCGACGTTGCCAAATGTATCATAGTCGTCGTCGTCGTCATTCGATCCCGTGCCATATGCATGTTTGGATCCATGGCATAGGGATGTCCGCACCGTTCGGGCGGTCTTGCCATGGGGCCGACTTGGCGCCGCACGACGGGGCGGTGTTGTCTTTGGGGTGGTGTCCCCGCCCCCAAGCGAATCTGCTCTTCGCCAAAGCGAGGGCCAGCTCAGCAGCGCGCCGAGGGTCATCACGTCATCATCGTCGGCCCGACGGGTCGATTCGAGGTAACAAGTCGTCGCAGCCTGGCAGCACCGAACCAGTTGAACCCTAAACAAGTTGGGTGGCATCCGGGTACCGTGGAACAAGGGTTGCCCGTTGAACAATTTTTCCCTTGGCGACATCGACCAACTCGTTGTTCACGAAGTGGAGGAGAGTGCACGAACGTCGGCGGCACCCTCGCGAAAACATGTAGGGCGTCGGGGATGCCCATCAAAGGCAAGGAGATGAAGTCCTCGGCGAGAGAGCTTAATTAGTTACCGTGATGATGGCGTCGAGCTCGGCTAATGTAGAGGCACCGCCAACGGCGGCGTGCGCATTGACGGAGGGGCCGCTTGCTGCAGAGGTGCCGGCCGGCGTACACCCGGGTGCATTAAGCTCCCGTGCCGGCGTCGGAGACACCAATGCCGCCTCCGCGGGAGGCACCAATGGCCCCGCCATCGCATTATGCGAGTTGCTGGCCGTGAAGCTAGGAATCGGGGGCGGCCCCTATTGGCCGCCCGCAATCCACGCACTCAACCCCGAGATCAAGGTAGGCACAAGGGCGGTGATCGTCGCTCCGAGTCGTTGTTCCACTTGCTCTTGGACAATCTCCGGAATCCGCGCCACCTGTGCCTTGAGTTCTTGAACCTCTCGCGCCTGGCTTTCCGAGCTGGTCTTTTTCTCCTTCCGCACACCAGCGATATAGTATGACCCCCATTTTGTCGACAAGCCTTTGCCGGCCACACGACCAGCTGACGTCGACTTCGAGCTTATCCTTGTTCTTCATTACATTCAACCCCTATTTAGAGTGGTGTCCCAAGGGTTGCTCTGAGTCGACCCAGCGCATCGCTTTCGATCGCTGCGGAAGGAATGTGAACCATTTAGAAATTCGCTTCATTAATTAGAATGCAACCATATGGAGCTAATTACGCGGGGGTGTATTCCTTACCAGAACAAGCTCAAGCTGCCTGGTCTTCGGATCCGTGGTAAGCTCCTTTGTTTTCGGGTCCTTCTTGTACCGGGCCCTGACAAAGTTCCTGGTCTGCTTGTCACCGCCGTATGTATCGAAGAGGGGCGGTAGGCCTTGCTCGGCACGGTCCGCCTCCTCCTTGTCCCATATAGGCTCCGCCACTCTGTAACCGCCGGGACCGAGTGTGTGTTCCCCTATGTTCAGCTCCCGCATTTGTTTCCCCCACTCACTTGATTGGGAGCTTGCGGTGCTCGAGCAATTGATCTTGAAGTCGTTGTAGTCATCTTCGGTGATCGAAGGATTTTTCTCCTTGATCTTCTCATAACTCTCACCTTTCTCGATCATTCTCTTCACATTGCTTTTCCAAGTAGACAGGGCCTTGCTCATCTTCGTGAGGGCAGCATTGTTCACTTTATTCCCTTTGAGGCTTGTGTTTTCAAATTCAGCGGGGAACTTGTATCGTTCGTGCAGCCGTGAAGAGGAGGTTGCGCAAATTCCTCGGTCGGGATGCCTCGGGTTCTCGGTGTTGATCGAGACGGTGCTCGGACAATGCACCCGAGCTGAAGCGAGTACCCTTGACTATTCGTTCGGGCGCCGTTGGATTCACGTTGGAGTCCACTTCATAACTTCCTCCTTGAGGGTGCGGAGCACGATCGGGCGCCGGTCCTTCCGCTGCCTCTTGGTGGCTGCCATCTGTCGCGTCGCCGCCATCATCGATGGTGGCATCCTCGGCGGCACCATCGGTGGTGGCATCGGTGTGGTCATCCTCGGCGGCACCATCCGTGGTCTCGGGATCGGTGGGGAAGGCGGCGGCCTCATACAAGTGAGGTTGTTCCTCCATCTCCGGGACAGCTCCTGAAATGCCTTGCCGCCTCAACCCCGGCCTCATCGTTGTGGGCCATGTTTCTCTCTAAATAGAAACAAAGTTTGGTCAAAAGTTGGTTATTGTCAAGGAACAAGATCATGGTCTCATCATTTAGGGTTTGTCGACACCGAGGCATCCTAAAATCTAAGCTTTTATCATTGAGGGTTTTTCGGCGCCAAGGCACCCTAAAAGCCTAACTTTTCATCATTTCGGTTTTTATCGACACCGAGGCACCCTAAAAGCCATGCATTAGTCACAAATACGCCGGGCACTTGATCCTACTTAATTAACTACTAAGATACCTGGCCCATGCATTAGTCACAAGTACCCCATATGTCCTATTTTTAGCAAAGTCATGCTAAAATTCACGGAAAATTTCAGCATGACCTTTGCTGAAAATAGGACATATGGAGTACCAATTTGCCGGAACGGAAGTTAATCGACATTCCGCAAACTCAAGGGCCTCTCGGGTACCTGCAAAATCATTATCCCCACGTAATGAAGTCGCCAATGGGTCATTTCGAAGATCACAATGAGACTACCCTTGACAATTGTATTGAACCCAACTCAAGACTTTTGTCATGGGATTCCACAAGCCCACATTGGTAACAATTGTACTTCAAACATGCTGTTATCGGCCAACAACAACTCGAACGGAGTTAGCGAGAGAAGAAAAGCACTATAGACATTCATCTAAAAACTCTTAAACGGCACAAAGTGCAGAATCGTAAGCAAGATAGCAGGTGAAGCAACTACATCATACATTAGCAGCAGTTCATAGCAAAACTAGATGAATGTTTGGCCTCTTGATAAAAAACCATACATCAATGAAGATCACATACATCATACAGGATACAGCAGCAATTGATCAGCAGCATGTTGATGACTTCTAATTTAACAAAGTATCCTATTATTTTACCCTAATGAGACTAACCAACTGTTGAGGAGTTTGGCATATCTTCATTTTGCACCACAAATATAGCACCACAAATATACTTTTGCTTGCAAGGCTACATGTCTGAATTTTGACTGCATTCCAACACCAATATAAATTTTTGTTACTACATTCTATGGTCTGTCTGAATTTGACAGAGTTATAAATGGCGTTGAGCAACAATTTAATGTACATTTACATGTTTTGTCATACTACACAACACAACTGCACAAACTGCGCTGATCATCCTCTATTCTCGAGCAAGCTACAAGATAAAAAATTCAATTATACACAAAAATTCCTCCAAACACACGAAATTCTTGCCTCACCAGAGGAACACGGGTGAACAGAAAGATTAGGGCCTAACACCAGTGTTTAACAAGTATTGTTGATGATGTGCTTGATAGACACCAAGCAACACATCTCCCAAAAGAACCAAGACTGAACATGAAAATTTGAGCAAAGTGGCCTGCTCATTAGTATTAGAGCTATGCAACCACCTCAAAGACATAATTAAAATGGTAGTAGGTCACTCTACCCGTGAGATTAATACACTATCTATCTAAGACGGGGAAATGAGGAATGAACTACAGGGGTTTTGCCCTACAATAATCTTGCAACACAAACAAATGAAAGGTATTTTATATAGCAACAAATTTTGCGTTTTCTTCAGTGCCTATTGTTGGGCATAAGGTGCATATATAGCTACGATGGAACCAATGGCGGCGCCAAGAATTGGCTGAGGCCTAGACGGCCCGGGAAACCTCGTTCTCGTGGCATTGTAGCTACACTAAATGCTACAGATCAAGGAAGGACTAATTTTGAAGACAAAAAGTAGTTTTCTAGCTCGAACCATATGTCCTATTCATAATCTGTTTTTACTGTTGTGAATCGATGAGAGTCTCAACACTAGATCCTTCATGAGTATATATGTTTCAACAAAAACAGATTACATATAGGTAACTAGATAGTGTATTCCAAAGGCCTCATTTCACTTCTACCCTCTACACATACCACAAATCTTGGCGTAACTAGATAGCAAATAATGCCAAGGCATCATTCCACTTGTACCCTTCATTTATACTACTATATTCCAATGCCCCACTTCACCTCTACCCTTTATATATACCACTATATTTGCCCGACTAGATATCAAATTCTAGTGCCCCCTTCACTTTTACTCCATGTTAGCAGCATTAGCTTCTTAGTATGTCAAGTAGGTGAAACTTACATACAAAGTAGATGAGGAGAGGATGAGCAATGAAGAAAAAGATATACAAAGCCGTGGGAATAGGAAACAACGGGAAGAACAAAAGACCAAATGGTTGTGACAATGTAGAAATGAACTACTATTATTGATCTTCAACGGAGTGGATCTGTACAGCTTCTCTGGTTTAAACTAGGGTATGGATGACCAGTTGTGAGTGCTGTAACTAGTGCCAAGTGGCTCAACGCTATTTGTGCTGAATTAATTAGATCACATTGGGAGTACATCGGTGCTCTTCATGCACAACCAGGGGGGAAGGTTGTACATCCACACAAACACAGGCCAGGTGCTATGTGTGCTTCTCTGGCTGCCAAACGGATTGACTCCATCGGTGCTCGCGCCCAGCACGATGTTCCTTGGATCGTTCCCAAATTCCGAGTCTTCGAAGTTCAACGCTTGCCACTGGCTCGCATCCTTAGGGTGACTCAGCATCTTGTCTTTTTATCTATCTCCGGATCATTTGCGTCATCTTCCCGCTTCTTCTCCTCCCTATCCGCGTGCCAACGCAGGAGCTTTGCTACCTTAGGGTCCGCGAAATAGCGCTGCAGACGAGGAGTGATCGGAAAGTACCACACCACTTTTCGAGGAGCTTTCTTCCTCTTCTTGTATCGAGTGGCGCCGCACACGGACATATGGTAGACTCCGCGTGCTCGTCCCGATAAATGATGCAATTGTTCATGCACACATGGTATTTCACGTCGCGGTAAATCCAGAGGACACACGATTTTCTTCGCCCTCCAAACTGGTGGGGCACTTGTTCCCCTTGGGAAGACGTTCATGCGAATGACATGTTCTCGTCGAAGCATCGTCGGTCATTTTGTGTTTTACCTTCATCTCCGGGGCCATGGCGTTACTTTCAAAGCGGTATCCTCGGGCCTGCATCCTTCATACAATGGAGTAACGCGTCTAACTCAAGTTGATCCATCTTGGCTTTCTCTCGGCGGCAGCTCTTGCGTTATCCGTGCGCTTGAGAAGCAGCTCTTGAATATGAGGGTCCTGCACCCAGCCCATCGATGGTCCAGCGTCGTCGCTCCGCCGCATCATCATCTTCATGATCATGCCCGTCGCTGCTCCGGCATCTTCCTCATCATCATGTCCTGCATCTTCTACATGATGATCTGTACAACATCACAGTCGTGATCATCTCCTGAGGATTCTTCGTCTTCTCGCCGCCCGAGCCGCGGTGGTTGTCTTGCTGCCCTTCCTCATTTCTTGCCGGCCCGCATGGGCGACTTCGTAGTCATCTTCATCACCTTGCCACCGATAGCCATCCATGAAACCACGCAACAGCAGGTGGTCCCGCACCTGCCGGAATCCGGGTCCGCAATAAGGCTCTTGACTTGCATCTTCGACACGGACATCTTATCTCCGTCTCGTTCTTTTGAAGCATCTCGGCCTTCGCGGACCTAAAAACCTATTCACGATGCCTTCGGTCATCGTGCGGACCATCATCGCTCAAGGTAGAGCAAAACGATATTTTAGAACCAAGAAAAAATTTGGCATGACTTTCCTAAAAATAGGACCAAAAGGATGCTTAATGCCAAAATTCTGCTTGAAACGGAAATGAATCAACATTCCGCAAAATATTGGCAACTATCGCATTTCAAATACCGGTACACCTCCAAACACAAACACATATGCAAACACCACAAACATATGCAACACCACGAACATACATAGATCTAGCTAGGCCGTAAAAAGTGCATGTGCACATTGTTGTAAGGAGAACAACCTAAATATAGCTTCCCCCCTTACTTACCTATTAAAACAAGGTAATTTAACCACTTAATTTGAATGAATCTATGGTGGAAATGAGGTGAAAAGAGGAGGCACCGAGACAAGGAGGAGGTGGAGAGAATGAAGTGGGAGAAAGTGAGTGTGTGGGTAGGAGAGGCTGTCCCAAATATCTTGTTGCTGCCCACTTACTAATGGCGCACCTCTTGCATGGTGCGCCATTAGTAGTTACCACTACTAATGGCGCACCTAAGCAGGATGCGCCATTAGTATGTTTGAACAGTAGCACTAGTTCAAAAAAAGTTTCTATACTAATGGCGCACCCACACCTCGGTGCGCCATTAGTAGTTACAACTACTAATGGCGCACCGTGGTGTGGGTGCGCCATTAGTATGTTTGGACAAGCGCACTAGTTCAAAAAAGTTTATATACTAATGGCGCACCCACACCTGAGTGCGCCATTAGTAGTTACAACTACTAATGGCGCACTTGGGCAGGATCGCCATTAGTATGTTTGAACAAAGCACTAGTTTAAAAGAAAATTGGTACTAATGGCGCACCCAAAGCATGGTGCGCCATTAGTAGTTTAGACTCTAATGGCGCATCGGATGGTGGTGCGCCATTAGTATATACTAATGGCGCACCATCTTTCCGGTGCGCCATTAGTGTCATTTCCATCTATAGCCCTTTTCCTAGTAGTGGTAGCCTAGGCTAGTCATAGTGAAAAGTAACTTAGACTACTCCAGTAACTCTATGGTTACCCTAAGAGCAAGTACTACCTCCGTCCTGGTTTACTCTTCCTATTTTGTAGTATCAAAATTTGACCATAGATTTAACTGACAAAATGTTAATGCATGTCACTAAGAACTATATTGTTGGATTCCTATTTGAACATAATTTCAAATGGTGTAATTTTTGGTGAAATGCATTGGCATTTTCTTACATAAATATATGGTCAAAATTTTATACTAAATAAGAGGTAGTACAAAAGTGGGCTATAACGGCCCTCCACTATGTAGGCCAAAACACGTGCCAAATTCACTTGTGATGCATTTGGCATCGATACCCCTCCATTGCTCACCTGGTGCCCCAATCTGGAACACCTACTTTACTCCGGTGCCAAATTAACTCACGCAATGAAAAAACACTTACGTGGGAGAGAGAGAGAGGACTGAGGCAATAAAAAAACACTTGTTTGGGAGAGTGAGAGGCTGGTGTAGTTGGTTTGATTGATTTGTTTATACATGTGGGTCTGTGTGCACAGCAGTGCCAACCCTCTCACATCGCGAGAGCGGTGCCAAAATCTTTTGATTTGACATCGATGCGTATTATGGCATCGGCCACATAGTGGAAAGCAACAAATGCCCAAGCTCTTCACGTACTCCTAGGTAAATGAGAGGAAAGAGAAAGAGAGAGAGAGAGAGAGAGAGAGAGAGAGAGAGTGAAAATATCACTAGCCAGCCAACCCTATCTTATGAGCGAATGATATTGGTACCTCTTGATGACACGGCAATCTTATACAGCCAGCTGCTCTAATATGTTCTCTTCTTTTGCAAATAAAAAAGACCCGAAAGTGAAAAATGTGCTGCACTATAACAATCTCATCGAATGCCTTGATCTCCATCTTATAGAAATTGATTTGATCGACTACCGAGGCAGCACATCTGAGATTAAATTGGCGAGTTCTTTGTTCCGGAGGCAAGTGTGCTCAAGGTAATGAGGTTTGGCGTTCTCTGGCGCAACAATGAATGGCGTGCTGATCACCGCAAGCGTCTAAGCTTAAATGACAAAGTCTCCGCAGAAGTTGAATTTATTTTTGAAACATCAAGTGGCCAGAGACTCAGAAACTTATTTGCCCATTAGCGACTTGTCAGGGCGGTGGATTTTTGTTTGTACGATAATGCTGCATCCACCTAAAGTAACGAAAGTTCTTACATAAACTTCCTAGTAATTCCCTCTTTGTAGGTGCAACATTACTCCTAACATTTGTAATATCAGTTTGAAACTTGTAATATTGCCGTGTCCTATTCCTACGTTTTCAAAATCCTGCGAATCAAATAGGTCCTGAGTTGGTGATGATGTTATATCTGCCATCTTTCACCAATAGCCGTCAGATCTAGATCTGACTCATACAAACCAAACTTCTCCAGTTTTGCAAAAAGATGCCCGCATTTGTTCCCTATTTACAAACAACTCCTTGTCTCTCACAATCAGCCTTATCTCCTCCCCACCACATCTAGAAGGCCATGGAAAAATCTGGCGCGATGGCATTCTTGGCGCCTGGCCCACCCCCAATCTTGGTGTTCCGTGCAATGCACGGGAATCTACGCACGGGAAATTATGTTGAACACGGCTAGTTGTAAGCAGGCTAGGTCTACAGCCATGATGATAGTGACTGCAGACAGTGAGGCTGACTATGGTATGCCGAACACGGCACCTATACTTAGGTGTCATCTCTGGCGTAGGGTCTTGTCACTTCACTGTGAGGAGCATCACGTAATAATTTGACCAACGGGTAGTACAGTGCTACTACATTGGTAGTACTACTACTAGTACTAGCACCACCGTCTGGATTTAGTAGTACTACCACGTCCATCTGGATTTAGTATTTGACTAGCAATATCTAGTAATGCATGTCACAAAAAATGTACTACTCCCTCTGAAAATAAATACATGGTGTATTTTTTTATTCCTATCGGCGAGGTAACTTAATGTCTTTTTGCTACTTAATAGTATTAGATGCAATCAACTAACCACCGCATGTGATGTTTGGTTGTCTCAAGTCATTGAAAGCATGCATGGGCACGGAGGGGGACGGAGCTTCATTTACTTACTGCACCTGCCTTTGGGTGTATGACACGTGGGTCCAACGGGTGGCTGGCCAACCTGTCATACAGCCAAAGGCAGGTGCAGTAGAGGGGCGAGGAGTAGATGGCCAACACGCACGTGAATTCAACGCATTCTGCACTTCTCGTATAAAGGCTCCCGCCAGTCCAATCTACGAAATCCTACGCACCTACGCACCCAAGGGCAAGAGTGATCACTCCAATCGCAAGATCAGTTGACTAGAAGCTTGACCCATGGAGGCGATGAGCGCGAGCATCAGCCGGCTATGCCAGATGGTCCACGACGCCGGCCTACAACCCGACACCGAGGAACGTCTCTAGCTAGTGCTTGAGGCCGCCAGGGCGAGGGGCCGCTTGGACGACAGCTTCGTCTTCTTGTTCGACGAGGTCCTCGTCAGCTTCCTCAACAAGTTCACCGTCGTCAAGAAGCTCGCGGATGACCTTGACGTACGCCTCCAGCCCACGCGCCCAGGCTCTGTGGTGCCTGCCACCCTCAACGGCCTCTACGGTGACAACCTCTTCGATGCACTGGTGGCGTTGCGACTGCCCGTCGTCGCGCCGGAAAATGTCCACCTCGAGGTCGCGCTCGCCGTGCAGTGCCTGGCGCAGCAAGACACCATCGACATAATCATCCACATCTACGCGCAGATCGTCCACAAGGACTACTACATGCAAGAGGAGGACGATAGGACGCTGGCCTTATTGGACCGCAGGGCAACCTTGGACAGCATTGTTCAGAAGCACGTTGAGCTTGCCGCCAACACCACTGCTCCTCACATGTCGGTTCGTGACCCGGTGCACTAGGGCGTGAGGATGTCGTTGATGGATCCGTATGTATCTTTATCTTTCCGTCAAATCCATGTAGTAGTATATGGTACTACTAGTAATTATCTTACCTCCGCATCAACTTCATAATTTTCCTATGTACTACATGCATGAACCGCGCCAGAACCAAACTTCTAATTACTCTAGGGAAAATCATTATTTCTATCTATTGGTTGCCCCATGGAGCAGAGCCAAATTTTACAAGTTACAAGTTCAAAAGGAAAAGCCTGCCATGTTTGCGTCACACCCCCACACGTTTTGTCCGGCATGCCGCTCAAGGGGGAATGCGTGTTGTGTTGCATTTTCACTTACAAGTGGGACCGCAGTTGAGCAAACCGACTATTGGCAAACCCCCACCCCGCCCACCACGCGATGGCTGAGAAAACAGGAGGGAGAAGAGATGGCTGTAGCTAGCACGGACTCCAAGAAAATTGGTGTCAGATGGGACTCGTGTGGGTGGCGTGTGCCGTACTGCTAGACATGAATGCTAGTTATGGCCCATGCCACCCCACTATATCTAGGTGTTGGTTACTCCACTATATCGAGTTCATAGAAAAAATTTCCTGGAGTCTGTGCTCAGCCCTCCTCTATCTCTCTTCTCAGCCAGCTAGAAGGCGCGCGGAGCCCATCGTCTGTTTGCTCATATGCGGTCCCACATGTCAGTGAAAACGCAAGAGGACCCACTGAACCTGCACATCTTTCACCTCGACATGCTGGTGATGAAAAACAAATCCAATAAAGATCTTCGGTAGCCGCTTTTGGAGTTACTCAAGAGTAGTAAGATTCTATTTACAGTTTAACCCAAGATGCACATCACGTGGCTTCACCTACCACTCTATTTTCTTGCCTGACACGACCTGGATGTTGGATGTCCCACATGTCGGCAAAAGGAGGAAGAACTCGACCAAATCTTCAGTTGTGCTCTCTGATTAGACTAGTTGTGCTAACTTAAAATTTTATTGTGTAGAACGGATGCAAGTTTCGGTATTGGGAAGAAGAGTACAACGATATATTGATAGAGCGCAATTTAGTAGATGTTCTAGCACTTTTAGCTAGCATAGAGGCTAGAGATGACACTAGTGCACTTGTTGATAGAATAGAGGCTAGACATGTCTACTTCTTTACACTCGAAGAAGAAAGAAGCACGCAAGATCGAGTCTCCGCATATCAACAATCAATGGATCGACAAGGCACTAATCCAACTTACAGGAGCAGTTATGGAACTTGGATATCTTCTAAAATGTTCTCTTGTGGTTCTTGTTTTCTTTAGTCTTGCTTTTCTAGTCAAAATTTTGGTGATGTATTTCCATGTACCAAAAAATCAATGATGAAAAAAGGACATGTGTTTGCAAACAAAAATGTATGCGGCCCGGATGCGGTCGCGCGTTCCGCGCACGACCACCGCATCCGAGAAATGACACAGACACGACCCCGTTGCCCTACCCAAACGGACAGAATCCGGGCAAAACGGAGGTCCATTTATGGTCGTGCATTGGAGTTGGCCTTACAAGTGGGACCGCAGTTGAGGAAACCAACTATCGGCAAACCCCCACTTCACCCACCACGCGATGGCTGAGTTAGAGAAACGACGAGGTTGAAGAGATTGATGTAGCACGGACTCCAAGAAATATGTTGTCAGATGGAAGTCGTGCTGGTGGCGTGTGCTGTACTCCTGGACGTGAATGCTTGTTCTGGCCCATGCCACCCTACTACTCCCACTACTACTCCTACTACTCCTATCGAGGATTCGAGGTGCTGGTTACGTACAACGAACACATTAACATATGGCCCACCTCACACTGTGGCCAAATTTCCTGGAGTCTGTGCTAGGTTAAAAAGTGTTTTTTGTGCGGATGGGTGGCTGGTCTCAAGTTTAAAACTTGTTGTATTACGCACGTAGACATAGACATAGTGCAGCATGTGAAGCTAGTACAAATAGTGTACTATTGTTGATTGGCCTCATCCGATAACATGTTGCAATGCACGTACAATTATGTATTCGGAAAATATTTTTTTGCCTCGTCGCAGCACCCACTCAGAGAAGTGATTCGATAGCCATTCGTAAATTTAGTAAGTTTATCACAGGCATATCATTTTGTTACATACAACAGGTCATCAACCCACAACGACAACGAGGATACATTATAAATACTAAAGTTTTCATCACACAACAAATAATAAGCAATGAAATGAACTTCAACTCAACCAATCCTCGGCGTTGGAAACACTTGCTTTGAACAACAATCGATTCTCTCGGAAGAGCCAGCTACTGTCAATCTCGAGACCAACGCAGGACTGATCATCCAGGCTGAAGCGGCCTACTATATCAGGACCAGGGTAGGGCACCAATGCAATGTCTGATGTATAAATATAGTTGCTTCTCATAAATGGTAGTAACATTGTGTCAACAACAGTTGGATCGCTTTTCACCATCATTGGATAGTTTTGTCCAAGGAAGAGCGAGTTTGCTCCAAGACTATAAATACTGTACCAGGAGAAGGTGTTGGCGCTAGCACACCAGTATCCATCCTGAATACCATGCAACGGGTGTTGGAATAGGTCCGGAGAGTGCGACCATGGGAGACAACATCTGCTCCCTCAGTAGTTACATCAGCAGTGGGCTGTATACAGACAAGAAGGGGTGATCCATTGGAAGTTGCCAGGTGCCACTGAGTATATGGGCCCTCCTCGTCCTCATGCTCGTGATCATCACCATCTTCATCTCCCCTTTGGTTATAAAAATTTTCAAGTATAGGCGGTGGAATGTTCATAGGGCCTTGGAAACACAAGAAGAAGGTTAATTAGTAGAGAAGGGAAACTTGCTAACTCTCATGCATGTGGATGAAACAATTATAATTACGATGGAAGACAAACGTACCGAAACTACGAGGATCCCATGCAAAAACAGTGCCACGAGTGGTGGCAGCAAACACAAGACCCTCGTATTCAATTGCATCATAGTACACATCCGTGTATAGAAACTGATTTTTGAGCAATATCCGTCCAGTCGAACCATGAAGGATGGCAACAAGCTTGTCGAAGATAGCAACAACTTGATAGTTCTTATAATTCCAAGAGTGGTTGGGAACTCGAGAAATTGCTATCTTCCGTAGACGACAGTCAGCATGATCATATTTGAACGTACGTAGATCATCTGTGTGCTCAACCTCAGGGCACTCGGAAATTTTTGGAAGTGGAATCCGCTGACGAGTGTACACATTCACAAGTTCCCACTCGCAATTGTACCCAATATAAACAACCCAATCTCCATTTGCGCCTGCCCAAGCCTTGCCCTCAAGCGATGGCATCTTAACATCATACGTATCATTATCAAGCGACATCGACTTGCACAAGGCGAGGCTTCCCTCGTCCCCGCGCCAATCAGCAGGGTCATGGCGAAGAAGATAGGGGAGATCAAACCGCTCCTGGACCCTTGGGTTCCTTGTAATGATGTTATTAGTTGATTCGAGAATGTTCTTGAACGAACCTACCATGCTAGCCGAGGTGATGACGTCACACCGATCAATGAGTTTCCCCATCACGTCATCTTTCAGATCGGGGCAAGAATAACGGGGTCATTTCCAGCTTGTTCCCTCCATGGAGAAGACGATCGAACAATGGCAGAAGGAAGGGTGAAGGCAAATGGAGGAGGGAGGAAGAGCGTGCGACAGCAGTTCCAAATCGAGAGGGAAAGGCGAAGAGTCGGTGGACGGTTGCCAGTTTGCCACGTTACACGAAGAGGTGCCCCGGCCTACACGTCTTTTCGGAAATTGTACAAAAGGACTCGCCGTCTTCTCACTGACATGTTGGAACATGACCACATGTCAACGAAACATGGTGTGTAATTTCTCGTGCAAAATGCGATCTGGCCGCGTTGGCCCGAGGTGCCGCATTAGTTATCGACCTTTATTTCTTCACATACAATCTGAGTGGATAGCTCCTTTGGTCATCACACGTGAGCGGATATATAGGTGGGTTAGGTGGGCAGGCGACAACAATCTAAGTGCTAAAAGAGTTGATCTCAAAAAAAGAGTTGATCCAATGCTTGGGTTTGTTTGGATTTTCTAACTATGACTGTCGGTGTCAAAACCGGCGGATCTCGGGTAGGGGGTCCCGAACTGTGCGTCTAGGCGGATGGTAACAGGAGACAAGGGACACGATGTTTACCCAGGTTCGGGCCCTCTTGATGGAGGTAAAACCCTACGTCCTGCTTGATTGATATTGATATTGTGGATGTTTACAAGAGTGGATCTACCACGAGATCAAGGAGGCTAAACCCTAGAAGCTAGCCTATGGTATGATTGTAAGGGTTGTTGTGATTGTTGTCCTACGGACTAAAGCCATCCGGATTATATAGACACCGGAGAGGGCTAGGGTTACATAGAGTCGGTTACAATGGTAGGAGATCTACATATCCAGTATCGCCAAGCTTGCCTTCCACGCCAAGGAAAGTCCCATCCGGACACGGGTGAAGTCTTCAATCTTGTATCTTCATAGTCTTGGAGTCCGGTCGATGATGATAGTCCGGCAAATGATAGTTCGGCTGATGATGGTAGTCCGGCTATCCGGACACCCCCTAATCCAGGACTCCCTCAGTAGCCCCTGAACCAGGTTTCAATGACGATAAGTCCGGCGTGTATATTGCTTGGCATTGCAAGGCGGGTTCCTCCTCCAAATGATAGAATATTGGGAACACCAGGATAGTGTCCGTCTCTGCAAAATAAATTCCACATTCCACCATAGAGAGAATAATAATATATACGCAAGTTCAATTTGCCGACGTTTTCCGCGGTATGACGTCATACCACTACCAAGACATTACTCGAATTGCTTTTTACTTTACCACCTCAGCACATTTAGCGAAGCGGTTTCCTTGGCACGTCTTGTCGAAGCAGAGATCGTGTTTCCCCTTAATCCGGGATTCTCATCAATACGGGCGTGGGTAACCCAACGCGCCGTTCACCACCCTCTATCGGCGAGTTCCAAGCAGTCACGGAGGCGGCTCTTGGTATTCTCCTCTTTATAATGGGACCAAGGCTCGTTTCTTTTCTTTAATCCACCATCGAATCTTCTCCACGCTCCAAGTTCCAGCACCCGAGCTCCAGTTGGCGCTTTGGACCTTCAACAATGTCGGTTCCGACCTCGGGGCGGTGGATGCCCTCCTCCGTCACGGAGGAGGGCGTGCTAAAGCTGCGGGAGGCCAAGTACTGTCTTACGAGATTTCGCACAGGTTGCCCGCGAAGGGCAGGCCATCCCCACCCCGAGCCCGGCGAGTATGTCGTCTTCGTTTCCCACCTCCGTCGGGTTTAGGCTTCCGATGGATCCTTTTGTGAGAGGGCTCATGTTTTACTATGGGTTGGAATTCCACGACTTGGCTCCGAGTCCATCCTCCATATATCCGCATTCATCGTCATCTGCGAAGCCTTCCTCGCGTCAACCCACACTTGGCCTGTGGTGAAGACTTTCAATGTGGCGCCAAGATGATCGGGGCGTCAGCGGAGTGTGGCGGGCGGCCATAAGTAGGATAGCCGATGCCCGTGGCCCGCTGGCTCCTTCAAGAGGAGCTCGGCCTATGGCAGCAAGAGTGGTTCTATATTACCGTTCCGAGGGGCGCGGAGACAAAGCCGCCGCCCTATTCCGCCGGGACCTCCACGACGATTGACATCGTGGGTCAACCAAGGGCTCAGCGGGGCCGTCAAAGGGCGTGCCCCTCTTGCAGGGCGGTTCGAGATCTCCTAACGAGGGAGGTCGATATGGTGGTGGTGATGCAGGTTATGCTAATTAGGCGTCTCTGCCCTGCAAGCGCCGTCCTCTCCGGCTATGGGAGTTCAATCCGGAGGGCCCACGGATTCTTCAACACTTCATGGGTATGACACCCCTGGAGATGTATAACTTATTCTTCGGATCACAAGAGGTGCGTCCGGAATTGACCGAGCATGCTGGACTAAGCTTCAATCGCTCGGATACTCAAGTAAGTAGTTCCAAGTCCGGACATACCGTTTGTTTGCCTTTCAATGATCCGCCTTATGACCGATCTCCTTCTACAAAGGAGTGGATAGCAGAAGCAAAGTGTCGGTGTCGGCCCCCTCCTCGAGACCGTCGGATCCGTGCTGGTCCGGATCTTGGAGGTTGCGCCGGAGGAAAGCGAAGGGGAAAGCAGGAAAGCTACTGCCTCGCCTAAGGAGGCTTTTGAGCGAGGGGGATCGAGAATCCCTCCTACCAAGGGAGAAGAGGACTGCCTCAGGGACCGGGGAAAAAGCCCCTAAGCAGGGGAAGAAATCTTGGCGGAGGGTCCTGCGTCCGGGAAGCCCGGCGCACAATCTCCTTAATGAGCCAGCCCTCCAACGAGCCGTAAGTAGAAAGAAAGGAGTTTTATAATAAGGACATCCCTATTTGTGCTTCGAGGATAACAAAAGTTTTTACCTTGTAGTTCGGATCTCCGTCCTTCGCAGATGAGCTTGTCTTGGGGACATTTGTCCGGAGATGATAGAGGCGAGGCGCCCCGTCCGGGCGCCATTGGATAGGGCGGACGAGCCTGAAGTGTAAATCCACGGAGGAGCCCCGAGTGTGGCAAAGCCGGATAGTTCGGCGCCAACGGTGTCTGGTGAAGGATCTGCTTGAGAAGGCGTCTATCTCGGAAGATCAGCACGCATTGATGAGCGCGGTGATTGAAAGGATTTCGTCCGGCCAAGGCGGTTGCATGATGCCGTCGGGAGTTCTTGGCGGGGTTTGAGGTATGTAAAATGACACACCTTTTAACAGTTTTGCATATAGAATCGCCTGTATAGATAGTAGCCCTGAGACTCGGTAGGTTATCGATATCGATAGCGTGTCGAGGATCAAAATCGCAGGTTTTAAATTCCGTCGTGCCTATGCAGGTGGCGGGTCGTCCGGGCCAGCCGGACTTATGGAGTTGCTGAACTAAGCGGCAACTCGATGTGGCGAATGAAGACATCGCGCTGATCAGCGAAGCGACTTGATGAGTCGCAAGGTAAGTGTTACTCTTGGCGGACACATGGTAAGGGAGTCGAAGCCAACTCCTTACAAAATTTGCGTGAAATGCAGATAGTGCCGCTGCCGTGGAGAGTCTTGGGCGAACTTGCTCAAGCCAAGGAGCAGGCGGAAGGAGTGATCACGGCAGCCTCGAGGGCGGCCGAGGAGTTAGCGGCGAAAGGGCCGCCTGCTTGCGGAGCAGGTAAGAGATAGCGAAATGGCTGTGAAGTTAAAATAGGCTACCGACCGCAATGAGGCTCTTGGGAAGGAGCGCCTAGCGGGCAGGAAGACCTGCGGAAGGCCACCGCTGAAGCCAAGAATGCCCGCTCTGCAATGCGGGCCATGAAGGAAGAAACTGCGCCCGGGCCGGAGATTGTAGTTGGCAAGCCTTTTACGCTGCGCCGAAGGTTCACGGATTCAAAATATGCTCAGCTGGGCCAACTGTGGTGTCGGAGGACCCTTATATGGACTTAGCAGCGAGTGCGGCGGATGCCGCAGCATTCGAAGCGGAAGGATCACCAGACGGAAGAGCTGTTTTGGTCTCAATTCCATAGTCCGGAGCGTTCACTTCCGCTGACCGATCGTTTGGCTGAGTGGGCTGAGCTAAATAGGTTGTCGGGCTTGCTATGGCGGATATAGTGACCCATATCCGGCGGATAGGCCCCAGCGAAGAGTTACTTTGGCTTATTGCAGCAATTTCTTGGGGCGGTGCCGCATATCAAAGCGATGAAGCGGTCGGCCTGCATAGAGGTGCGCGGATGGCGCTCGCTGTGTGTGAAGACACATTGGACGAGATGGATGCCACGCTGTTGCGACCCGGTTCGGATAATAACCGGCTACCCGCCGAGCACTATTTTGGCGAAATCTTGCTGGTGCCCGTGTAATAGAGTCGCGATGCTCGAAAAATGTTACGTTCGAATGAACGTTTATATGATGTAAAAATGATTTTTATGATGTAAGCGCCTTTTATACTTGTGCGTTCAAGTAATAGAATATCTCCTTTGCGGCCGTTCATGTATACGTATGTATAACCTGAAAGATGGCAGTCGTCGGCTTCAGCCCCCACCCACAAGGTGCGGGGTGTTCGCAAAAAATAGCGCGTTTTCACACTTAATCCGGCGTCTCGGTCTGTAAAGGAGGTGGCAGCGTAGCAAGCGAGGCAACGGACTATAATGCTTTATCACTTTCACTTAGCCATGGAGTTCGAGGGTGGGGCTACGACATAGCCCACAGGGCACCGTGCTCTCGAATTGGCGCCAGTATGTACTGGCGGAAAAGCGGCCCTTCGTCAAAGTGGAGGAATCCTAAACATTCCCAAGGTCGATCAGTGGTTGACCAGTCTCCGCTGTATCATGACGATCAGTTTCGGCTTTCTCTCTTGAGGTGCTCGCCAGCCGAACTGGGGCACAATCGCGATAGTTCTCCTGGAGCAGCGTTAGCCGATGATCTGAGCGTAAGGCAGCAAAACACAGGGCCGGGCAACCCCAACATTTGACCAAAGACATGATTCGGAGCTGATGCATATAAGGCCTAACTCGAGGGCGCCGAACACTCCGAAGGTGTTCGGTCTTTATAATAGCGGGAAAAACAAAGACCTAAGCCCCTTGTGTCCAATGCGGGCAGGTTCTCTTGGCGCTGCCGATGCCAAAACGCCGATCTCCACTCTGGTTATCTTGAAAAACCGGGGATTATAGCAACAAGAGGCAGAAGAAAGGTTTACGTGGGTCTTAGTCTGAAAAGAGTCCTTGCAGCGGATCCCTCTTGCGTCTGCGCTGTGTCTCTGTTGTCTTTGTATCTGGGCGGGTGTGCACGCTGTTCATCTGTAAAAAGAGAGGAACTTGGTTGGAAAAGAAATCGTGCAAGAAAGTGCATAAAAATTGAACTATAGATTAAGAAAGCTGAGCCTATGCTAGCTCATAATGGCTTGTATGTGCAAACCCTTGTGAGGGGGTGTGCGGCTAGGTAGCCCCTAACTTATTTATTCCGGACTTGTCCAGCCATGTCCGGGGTCTCCGGCGACCCTGTGATTAAACGATGCCACGTGGACCGGGCATTTTAAACATAAGAGACGCGGAATGTGGTATTGTATTGAAGCGGACGAGAGCTTCCCGTCCGGTGGTGCTTGATAGCTGGCTTAAGGGCCTGGCGCCGCTCCTTTGAAGGAAGTGCGGCTATGCCGAATTGTAATAGGGTCTATACCCACTTGCGGATTGTGTCCGGATATAGCAGGTTTAAAGCACTGCCGCCGTCCATCAACACCTGCGTTAATTGCAGTCCGTCTATTATGGGATCCGATATCGGGCAGTCTATCCTGCGCTCCGGATATACGGACTAATCCAGATGGTCGAAAGTGATTGGTTTGACATCCAACCTTGGTCCTTTGGGGTGGATCGTCGACACTTGTCTTGGTGAGTGCCGTGTTGGCTTTCCGTGTTATCACGTGAAGCGAGTTTACTGTTTTGACTTCTCGAGGGAAAGTCCTTTGACTTCCGGTGCTCTGCAGGTGGCGCTCGTCATTGTCCTCGCTTGGCGTATCGAGCCCCTTGTGTCCGGCATTGAGTCTGCCGGACTGTTTAAAAACCCAACAATTTCGGTTGGTATGGTTTGCAGGCCTTCCGGGGGTACTGTGGATTTGACATACCCGATCTAAAATTTTGTTTAAATTTGATAGCTCGTCTCTGTTGTTCTTAAGAGGTCGTGTTTTATTGTCTGGCCGCGAGCTTTTGAATCCGGCGTTGACCGCCGTGCCCTGTGGGCCTTTTTCTTTATTCCGGCGCTGATCTTTCCTGCTTGCGTGACTTTCCGTTCCATCTCGATCTCGGATGTACTCGGTCGCTGGTGCTGCATCTTGCTAGCCAGCTGTCTTCTCTAGCATAAAAGCGCGTCATGAGGCTTGTTAGCGCGGCCATTGTTCTTGGCTTCTCTTGGCCGAGGTGTCTGGCGAGCCATTCGTCTCGGACATTGTGTTTAAAAGCTGCTAAGGCTTCTGCGTCCGGACAGTCGACTATTTGGTTCTTTTTGGTAAGGAACCTGTACCAGAATTTGCAGGATGACTCTCCGGGCTGTTGGGTTATATGACTCAGGTCGTCAGCATCCGGAGGGCGGACATAAGTCCCTTGAAAATTTGCTCTAAGCGCGTCCTCAAGCTCTTCCCAACTTCCAGAGTGTTTTACGGGAGGCTTTTGAGCCAATGCCGAGCTGGCCCTTTGAGCTTGAGGGTAGGTATTTTATGGCGTGGAGATCGTCTCCTCCAGCCATGTGTATGTGTAGTATGTAGTCTTCTATCCGGACTCCGGGTCTGTTGTGCCGTCGTATGCCTCTATGTTTATGGGTTTAAACCCTGCTGAAATTCATGATCCAGCACCTCATCGGTGAAACATAAGCGGGTGTCTTGGCGCCCATATTTGGGTGTGCCGCTGTCTTCGAACACTTGTCGTGGTATGTTACCTCCTGGGGTCCTCTATTTTGGCCCGTAGATGGACCTATTTGGGCCATCCGTTTTACCAGGATTATAATTCGGCTTGTGTGCAGCCCCGTTTGTCGCTTTGGTCACGTAAATGCGGCGTCTATCCGGCCAGGCGGCCTCTTTATTTTTTGACTGTGAAGGCTCGATGGCTTCCTCGTCAAATTCTGGCAACAACTTGCGCTTCGGGTAGCTCTTAGTTTGATGGCCATTGCCATATTTGTCTGCGGTCTTGAATACTTTGCTCCACTTCATTACGGCGTGTCTTACGCTGTTTTGAGCTTCCGTTTCGCCTTCTTCAAACTTCTTGCAGTGGCGACTATTTTTTTGCGTATGTTCTTATGCTCTGGTGTTGTGGCCGGACTGTTGATGGCTTCATGAAGGGGTTGATTATCCGGCTCGTCCTGTTCGTCGTCTGCTGGATTGCCCGGCTCTATCGCTGGTTCGTTAGGAAGGCTGCTTTGATCGAGGCGGGATTTAGGGCGGCGTCTACGTCGCCGTTTTGGTTCTTTATCGGCGAGATTATCCTCTGCCGCGTCCCGTTGTTCCTCGTTATCGCTTCCCTTGGGTGTCCACCATGTATATGTCGTATGGCGAGGTGGTCTTCGGTGTCTGTAGGCACTGGTTCTTGGAAGTCTCCGGCATCGTCGTCCATACCGTCGATGTCTTGGTCGTAGTCGAGTATGTCGGTTAAATCGTCGGCGGTGGCTACGAAGTGGGTGGTGGGTGGGATCTGAATTTCTTCGTCATCCGCGTCCCAACCGTCCCGGCCGTGAGTTCGGCGGGGCTCTCCGGATAGCGAGATGCTTCAATGAATTTATGATATCGCCAAAGGCGAAGTCTGAAAGATGTCCGCAGCGGTGAATTCCATGATCGGCGCTCAATCGGATTCGACCGCGGGCGCGGGAGGTTGGTCCGCGGAGTCCGGCACCTCGAGTCATGGGCTTTATGTGGGACAAGGTAAGTGTTGGCTCCATCGCCATAGAAATTGCGGCTCCCGGGCGGTGTCCAGCCACCCTTCCTCGATTGACGATCGGCTCTGGACTATGAGTCGGAGAGGATTAGTGTGTGGCCTCAAAGGGCTGTCCGTGGCGAGTTAGGTCATGCCCATCGTGACGATCCGACGCGCCGGGCTATAGCTCAGATCCATCGAGGATCAAGTCCCGCGATATCGGCCGTGAAGTTTAAGCTTCAAACCTGACCGATGGCGGGGCGTAGCTTCGATTTGCTCCAGATGGCCAAGGGAGTTGGCCCGCGATCTGGCCGCCCGAATACAAAGATCTGTCCGGGGAGAAAGGTCTCACCCAGGACTGCGTCGTTGTTGATTGAAGAGGCCATCAAGTCTATCGGCGACGACACAGAGGAACTCTCAATGAAAGCACCAATGTCGGTGTCAAAACCGGCGGATCTCGGTAGGGGTCCCGAGCTATGCGTCTAAGCGGATGGTTACAGGAGACAAGGGACACGATGTTTACCCAGGTTCGGGCCCTCTTGATGGAGGTAAAACCCTACGTCCTGCTTGATTGATATTGATTGGATGTTTACAAGAGTGGATCTACCACGAGATCAAGGAGGCTAAACCCTAGAAGCTAGCCTATGGTATGATTGTAAGGGTTGTTGTGATTGTTGTCCTACGGACTAAAGCCATCCGGTTTATATAGACAACGGAGAGGGCTAGGGTTACATAGAGTCGGTTACAATGGTAGGAGATCTACATATCCGTATCGCCAAGCTTGCCTTCCACGCCAAGGAAAGTCCCATCCGGACACGGGGTGAAGTCTTCAATCTTGTATCTTCATAGTCTTGGAGTCCGGTCGATGATGATAGTCCGGCAAATGATAGTTCGGCTGATGATGGTAGTCCGGCTATCCGGACACCCCCTAATCCAGGACTCCCTCAATGACCATTGGATAGAGTGAACCAATGGCTTACGTTCAAAGTTATTCTCATACTATAGAATGGTATAGGAACGTGGAGAGATTTGGTTGATTTTATATCGCTGAATAATATGAAATATTATGAGTGCAGATGCTCCACCCCGAGGTTTGTAGCTCCTTCTCGGTCTTCGGGAATCTATGTTCTTCCACTCTTTCGTTTAAGATATGAGCTTTGTTCGTCCTGTTGCCGACACGCGGGACATCTATATGCCTCCATTTTACAAAATCATACTATATGCCTCCATGACACGCGGGACATCTAGCATCAAGGTGGCGTGTCATGCAAGAAAATGGAGATATCACGATGCGTAAGTGAGTCGTGCGCCGATGGCACCTAGTACTACGCAATATTTTTCTCCTCGATGGGGCGTGAATAGTGCACGTACTCAATGATAGAGCACGGGATGGTAGCCATGGACATGGTCGGCCCTTTTTGAAGAGAGTACTAATAAATAACTTTGATGTGTCCCGTCAACTCGCAGAACGACGAGAAGCTTGCTTACTACGCCTTCTCCCTCGCCAACACGTGCGCGGTGGCTCGCAGAACGAGGAGAAACTTTTTCTTACAAGCGGTGGACGTGCAACAGTTCATTTGGTGTCAGATTGCCAGAAGTACTACTGTAGTACCATCATTATTGTTCGACTTCCAGAAGAGCAGAAGAGCCAAGCGCAAGGTCACCTACTAACCTAGTACAGTACTACTATAGCCAAAGCTGGTCCAACTTTTTAGAGCATGATTAATAAATATAGGTGGCTCTTGCAGCTGCACATCATTTAGAGCAAGTACTCTCTTCGTAGGAACAAAGGAAGTGAAACAAAAGTTGGAGTGGATGCTAGATTGCCAGTTAAAACATGATCACATAGGAAAAAATCCTATAGGATTCTATCCTATGAATCAAACGACCAATGTAGGAAAATTATGAGGGGGGTCTCTCCAACAGTGTTCCTTGGCTCACACCTAGCATCACGGTGGTCGAACTTGGAGTCATTCATCTGGTACACGTGGCATCTCAGATTTGGACACAAGGTGACGCGACCTCTCACTTCCTCCGCCATTTGAAGCCGCGCGCCGGTGGAGGGCTACCATACTCCAATATTAGGTTGGCTCTATGTGATGTGGAAACTTCATATACTAACCGGATGCTGGCTATACTACTACGGTACTTACACTCCAAGAAGTGACTCGAAAACCATTCATAAATTGAGTCTATGACATGCATTTGCAACTGAAATGTACCATTCATTAAATACAACAAGTCATCAACACACAACGACAACGAGGATACATGTTGGATTATAGATTATTTCCAACAAAACATTCTAGCAAATACTAAAGTTTTCATAACACAACAAATAACAAGCAATGAAATGAACTTCAACTCAACCAAACATCGGTGTTGGAAACGCTTGCTTTGAACCATAGGTGCTCTGGGAAGGGCCAGCTATTGTCAATATCGAGAGCAACGCATTACTGGTCATCCAAGCTGAAGCGGGATATATCAGGACCAGGGTAGGGAACCACTGAAATGTCCGAGGTATAGATACAGTTGCTTCTCATAAACGGTAGTAACATTGTGTCAACAGCGGCTGGATCGCCTTTCACCATCATTGGATAGTTTGGTCCAAGGAAGAGCGAGTTTGCTCCAAGACTATCAATACTGAACCAGGGAGAAGGTGTTGGCGCTAGCACACTAGTATCTGTCCTGAATACCATGCAATGGGTGTTGAAATAGGTCAGGAGGGGGCGACCATGGGAGACAACACCTGCTTCCTCAGTAGTAGCAGTCTGAGTGCATTGTATACAAACAAGAAGAGGTGATCCATCGGAATTAGTTGCCACGAGCCACTGAGTATATAAGTTCTGCTCCTCCTCATGCTCGTGATCATCACCATCATCATCTCCCCCTTGCTTATAAAATTTTTCAAGTATAGGTGGTGGAATGTTCACAGGACCTTGGAAACACATGAAGAAGGTTAATTAGTAAAGGGAAACTTGCTAACCCGCATGCATGTGGATGAAACAGTTATAATTACGGTGGAAGACAAACGTACCGAAACTACGAGGATCCAATGAAAAAATAGTGCCAAGAGTGGTGGCAGCAAACACAAGATCCTCGTATTCAATTGCATCACAGTACACATCCGTGTATAGAAACTGATTTTTGAGCAATATCCCTCAAGTCGAACCACGAAGTACGGCAACAAGCTTGTTGAAGATAGCAACAACTTGATTGTTCTTGTAATTCCAAGAGCGGTTGGGAACTCGACAAATTGCTATCTTCAGTAGACGACAGTCGCCATGATCGTATTTGAACGTACATAGATCATATGTGTGATCAACCTCAGGGCACTCGGAGATTTTTGGAAGTGGAATCCGCTAACGAGTGTACACATTCACAAGTTCCTACTCGCAGTTGTACCCAATATAAACAACCCAATCTCCATTTGCGCCAGCCCAGGACTTACCCTTAAGCGATGGCATCTTGACATCACACATATCGTTATCAAGCGGCATCAACTTGCACAAGGCGAGGCCTCCCTCGTCCGCGCCCATGCGAACGGGCTTATAGCGAAGAAGATAAGGGAGAGCAAACCGCTCCTGGACCCTTGGGTTCCTTGTAATGATGTTATTAGTTGTGTCAAGAATGGGCTTGAACGAACCTGCCATGTTAGCCAAGGTGATGATGTCGCACCGATCAATGAGTTCCCCCACCATGTCATCTTTCAGATCGGGGCAAGAATAACGGGGTCGTTTCCGTCTTGTTCCCTCCATGGAGAAGACGATCGAACAATGGTTGAAGGAAGGGTGAAGGCAAATGGAGCAGGGAGGAAGAGCGTGCGACAATAGTTCCAAATCGAGAGGGAAAGGCGAAGAGTTGGTGGACGGTTGCCAGTTTGCCGCGGTACACGAAGAGGCGCCTCGGCCTACACGTCCTTTCAGAAGTTGTACAAAAGGACTCGCCGTCGTCTCACTGACATGTTGGAACGGGACCACATGTCAACGAAACATGGTGTGTAATTTCTCGTGCAAAATGCGATCTGGCCGCGTTGTCCCGAGGTGCCGCATTATTTCTTGACTTTATTTTTTTAATGGTGTGCCGTTCAGTTTTGAAGTACGACTAACTGGTACTGTTTGCAGAGAAAATATAAACTACTCTACCACTACTCCACCTCTAGTACTAGTAGTATAAAAAATATACATAGGCTGGAGCTTCAGAGCTTTCTTGCTAAGGGCTGCCCGCTTGCTTCTCACACTATGACTCTCTCTCCAGATCTAAAAAAGACGGCCTCTCTCTCCCTCCTCACCGGTGGTCACAGATTCGCAGGGGAAGAAAAGGACATGCAGCGTTGACGCACTCGTCGTCGGCGGGCAAGGTCACGCACTGATAACAAGGCCGTCCTCTCAGAGCTAGCGCCCGCGCAGGATGGCCTCCGTCCCCAAGCTCGCTGCCGTAGTGCGTGCGGAGTATGACGACCACGAGCGAAGCCACTTCCCGCCGACCCTCAGGTATGCTACCTCTTTTCGGACCATACCCTTGTTCTATTGCCCCATCTGTCATGTCGCTGCATGTGGATCTTTTTCCACTCCACCATCTTCCCAATTTGATATCCTCTGCTCTACTGGTCACGTAGACGAAAACCTTAATTTGCACTATTAAAGGAAACCCTACTTCATGCAGACTAATCCATGTCTGGTTTGAATAAGGAAAGGATGGGAGACTATACTGTCCAAGAGAGTAGGCATCGAACCCGCATCTAGGTTGAAAAGGGGAAAATCAGTAGCTAAGGAACGAGTCTCGTGTCTCTTGGTTGAAGAAGGGTAGAAAGGCATGACAACGCAATAGAGAATGACCAGGTCGGTCGGTTTGTTGTCCTCACATAGGAAAAAGGTGGCTAAACATAACAAGAATGGGACATAATCCACATATGCTGCCTGGATATTTGTTGCTCTAGGCAACCATACCTCCCTCACCACTCTATGCGTCCGTGGAGGTACATCGTACTGGTGCGCCCACTGTCCGAATGGGCCTCCCATGCTCTTAGTATCACTTTTTTGCTGTTAGTATAACGCCACCAGTCAAGTCAAGCAATGCTACTGCTAAAGTGATGCCACATTTAACAAATGCCTCACTCAGTCTAATGCCACCGATAAATTTAAGCAATGCCATTTAATGTTACTAGATTATTTTAGGGTTAGCTGTTGATTGTGGATGTATTAAAGAGTTTTCAGCTAAGGCATTCTAATGCTGTTGCACAACCAGTATACCAACGATGAAACTTGTTACTACCTTCAGATTTTTGCACTGTTAATGCTTATAGATTACATACCTCACTTTATGAGATAAGTTAATTTGTTTCTACAGTGTTACCAAAATGCCAAGGCGCTGCTGTCATTTTATTTTGGTTAAACTGCACAAAAAATTATGAAGACAAGAGGAAAGATCAAGAGTGGGCACCTCCTCCTCCAGCTGTTCTCTTGATTCATTCGATCAAGTTTTTATGCTTGATCGATTATCAAGATTAGTATAGCAATTTTTAAGGTCCCCCCGAGTTTGAAATGATTTTTACCTTGGAGGTACATGGTTTTGCAATTTTTTAATACTGTCATTAGTTAATAATGCTAGTTACCTTCATACTTTTGTATTTGGTTTAATGCTCATGCACAGCTAGTATGCCAATGCTGAAACGTGTTAGCTTTACATTCTGTATTGTTAATTCTTATAGAAATCTTCCAGTGCCAGAGTTTATTGAAATCTGTTCAGTAAAACCATTGTACTGTACCCTGTAATAAAATAACTACTCTACTGTTGCACTAGCCACTGGATTAGTGTATATTTGTAGTATTCGAAATTTCTAATGGTGTTGCATTAGCGTATGGACATAGATAAAGTGTGGCATGCTTTCCCAGATATGTGCTCAAGAAAACTACTACCTGTTTTTCTAAATACTAGTAGACGTTTGGGTACTTTAAACTGAACCGCGAAAACATCTTATATTAAGGAGCAGAGGGTGTAGAGTTCACTCAAATTATCTGGGTAAAGCTAGTCACACCTTTGTTAAAATTAATGTTCATTATGTTATCGGAGGAGGTCTGTAAGTTTGTCTCTAATGCCTGTCGACTACATACCTGATATCATGATGTAATGTTAAGTCATTTCCTTTTATGCAGTGTCCTTTGAATTGTCAAAGCGGTGATGGTATTTTATTTTAGTTGAACTGCACAAAATATGCTTAAAAGAAGAGGAAAGGTCAGGAATCGATCATTCTATCAGAAAGAACTATATATGCCTTTCTGACATCAGCCTATGTTGCCTTATTTATTCCTTCAAACAGGTGGTTAGAAACAGTCTTGCTCCTTTTCCCATTAAGAAATTGGAATGCTTATATTTGTGAGTCTATGCTTCAACTAGTGCCACTTTTAAAGTAATCACACTTCCAATATCTATGCAAACAGGGATGCTCGATTTTAGTGGAACTGCACAAAAAGTCCAACTGGTTCAACATTAGGAGCATGTTTTCTTCCAAACCTTTATATGTTTTCTTCCAAACCTTTATATCCAATTGGTGGCACTATGAGTTGTTCATTAAGAAGGTACATGGTTTGCTACTATCTTGCTACTCTTTTTGTATTGTCATTAGATAGTAATACTAGTGGTTTGCATGTGAATTTATTGGCAGGGTGGACCTACATTGGAGGTGCAGGACAGGATTCAATGATTAGATGCTCAATTTCGGTTGTATCGATTTCTCCTCTTCCATCACTGCGAACATGGATATCCTTGGTCTGATGAAGAATAGGCGCTTATTTCTGCTCTGAACAAGCAAATCAATTCAGTATGAAATTGTCCAGGGCAAAACATGACTGTATTAAATTGTCCAATGCAAAACATGACAGATGCTAAGCATAAGAGACATGTTTAAACCAAAAATACAAGGTGGGGTATATGTTTAGTAGCTATTTGATATTTGTGCAGACAGAGATGTCTACCCGTTGCTATTTGGCAAACACACAAAGTGACCGCATTTTTGGTTGAACTGCACAAGAGAAAGGTATAGCCACTGCATGCAGTGCCATTTGAAAATAGATAAAGAAAGATTGGATAGTCACTTCATGGACTGCAGAAAAGTAGTACTGTACAAATTTGTATTTCAGTCTGTACTGAATGTTGGCCAAGAGAAGCATCCATGTTAGTAGGAAGAACATATGTTTTTGCTAGATCTTTGCTTTTGGAGCTACATATTTGTATATGATCTGTGAATCACTTAGATGCATTAACATGTTGATCTTATGCATGGGAATCTACTAGTTGGTTTTAGTTGTGGCTGATCTTTGCTTTTGGAGCTACATATTTGAATATGATCTGTGAATCATTGATATGCATTAACAGTTCCTTATATGTGTTCGCTCAGTGTTTACAAGTTACTGATCAATCACTAGCTAGCCTACTAATGCGCTCCTGGCTGTTTTAGTTGCGATGCAAGATCCAAAATGGCAGTTTTTTGAATAAAAATGCCTACCTCTAAAGAAACAGTCTAGCTGCTCTGAAGAAAATGCCATGCGAATCTAAAGAAACTGCCAGCGAAAACGTTCGCAAATGCCTTATCTCCCAGCTAAAGTTCATCAACTAATGCCCTCGGCTGCGACTAGTTGCATGCTGCTCCGCGTACTAGCTGCGAGTGATTTTGAGTGCCTGCATGAAGCCGGCCATAGTTAAGGCAGCTAACTGATGCGAAAAAAGATGCGCTTTAATTGTTGCAGGCCTTTTAAATCCGTGGAATCATTATTGACAAGGAGGGAGATGATTCGAGTGCACTCGTTTGACCGATATGCCGGCGTGCGACCCAGCATGGACGGGACGGGACGGCACAGTCAGAATTTCAGTTTCTCTAGTTTTCCATGGCAAGCTGGCGCGATAAGCCATGCCTGCTTAATTATGCATTGAATTCCGATGACCGTCGCGCTACCTTCCGCCTATAAGTAATGTTTCCCGGCCTTCTATGGTGGCACCGTGACCCAACTCGCCCTATCCGCATAAGCCCCCACCGGCCCGACGTCACTCGCCACTTATCCTCGCTCTCACCACGTCCGCCATGCCCCCGCCCGTCCGCGATACGCGAGGCCGAAGGAGGTCACCGCCGGAACTAGTGTTCGGTTTTTCACCGGAAGGCAGACGGAGGGAGGAGGCATTCTATCGGTCTTTAGATGGCAATGCGGAGATCGAGGACTTGTTGGAGCGCGACCGCCTGGCGGAGCAGCAGGAGTTGTTGGAGCGCGACCGCTTGGCGGAGGAGCAGCATATCACCGATTTGCGCCGCCAGCGGGACATGGAGCAGCAGCACACCGATGCTGACTCGTGAGCAGAGCGCCCGCACCTGGGCCGACTACATGGAGGCCGGCGCCCGGAAAATAGCTCTAGAGGTTGTCGGGCACGCACGCGTTCGCGACGCTGATTTTTACTACCAGCTCGTCAAGTGGGTTTCCTGCTTAGAAGCCGAAGCTTCGGTGGACCACGCCGGCATGGAAAGGTCCAACGCGCGCGAGCAACGCGCCCTATCGCACCTCTGGCAAGTCCGAGGCGAGGCGGAGGACGCCGGTGCCGGCATTTAGCGTGTACCGCAGATGGCGGCTGACATCGTCTAGTTAGCTAAGAGTAAGTTAGTACTTGTACGCTACTAGAGTATTAGTGGGAGTAGATAGTTAACTTGGCTATGATGCTTGTCAACGTGGAAGTGCAGTACTCTATATGTGGATCAGACCTGTTACTTTGCTCTGAATGTTGAACTTTCTGTTTGAACATATGGAATGGGCTGTTATTTTTTTTAAATGGGTTGTATTAGTCCTCCAGGAGTTTAGAGGCTGACTTGTGGGCCTACCAAGTGGACGTGTACACAATCAGGATATGATTGTATGTGGAGAGGATGACAGCAGGGACCCACCAAGGTCATGGCAGTACGCAAGCAAGTGCCTCCTTATTTCAATCCAATAAAAAAATGGCTCCTCCTAATGGATTTCTGACATCTGGGTCCCATGCCATTGTCAACATAGTCAATAAATGAGAGAGTTGCACAACGAGCGGCTGCCACCACGGACCCAGCAGCTCGCCCAGTTATTTTTGATTTGTGTTAATTTGATAAATGCCACTCCAAATCTGGTGTTTCTGAGAAATGCCACTTCAATTTCCAAACTTTGAAAAATGCCATTTCATGCCATTTCCAGTGGCATTTTTCGAAGTCTGGAGTGTCGTTTTTCAAAGCTTGCAAATTAGAGTGGCGTTTTCCAAAGTTTGCAAAAATTGCAGTGGCATGTTTCAAAGTTTAGAAATTGCAGTGGCATTTTTATGAATCGCCATATTTGTTGTGGCATTTATCTAATTTGTTTTTTAGACGGAAGCAGGGTGTCAACTGGGCTGTGCGGGGCACTCTGGACAGTCTAGACAGCCTTCTCATTTATGTTTACCACAGACCAGCCCAGTAGTTTTTTTTCTTTCTAAAAACGGCTAGCCTAGTTTTTTTGTGATTTGCCAAGTAAGTCGCTTTGTCAGGCCTGTTGGGCTGCAAATCTTTCAAGACAAGGAGAGCTTCATTCGGCTGGACGAGAAAATGGCCTATCAGTAATGAGAAATGGGTTGTACATTTTTAAAACACATCAAACCGGCAATTGCTTTCAAATTTATTTTTTTCATTTCAAGATTTTAAATTGCATTAATTTTTATGCGTGGACAATTTGTTGGATTTTATATTGATATACATTTATTTTTAAAATCAGTTTGAATGTGACTCAAAATTTCGGGATTAAAAACAGTTCGGACCGCAACGAAATATGCAACATTTCGTATAATTTTTTAACGTGGCCACAATATGGGCTGTAATGCTAACAAAAAGAATATGGGCTCCAAAAAAACCTTAAGAATTAGAAAATTGGCTGTAAATTATTAGAAATAATGGCAGATGGGCTGTACGCTGTTTTCCACAGATTTGAGGCTTTCCTAAAAAAGGTTGACGCACAAGAAGTGACTATTGGATGTCCATGAGACGGCCGTCGTGCTTCTTTAATCTCTGCTCTTCCTGCTCCAGCCGCTGAAACAAGCGCCGGCGGGACTGCCTGCTCCCTCCTCCCCGCGGCCGGCTGTGCTGTCGCGCAGGCCTCACCACCCCACCGAACTCCCATCGCTGGCCTAGCCATCCCTCTACTCACCCACACCTGCTGTTATTCTCCGGCGAGGACAGACGAACCAGTAAACCCTCGTACAGTCGTACTCCCCTCCACGTGGGAAACAACTGCCAAGTCTTCCCTGCCTCCGTGTTGTTCCCTTCCTAGGCCTCGCCGTCGTCCACCTCCCTAGTGCTCTCGGCGCGGCCTGGTCAACGTGGTCAACGAACGAAATGCATCTGAAGTGGACTCTACGTGGAGAGGCTGACAGCTCGGTCCATGGCCGCATGCAAGGAAATACATCCTTATTACGCACAAACTAATGATTTCTCCACCTGACATCTGGGACCCACCGAAAGGGCCTCTGTATTTCACGAAAAAAAGTTACCGCCGCTGACTGCTCGGACCCACCAGCTATATCTTCGCACGCAAGGAAGTGCGTCCTTATTACGCACAAAAAAATGAATACTCCCCTTGATAGCTGGGACCCAGTATAGTGGCTGGCTAACTTGTGGGCCTACTAAGTTGACGGGGACGGAAGGCTTTGTCAACTTAGTCAATATACACGATTCTAGCACCAGTGACCGTACGATGTCCATCCAACGGCCGTACTGCTTCTTCAACCTCTGGTCTTCTTGCTCCAGTCGCCCAAACCAGCACCGGTCGTGCCTCATGCTCCTGCCTCCCGTCGCGGGCTGCGATGCGGCGGAGGCCTCACCGCCCCCTACTACTCCCACCGCTGGCCAGGCGATCCCTCTACTCACCCACAACCCCTGTTATTCTGCGGCGATGGCAGCCTCACACCGCAGCGAACCAGTGAACCCTCATACTCCTCTACGCGTGGGCATCCACTGCCGCGTCTTCCCCGGCTCCGCATCATCCCCTTCCTAGGCCTCGCCGTTGTCCACCACCCTGGTGCTCTCGGCGCGGCGTGGTCAACATGGACAAGAAATGGCTTCCATCGGACATGGACTGTATGAGGAGAGGCTGACAGCTGGGTCCACGGCCGCAGCAAGGAAGTGCCTCCTTATTACGCGCAAAATAATTATTCCTCTACATGACAGTGGGGACCCACCGGATGGGCCACCGTATTTCACGAAAAAAACGTTTCCTCCTGACTGCTGGGACCCACCAACTACATCTTCGCATGCAAGGAAATGCGTCCGAGCAAAAAAAATTGATTCGCCCCCTAACTGCTGGGACCCACCAGCTACATCTTCGCAGGCAAGGAAGTGCCTGACAGTCGGGACCCACCTGGTTGAAGCATACGTAGCATTGTCATTCTGGTCGCGAACGTGTACGTACATACTGGTCGATGTAGAGGCGCGCACGTGTCCTAGTAGAGGTGCGCACGTAGCATGTACACGCACGTCTAGCCGCCGTGGTGCAAGAAAGAAAATACGCCACGTCGTTACATCTGACAGGGTCTCGAACGCCTACTCGCACATACGTACGGCCAGGGCTCGTGTACAGGCTGGGTCAGAACGGAGAAACTGCGTCGTCGTCGTGTTTTGTGTTCGACCGGCCACGTTCGAAACGGGATCCTGTTCATCGGGAGGGGTCTGGCGTACCGCAAAACGGAGGAAACCCGACCTCCTACGGCCAAACGGGGTCTGTTGATCGGGAGGGTGTGGCATCTTGCAAAACGGAGGAAATGGACTTGTGTTGGGCGCCACGGTCAAACAGGGGTCCTATTCATCGGGAGGGGTGTGGCGTACCGCAAAACGGGACTCCACGAGATACTGTTCATCTCCACCGTCGACCCCCTCTAGCCTCCACGGGCTACTGTTCATCCACTGTCGACCTCCTCCAGCCTCCACCTGTGACTGTTCCTCCACGAGCTCCTATTCATCCAGCCTCCAACGCGCGCTACTCCACCGGCTACTGTTCAACCAGCCCTCTCCACGGGCTCTTGTTCAACTACCCCTCCACGGGCTACTGTTCATCCAGCCCTCCACCGTCTACTGTTCATCCTGCCCTCCACGGGGTGGTCTTGTTCATCCTGCCCTCCACGGGGTCCTGTTGATCCAGCCCCAACCAGCTCGAATCATTGGGATCCTGTTCATCCACCCCCACCGGGAACTGTTCATCCAAACCCCCAGCAATGCTCACTGTTCATCCAGAGGCAACGCCACGGGGTCCTGTTCATCCACCCCCACTGGGAACTGTTCATCCAAACCCCTAGCAACGCTCACTGTTCATCCAGAGGCAGCATCGATCGGCTTCAGTTAGTAGCAGTAGCGAAGGAATCGCTCGATCGGGTTCAGTTAACGGCCATCGATCGATCGCTCGGGTTGAGTAACGCGTCGCCTGCAGTGCAACCGCTCGGGTTCAGTTAGAGCCCAACGCCTCGCACCTACGCGTGTGCGTGTATGAGAGAAACGCGCATCGCTCGGCCCCGACCACCCACCGTAACCGGGAACACCCCGATATTTTCCTCGCCCTCGCTTCTACCATGGTTTTTTCCGTCATGGACGGCCCAAAGAATGTCATGCAGCTGCATCTCCAGCCCGCCCAGGACGAAAAGCCCATTTTTCGTCATATTTTTTGTCATAGAAGTAGGACCCCACCACATCTATGATGATACCGGGCTTTGTCACAATTATCGTCATAGAAGTGTCATAAGTATGACAGAAAAGATTTTCGTTCGGCCCAAAATGTCACGGATGTGTCTTTATTGTGTAGTGATAGCATATGATGACCCACAAGTATAGGGGATCTATCATAGTCCTTTCGATAAGTAAGAGTGTCGAAGCCAATGAGGAGCAGAAGGAAATGATAAGCGGTTTTTCAGTAAGGTATTCTCTGCAAGCACTGAAATTATCGGTAACAGATAGTTTTGTGATAAGGTAATTTGTAACGGGTAACAAGTAATGAAAGTAAATAAGGTGCAGCAAGATGGCCCACTCCTTTTTGTAGCAAAGGACAAGCCTGAACAAACTCTTATATAGAGAAAAGCGCTCCCGAGGACACATGGGAATTACCGTCAAGCTAGTTTTCATCAAACTCATATGACGCGCGTTCGTTACTTTGATAATTTGGTATGTGGGTGGACCGGTGCTTGGGTACTTCCCTTTCTTGGATAAGTATCCCACATATGATTAACCCCTATTGCAAGCATCTGCAACTACAAAAGAAGTATTAAGGTTAACCTAACCATAGCATGAAACATATGGATCCAAATCAGCCCCTTACGAAGCAACTCATAAACTAGGGTTTAAGCTTCTGTCACTCTAGCAACCCATCATCTACTTATTACTTCCCGATGCCTTCCTCTAGGCCCAAACAATGATGGAGTGTCATGTAGTCGATGCTCACATAACACCACTAGAGGAGAGACAACATACATCTCATCAAAATATCGAACGAATACCAAATTCACATGACTACTTATAGCAAGACTTCTCCCATGTCCTCAGGAACAAAAGTAACTACTCACAAATCATATTCATGTTCATAATCAGAGGGGTATTAATATGCATAAAGGATCTAAATATATGATCTTCCACCAAATAAACCAACTAGCATCAACTACAAGGAGTAAATAACACTACTAGCAACCCACAGGTACCAATCTGAGGTTTTGGGACAAAGATTGGATACAAGAGATGAACTAGGGTTTTAGAGGAGATGGTGCTGGTGAAGATGTTGATGGAGATTGACCCCCTCCCGATGAGAGGATCGTTGGTGATGATGATGGCGACGATTTCCCCCTCCCGGAGGGATGTTTCCCCGGCAGAATAGCTCCGCTGGAGCCCTAGATTGGTTCCGCCAAGGTTCCGCCTCGTGGTGGCGGTGTTTCGTCCCGAAAGCTTGCTTGTGATTTTTTCCAGGGTAAAAGACTTCATATAGCAGAAGATGGGCACCGGAGGCCTGCCAGGGGGCCCACGAGGCAGGGGCGCGCCAAGGGGGGTAGGGCGCACGCCCCACCCTCGTGGCCAGGGTGTGGGCCCCCTCTGTTTGATTCTTTCTCCATTATTTTTTATTAATTCCAAAAACTTCCTCTATGAAGTTTCACGACTTTTGGATCTGTGCATAATAGGTCACTAATATTTGCTCCTCTTCATGTAAACCTTATAAAATAAGAGAGAGAAGGCATAAATATTGTGACATAACGTGTAATAACAACCCATAATGCAATAAATATCGATATAAAAGCATGATGCAAATTTGATGTATCAACTCCCCCAAGCTTAGACCTCGCTTGTCCTCAAGCGAAAGCCGATATCGAAAAATATGTCCACATGTTTAGAGATAGAGGTGTCGATAAAATAAAATACGGGCATGAGGGCATCATGATCATTCTTATAACAGCAACATATATAGATATTGTCACATGATTTCTTATACTCAAGTAATAATCTATTCACAATGTAAAGTATGATTCAGAAACTTCATTAAGTACTAACAAACTATGATCTCGGTCATTGAAGCAATTGCCATTTATCATAACATCGGAAAGAGTCAATATAAGAGCTTTTCAGCAAGTCACATACTCAACTATCATTTAGTCTTTCACAATTGCTAACACTCACGCAATATTTGTGGGTATGGAGTTTTAATGAGACACAGAGAAAGATAGGGGCTTATAGTGTTGCCTCCCAACCTTTTACTGGAAGGGTAATGTCAACAATAATAATTCATGCTAACTTACAATTGGATATATATATCAGGATCTTTCCAACACAAGGTGCTTGCCAAAGGATAAAATGTAAAAAGGAAAGGTGAAGATTGCCATGACTCTTGTAAAAGGTACAAGACAACAGTAAAAAATAGGCTCTTCGCAGAGGGCAGCAGGGGTTGTCATGTGCTTTTATGATTGGATGCACGAAATCTTAATGCAAAAGAACGTCACTTTATATTGCCACTTGTGATATGGACCTTTATTATGCAGTCCGTCGCTTTTATTGCTTCCACGTCACAAGATCGTATAAAGCTTAATTTCTCCACACTAATAAATCATACATATTTAGAGAGCAATTTTTATTGCATGCAACGATGACAACTTACTTGAAGGATCTTACTCAATCCATAGGTAGATATGGTGGACTCTCATGGCAAAACTGGGTTTAAGGATATTCGGAAGCACAAGTAGTATCTCTACTTGGTGCAAAGAATTTGGCTAGCATGAGGGGGAAAGGCAAGCTCAACATGTTGGACGATCCATGATAATATATGTTATTTCGGATATAAGAAAACATAACCCATTACATTGTCTTCCTTGTCCAACATCAACTCTTTAGCATGTCATATTTTAATGAGTGCTCACAATCATAAAAGATGTCCAAGATAGTATATTTATATGTGAAAACCTCTCTTTCTTTATTACTTCCTATTAATTGCAACGATGACCAAAACGGTGTTTGTCAACACTCAACAACCTTTATTCATCATACTCTTTATATGTGAAGTCATTACTCTCCATAAGATCAATATGATCTCTTTATTTCTTTTTATTCTTTCTTTTGATTTACTTCCCTCACGATTATAGCAAGATAATCAAGCCCTTGAATCAACACTAATCTTTATTATATATAGCTCACGGACTCGATTACATAGAAGGATCATAAAGCAAAACTCAAAACTAAATCATACTAAAACTTTATTCTACTAGATCAAGATAGTACTAAAAGGATCGAACTAAGAAAAACGGTAAAGATAGGAGTGATGGTGATACGATACCGGGGCACCTCCCCCAAGCTTGGCAGTTGCCAAGGGGAGTGCCCATACCCATATGATTATATCTCTTTCTTTGGAGGTGGCGAGGTGATATTCTTGGCGATGATGCCCTTCAGGATACGATTCTCCTCTCGAGCTTATTGACTTGCTGCTTGAGGTCCATTATTTCCTTACGGAGCTTACCCGTGACGGCTAAGGCTCCTTTCACCCAAGGGTGTTGCATAGATGCGGGGGAACAAGTAACACTCTTTTTCATATTTTCATAAGAAAGAAATCTGACATTGGAAGGGATGACCGAGTTTGAATAGCTGAGCTCTGTAGTTCCCCCATCGTGAATCCGACTCGGAAACAAGAAGTAACTTCTTGATCCTCTTCCATGGCATCTATCCTTTTTAATTCGGCCTCCATCTGTTCCTCTGTTGATGGCCCAAAGTAATAGGCATCGCTGTTTGCTCCTAGACCCGGTGTCGGATGAGACACCCGACTCTCCCCGACTGACTCTTGAGAAGACATTTTGCTCTAAATCTGCTGCAGAAATAGCTCGAAACAAAAACAGAGGATATTTGCGTAATACGAGGGTCAAAACCTTTGGGATATTCTGTAATGAATTTTTACCAACCAAAAGAAGTATCGTGCAAGAAAACGGAGTCCGGAGGGCACACGAGGTGCCCACGAGGCAGGGGGCGTGCCCAGGGGGTAGGGCGCGCCCTCCACCCTTGTGGGTGCCTCGTGTCCCTTTCAGACTACTTATTTTCCTATTTTCTTAAATATTCCAAAACGGAGAAAACTTGCCATTAGAAATGTTTTGGAGTCGGTTTACTTACCGTACCACATACCTATTCCTTTTCGGAGTCTGAAACATCCTGGAAGGTGTCTCTTATGTATTCCTCCGGGGTTACGGTTTCAATAAAATTAGTTTCAACATTTATAGGATTACCTGAGATACAATGTTTGATTATTTAACCGTTCGCCACCTTTGGATTTGTGCCTTCGAAGTTGCTGATTTTTATGGAACCGGAACGATAGACCTCCTCGATAACGTAAGGCCCTTCCCATTTATAGAGAAGTTTTCCTGCAAAAAATCTTAAGCGAGAGTTGAATAGCAACACATAATCACCTACATTAAACTCACGCTTTTGTATCCTTTTATCATGCCATCTTTTAACTTTTTCTTTAAACAGTTTGGCATTCTCATAGGCCTGGGTTCTCCATTCATCAAGCGAGCTAATGTCAAATAACCTCTTCTCACCGGCAAGTTTTAAATCATAATTAAGCTCTTTAATGGCCCAGTATGCCTTATGTTCTAGTTCGAGAGGTAAGTGATATGCTTTTCCATAAACCATTTTATACGAAGACATGCCCATAGGATTTTTATATGCAACTATATAGGCCCATAATGCATCATCAAGTTTCTTGGACCAATTCTTTCTTGATCTATTAACAATGTTTTGCAAAATTAATTTGAGCTCTCTATTACTCAATTCTACTTGACGACTAGACTGTGCGTGATATGGAGATGCGGTTCTATGATTAACATCATACTTAGCAAGCATTTTATGAAAGGCACCACGAATAAAATGTGAACCACCATCAGTCATTAAATATCTAGGGACTCCAAACCTCGGAAAAATAACTTCTTTACACATCTTAATAGAGGTGTTATGATCAGCACTACTAGTTGGAATAGCTTCTACCACTCAGTAACGTAATCAACAGCAACTAAAATATGTGTATACCCGTTAGAGGAAGGAAACGGTCCCCATATAATCAAAGCCCCAAACATCAAATGGTTCAATAACAACTGAATAATTCATAGGCATTTCTTGACGTCTACTAATATTACCAATTCTTTGACATTCATCACAAGACAAGACAAACTTACGGGCATCTTTGAAGAGAGTAGGCTAATAAAAACCGGATTGCAATACCTTATGCGCAGTTCTATCTCCAGCATGGTGTCCTCCATAGGACTTGGAGTGACACTTGCGCAGGATCTGTTCCTGTTCATGCTCAGGTACACAACGTCTAATAACACCATCTACTCCTTCTTTATAAAGGTGTGGGTCGTCCCAGAAGTAATGTCTTAAATCATAGATTTTTTTTCTTTTGCTGGTATGTGAAACTAGGTGGTATAAATTTAGAAACAATGTAATTAGCAAAATCAGCATACCATGGAGCAGTACGAGAAGCACTTATGACAGCTAATTGTTCATCAGGAAATCTATCATCAATAGGTAGTGGGTCATCAAAAACATTCTCTAACCTAGACAAGTTGTCTGCAACGGAGTTCTCAGCTCCCTTTCTATCAATAATATGCGAATCAAATTCTTGTAGTAGGAGAACCAATCTAATAGGTCTAGGTTTAGCATCTTTCTTTTCCATAAGATATTAATAGCAGCATGATTAGTGTGAACAGTCACTTTGGAATCAACAATATAAGGTCAACAAATACAACTGCTAAAAATTCTTTTTCAGTAGTAGCATAATTTCTTTGGGCACTGTCTAGAGTTTTACTAGAATATTGGATAACATTTAATTACTTATCAACTCTTTGTCCTAGAACACCACCGACAGCATAGTCACTAGCATCACACATAATTCCAAAGGGTAAATTCCAATCAGGTGGCTGAACAATAGGTGCAGAAATCAAGGCTTTCTTAAGTATTTCAAATGCTTCTACACAATCATCATCAAAGACAAAAGGAACATCTTTTTGTAAGAGATTAGTCAGAGGCCTAGAAATTTTAGAGAAGTCCTTAATGAACCTCCTATAAAAACCGGCATGACCAAGGAAACTTCTTATACCTTTAATGTCCTTAGGACACGACATCTTTTCAATAGAATCAAGTTTAGCTTTATCAACTTCAATACCTCTTTCAGAAATTGTATGCCCCAAGACAATACCTTCATTAACCATAAAGTGGCACTTTTCCCAATTCAAGACAAGATTAGTTACTTCACATCTCTGTAAAACCCGATCAAGGTTGCTCAAGCAATCATCAAAAGAAGTTCCATATACGGAGAAATCATCCATGAAAACCTCAACAATCTTTTCACAAAAATCAGAGAATATAGCCATCATGCATCTTTGAAAGGTAGCAGGTGCATTGCATATACCAAAAGGCATATGTCTATAAGCAAAGGTACCGAACGGATAAGTAAAGGTGGTCTTTTCTTGATCCTCTTTTGACATAGGTATTTGAGAGAAACCAGAATATCCATCTAAAAAGCAAAAATGTGTATTTTTGGATAATCTTTCTAACATTTGATCAATAAAAGGTAAAGGGTAATGATACTTTTTAGTAGCTTTGTTTAGTTTACGGAAATCAATTACCATTCTATAACCTGTAGCAATTCTTTGTGGGATCAATTCATCATTATCATTAGAAACGACAGTAATACCTCCCTTCTTAGGGACACAATGGATAGGACTTGCCCACTGACTATCAACAACGGGATAAATTATACCTACCTCCAGAAGCTTTATATTTCTTTTCTTACCACTTCTTTAATCTTAGGATTTAACCGTCGTTGGTGATCAACAACTGGTTTAGCGTCTTTCTCCAATTTTATTTTGTGTTAGCATAGAGTGGGACTAATGCCTTTAAGATCATCAAGAGTATATCCAATAGCAGCACGGTGTTTCTTCAGAGTTTTCAATAATTTCTTTTCTTCATGCTCTGAAAGGTTAGCACTAATAATAATAGGATATATATCTTTCTCATCAAGATAAGCCTATTTGAGAGTATCAGGTAATGGTTTAAGCTCAAACACGGGATCACCCTTGGGTGGAGGAGGATCCCCTAGGATTTCAACAGGCAAGTTGTGTTTCAAAATAGGTCCCTGTTTAAAGAATACTTCATCTATTTCCCTTCTTTCATTCATAAACATATCATTTTCATGGTCGAGCAAATATTGTTCTAAAGGATCATTAGGAGGCAAGGCAATAGAGGCAAGACCAATAATTTCATATTTACTAGGTAATTCTTTATCATGGGGTTGTCTACGAAATTTAGCAAAATTAAACTCATGAGACATATCCCCCAAACCAATAGTAACAACATCCTTTTTGCAGTCTATCCTAGCATTAACAGTATTCAAGAAGGGTCTACCAAATATAATGGGACAAAACTTATCTTGTGGAGAACCAAGAACAAGAAAATCAGCATGATATTTAACTTTCCCACACAAGACTTCAATATCTCTAACAATCCCAACTGGTGAAATAGTGTCTCTATTGGCAAGCTTAATTGTAACATCAATTTCCTCTATCTAAGCAGGTGCAATATCATGCATAACTTCTTTGTATAAAGAATGAGGTATTGCACTTGAACTAGCACCCATATCACATAAGCCATGATAGCAATGATCTCCTATTTGTTGGGGAACGTAACAGAAATTCAAAATTTTCCTACGTGTCACCAAGATCTATCTATGGAGAAACCAGCAACGAGGGGAAAGGAGAGTGCATCTACATACCCTTGTAGATCGCTAAGCCGAAGCGTTCATGAGAACGGGGTTGAAGGAGTTGTACGGGTTCGGGAGAATGTCTCGGTCATGTCTGCATGTCTCCCGAACCCGTAGGGTCTACACACTGCGGAATAAGCACTAGTTGGTTGCTCGCTCCATTGTTCCAGAGAACGGAGTCTTGGTCATCTTGCCCATGAGGCATGGTTCGCATGTGTCAAATGATTCATAATCAAGAGACTCCAAAAGTCCATCAGCATGGAGCTTCTTCATGCGCTTGACACCAATGTGACCAAGGCGGCAGTGCCACAAGTATGTGGGACTATCGTTATCAACTTTACATCTTTTGGTATTCACGCTATGAACATGTGTAATACTACGCCGAGATTCATTAAGAATAAACCATTGACCATCGGAGCATGACCATAATACATATCTCTCATATAAATAGAACAACCATTATTCTCGGTTTAAATGAGTAGCCATCTCGCATTAAACGAGATCCGGATACAATATTCATGCTCAAACTTGGCACCAAATAACAATTATTAAGGTTCATAACTAATCCCGTAGGTAAATGAAGAGGTAGCTCGCCGGCGTCACATCGACTCGGAACCATTCCCGACGCCAAGACCTCGTTTCGCCAGCCTCCGCTTATTCCGCAGCTCCTGCTGTGAGTTACAAATATGAGCAACGGCACGGTATCAAATACCGGAGTTACTACGAGTCTTGGTAAGGTACACATCAATTACATGTATATCAAATATACCTTTGGTGTTGCGGCCTTCTTGTCCGCTAAGTATTTGGGGCAGTTCCGCTTCGATGACCCTTCCCTTGCAATAAAAGCACTCAGTCTCGGGCTTGGGTCCATTCTTTGACTTCTTCCGGCAACTTGCTTGCGGGCGCGGCAACCTCCTTGCCGTCCTTCTTGAAGTTCTTCTTGCCCTTGCCCTTCTTGAACTTCTCGGTCTTATTGACCATCAACACTTGATGTTCTTTCTTGATTTCAACCTCTGCTGACTTCAACATAGAGAATACTTCAGAATGGTCTTTACCATCCCCTGCATATTGTAGTTCATCACAAAGCTCTTGTAGCTTGGTGGGAGCGACTGAAGGATTCTGTCAATGACCGCCTCATCAGGGAGGTTAATATTCAGCTGGGTCATACGGTTGTGCAACCCAGACATCTTGAGTATGTGCTTACTGACAGAACTATTTTCCTCCATCTTACAACTATAGAACTTGTCGGAGATGTCATATCTATCGACCCGGGTGTGAGCTTGGAAAACCAGTTTCAGCTCCTCGAACATCTCATATGCTCCGTGATGCTCAAAACGCTTTTGGAGCCCGGTTCTAAGCGTAAAGCATGCCGCCTGAGCGAGGGAGTAATCATCAAGACGAGACTGCCAAGCATTCATAATGTCTTGGTTCTGCAGACGGAGCGTCACCTAGCGGTCCTTCTAGGACATATTGTTTCTGGTAGCTATGAGGATGATCCTCAAGTTCGGACCCGATCCGTATAGTTCTGCCGTCATCTTTCAGCTTGGTTTTCTCTAGGAACGCGTTGAAGTTCAAGTTGACATGAGCGTTGGCCATTTGATCTACAAGACATATTATGCAAAAGTTTTAGACTAAGTTCATGATAATTAAGTTCATATAATCAAATTATTTAAATGAACTCCCACTCAGATTAGACATCCCTCTAGTCATCTAAGTGATACACGATCCGAGTCGACTAGGCCGTGTCCGATCATCACGTGAGACGGACTAGTCATCGTCGGTGAACATTCTCATGTTGATCGTATCTTCCATACGACTCGTGTTCGACCTTTCGGTCTCCGTGTTCCGAGGCCATGTCTGTACATGCTAGGCTCGTCAAGTTAACCCTAAGTGTTTTGCGTGTGTAAATCTGTCTTACACCCGTTGTATGTGAACGTAAGAATCCATCACACCCGATCATCACGTGGGACTGGTTCCGTCCCACACTTGGCCCATGCAGCCCTCCGGGGTTAGTGGCCCCACTTGGTGGACCCCCCGGGACCCTCCCGGTGGTCCCGGTACGTTACCGGAAAAACCCGAAACTTTTCCGGTGACCAAAACAGGACTTCCCATATATAAATCTTTACCTCCGGACCATTCCGGAACTCCTCGTGACGTCCGGGATCTCATCCGGGACTCCGAACAACATTCGGTAACCACATACAAACTTCCTTTATAACCCTAGCGTCCCATCGAACCTTAAGTGTAGACCCTACGGGTTCGGAGACATCTGAACATGACCGAGACATTCTCGGTCAATAACCAACAGCGGATCTGGATACCCATGTTGGCTCCCACATGTTCCACGATGATCTCATCGGATGAACCACGATGTCAAGGACTCAATCAATCCTGTATACAATTCCCTTTGTCTAGCGATTGCACTTGCGAGATTCGATCGTCGGTATCCCGATACCTTGTTCAATCTCGTTACAGCAAGTCTCTTTACTCGTTCCGTAACACATCATCCGTGATCAACTCCTTGATCACATTGTACATTATGATGATGTCCTACCGAGTGGGCCCAGAGATACCTCTCCGTCACGGAGTGACAAATCCAGTCTCGATTCATGCCAACCCAATGACACTTTCGGAGATACCGTAGTGCACCTTTATAGCCACCCGATTCGTTGTGGCGTTTGGTATACCCAAAGCATTCCTACGGTATCCGGAGTTGCACAATCTCATGGTCTAAGGAAATGATACTTGACATTAGAAAAGCTTTAGCATACGACCTCGATCTTTGTGCTAGGCTTATGATTGGGTCTTGTCCATCACATCATTCTCCTAATGATGTGATCCGTTATCAATGACATCCAATGTCCATGGTCGGAAACCGTAACCATCTATTGATCAACGAGCTAGTCAACTAGAGGCTTACTAGGGACATGGTGTTGTCTATGTACCCACACATGTATCTGAGTTTCCTGTCAATACAATTATAGCATGGATAATAAACGATTATCATGAACAAGGAAATATAATAATAACTAATTTATTATTGCCTCTAGGGCATATTTCCAACACTATTTTAACAGAAATAACAGGCATGCCTACAACAGGTCTATGTTTATTTCTAGTATTAGGTCAAGCAATTCTAGCAGCTTCATCATAGAAGTAAATAACATGCCCATCAATATTATACGCCAAGAGATCTTTAACCATAGCAATACTAGGTTCAACTTTAATTTGCTCAATTGGTGTAGGTGTTCTAGTGTTACTCTTACGAACCACAGTTGAAGCTTTAGCATGATCCTTTATTCTAACAGGGAAAGGTAGTTTCTCAATATAAGCAGTAGGAACAATAGGATCAACATTGTAAGTGATAGTCTTTTCTTCAACTTTAATTGGTGCAACTACTTTTACTTCAATGGGAGGATTATATTTAAACCACTTCTCCTTAGGGAGATCAACATGAGTAGCAAAGGATTCACAAAAAGAAGCTACTATCTCAGAGTCAAGTCCATATTTAATTCCAAATTCACGGAAAATATCGGTATCCATAAAAGATTTAACACAATCAAACTTAGGTGTTATACCTGCCTCCTTACCTTCATCGAGATCCCAATCTTCAGAGTTGCATTTAATTATTTCCAATAAGTCCCATTTCAATACAATAGTCTTCATCATAAAAGAGCCAGTACAAGAAGTATCGAGCATGGAGCGATTATTGAGAGAAAGCTGAGCATAAAATTTTTGAATAATAATTTCTATTGAGAGCTCATGATTGGGGCATGAATATAACATTGACTTAAGCCTCCCCCAAGCTTGAGCGATGCTTTCTCCTTCGCGAGGCCAAAAACTATATATATAATTACGATCACGATGAACAAGATGCATAGGATAAAACTTCCGATGAAATTCCAATTTCAATCGGTTGTAGTTCCATGATCCCATATCATCACATAGCCTAAACCATGTCAATGCCTTTCCCTTCAAAGATAAATGGAAGACCTTCTTCTTGATAACATCCTCGGGCATACCTGCAAGCTTAAATAATCCACAAACTTCATCCACATAGATTAGGCGCAAATCGGGATGTAATGTTCCATCTCCTGTAAAAGGATTAGCTAGCAGTTTCTCTATCATACCCGAAGGAATTTCAAAGTAAACATCTTCAGTAGGTTGAGGAGCAACTCTTTGCTCTACTGGTCCGGGTGAAGATACCCCGAACAAGCCCCTCAAAGGATTATGTTCCATAGTAACAAGTGACAGTAAATTTCAGCACACTATATAAATTTTTCCTTACCAAATTCCACCTACCAAAAACCTTCACTCCCCGGCAACGGCGCCAGAAAAGAGTCTTGATGACCCACAAGTGTATTGGATCTATCGTAGTCCTTTCGATAAGTAAGAGTGTCGAACCCAACGAGGAGCAGAAGGAAATGACAAGTGGTTTTTCAGTAAGGTATTCTCTGCAAGCACTGAAATTATCGGTAACAGATAGTTTTTTGATAAGTTAATTTGTAACAGTAACAAGTAATGAAAGTAAATAAGGTGCAGCAAGATGGCCCAATCCTTTTTGTAGCAAAGGACAAGCCTGAACAAACTCTTATATAGAGAAAAGTGCTCTTGAGGACACATGGGAATTATCTCCAAGCTAGTTTTCATCACGCTCATATGATTCGTGTTTGTTACTTTGATAATTTGGTATGTGGGTGGACCGGTGCTCGGGTACTTACCTTTCTTGGACAAGTATCCCACTTATCATTAACCCCTATTGCAAGCATCTGCAACTACAAAAGAAGTATTAAGGTAAACCTAATCATAGCATGAAATATATGGATCCAAATTAGCCCCTGACGAAGAAACTCATAAACTAGGGCTTAAGCTTCTGTCACTCTCGCAACCCATCATCTACTTATTACTTCCCAATGTGTCGTGGAATTGTCACGACAGATGTCTTTGTGTGAGGACTTCGTCGTGGAGCCATCGCAACGAGATTAGCATAAAGGGGTTAAACAGGACAAAGGAGACGAGGAGTTTATACTAGTTCGGCCCCTTGCGGTGAAGGTAAAGGCCTAATCCAGTTTGAGATGGTATTGCTAGGGTATCGATGACCAGGGAGCGAATACGCTTAACCTAGCTCTCGATCTGTTGTTTCTTATCCTAAGCCGCCGCCGGGTCGTCCCCTTATATACACGGGTCGACGCCCTGCGGCCTACAGAGTTCCGGCCGGCTCATACAACGTGTCCGGCTCAGTGACCTTTCTTACATGCCTTACAATACAAGTCTACATATACATGGAGGTTTATATTCGTGGGCCTTAAGCCGCCTTCGGGTATGGGCCCTCTACTAAGCCTTCTACGAACCGCCATTGTTATTATACTCTTGGGCTTCATGAGATGAACCGCCACAGGGATGACCCGGCCCCTCCTTGGTGGGTCACCCCTGATAGTCATATCCCCAACATTAGGCCCCAGGTTGATTTGAACTTGTTCATGGCAATCTTCAATACTTAGAAAAATCCTTCCTCCTCTTATTGTGAAATATTGTAACCCGCCATGACGTCATCTCCAAAAATTGTGATAAATCGCCATGACGTCACCTGCCATTAATGCTTCACAGAACCCAAATCTTCAATAAATCTTCTTCTTTACTGTCCCTCTGAAAATCGAGGCGCCCGCGCCGTCGCTTATCCACTTCTTCATCCTCGTTTCTCGCGCCTATCACTTGTCCTTCCAGTCATATAAATAAGACCTTGGACTCTCTTCTCATTCTCCCCCATTTCCTTCTCACTTTCTACTTCCTCCTCGCGATGCACCAACCCGTACGAACTCCGCCACCGTCGACTTTCGTCTCCGACCGCAACTCCGGCCGCTGCATCACCCTGAACAGTCCAGAGACTCACGACAGCTCTTTGCCATCTCATCAGCATCGGTAAGCCTTCCTTTCCTTCGCCATAGATCTGGCATTAGGGTTTCGGTGTTCATCAGTGTTCGTCGGTGTTCGTCGCTGCCCTTCTTTATCCTTGTTTAGATCCATGGATTAGATCCAAAAACCACATAAATCTTGTGCGCCAGTAGCTTTAGCACATGTTTTTGATACTAGAACATAACCTCGTCGCTACAGATCCCTTTTAGAGCACCTCTGCTTTTCCACTGTCACCTCTGTAGGTTTTGAATTTATTCTCTTTTTCTGAACAGTTTCAGATCCAAATCTATAACTTTAATCTGCGAAACCTATTTGTCCAACACTTAGCAGAATTTTACTCTTTGCCAGATTTTGAATACATGTACCTTTCGCGGCGGCTTACACGTCCGGCTTACAATTACTCATATACCATTAGCCCTCAATTAAGCCGCCATTTTGAATATATACTGTCAGTGCTTAACCTGTGATTTCACCAATTGACTTGAACCGACAAAAAATTTCCTTTCCTTTAGGCTTTCTTTCTTCCACAATGCCACCCAAAACAGTCGACACATGCAACTGGGTTCCCTCCATCGTTACCGAGGGCACCTTTAAGGACTTTTTCAACGCCGGGTATCTGCCCGCCAAGAGTGTGATGCATTACCATGCTCCTAACCCGGGTGAAGAAAAACCTCAGCCGAAAGACGGCAAAGTCATCGTTTTTACTGACCACATGAACCGGGGATTTTCTCCGCCCGGCTCAAAATTCTTCTAAGATGTTCTGCACTTTTTTCAGATGCACCCTCAAGACATTGGACCCAATTCCGTGTCAAATATTTGCAACTTTCAAGTCTTCTGTGAAGTATACCATCAAGAGGAGCCTAGTGTTGAGCTCTTCAGAGAGTATTTTTACTTAAACCGCCAGACTGAGTTGACAAATGGTCCTAGCTTGGAACTTGGTGGAATTTCAATTCAACGCAGAAGAGACGCCATCTTTCCTTACGGCTACTTGCCGAGTCACCCCAAAGAGGTGCTGGGTTTCTTGGCGGATCATTCCCCTAAGCCGCCGTACCGGCTTAATGTGTACTTACACTGGTGGTGAAAAAGAACCACTGTGCCATAGTTCCGCACCATTAACTGATGAAGCAATCAATGAAATGGTTAAATCTCTTCTGAATGAAAATCCGGAAGATTGTGTCAAAGTGGGTCTGGCCCCTTTTTACAAGCTTGACCTGCCACCAGATGTAAACCTCTGAACTTTACTTATCTTCACCTCCTCATCTGCAATATCTAATTAACTCAACCTTGAATAACCTTTGCAGGCTAAGTCTGAATTTTGGAAAGCAGAGTGTGATCACGAGGCTGCTAAGAAGGCCAGGGCTGCCAAAAAGGCCGCTAGGAAAGCCGCCAAAAAGACCACCAAGAAGAAGAAGAAACCAAGCGCCTCTGATCTGCTCAAGCTAGATGACACCTCTAAGTCAGAGGTAGCCCTTGACTCTCTTGGCTTATTTTTCAATCAACTTATTGACACTGATTATTATCAGGCTGACACGGGAGCCAGCGAAGCAGCTGAAGAAGAGGTAACTATTATTTCCTCCGACTCAGACCCTTTGCCAAGACAGAAACTTTGACAAGTAACCCGGAAAGGTTTTCACACCCCTTGGCTTATTTGGATCCTCACTTTCTTTTGAAGCAACAGCAACACGAGAACCGCCGCCAGACCCGGACCAGCGGAGGTGACGAGTTATCTTCCTGCTTACCGAACACACCTGCCCCTCGAAAACGTCGAAACGAGGTAATTTTCCTAATTACTCTTTTTATGTGTTTGGTGGTCATATCTGTTTACCTTCTAACTCTGTTGATGACCCTTAATAAGGAACTTGCCCGTTCTTCCTCTGGCGACTCATCACAAACTGAGTTCCCAGCTTTCAAAACAGCCCCTGGGTAATAGCAATTGATTTACTCTGTAATTCTTCATACCCTTATATTTATACTAACTTGTCATAATCCGCGTAGTGGACAAGCAAAGCCCAACAAGAAGGCGAAGGTAAACAAACCAACTGAAGCGCCAAAAACTGCTAAACCAGAGTCACAAGTCTCAGTTCCTAAAGCTTCTGACAAACAACCGGAAGAACCTGTTACTGTCACTCTGCCTGAAATTCTAGATCTCAGTGTTGATGGCACTGCTATTAATCCTTCAACTTCTGCCCCCTCGGGTTCGCCTAAGCATGCAGAGACTCATAATGATGACGTGTTGATTACTAGGTCCAGCTTTGTTGAACCGGGAAATCCAATAGCTTTGGCCAAACATACTGCCAAGCAAGAAGTTATTGAAAGGTGGAAACTGAAGTTTGACATCTCCCATTATGTGCAATTGAGCAGCAATGAGATCCTCTCCGGCTATCTCAGTCAGGTCCACTCCAGCCGCGACCTTGAAATTGATATGGTGAAACAGATGCACCAAAAATATGAGGTATGACTTCTAGCTTTAAGTAATTTATATACATATCCTGCTAGCCGCCAAGTCTACTGACTATGACACGATCTACCCCTACCGGTCGGTCATCCGCCATCAGGGTTAATAGTGAAATGTAAATCCGAATCGGATTCGCGATGATAGATAAGATCGGTCAGATCAGAGAATTCGGGACCGCCGTGTGCATAGGGCTGTGTATTTCGTACCCAACACACAAACCGGTAGAATGCGATTCTATGCATAACTTTGATTTGCAGGTTTGATGTGAATAGTATGGCTCATGTGTATGTGATGCATGTGTGTAATTTATACGTGGCATGCGTGTCATGTTTGTCGACGGCGAGAATAATGTGTTGTCATTATATTGTATAACGACCTGCGTGTCGACTTGTGACTCTATGTAAATTCATTACTAGTTGTAGTAGTTGGATAATGAGATATCAGGTTGGCGGCTTGGCGTCCGGCGTGACAAACAAGATGGAGTTAAGTAGATGGTCATCGGTCGGAGCCGACACGGAAGAACGTCCATGAAGGAGCCATACTATTTCACAATATGTGTTATATTTGTGATTGTTATGCTTCTTTGTTTCTATGCATGTTAGAATGATAGAATGATCCTCATGAATATCAAGTGAATTGCCATCCCGATGTTGCACGTTCACACATCAAATGCGTCTAGTAGCGAGCTCATAAAATTGGGGTGCTGCTGGGTGTCCTTGAATGAAGGGTTAAATGTCGGACACGAACATGCCTTTGCATCGAGTTAACTTGATAAGGCTATCAAAACAGTTTTGGGCCTTGTGGCAAAGAAGGTTGGGAGTCGAGGTATGAGATACCTTCCCGACCGATGAAGTCATATAGAATACGATTAGCAAGGAGTTGCTTACGGATAGGTATGTTGGCTAGCAGTGATGATAAAGCTCACTAGTCGCTGCGCTAGTCGGATCTGAATCACCGAGAGTTAGCGGAGGATCTTGACTTGATGGGAGTATTTCTATTTAGGCTAGAATTACTCTACATAAACACATTGCTTAGTGATTGCATATTGTCTGTTGTAGATCAATGGCACCACCTGCTCAACCCAACTTTGCATTGAAATCAATTCTAGAAAAGGATAAACTGAATGGAACAAACTTTACCACCTGGTATAGAAATCTGAGAATTGTTCTCAAGCACGATAAAAAGGAACATGTTCTAGAGGATCCACTTCCAAAGGAACCTGCCGATAATGCTAGTGCCACAGCTAAGAATGCCTACCAGAAACTCATTGAATCAACGGAGATCAGCTTCCTGATGCTGGCTTGTATGGAGCCCGATTTGCAACAGCATTTCAAAAATGTTGAGGCTTACGATATGATCGAGAGTCTCAAGAGCATGTTTCAGACACAGGCTAGGACCGAAAGGTTCAACGTCTAGCGATCCTTGATGGATTGGAAGCTGAAGGAAGGTGATCCATTGAGCCCACATGTGATCAAGATGATCGGATATGTGCAAGCTTTGGATCGTTTGGGCTTCCCGCTCTTGGATGAGCTGGCTACTGATGCTATTCTGGGTTCTCTTCCGCCCAGCTATGGGACGTTTATCTCGAACTATCATATGCATGGCATGGATAAGAAGCTCACTGCATTGCATGGGATGCTCAAGGTGGCAGAGCAGGATATTAAGAAAGGCACGCATCAAGTGTTGATGGTGCAGAAATCGGCTAAGTTCAAGAAGAGTTGGTCCAAGAAAAAGGCTAGGGCAAAGGGCACGGAGACGGTAACCTCTGCCGCTGCGCCAAAGTCTGGACCGGACTCGAAGGCTGTTTGCTATCACTGCAAGGAGACCGGTTACTGGAAGAGGAACTGTAGCAAGTGGCTTGCAGAGCATGGCAAGAAGGTCGAGAATGCTACTTAAGGCAAAGGTACACTTGTTGCATATGTTATAGACATTTACCTTGCTGACATACCTAGTAGCTCTTGGGTATTTGATACCAGATCGGTTGTTCATATTTGCAACTCGATGCAGGGGCTGGTAAGAACTAGGCATGTGGCACAAGGGGAGATTGACATCAGGGTCGGCAACAAAGCAAGAGTTGCTACGTTGGAGGTCGGCACGATGCAGATCCAGCTTCCTTCCGGATTCATAATGGAATTGAATAATTGTTATTACATTCCTGCACTTAGTCGGAACATTATTTCTGCCTCATGTTTGATGAGTCAAGGTTACGAATTCAATTTAAAGGACAATGGTTGTTCGATATTTTTGAATGGTATGTTCCACGGCTATGCACCCATTGTTGATGGGCTATTTATATTGAATCTAGAACAGGAACCGGTCTACAACGTGAATGTCAAGAGGCATAAGCCTAATGAAATAAAGCCGACATACTTCTGGCATTGCCGGCTTGGACACATTAGTCTGAAACGCATGAAGAAGCTCCATGATGATGGGCTCCTAACCCGTCCGACTTGGTCGTTCGAGACATGTGAATCATGCTTGCTCGGCAAGATGACTAAGTCTCCTTCCGCAAAGAGTTGCGAGAGGCGTCCGAGCTGTTGGAGCTTATACACGTGATGTGTGTGGTCCAATGAGCACAACTGCCAGAGGTGGCTATCGATGCCATTCGTGACTTTTACCGATGACTTGAGTAGATATGGATATATCTATTTGATGAGGCACAAGTCGGAGACTTTTGAAAATTTCAAAGAGTTTCAAAACAAGGTTGAGAATCAGCTCGGCAAGACTATAAAGCTTCTGTGATCTGATCGTGCAGGTGAGTACATGAGCCAGGAGTTTGATGATCATCTGAAAAGCCGAGGTGTTGTACCTCAGCTCACACCTCCGGGTACGCCACAGAGAAACGGCGTGTCGGAGCGGAGGAATCGTACCTTGTTGGACATGGTTCGGTCTATGATGAGCAAATCGGATTTACCCTTGTCATTTTGGGGATATGCTCTAGAAACTGCAGCTTTCACACTTAACAGGGTACCATCAAAATCCATAGACAAGACACCGCATGAGATGTGGACTGGGAAGAGTCCCAGTTTGTCTTTTCTAAAGATTTGGGGCTGTGAAGCACTTGTCAAGCGACTTATGTCAGACAAGCTTACACCCAAGTCGGATAAATGCATATTAAATGGGATATCAGAAACCTTGGGATATAGCTTCTACAACCGGAAGAGAACAAATTGTTTGTTGATCGGAACGGGGTTTTCCTTGAGAAAGAGTTTCTCAGTCGGGAGGCTAGTGGGAGGACGGTTCGACTCGAAGAAATTCGAGGACCACTCGGGGGCGGCTCGGTGGTGGTGAGATCATCTGAGTCGGTCGGGGAACTTGTAGTGGGCGGCACGGAACCACGGAGGTCGGAAAGATTACGCAGAGTGCGCGATGTATTGTTGCTAAGCGGCGAGCCGCCACGTATCGGAAGCGATGGTGAGCCAGATTCGAGGCATGGCTGGAGGCCATGAGATCCGAGTTAAAGTCCATGGATGAGAATCAAGTCTGGGACTTGGTTGATCCGCCACCTGGCGTAACTGCCATTGGTTGCAAATGGGTCTTTAAGAAGAAAACCAATGTGGATGGAAATGTTTAGATCCACAAAGCTCGGCTTGTCGCTAAAGGTTATGGACAGGTTCAAGGAATTGACTACGACAAGACTTACTCACCGGTGGCGATGCTGAAGTCGGTGAGGATCATACTAACTATAGTTGCATATTTCGATTACGAGATATGGCAGATGGATGTCAAAACGGCTTTCCTTCACAGAAATTTAATCGAGGATGTGTATATGATACAACCCGAGGGTTTTGTCGATCTGACTAGCACTAGTAAGGTATGCAAGCTCAAGAGATCCCTTTATGGGTTGAAGCAAGCATCTCGGAGTTGGAACATTTGTTTTGATGAGGTCGTCACTGGTCTTGGTTTCATCAAAAGCGAAGAGGACTCTTGTTTATACAAGAAGTTAAGTGGGAGCTCGATAGTGTTTTTGATCTTGTATGTAGACGACATACTACTGATCGGGAACGATGTTTCGATGTTAAACTCGGTCAAGGGATCATTGAATGGCAAGTTTTCGATGAAGGACCTTGGTGAGGCAGTCTATATTTTAGGCATTAAAATCTATAGAGATAGATCGAGGAGGCTGCTCGGCCTAAGCCAGAGCACGTACATAGATAAAGTGTTGAAGCGGTTCAACATGAGTGAGGCGAAGAAAGGGTTCTTGCCACTCTCACATGGTATAAGGCTAAGCGAGACTCAGAGTCCTTCGACATCTGATGAGCGAAGCAGGATGAGTAGGATTTCGTATGCCTCGGCAATCGGATCCATCATGTATGCCATGATATGTACAAGGCCTGATGTTGCTTTTGCAATAAGCCTAACAAGTAGATACCAGGCCAACCCAGGTGAGAATCACTGGGCAGCGGTAAAGACTATTTTGAAGTACCTGAAAAGGACTAAAGAGATGTTCCTAGTTTATGGAGGTGAGGAAGAGGTCGTCGTAAGGGGTTACGTCGATGCTAGTTTCCAAACCGACAGAGATGATTGTCGATCATAGTCCGGATTCGTGTATGTACTGAATGGAGGAGCAGTGCACTTGATGAGTTCCAAGCAGGATATGGTGGCCGATTCTACCACAAAAGGCGAATACATTGCGGCTTGTGAAGCTGCAAAGGAAGGTGTTTGGATCCGGCATTTTCTGGATGATCTTTGTATTTTCCCAGCCTCGGTGAAACCGTTGGACCTTTATTGTGATAATTCTGGTGCCATCGCACAAGCGAAGGAGCCGAGGAATCACCACAAGGTCAGACACATAGATCGGAAATATCACCTGATACAAAAGATCAGAAAGAATGGTGATGTAGAGTTATGCAAGATTCACACGGATGCAAATGTTGCAGATCCGTTGACTAAGCCGCTTCCACAACCCAAGCATGAGGGCCACGTTAGAGCTATGGGCATTCGATGTCTATGCAAGTGGGAGACTGTTGGAGATATGCCCTAGAGGCAATCATGTATGATGATATTTCCTATGTGTTTATGAATAAAGATAGTCCTTGGAAATTATCAATGATGTGTATCAACAAGTATGTGACTTGTTTGTGGGACTATGCATTGTATGATGACTGTCCTAAAAGGTCCCTAGTCGAAAGGGTTGTGTGGATGCGCAGCCGACTGGACTGGCATATGATATGGTCGATGGCTTGGTCTCACTAGCCATGGAGCATTGGATGCTAACCGGATAATATGGACTTGGAAAGGTCTGGTCGGATTCGACGTAGTCGGATCCGAGTCGAGATAAGGTCCGAGTCGGACAGACCCAACTATGAGACGCAACAATATGTCATCTGTGAGTCTCTAGTACAACATATGTTCTATGTCCTAAGACCTGAGCTGACGCATGTACTCGGGATGGTAACAGACTTGCTTTGGGCCGACCAAACGCTACTCCGTGACTGGGTAGTTACAAAGGTAGGTTTCGGGTTTGTCCAGTCCCATGCTGCGAGACATGGTCGAGAAAGCTGGGATTTGCCCCTCCGATCAGGAGAGATATACTCTGGGCCCCTCGTGTGATCCGACCAGGATAAGCATGGCCATGCGCCAAGGATTATGAGATAATCCGGTTTGTGGTCGGTATCACTGGAACGAGAAAGAGGTCGGGCTAGCACAAGGATGACAGGGTCGCCTTGAGCCCGACAACATATATCATGTGGCAAAGGGAACAGAAGTGTGACACGTTGTACAGGTTCGCCTAACCAGCTTCATAGTCTGCTTGGTGGTCGGCACGCCTTGCTAGAGGCCACTACCAACCGTGCAGGTCGGAGGTGATCCAAACTGTGACCAAGACGACTTGAACCTAAGGGGTCGCGCGCTTAAGGGAAGGAACCTACGAGGTCGGTTCGTAGGACACTGGTCGGATGTGATCCGAACTGGACTAGGAACGTGACCGAGTAGACTTTGGGCTTTAGGGTCCGTGCAAGGCCCAAGTGTTGAGCCTGCGACGGACGCCTATAGAAAGTGGAGGTGAGGCACACTCATGTGGTTGATCACTTCGGCGCTGCGACTAGGGTTTGCATGTGTTGCGAATAGCCACCTCCACTCGCCGCCGACTGTGTGATCGGACCTAGCAGTCCGCCGCACAGTGTTCCTCCTGCACGCGCGGATACCGTTAGAGGCGGTGCACTTGCGCCGCTCCGGCGAACTCGTACACGGGATTGGACGACCGGCTGTTCGAGGGAGATCGAACGAGGAGGAGACGATCCACGCGGACGCGCTGCCCCAACTCTTCTTCCGCTTAGACGATCCACGGGGACGCTCTGCCCCAACTCTTCTTCCGCTGCACGGCACTGCGCGTCTAGTGATAACGAACTGTGATCCATCTCCCGTAGCATGTTCCTGGATGTTCTGCGCGTAGGAAAATTTAAATTTTCAGTCGACGCATCTACCGTAGAACCCAAGAACCCGGATTATCAACCTGGGGTGGGTTATCTTCCTGGCTCCACACAATGGGCTGCTCAGACCAACGCAAGTAACAGGGAACCACTGGCTCAACATCATTGACTGCCTCTTATGAAGTTTCTGGTCGCGCTTACATAAGCTAGTGGTGAAGACATGATACTATCCACTATTCAACTACTTCGGGTTGCTCTGATAACCAGACTGTTGCTGCTGTCGATTCCCCTGATTATTCTGCTGATTGTAACGACCCTGGTTGCCATGACTTCCTTGATTTCCTTGGAACCTGGAGTTAGAGCCGCCACCGCCGTAAATCGGTCCATGAAAGCCGGATCCTGAGCCGCCACCCGGACCATGACTCTCTTGGAAAAGATTCGAATTTTTGAACTCCTTCATAATGAAGCAATCCTTCCAGAGGTGCCTAGACGGTCTTTCTCGCGTCCCGTGCCTTGGGCAGGGCTGATTTAGCAGCTGCTCAAGATTGACGCCTGACCCTCCAATCCGTGCGGACGGTTTACCCTTACAACACTGACCAGTATTCTGCACATTGGTGCTAGCCACAAAGTCGAAACTATTATTAGCTTTGCGCTTACCGTTGCCTCCCTGGTTCGTCGGGTTCTGCTGCTGCCCCTTGGCACTGCTGCTCTTCTTTCCCTTTCCCGGCTTTTCGTCATTAGACTCGGGGTCCTTGGTACCATCAGAGTCAGCATACTTAACCAGAGCCACCATGAGCGTCCCCATGTTATTGCAGTGGCATTTGAGCCGTCCCAATTTCTGCTTCAGGGGCGTGAAACGACAATTGCTTTCCAACATTAAGACTGCTGAATCGGCATTGATGCGATTCGACAAGTGCAGGACTGTTGAGACCCGGCGCACCCAATGAGTCGTCGATTCACCTTCTTCTTGGACATAGGCGGCTAAATCCACAATTGACATGGGCTGCTTGCATGTGTCTTTAAAATTCTGGATAAACCGGGCTTTTAACTCGGCCCATGACCCAATGGAGTTGGTAGGGAGCGCCTTCAACCAAGTGTGGGCTGTCCCCCCCAACATCAGGGAGAAATATTTAGCACACTCAGCATCGCTAACATCCAGAAATTCCATCTCATAACTCTCAATCCATGCCTCAGGAGGTAAGTCGGCTATGTAGTTAGGCACCTTGCGAGGACCTTTGAAATCCTTGGGCAGACGCTCATTACGTAGAGCCGGCACCAAACATGGCACGCCCAAAGTCCTAAAGGTTAGACCTGGCTCCACCGAAGTTGTTGTACGAACCGGAGTAGGCTAACGGGCCGCATACTGTGCTGCTAATTCGGCCTCTCGACGTCCTCTACCTTGATCCACTACATTATGAGCATCAGCACCACCAACCGCCGGGTTATGTCCACGGGGCGGGTTATTGTTCCGTCCACTGCTTGACACAGCCGGCTCATCGATATGCCTGCTGTAACTCCGGCTTGGGCGAGGGGTGGAATGAATCCTGTCACGACTGTAAGAATAAGCCTGCTGCTGAACCAAAGCCGTCTGAAGGAGCTCTCTAGCCCTCCGTGTATCAACCGCTGTCAGAGACTCGCCTTCAACCGGGAGAGCTGCCAACCGTGACGCCGCAACGATCATGTTATCCAAAGGGTTAGAGTAATGACCCGGTGGCATTGGCACGTGCTACGGCGGGTTTTTGTTCTGACGAGGCGGATCCGTCGTGCGTGGATGAACCGGCGTACCTGTCCCAGGTGCTTCAACCCGATTTACCACTGGCGGGTTACTGCTTCCTGCTCCTGGTGTGTTAAAGAGATTTCTTGCCTCATAAACAGGGGCAGAAGAGTCTGATGCTTCCTCCTCATAACATCGTTTGAAGCGTTCTGATCTAGCATAAGCCGATAAGACTCCGACTGAATCCGCTGTGCCTGAGCATCAAAAGCCGCCCGCTCCTCGGCTATCCTTGTGTTTTCTGTGTTCAGCTCCTCCTTTTCCTGCGCTATCTCATCACGCAATTTTGCGACCGCCGCATTATGCTGATCCTGATCCGACAGGTTAACCACTGTTGTTAACAACGCTTTCAGCTTATCCAGCAAGTCAATTAAGACCCGAGCCGGCGGGCGCACAGGGCCTCCTGCCCCGGCAGTCATTGCCGCGGCTAACCCAGAAATTAGCTCTGCTGCAATCAACAAGTGCTGCACGGGCTGTGTACCGACCATGAAGATTGTGATCCGGTTCGGCGGCTCGTAGGGGTCCGGAATACTGTCGCCATCAGAACGGCCTCCAAGCCGGCCCTCTTACGGTTGATACAGTGACTCGGTCTCGCCGGTGGATGACTCACCATCAGAGTAAACAACCATTTCACCACCAGACGCTGATCTATCCCAAGATTCCGCTCCATGGATGAATCCCACGAAGGCACGTTTCATGGCGGGCTGAACTTGGGCGGGTCTCGCACACTGAGCCGTCTCGATGATGTCGGTGCAGATGTCCAGCTAAGGGCCCGGTTCGCCGATCTTGCCAATGAAGACGTGAATTCCGCCGAAGGGGACCCGGTACCCGTACTCAATTAAGCTGGCCTCGGGGCCCCAGCCGGCGTCATAGAGCTTGCCGCGATGACTCTTGGTCATCCGGCCCACGGCGTATCCCTTGATCCCTTCGAAGTTGACCTCTAAGAACTTGAAACCATCGTGCGATTGCCCCACGGTGGGCGCCAACTGTCGTGGAATTGTCACGACAGATGTCCTACTGTGAGGACTTAGTCGTGGAGCCATCGCAACGAGATTAGCTTAAAGGGGTTAAACAAGACCAAGGACACGAGGAGTTTATACTGGTTCGGGCCCTTGCGGTGAAGGTAAAGGCCTAATCCAGTTTGAGGTGGTATTTCTAGGGTTTTGATGACCAGGGAGCGAATATGCTTAACCTGGCTCTCGATCTATTGTTTCTTGTCCTAAGCCGCCGCCGGGTCGTCCCCTTATATACACGTGGTCGACGCCCTGCGGCCTACAGAGTCCCGGCCGGCTCATACAACGTGTCCGGCTCGGCGACCTTTCTTACATGCCTTACAATACAAGTCTACATATACATGGCGGTTTCTATTCGTGGGCCTTAAGCCGCCTTCGGGTCTGGGCCCTCTACTAAGCCTTCTACGAACCGCCATTGTTATTATACTCTTGGGATTCATGAGATAAACCGCCATAGGGATGACCTGGTGGGAGGGTCACCCCTGATAGTCATATCCCCAACACAATGCCTTCCTCTAGGCCAAACAATGATGAAGTGTGTCATGTAGTCAATGTTCACATAACACCACTAGAGGAGAGACAACATACATCTCATCAAAATATCGAACGAATGCCAAATTCACATGACTACTTATAGCAAGACTTCTCCCATGTCCTCAGGAACAAACGTAACTACTCACAAATCATATTCATGTTCATAATCAGAGGGGTATTAATATGCATAAAGGATCTGAACATATGATCTTCCACCAAATAAACCAACTAGCGTCAACTACAAGGAGTAATCAACACTACTAGCAACCCACAGGTGCCAATCTGAGGTTTTGGGACAAAGATTGGATACAAGAGATGAACTAGGGTTTTAGAGGAGATGGTGATCGTGAAGATGTTGATGGAGATTGACCCCCTGCCGATGAGAGGATCATTGGTGATGACGATGGCGATGATTTCCCCCTCCCGGAGGGATGTTTCCCCGGCAGAACAGCTCCGCCGGAGCCATACATTGGTTCGGCCAAGGTTCCGCCTCGTGGCGGTGGTGTTTCGTCCCGAAAGCTTTCTTGTGAATTTTTCCAGGGTAAAAGACTTCATATAGCAGAAGATGGGTACCAGAGGCTGCCAGGGGGCCCACGAGACAGGGGCGCGCCCAGGGGGGTAGGGCGCGCCCCCACCCTCGTGGCCAGGATGTCGGCCCCCTCTGGTTGATTATTTCTCCAGTATTTTTTATTAATTCCAAAAACTGTCTCCGTGAAGTTTCGGGACTTTCGGATCTGTGCAGAATAGGTCTCTAATATTTTCTCCTTTTCCAGCCCAGAATTCCAGCTGCCGGCATTTTCCGTCTTCATGTAAACCTTGTAAAATAAGAGAGAGAAGGCATAATATTGTGACATAACGTGTAATAACAGCCCATAATGCAATAAATATCGATATAAAAGCATGATGCAAAATGGACGTATCAACTCCCCCAAGCTTAGACCTCGCATGTCCTCAAGCCGAAGCCGATATCGAAAAATATTTCCACATATTTAGAGATAGAGGTGTCGATAAAATAAAATATGGACATGAGGGTATCATGATCATTCTTATAACAGCAACATATATAAATATTGTCACATGATTTCTTATACTCAAGTAATAATCTATTCACAATGTAAAGTATGAATCAAAAAGTTTATTTAGGACTAACAAACTATGATCTCGGTCATTGAAGCAATTGCAATTTATCATAACATCAGATAGAGTCAATATAAGTGCTTTTCAACAAGTCCACATACTAAACTATCATTTAGTCTTTCACAATTGCTAACACTCACGCAATACTTGTGGGTATGGAGTTTTAATCGGACACAGATAAAGGTAGGGGCTTATAGTGTTGGCTGCCAACCTTTTAACTCAAGGGTAATGTCAACAATAATAATTCATGCTAACTTACATCCAATTGGATATATATATCAGGATCTTTCAAACACAAGGTGCTTGCCGAAGGATAAAATGTAAAAAGGAAAGGTGAAGATCACCATGACTCTTGTAAAAGGTACAAGACAACAGTAAAAGATAGGCCCTTGGCAGAGGGAAGCAGGGGTTGTAATGTGCTTTTATGGTTGGATGCACGAAATCTTAAAGCAAAAGAACATCACTTTATATTTCCACTTGTGATATGGACCTTTATTATGCAGTCCATCGCTTTTATTGCTTCCACATCACAAGATCGTATAAAGCTTATTTTCTCCACACTAATAAACCATACATATTTAGAGAGCAATTTTTATTGCATGCAACGATGACAACTTACTTGAACGATCTTACTCAATCCATAGGTAGATATGGTGGACTCTCATGGCAAAACTGGGTTTAAGGATATTCAGAAGCAAAAGTAGTATCTCTACTTGGTGCAAAGAACAGGATTACCGTACCACTCTGGTGCGGATCGCACTTTGGCTGACCTACAAGGTTAGGTTGTAACTTGATCTGAAGATTCATGATCATCATCATTAACTTCCTCACTAATTGGTGTAGGCATCACTTGAACAGATTTCTGTGATGAACCATTTTCCAATTCGAGAGAAGGTACAACTACCTCATCAAGTTCTACTGTCCTCCCACTCACTTCTTTCAAGAGAAACTCCTTCTCTAGAAAGGATCCATTCTTAGCAACGAATATCTTGCCTTCGGATCTGTGATAGAAGGTGTACCTAACAGTTTCCTTTAGCTATCCTATCAAGACACATTTCTCCGATTTGGGTTTGAGCTTATCAGGTTGAAGCTTTTTCACATAAGCATAGCAGCCCCAAACTTCAATAAACGACAACTTAGGTTTCTTGCCAAACCATAGTTCATATGGTGTCGTCTCGACGGATTTAGATGGTGCCCTATTTAACATGAATGCAGCTGTCTCTAATGCATAACCAAAAAATGATAGTGTTAAATCGGTAAGAGACATCATAGATTGCACCTTATCTAATAAAGCACGGTTACGATGTTCGAACACACCATTACACTGTGGTGTTCCAGATGGCGTGAGTTGTGAAACTATTCCACATTGTTTTAAATGAAGGCCAAACTCGTAACTCAAAAATTTGCCTCCGCGATCAGATCGTCGAAACTTTATTTTCTTGTTAAGATGATTTTCCACTTCACTCTGAAATTCTTTGAACTTTTCAAATGTTTCAGACTTGTGTTTCATTAAGTAGATATACCCATATCTGCTCAAATCATCTGCGAAGGTCAGAAAATACCGACAGCCGCTGCGAGCCTCAACACTTATCGGACCGCATACATCAGTATATATTATTTCCAACAAGTCAGTTGCTCGCTCCATTGTTCCGGAGAACAGAGTCTTAGTCATCTTGCCCATGAGGCATGGTTCGAAGCATCAAGTGATTCCAAAAGCCCATCAGCATGGAATTTCTTCATGCGCTTTACACCAATATGACCTAAACGACAGTGCCACAAATAAGTTGCATTATCATTATTAACTTTGTATCTTTTGGCATCAATATTATGAATATGTGTATCATTACGATTGAGATTCAACAAACAATTTATATTAAGTGTATGACCATAGAAGGTTTTATTCATGTAAACAGAACAACAATTATTCTTTGACTTAGAATAACCGTATTGCAATAAACATGATCCAATCATATTCATGCTCAACGCAAACACCAAATAATATTTATTTTGGTCCTACACTAATTCCAAAGGTAGAGGGGGTGTGCCATGGTGATCTTATCAACCTTGGAATCATTTCCAACACACATTTTCACTTCGCCCATAACTAGTCTTTGTTCATTTTGCAACTCCTATTTCGAGTTACTAATCATAGCAACTAAACCAGTATCAAATACCCTGGGGTTACTATGAACACTATTAAAGTACACATCAATAACATGTATATCATATATACTTTTGTTCAATTTTCCATCCTTCTTATCCGCCAAGTATTTGGGGCAGTTCCGCTTCCAGTGACCATTTCCTTTGCAGTAGAAGCACTCAGTTTCAGGCTTGGGTCTAGCTTTGGGCTTCTTCATGGGAGTGGCAACTTGCTTGTTATTCTTCTTGAAGTTCCCTTTCTTTCCCTTGCCCTTTTACTTGAAACTAGTGGTCTTGTCAACCATCAACACTTGATGCTTTTCTTGATTTCTACCTTCGCCGATTTCAGCATCGGGAAGAGCTTGGGCAATCATTTTTGTCATCCCTTGCATTTTATAGTTCATCACGAAATTCCAGTAACTTGGTGATAGTGACTAGAGAACTCTGTCAATCACAATCTCATTTGGAAGATTAACTCCCACTTGATTCAAGCGATTGCAGTACTCAGACATTTTGAGCACATGCTCACTGGTTGAGCTATTCTCCTCCATCTTGTAGGCAAAAATACTTTTCAGAGGTTTCATACCTCTCGACTCGGGCATGAGTCTAAAATACCAATTTCAACTCTTGGAACATCTCATGTGCTCCATGGCATTTCAAAAGCATTTTTGAAGTACTGGTTCTAAGCCGTAAAGCGTGGTGCACTAAACTATCAAGTAGTCATCATACCGAGATTGTCAAACGTTCATAACGTCTGCATTTGCTCCTGCAATAGTTTGTCACCTAGCGGTGCATCAAGGACATAATTCTTCTGTGCAGCAATGAGGATAATCCTCAGATCACGGACCTAGTCCACCTCATTGCTACTATCAACTTTCAACTTGGTTTTCTCTAGGAACATATTATAAATAAAATGGGGAAGTTGTACGCGAGCAATTGATCTACAACATAGATACGCAAATACTATCAGGACTAAGTTCATGGTAAATTTAAGTTCAATTAATCATATTACTTAAGATATCCCACTTAGATAGACATACCTCTAGTCATCTAAATGATTACGTGATCCATATCAACTAAACCATGTCCGATCATCATGTGAGATGGACTAGCTTTCAATGGTGAACATCACTATATTGATCATATCTACTATATGATTCACGTTCGACCTTTTGGTCTTAGTGTTCCGAGGCCATATCCGCATATGCTAGGCTCGTCAAGTTTAACCCGAGTATTCTGCATTAGCAAAACTGGCTTGCAACCATTGTATGTGAACGTAGAGCTTATCACACCCGATTATCATGTGGTGTCTCAGCATGAAGAACTGTCGCAACAGTGCATACTCAGGGAGAACACTTATACCTTGAAATTTTAGTAAGGGATCATCTCATAATGCTACCGTCGTATTAAGCAAAATAAGATGCATAAAAGATAAACATCACATGCAATCAATATAAGTGATATGACATGGCCATCATCATCTTGTGCCTTTGACCTCCATCTCCAAAGCACCGTCATGATCACCATCGTCACCGGCTTGACACCTTGATCTCCATCGTAGCATCGTTGTCGTCTCGCCAACTATTGCTTCTACGTCTATTGCTACTACTTAGTGATAAAGTAAAGCAATTACATGGCGATTGCATTTCATATAATAAAGCGACAACCATATGGCTCCTACCTGTTGCCGATAATTGTTACAAAACACGATCATCTCATACAACAATTTATATATCATCACGTGTTGACCATATCACATCACAACAAACCCTGCAAAAACAAGTTAGACATCCTCTACTTTGTTGTTGCAAGTTTTACGTGGCTGCCACGGGCTTCTAGCCAAAACCATTCTTACCTACGCATCAAAACCACAACGATTTTTTGTCAAGTGTCCTATTTTAACCTTCAACAAGGACCTTGCGTAGTCAAACTCGATTCAACTAATGTTGGAGAAACAGACACCCACTAGTCACCTATGTGTGAAGCACGTCGGTAGAACCAGTCTCATGAACGCAGTCATGTAATGTAGGTCTGGGCCGCTTCATCCAACAATACCGCCGATTCAAAGTAAGACAATGCTGGTATGCAGTATGACTATTATCGCCCACCACTCTTTGTGTTCTGCTCGTGCATATAACATCTACGCATAGACCTGGCTCGGATGCCACTGTTAGGGAATGTAGTATTTCAAAAAAAATTCCTACGATCACGCAAGATCTATCTAGGAGAAGCATAGCAACGAGCAGGAGAGTGTGTCCAGTACCCTCGTAGAACGAAAACGGATGGGTTTAGTAACGCGGTTGATGTAGTCGAACGTCTTCGCGATCCAACCGATCCAAGTACCGAATGCACGGCACCTCCGCGATCAGCACACGTTCAGCTCGATGACGTCACTCGAACTCTTGATCCAGTTGAGGCCGAGGGAAAGTTCCATTAGCACGACGGCGTGGCGACGGTGATGATGAAGTTACCGACGCAGGGCTTCGCCTAAGCACTACGACGATGTGACCGAGGTGTGTAACTGTGGAGGGGGGCACCGCACATGGCTAAAAGATCAACTTGTGTGTTCTAGGGTGCCCCCCACCCCACGTATATAAAGGAGGGAGGAGGCGAGGGCCGGCCAGCCCCTAGGGCGAGCCCAAGAGGGGAGTCCTACTAGGACTCTTAGTCCTAGTAGGATTCCACCAAAAGGGACAGAGGGGGAAAGAAGGAGAGGGAGAGGGAGTAGGAAAGGGGGCGCGGGCCCCCTTCCTTTGTCCAATAAGGACTGCTAAGGGGGGGGGGCACGACCTGCCCTGGCTGCCCTCCTCTCTCTCCAATAAGGCCCATGGTGGCCCACTAGTTCCGGTACCCCCCCCCCCCCCCGGCACTCCATTTTTCCCCAAAACTACTCGGAACACTTTCGGTGTCCGAATAACATGGTCCAATATATCTATCTTTATGTCTTGACCATTTCGAGACTCCTCGTCATGTCCGTGATCTCATCCGGGACTCTGAACAAACTTCGGTACATGAAGTCACATAACTCATAATACAAATCATCATCGAACGTTAAGCGTGTGGACCCTATGGGTTCGAGAATTATGTAGACATGACTGAGACACGTCTCTAGTCAATAACCAATAGCGGAACCTGGATGCTCATATTGGTTCCTACATATTCTACGAAGATCTTTATCGGTCAAACCTCATAAAACATACGTTGTTCCCTTTGTCATCGGTATGTTACTTTCCCGAGATTCGATCATTGGTATCCTCATACCTAGTTCAATCTCATTACCGACAAGTCTCTTTACTCGTTCTGTAATGCATCATTCCGCAACTAACTCATTAGTCACATTGCTTGCAAGGCTTATATTGATGAGCATTACCAAGAGGGCCCGGAGATGCCTCTCCGATACACGGAGTGACAAGTCCTAATCTCGATCTATGACAACTCAACAAACACCATCAGAGACACCTGTAGAGCATCTCTATAATCACCCAGTTACGTTGTGATGTTTGATAGCACAGAAGGTGTTCCTCCAGTATTCGGGAGTTGCATAATCTCATAGTCAGAGGAACATGTATAGGTCATGATGAAAGCAATAGCAAAAAAACTAAACGATCATTATGCTAAGCTAACAGATGGGTCTTGTCCATCACATCATTCTCTAATGATGTGATCCCGTTGATCAAATGACAACTCATGCCTATGGTCAGGAAACTTAACCATCTTTGATTAACAAGCTAGTCTAGTAGAGGCATACTAGGGACACTCTGTTTGTCTATGTATTCACACATGTACTAAGTTTCCGGTTAAGACAATTCTAGTATGAATAATAAACATTTATCATGATATAAGGAAATATAAATAGCAACTTTATTATTGCCTCTAGGGCATATTTCCTTCATTTCATCACAGATGTCACCGTCCGGTATGGTGTGCCACACAGTATCATCACCGACAATGGCACCAACTTTGCCAAAGGCGCCTTGGCCCGTTTCTGCGCGACACATGGCATCCGACTGGCCTTAGCGTCCTTGCCTACTCGCAGTCAAACGGCCAGGTCGAGCGAGCAAACGGCCTCATCTTGTCCGGCATCAAGCCCCAACTGGTCGAGCCGCTGGAGCGCTCGGCCAGCTGCTGGATCGAAGAGCTGTCGGCCGTCCTTTGGAGTCTCCGCACCACGCCGAACAAAGCAACCGGCTTCACTCCCTTCTTCCTCGTGTACGGGGCCGATGCCGTCATCCCAACTGACATCGAGTTTGACTCGCCTCGCGTCACCATGTACACGGAGGCGGAAGCAAAGGAGGCGCGAGAAGATGGCGTCGACCTACTAGAGGAGGGCCATCTGCTAGCACTCAGCCGGCCCGCCATCTACCAACAGGGCCTGCGCTGCTACCATAGCCGGAGGGTCAAGCCACGATCCTTTTGAGAGGGGGACCTTGTGCTCCGGCTGATCCAGCGAACAGCTGGCCAGCACAAGCTCTAGGCCCCATGGGAAGGGCCTTTCATCATCAGCAAAGCCTTGGGCAATGACTCCTACTACCTCATCGATGCGCAGAAGCCCAGGGCACGCAAGAGGGACAATTCCGCGAGGAAACAGAGCACCCATGGAATACAAATCTCCTCCGAAGATTTTACAGTTAATGCAGTATGTACCACGCTACCTTTCGTATTAAGAGCAAAGACAACGGGTCCCTCGAGGAGCACTCGAGGGCTACCTTTTTGTCTGTATGATAAGATTATGCATGTGAATGTATTATTTTATTCTTTCACCCGGCATCGGGTTCCGACCAGTCGGCTCGGGGGCTCCGCACTAGTAGAAAAAGGGTCAAATGTGAAGCACATTAGTGTCGGTTTGATTTTGAGCCGGCTCCAATGTGTCCATTAGTGCCGGTTCCAACGGCTAGCCGGCCGCTCTCATTAGTGCCAGTTCGTGGCGAACCATTAGTACCGGTTCATACCACGAACCAGTACTAAAGTTAGTGGTGGCAGGATGTTGTCAGTCTGGGGCCCCTCCAGCACCTTTAGTACCGGTTCGTGGCACGAACCGGTGCTAAAGGTCGTCCTACATAAACCCTTCGTCCACCCAAGCTCGATCTGTTCTTCCCCTTTCCCCTCTCCTCTCTGTTCTTCCCCTCTTCCTCTCGAGCTGATCACACATTTTGCCCCAAAATTTGTCAAGATTTGAAGGCCACCATCCATTCAAATGATCGCAAAGGTTAGCAACTTTGTCCTTTCATCTCTCATTACTAGGTTACTCTTGCAATGCCTTGTATAGTGATCAATTTGTGAGTTTAGTAATTTGGGAGGAATTATATGTGCTAGTATTTGATTTATATGCAATTTCAGGTCAAAAAGAGCACTTAGTTTGCATATGTAGGTTTGGTTTACTTAGTGCCTTCTAAATCTTCGTCATAACCACCGTCGATCACCCGCACAGTCCCGTCGCTGGCACCACCTTGTGGTGAGCCTCTTGTTCATGAATGTTTTACATTACCAAATTGATGTTTGTGTGATTTGGATATATAGTTACTCGTATAATTATCTTACCCATACGTTGTTTGTTATACATAGTGCCATGGTTTTGATATCCGTCCCCGTCGGCCATTGTCCTTGTTATGATTCGGATGTGGTATATTCTCTTTTAAAACTAGTTGTTGCATTTTGTGTTTCTGACAAATTATGCCCATCAAGTTGACATAGATATTTTTATCTAGGAGGTATGTGAACCGGAAATTCCAACCGACCCTATTGTCGAGAGGTTAAATTTAGTAAAGAGAAAATGAGTATTTGAAAGAAAAATTGAAAAGAATTGAAGGGGGGAAGATGGAATTGGAGTTGCATGTTGCCGATGTCGTCGATGATCACAAGATCAAGATGGAGAAAATGCGCTTGAAGATTAGAAAGATTAGAAAATATGCCATTGATAGTGAGGCTTGGTATAATTATGCTGTTGGATCAATTGTTACCTTACACTACTAGGGAAAAGGCTAGCAGCAGCGCGGGTTTTAGGTGTATCGATGGCGGGAGTGGCGCTACTAATAAGGCGCTTCTGACTAATACATAGCGATGGCGGCGTGCTCACAGCCTCTTGCTACACAAGTGTAGCAACAGCGCTTAGTGGAAGCTTCGCTCTTGCTAGTAGCTCTAGTGCTCTTTGCACACGACGCTCTCGCTATCGCAAGCGCTGCTGCTAACTTTGATACACTCGCTACTGCTAATTTTAGTAGTTTTTTGTTTTTTTCGGCATATTTGTTTTGTATTTGAACAGGCTTTATAGAAGAATCTTTAGCACATACAAATGTCATCATGATACACATACAAATGCGTGCGAGACCACAAATGTAATCATAGCATATACATACAAATAGTCTCATCATAATCATCATCCAACACAAAGTGGTATCTTGTCATCATCTTGAAAATAGCGATACATGCAAGTGTTGAATACTTGCAACTACAACAACGTCATCCATCTAAACAAAGGTATATGCAAGAAGAGCTATCACTATGAGTGAGAGCAGAACTATGCAGTACATGAGGTGGCGATTCTGAGTCCTCTCTCGCTAGCGTGAACCTCAAATAACTAGCTTCTCCTTCTTGTCCTTTTGAAGACTTTATGGCTGGCGCTCGTGAACCCATTCACTTGCTTTGATACTCATGCCACTCATTGTACACCCGGAACCTTCCCTTTGTACACGACATAGCAATTCCATCTCGCCATCAAGAAACTAGGTACCTGTTAGAGATGCATGTTCATCAAGAGGATGTACAATCATATATATGCAACAAAATATACTAGAGCAACACCGAAAAAGAAAGGGTTAGCAACTAGATGCAACATACAGTACGCAAATTAATTAACTAGAGGTACGCAGGTCATCGTACGCAAAATAACAAAGTAGCGTTACGCAAGTTCGGCAGGGACCGTGGACATCAGAAAGTTTCATCGCTACAAAAAGTATACAAGTTCAACCGACACATATCATCATCATCGGCATCATAAATCACTAGAAGTTCCATCCTTCCATATCATCGAGGATGGACCCTAGATTCTTGAACGGCGCGAGGTCTAAATGTTGCATGCCTATGCGAGTTCGGAGGTCAGCTCGCGATATAGGGCCGTGGTGGAACATCCCCTTCTCATCGACGACTTCTTTCATGATGATCGTCGCAATGTCGCTTTGGATGCGAAAGAAGTCATCTCTAAGTTTATAATCCGCTTCTCCATGAGATTCTAGCCACTTGTGGATATGATCATCATTACGCTTCTCATGCGAAGCTTTGGTGATCCGTGTTGAACTGAATCATGAGATGGACGATGTAGAATCCATCCTTCTTGCTTGGTTTTGGGACATGGATGCAGGAGAAGTTAGTTTTATCTTGCGAAACCCATCTTCTTGTTCCTTTGTTTCTGATCTACGTGGCCACCTCTAAAGCTGAAGCCTTCGAGAGCATCATCTAGAATATTCATTATGTGGGTGTAGTCTTTTTTCTCGTAGTCTCTAGAAGGGTCAAAATACACTGCGTGGGAGACTTGCAGGTAAAGAACGATAAGGACGGCGCGCCCGTTGCTGTAGGGAAAAGACACCTCAAATTATTCCCCATATGAGAGAGAAGGAATGATTGAAATGTACGAAAGGGTTGTCCGGAACTGACTTACTTTGGATGATAAGGCACGAGGACAATTTCCTGGTCCTTATTCTGTACCATGAAGTTTTGGAGGTACTCCCTAGTAGTTTCACGCTCAAAGTCACCGAGACTCAAGAAAGGCTCGTGCATGTAGTACGGATCCGCCACACAGATTTGCGAGACTTCTTCACTCTTCATGACGGAGCTCATATGTAGCGCAAAAAGGTGGACGATTGTAAAATCGAGCTGCCTTGTCAGAAACATCTCAAAGATATGGTCAAACCGCAGGAAGAACACCTCCGCGGGCCGTGTCTCGATGTAGCACTTCCCCTTAGGCACACGAGCCGCATATGTCGAATATCCTGGATCCTTTGAGGCTAGTAGGCTTTTCTCAGCCGACAGCACATGGTCGTGCAGTCTCCTGAGATCCCCTGATATTGCCTCCAGCGGTTTCGACGGTAGCATCGGCTCGCCCATGAGATGGAACATGACCGCACCTTTCACGGGTACACGCTCTTCAGAATGCATCGTCTGGCTGCTATGTGCTCTGGCTTGTTTGGAGACAGCTATCTTCCCGATCTCTTCCTCTCCTTTTCTTGGGCACACCTTCGGACCCTTCCTTAACCCCTGCCCCAGTGTTCCCGGGCTAAATCTTGTATGACCCTCGAGCCCGGCTAGTTGAGCCTGTGTTGGCGGCATCTTGAGCGTGTCTGTGAGGATTTCATGAAGAGAGACTTTTGCAATCCCTGCTACGACCCTGCCCGGGCATATCATCCATATCCTCATTAGCAAGCTGATAGCCTGATTCGTCATATGGTTGACTCATCATATCTATGTCACAGTCATACGCGTTTGTATTGAGGAAATCCATAGGGTTGACCTCCATCTCATCATCCATTCTCTGTTCTATAGGACAAATTACATCAGCCAGTACTATTGCACCCCCTTCATCATGTCGTCCGCCACTCTCACCTGGCACTACAGGAGCTGGTAATTGCGTAGGCGGGGTGGTGGTCTCCGCACATGCTTGTTGATGTGTGGTTATTGGTGTGCTCTCGGCCGGCTCCAGACGAATAAGATTCTTCGGCCATAGCAGCACCCAACCCTTGCAGCTTCCAATCCGCGGCGGGGTCTCGTAGTCCGCTCCCACATGCTGTACTAGAGGAGGCAAATCCTCGTGCCCCGATTTCACACTGGTCAAGCTAACCTTGAAGTGCCCAGCGGGGATCGGCTGGTTGTGGAACGTGGGTTGCGAGGGGTCCATTATCATCCCCTTTGCCACGCCCACCTTCTAGCCTTTGATCAAGTAGAGTATGGTGCACGGGGTTTCTTTCGCCTGCAAAAACATATGTCTGTGGCATAAAACAACCGAAAGGCAACAAAAATGGAATATTGTATATATATATATATATATATATATATATATGTTGGTGCGACATGTAATTACCGTGACGGCGAGCTCAGCCATAGAAGAAGGCCCACCTAGCGCGCGAGGCCGAGGGCGGGCTGCTATGGCGGAGCGGCTGCGAGAGGAGGCCGGTTGCATGAGCAAGTGATGGTGCGATGGTCTTGTTGTTCATGGAGTTGCTCCCGACGGCCGGGCAGCGGAAATCATGTACCGTCTTATGCAGATTTTCCTTTGTCCAGTTGATGATAATCGGAACCAAGTTAATAGCGAAATAATTTCTGCGAGCGATTCAGCTGCATTGATTGCCTTGTAGCAACTCATATTTGTCCTCGGTTGCTTTTTCACGTCCTCGGCTGCTTTTTCTCGACCGCAAGCTTCACCTTCGCGTCGATGTCCGCCTAACTAAACTTCTTTTTCTGCTTCTTGGCCTCCGGGCCCTCGTTGTAAAACACCTTCCACATGCCGCCGTCTCCAGTGCCGTGCACAAGACCATATTGCGGCCGCTGGCCCAAAGGGAGTCCCTTAAGTTCGTTCAAGGCCCGGTTGAGAGGGGTGTCCCACTTGGGCCTCATCGAGATAGGGCTTTCGGCTGCAAGCTGGTGTTGCTTCTCTAGTAGTCTAATCAATTTCCTCGTGATCTTGTCCGTGTAAAAAACATTTTCTCCTTGTCCCACTTGTAGCGGGCCACGATGAAGTCACGCTCCAAGGGGTTGGTGAACTTTCCGAAGGGTGCAGGAGACCCGCGGCTTCACGTTCCGCGTCCTCCTTATCCCATATGGGCCTTTTACCAAGGTAGTCACGGCTTCTGAGGCGATGCTTCCCCATGTTCCTTTGCTGAAGGCTCTTCAATTTCACAGCCTTAGCCTAGGCTGCCTCGGTAGCGCAAGTGTCCTTGAACTTTTCGAACTCCTCTTCCGTAAATGTCGGATTTTCCTCCAGAATCTTGGACAGGGGTTCATCAGCCTAGCTTGTTTCACCCTCCCTTTCCAGGAGGCCAAATCATTGCTGAACATGCCCATGGCGTGATTGTTAATCTTTTTCATCTTCAGATCATCCCACAGTTGTTCTATGTTATCATCCCGTCGGGGAACTTGAATCTCTTGTGCAACCGTTAGGAGCAATGCGTCAAATGTTCTTTACTCCTTAAGTCATCGTCGTTGATGCTCGCGCATTCCGTGGGATGCATCCTACTTGGTTCCCATAGCACTTGCGAGGTTCTTCCGGCTCTAACGGCTCAAACTTGCCGGTGCCATCTTTGTGATCACAAGTCGTCCAATCCCTAGTTTGTTAGGTTTTCGTATCCTCTGCTTCTTATGATTCCTCTTTTCGGTAGCGGCATCGGGGCGGTACCTTCCCTTGATACCTTCCCCATCGGTCTCGGCGCCGCCATCGGTGTCGGCGCCGTCGGTGTCGATGTCGGTGTCGATTACCATCATCGAGGCCGACCTGCAAACCTTTCTTAGCAGTCAAATAGTCGAGGTACTCTTGTTCACCCTCATAATCCATCTAAATGCATCTTGGTCAAGGCCCGGTTTCTTCGTTGTTCGACATGTTTCCTATGATCAAGTGTCCTCATTTATTTCTAAAAGTATGAATAAATGAGAAATGACATAAAAAGAAATCTATGTGCCAGCACTCGATATGCCAACTATGTAGCACAAATCATGCCTTTATTCACGGGAAATTTCGCATGACCTTTGCTAAAAATGGACATATCGGCGCTGAAATTCACCGGAACGAAATGAATCAACATTCCGGCGTAACATAGGCCACTCCGATCATTTTCCAAACATGACATGCCCAAAACATGACATATCCACATATCACATGTCCAGTTCAAATTTGCATATAAATTCAGCTAATTTTGAAACCTAGCTAAATTCATAAATAAATTGATAACCTAATTAACATACTGCCCTAACTAAAACCAATGTAAATTAACCGAAGAACCCTAGCAGAGAGAGATGGGGGGTTTACAGAGGGTGCAGGGGTGAGGAGGCAGGCCAGCAGACGGCCGAGGTTGGGAGGAGGAAGCAGAGGAGGAGGCGAGGGCCGATGGTCGGGGCGAGCTCGCGGGGTTGAGGCGAGCGTCTTGGTCGGGGCGAGCGCCGCGCTGGGTCGAGGCGAGGCCGGGTCGGGGCGAGGTCGAGGTCGGGTCGGGGCGAGCGCCGGTCGGGGTCGAAGGCGCGCCTTGGGTCGAGCGAGCCTGGTCGGGTCGGGCGAGCGCCAAGGCCGGGCGAGCGCCATGGCGCGGCGAAGGCGGTGGCTGGTGTGCTGGCGGGGGAAGAGAGAGTGGGGATTTGGGGGGAAGGCGGGATGAAGCAGGGAGAGTGAGAATTTTGGGTTAAGTGGACGTAGCATTAGCGCGTTTGGACAAAGCAGCTGCTACTACCTTCGATGGCTGTGGCGGTTTATATGAAATGCGCTACTACTACCTTGATGGCTGTAGCAGTTTAGACAAAACAGCTGCTACTACCTTCACTACTGCCAGTTTTCCTTTTTCTTTTCCTTTATTTTCTCCCACTTTTATTTCCCAAGAGCAGTGAGCGAAGGAGGCGATATATATTGCATCATTTGAGGGTTAAATATGTATGCAAAATAGGAACATATATATTACATCATTGGACCCATGCATAATAATGGCTAAGTGTGTATACAAAATAGGAACATATATATATATATATATATATATATATATATATATATATATATATATATATATATATATATATTACATCATTTGACCGATAACATACGGTTCCTCAGCGCTGAATTTTTTTTTTTGAGTCAGCTTCTTTCCCTTCTTGTTCATCGAAGAATAATTGAGCCCCTCATTGTGACTTTGCCTTTTCCATGGAGTACGATTTTTCTTAGGTAATGTAGTATTGATTCTTCTTTTGACGTATACTTCATCATCATCGTCATCTTCCCTCATTGGGTTGCCGTACTGATCATAGTCTTCCTTGTTGGCGACTCCATCCATTCCAATGATGTTCCTTTTGCCTCTCCTCATGACAACACGACTGGGATTGCATGGGTCGGTTATGAAGAAGCATTGTGTCACGTGCTTAGCGTGTACCCATGGCTCGTTTTTTGCGATAGCGTTCACGGTAGCGCTCTTGGCGTCGGGTATAGTCATGGTAGAGAAAATCCAATTTTCTCTTTCGACATTCTTAGCCCATCTGAGACGGAACATCGTCGTGTTGTGCAGTCCAGTGTAGTCAAGCTCCCAGATCTCCTTGACCCTTCCATAAAATCGTTCAGTTGCGCCGTTGTCGCTGCCGGTCATGCATTCCATCGTCACCCCGAGTTACGATCATCCTTGTCCATATCTTTGGCCTCCATGTAGAACGTGTATCCATTGATATCATATGCCTGATAGGTTACGAGGTTGGGCGAGGGGCCATGTGCTAAGGCGTATATAAGCAATCCGTCCTTAGAGCCCTCCTCCGAGGGATTAGCAATAATATGCTCTTTGAACCAATGCAGGAAAGTGGAGAGCGTTCGTCCTGCATACCCCCCGGTCATGATACTTCTTTGCGATAATTTCTTTGTGCAGTGCCACGAAAGGATCTACCTCGTCTAGGTGTTGTAGCACTACCAAGTTTGCTCTGTCAAAGTCGCTGCGTCAATCTGAGTATGCCACGTGCAGTTCCCTATGACCGTTGCAGTGACCATCTCCTTCGAGCCTCCCATCGTGCTTGTTAACGGGCAAACCAACACTAACACCAGGCGGCTGGTCTGCGCCATATAGAAAATTCTCACGAAAAGAGATGCACTCTTGTGTCAAATAGCCACGGGCGATGCTTCCATCCGGACGGGACATATTCTGAAACGAATCCTCCGATGATCCCATTCATCCTCTCAAACGGCATCATGTTGTGCAGGAATGATGGCCCCAGGTCTATTATGTATCCACAATATGGACACACAGATGCACCATCACGTCAAAGAACGCGGGCGGGAAGTACATCTCAAGCTCATTCAAGATCACAACGATCTCTTCCTGTAGCCTTGAGCTGCTTCACACCGATCGACTTTCGAGAGATGGCGTCGAAAAAGTTGCGAGACCAATAAGCGTGTCACGGACGTGCTTGTCCATTATCCCTCTAAGGGCAACAAGTAGTATCTGCGTCATCATCACATGACAGTCATGAGACTTCATCCCGCTGAACCTTTTCATGTCCGTGTCTAGATATCTGCTTATCTTGCCACAGTAACCGGAACTAACTTTGACTCCGGTAAGGCATTTAAAGAATTGATTGATCTTAGCCTGACTTAAGGTGAAGAAAGAAGGGGGCAATAATCCTCTTTCTTTATTTTCTTGCCCTTCTTCTCCCGTGCCTCTGTCTCCGTCTCTGTCTCGTCTGACATTTTACGGGGCGGCATGTGCAGATCTTCCCTGATTTTCAAATCTTGCAAGTCTTTTCTTGCCTTCGGCCCATCCTTGGTCTTATCCGGCATGTTCATCAGTGTTGCGAGCATGCTCTCAAGGACATTCTTACAGATATGAATTTGATAAAGGCAATGAGGTGTATCGAGTTTGTGCCAATACTCCAAGTCCCAGAACATAGACCTCGTCTTCCATGCCTTCAGCGGCGGCTCCGGCGCCTTTCTCATCATCTTTCCCGGCACGGGGCACTCCTTCCAGTTTTTCAACAGCTCATCGATTTCGGCACCGCTCCGCTTACGTGGAGGTCCTCGATGCTCAGCGTGACCATTGAATAGATCTCCACGGTTTCTCCACGGGTCGTCTGTTCAAGCCATCTTGATGCCCCATGTACACGATTTTCCCGCACCGCCATCTTTCCTTGGCGTTAGCTGCTGAGGCGTCGTATCATCCATGCACCGCGAGCATCCGCAATATCCATGGCACACCTGGCCTGCCACATATCCGTAATCGAGATAGTCGTGCCTTTGTCATGATTAGCGCGGCTCTCATGTTGAAATACTCGCTTTTCTTTGGCGTCCCATGTCTTGGCGGTGTTTTCCATAACGTGTCTAACTCCTCTTGAAGTAGCCCCAGATACAAATTAATATTATTTCCTTTTGTTTGGCCCTTGAATAAGCATGCTCATGTGAATGTACTTCGATTTCATGCACAACCAGTGGGGAGGTTGTACATCCATAGAAACACGGGCCATGTGCTATGGTTGGTGTTCTAGTTGCCAAACGGATTCATGCCATCGGTACACGCCACCGAAACACGATGTTCCTTGCATCAAATTCAAAATACCGATAGAAGCTGTTCAACGCTCTCCACTGGCTTCCATCCTTCACGTGTCTCAGCTTCGGATCATCTCCATCGTCGGGCTTTTTCCTCTCCGCGTGCCAGCGCATTAGCTTTGCTTCCTTGGGATCTACAAAATACCTGCAGAGACGGGAGTGATCGGTAAGTACCATACAACTTTACGGGGACATTTCTTCCCGGCCTTCTTGTATCGAGAAGCATTGCACACCGGACAGCTTGTTTTTTCCGCGTGCTCCTTCCGATAAATTATGCAATCGTTGCTGCATGCATGGTATCTAACGTGTGGCAGATCAAGAGGGCACACGATCTTCTTGGCCTCATCAACACTAGTAGGACATAGATTACCCGCAGGAAGAACATCCTTTAGGTACTTGAGATGCTCATCGAGGCTAGTGTCGGTCCATTTGTTTTTAGCCTTCGTCTTCAGGAGTTGGAGCGTGAAACTCAAGTGGGTCACCTCAGGATTGCAACCATCATACAATGGAGTGTTCGAGTCTACCACCAGTTGCTCCAGCTTAGCCTCCTCTCTAGAAGCAGCTCTCTCAGTACTCGTCTCCTTGCGAAGCAATGCTTGAACATGAGGGTCTCGCACGATTGAACTTAGTACTGATGAACTCTGCTGTGTGGAGTCCATGTCGTTCTCTCCGCCGCCATGTCCGGCCCCTTCTCCACCGACATGTCCGGCCTCTTCCCCGCCGCCATTATCGATCATCTCTTTGTCTTGCCCCGTGTCATCATTGCCTGCCCCGTCGGCATCCTCAACATCGTCATCCTCATCTTCAATTATCCACCGTGTATAGCCATCCATGAAACCAGTCATGAGCAGGTGCGCTTCAACACGACCATCGTCATAGGGGTCGAGCCAAACTATTCCTTTGCATTTTTGACACGGACATAAAACCTCTGTCAGGTTATTTTCTTTCATGTCCTGCACCGCCGACCGCAACCACCTGTCCACCATTGTTCCACTGACCATCATGAACGTCTGCACGGTAATAATAAAACAAATTGATTATAAAAATGCGTGCATGCATCAAAGTCATACAAAAATTCGGCATGACCTTCCCTAAAAATAGGACATATATGGATCTAGAGTTTGCCCGGAATTCGCCGAAACAGAAATGAATCGACATTTCGGCAAAACATAGGCAACTCAATAGCACAATTTGGCGTCAACTCATGCCACACACACAATTTCCATAAACATATCACACACACATAAACATATTTCCATTTTGCAAAAGCATGAAATTTTAATCACCTCTATCTCGAGATCGAGCACACGGTGGAGATGATGTTGTAGGGAGATCAAAAGTGCACAAAGCTCTTCTTGACAAAGATAGATCTAGTTAGCGGGCAAATAGGTCACTTAACTAAATCCTACATCTACCTAGCTACCTAATTTGGGAGGAGACAACTTCAACTAGTGGAGGGGGAAGGAAAAAGAGAAAGGAGATGCATTAATGGAGGTGGTGTAGTTAGGTAGGAGTAATGAAGAGAGAGAAAGGTAGGTAGAAGAGGGAGAGTAATGGGGGAGAAGTATTGAGGAAGAAGAAGAGTGAGAGTGGGAGCATGTGGGAGGTAGGGAAAGGGAAGAGAGGAGGGGGAGGGGAGGGACGTGGGGAAAAGGTGGTGGGTTGGTGCGGATTAGCAGTGGCGCTGGGAGTAAAACACGCTATCTGCTAAGGAAGTAGCAGCAGCAGCGCTTTGAGCAACGGCACTATCGCTAACCGGGACCAAAAGTGTGCCAATTTGAAATTTAGCAGCAGCGACCTCGAAAAAGCTACTACTACATCCATAGCAGTAGCGCTGCTCATGGCACCAGCTGCTGCTAAATGGAGTTTGGTGGACACCGCCGGTCGATATTTGTAGCGCGCTGTTTACACCGAGCCGCCATCTTGCTAAAACTTGTCGAGAACGAGTTTCCCTTTACGCGCTACTACTAATTAGCAGCAGCGCTCCTTTTCGAGCCGCGCTGCTGCTAAGATTCTGTGTATAGGCTTTTCCCTAGTAGTGTTAGTTGCGATCTTGATCGCATTTGTTGTTGCATTTAAATGCTTTAGCTAGAGATTTATTTGTTTGTTTCATTTAAGTGTTGTATGAACTATATATATGTATGAACTTGTATTAATTTGGTTTTTTCGGTGTTGTGTAATGAAGATGAGCCGACAATGGATGCATGATGACCGATGCTCTCCCGAGTTCATTAATGGTGTGCATACTTTTCTACTTGTGGCTGAGGCAAACAAGCGGGCGGATGGTTTTATGCCTTGTCCATGTGCTGTCTGTAAGAATGGTCACAATTACTCTACGTCAAGAACCATTCACGTCCACCTGTTTATGTCCGGTTTCATGCCCCACTATAATGTTTGGACCAAGCACGGAGAAAGAGGGGTTATGATGGAAGACAATGAAGAAGAAGAGGACGACAACAACTATCCTGGCCATGGGTTCCCTGAATATGATGATACAACAATGGGGGAAGAAGTTGAGCCGACAATGCGGGAAGAAGCTGAAGAAGAGGCATCTGATGAGCCCGCTGATGATCTAGGTCGGGCCATTGCCGATGCAAAGAGAAACTGCGCAAGTGATTTGGAGAAGAAGAAGTTGCAGCGCATGTTAGAGGATCACCAGAAATTGTTGTACCCGAATTGTGAAGTCGACAAGAAAAGGTTGGGCACCACACCGAACTGCTGCAATGGAAGGCGAGAGAATGGTGTATCCGACAAGGGATTTGGAAAGTTGCTGGTAATGATAAAGAATATGCTTCCAAAGGACAACGAATTGCCCGAGAGTGCGTATGAAGCAAAGAAGGTTGTCTCGCCCTCTAGGGTTAGAGGTGCGTAAGATACATGCATGCCCTAATGATCGCATCCTCCACCGCGGTGAGTACGAGGATTTGAGCGCTTGCCGTGTCACGGTGCATTGCGCTATAAGATCAGCCGCGATGACCACGGTGATGTCGAGGGCGAGCGCCCAGAAGAAGATTCTGCCAAGGTGATGTGGTATGCTCCTATAATACTACGGTTGAAACGTTTGTTCCAAAACAAAGAGCATGCCAGGGCGATGCGATGGCACAGAGAAGATCGTAAGAAAGACAGAAAGTTGAGAGTACCCGTTGATGGGTCGCAGTGGAGAAAAATCGAGAGAATGTACGGGAAGGAGTTTGCAGATGACGCAAGGAACGTATGGTTTGGTCTAAGCGCAGATGGCATTAGTCCTTTTGGGGAGCAGAGCAGCAACCATAGCACGTTTCCTGTGACTTTATGTTTGTATAACCTTCCTCCTTGGTTGTGCATGAAGCGGAAGTTCATTATGATGCCAGTGCTCATCCAAGGCCCTAAGCAACCCGGCAACGACATTGATGTGTACCTTAGGCCATTAGTTGAAGAACTCTTATAGCTGTGGAATGGAATAGGTGTATGTGCGTGGGATGAGCAATTGGGGGAAGAATTTGACCTAAAGGCATTGTTGTTCATGACCATCAATGATGGCCTGCTCTCTGTAACCTTTCAGGACAGACAAACAAGGGATACCGCGCATGCACGCACTGTTTGGATGATACCGACAGTATATATTTGGAAAATTGTAGGAAGAATGTGTACCTAGGACATCGTCGATTTCTTCCGAGCAGGCATCCTGTAAGAAAGAAAGGCAAGCATTTCAAAGGTGAGGCAGATCACCAGACGAAGCCTCGCCACCGTACTGGTGCTGATGTATATGATATGGTCAAGGATTTGAAGGTAGTCTTTGGAAAGGGTCCTGGCGGACAACCTGTTCTGAATGACGCTGACGGACGCGCACCCATGTGGAAGAACATATCTATATTTTGGGACCTGCCCTATTGGAAAGACCTAGAGGTCCGCTCCGCAATCGACGTGATGCACGTGACGAAGAATCTTTGCGTGACCGTGCTTGGCTTCTTGGGCGTGTATGGGAACACCTGAGGCACGGGAGGACCAACAACATATGCATGTAAAATACGGCATACATCAGGGTCATGCCAGCTATGCTCTTACCAAAGAAGAGAAGGAAATGTTCTTTGAATGCCTGCTCAGTATTAAGGTACCGTCTGGCTTCTCGTCGAATATAAAGGGAATAATAAACATGGCAGAGAAAAAGTTCCAGAACCTAAAGTCTCATGACTGCCACGTGATTATGACACAACTGCTTCCGGTTGCATTGAGGAGGCTTCTACCGGATAACGTTCGATTAGCCATTGTGAAGCTATGTGCATTCCTCAATGCAATCTCTCAGAAGGTAATCGATCTAGAAATCATACCAAGGTTAGAGAATGATTTGGTGCAATGTCTTGTCAGTTTCGAGTTGGTGTTCCCACCATCCTTCTTCAACATCATGATGCACGTCCTAGTTCGCCTATGTGAAGAGATTAACGTTTTGGGTCCCAGTATTTCTACACAATATGTTCCCCCTTTGAGAGGTTCATGGGAGTCTTAAAGAAATATGTTCATAACCGTGCTAGGTCGAAGGAAGCATCTCCAAGGGCCATGAAAATGAGGAGGTCATTGAGTTTTGTATTGACTTTATTCGGACCTTAAGCGATTGGTGTTCTGAATCATGCATAATAAGGTAGACTGGATGGAAAAGGCACACTAGGAGGAATAAAATAATATGTATGGACGGACATTCTCTCACTTTGAAGCACACTACACAGTTCTACAGAATTCGCCTTGGTGGCTCCGTATATGGACGAACACAAGAATTTTCTATGCTCCAAACACCGGAGCGGTCGATGACTGGATTACACGTGAACAAACCAGGAGTTTCGCTTTGCTAGTTGCGAACCGCATTACCATGCATGACGCCTCTATTGAAGATGACCTGTACTTGCTGTCCCAGTTACCATCTTCGAATATAATGACTTTCAAAGGGTACGAGATAAATGGTAATACATTTTACACGATCGTCCAAGATAAGAAGAGCACCAACCAAAACAGTGGTGTCCGCTTTGATACAACAACCAAGACGGGAAAGGAAACATATTATGGTTACATAGAGGACATATGGGAACTTGACTATGGACGTGGTTTGAAGGTCCCTTTGTGTGACGCCCGGATAATTAAGCTACAGTAATTCCATGCTAATGATGCCACGTCACTTCGTTTACTATTGTTACTCTCACGTAGTTCAAAAAAGATTCAAATTCAAAATTGAAATCAAGTTAAACAACAAAAGTTTCAAAACATTAAAACTAAAAGGTCCGGTTTGCGACAAATAATCCATACATTATTTTGGTGAAGAAACCACATTTTTATAAAGTAACTAAATGTTCTAAGATAAGTAAAATAGTAGCTGAAACAATTATTTAAGCATCTCTTAAATGATTAAATTATTGAAAACCTATTTTTATAACTACAAAAATAATTGTGGCAGTGGTATAACTACTATTACTAATTTTGGTGCTAACTATATGATTTACAAAACAAAGACAATGTGAAAGATTAAATAAAAAGAAAAGAAAATACAAAAAAGCAGAAAACACAACTAACAAAAAGATAGAGAGGAAAACCCTCCAGTCCCCTGGGCCAACCGACCCAACTGCAGCCCAATTGGCCCATCCGGTCCACCCCTCTCCCCTTATCCCCCCACCGAACCGAACCCTAGCCCACTCACCATGTTGCTCTCTCTATCTCTCACGTTCCCCATGATCCCCCTTCCTCGCTGGATCTGGATCGAGGTGCTGCGCCCGCTGTCCCCAACGCGCCCCGCCGCCGAGCTTCATCGCCGGATTCGCCTCGCCGGCTCGCGTCCCCATCCTCCTCCCAAGCGGCCTCCATCTCGTCGTGCCGGACTGCCTCGACTCCGCCGCCCCTTCCTATTCCCGGATGGATCCAGCTGCATCCACGCGTCCCCGGCGCCATCGCGCTCGCCCCCAACGGCGCCGCCCTGGCCCCGTCGTTGGACCTCGCCGAACGCCTCGTCCTCGCCGCCCCCTCCCGGCCTTCTTCCTCACCCTCTAACACCGCGTCCATCTTCCCCGAGCTCCGCAGGACATCGTGCTCATCGCACCGACGCCAACCACCGCCGCATGGAACCGTCGTCCTCATCCCCACCTCGTTGGACGGCCTCAACCTCCTCCGGCTTCACCGAGCCCTCCACGAGCTCCGTAGTGAGCCTCTCCGACGACCTCCTACCTTCCCCCCTCAATCTCGTTGTCGTGACCGCCGTCCATGTCCTCCCGTTGCCGCGCCCGGTGCCCCGCTCCGCGCACGACCTGGTCGTGCCACGCGCGTGCACGTCCGCCCGAGGCGTGCCTCTGTCCCTACTAGCTGTCGTTGCCGCACCGTGTCGCTGCTCACCTGCCTACTGCCTTGGCCGCTCCCCTGTGTGCGCGTCGCACCACAGCCGACGTTCGCCCCCCTGCTGCCCGACGCACCTCACCACCGGCTTCGATGCCCCGGCGCCTCCACTAGTCTGGGCGGCGCCCAAACGGGCAGCCTCGCCCGCGGCCGTTAACCCGCCCCGTTAAGCCCCCAGGGTCCTATGACAAAGGGGGCCCATGCCCCTGGAACATTTATAAAAAAGAGATTAAATAATAATAATAATAATAATAATAATAATAATAATAATAATAATAATAATAATTAGGTGAACTAATTAACTCTGTTAACTAACCTGCTAACTAAACAGACTATTACATGTGGCCCCCGTCAGCTTGACTCGTCAACGGTCAAAGCTGACCGCTGACATCACCCTGACATCATGCTGACGCCATAATTACATTTTCTTATTTAATTAATTCTGTTAATTCTAAAAATGAATTATATCTTTTAAAAAATAATATAAAATAATCTGTAGCTCGGATGAAAAAACTTTGTACATGAAAGTTGCTCAGAACGACGAGACAAATCCGGATACGCAACCCGTTCGTCCGCCACACATCCCTAGCATAGGAAACCTGCAACATTTCACCTCCGGTTCATCTGTCCGAAAATGCGAAACACCGGGAGAATCCTTTCCCGGATGTTTCCCCCTTCGCTGGTACCACCTCCTACCGCGTTAGGGCACACCTAGCACCGTGCATTGTCATGTCTTCCATCGTCATGCTTATGTTTGCTTTTATATTTGTTGTTTCTTCCCCCCTCTTCTCTCGCTAGACACCGAGACCGATGCTGCTACTATCCAGTACGACTACGGTGTTGACGACCCCTCCTACTTGCCAGAGCAACCAGGAAAGCCCCCCCCCCCTTGATCACCAGATATCGCCTATTCTTCTCTATACTGCTTGCATTAGAGTAGTGTAGCATGTTACTGCTTTCATTAATCCTATCCTGATGCATAGCCTGTCCTTGCTACTACTGTTGATACCTTTACCTGCAATCCTAAATGCTTAGTATAGGATGCTAGTATTCCATCAGTTGCCCTACATTCTTGTCTGTCTGCCATGCTATACTATCGGGCCGTGATCACTCGGGAGGTGATCACGGGTATATACTATATACTTTATACATGATACATGTGGTGACTAAAGTCGGGTCGGCTTGTGGAGCACCCGCGAGTGATTCACGGATTGGGGGCTGAAAGGACCTTTGTCCCAACGGCCCTTTGTGTGGATCTTTGTGGCAAAGCGACAAGGCAGGTTGAGACCGCCTAGGTGAGATGTGGGCCTGGCCCTGGTCGGTGTCCGCGGTTACATCATTAACACGCTTAACGAGATCTTGGTATTTGATCTGAGTCTGGCCATTTGGTCTATACGCACTAACCAACTACGTGGGAAAGATATGGGCACTCGGCGTCGTAGTATCAGCCGAAGCCTTCATGACGTCGGCGAATCGAGCGCGCGCTACCGGTTTGGAACGTAAGCCTGCTCTTGTATTAAGGGGCTAGTTCGCTTCCGCCGCACGCAACATGCAGGTGTGCTAAGGCGATGGGCCCGGACCTTCTGGCGCTTAGGTTTAGACCGCATGTCAACCTCTCTGCTGGCCTAGGTGGGGTTGCGACGTGTTGATCTTCTGCGGCGGGCATGACCCAGAAAAGTGTGTCCGGCCAAATGGGATCAAGCGTGTTGGGTTATGTGGTGCACCCCTGCAGGGAAGTTAATCTGTTCGAATAGCCGCGATCTTCGGTCACAGGACGACTTGGAGTTGTACCTTGACCTTATGACAACTAGAACCTGATAATTAATAAAACACACCCTTCCAAGTTCCAGATACAACTCGGTGGTCGCTCTCTAACAGGGCTACGAGGAGAGGATTGCCTAGTAGGTTTATGCTATGCGATGCTACTTGGAGGACTTCAGTCTACTCTCTTCTACATGCTGCAAGACGGAGGCTGCTGTAAGTGTAGTCTTGACGTGATTAGTTATCCCCTCTTATTACGGCATTCTGCAGCTTCACCCATCGATATGGCCCTTTACACATATACCCATGCATATGTAGTGTAGCTCCTTGCTTGCAGTACTTTGGATGAGTACTCACGCTTGCTTTCTCCCCCTTTTCCCCTTTCCTTTCTTTACGGTTGTCGCAACCATATGCTGGAGTCCAGGAGCCAGACGCCACCGTCACGACGACTCCTACTACACTGGAGGTGCCTACTACTACGTGCAGCCCGCTGACGACGACCAGGAGTAGTTTAGGAGGATCCCAGGCAGGAGGCATGCGCCTCTTTCGATTGAATCCTAGTTTGCGCTAGCCTTCTTAAGGCAAACTTGTTAACTTATGTCTGTACTCAGATATTGTTTCTTCCGCTGACTCGTCTATGATCGAGCACTTGTATTCGAGCCCTCGAGGCCCCTGGCTTGTATTATGATGCTTGTATGACTTATTTATGTTTTAGAGTTGTGTTGTGATATCTTCCCGTGAGTCCCTGATCTTGATTGTACACGTTTGCGCGCATGATTAGTGTACGATTGAATCAGGGGCGTCACACTTTGTTTCGGTGCAAATGGGTCAATATGACACGAGGCGGGGTAACGGAAGACCCGTAGTATGGAATGACAACAGTGGATCTCAACAATCTTGCGTATGCAGACGAACCATTCGTCCTAGCCAATGATGTGGCACAGGTTTTGTATGTGAAGGACATGTCTACCAAGCCGAGAAAAACTAAAGATAAGGAAGTGAATGCATCATACGATGAGCCAAAGCGCCACATAGTTCTTTCTGGGAAGATAAACATCATGGAGTGAATGACAAGACAAACATGTCAGAAGATTATGAAAAGTTTGATGAAATTGCTCCATTCAGAGTGAATATTGACCCGAGCATCCAGTTAAATGATGAAGATTTTCCATGGCTACGGCGCAAAGGGACGCACGCGAAGAAAAAGTTTCACACCCAAAGATCTGGGATGTGATCGGCTTCACTATCATCGCGTTCTTCTATGTTCACACCCAGGAGGGAATCTCTGTAATAGTTAGGGTAGTTATGTGTTTTGGCATTTGAAACGTGAAGAAATTTTATGTGCAAACAGATTCTTTCCTGCAGTTACTGATTTTTTCCAACTAAATGACCCTGAAATTGAAAAGCACTTGACATGAACTCAGAAAAGGTTGAAAGTTGGCATGGTATCATAATTTCACTCACATAGCATGTGCAAAAAAGTAGAGAGGGTTACCGCAAAAACTGGATGCACTTCGTGTACAAAATGGACAATCTCTTTCGAAGTATTAGGGTTTCGGATGAAAACTCATCTGTTACAAAGGCATTTCATTTTTTAAATAACCTAAGCATTATCAAATTGAATATAATGATAAAACACACTAATATTAAACATAAGAAAAAAAGAATCACTAGAAAATCTATTTTCAAAGTTAAGTTATTCACAAACTAGTGATTAACACAAATTTCAAATAATTCAAAATTTAAATTATTCAAATTTGAAAACTACCGGCACTAACAGAAAGTTTGTAATTTTTGTACGCAAAGCAAAAATATTCACAAAGAAACTCTAAATACAACAAAAAACAACTCAAAAATAAATAAAACAAAAATATATAAAACAAAATTAAATAAAGCAAAAAATAAAAAATTAAAAAATCCCGCCTACTGGGCCAGAGCGGCCTGCATATGACCAGAAACTGAACGTGTTGTTGGGCCAGGATGCAGGCCCGCAAAGGCCCAGTAGGCCCACAGGGCAGCACAGAACAGGTCGGCCCAGTAGGCCTGCTTTGGAGAGGAGCTCGAGAGAGCTACCGAACTGGGGCTTATAAACTAGTGCAGACGCCCCTCGGCTAGTGAGGTGGGACTAAACTTGCCGCACCGCACTTGCGCCAGCGCACCCCGTTTAGTACCGGGTCGTGGCTCCAACCGGTACTAAGGGGGGGGGGGTCTTTAGTATCAGTTGGAGCCACCAACCGATACTAATGGCCTGCCCTTCCCGCCGCTTGGCCTGGCCAAAACAGACCTTTAGTACCAGTTGGTGGCTCCAGCCGGTACTAAAGGATGGTTCTATATAAGAAAACACTTCAAAATTTCGTCAGTTTGTCATCTCTCCCTCTGCTTCTTCTCCTCTGCCCCGTCGCCGCCGCCCCTCGTCGCCGCCCCGTCGCCGTCGCCGCCATCGCCCCCCCGCCCCCCGCCCGTTGTCCCGTCGCCACGCCCGCCTGCCCGTCGTCCTTGCGTCCCTGCCCTGCCCGCCCCGTCGTGCCCGCCCCGTCCCCATCGATCCCCGTCGTCACCGCCCGTCGCCGTCCCCATCGCCGCCCCCGTCGCCTCACCTCGCCGCAGGTGAGCTCCTGCCCGCCGCCATGTCCACAAACACACACACACACACACACACACACACACACACACACACACACACACACACACACACACACACACACACACACACACACACACACACACACACATTGTTTTTTAGTTTTTTGGTTATAAATTTTAGTTATAGAAAATTTTCTGTTTTTTAGTTATAGAAATTTTTCTGTTTTTTAGTTATAGAAATCTTATTTTTTTCTGTTTTTTTGTTATAGGGATATTAGAAATGTTAGTTACATAGAAATGTTATAAATTTTTCTGTTTTTAGTTATAGAAATGTTAGTTATATATAAATTTTAGAATTAGTTTTAGCTAGATGAATTAGATTAATGTCAAATTGTTAGACGATGATCGATGTTATAATTTTAGTTGTAGAAAAATTTAGAATTTGCATATAGAATTTTAGTTATCACAATCCAATCATTTAAAAAATGTTACAATTTGCGGGCATATAGTATTTGTTCTCGACGATGCCCGGCCCGCATCCTCGCTGTCGACCTGTTCGCGACGACGTTCGGTTGACCCATGTCCGGGTTTGGGCTCCGTCGGGCTGGCACTGGGAGGTGCTACCTAGGGCGCGCCGCTTGGTGAGGAACCCGACCTCGGGTCCTGTCGTCGACCCCGATCTCCTTTGGTGGCGTTCGCGTGGGCCACATTCGGTGCAGAGGGAGCCGGCCCCGCCGGAGTGTTGGAAATATCACTACTAGATTTTCCATTATAGCCGAGGGTCCAATCACCATCGGATATTGAAGTTCACCGTCGGATACCCTAATAACCAACGGGTCACCGTCGGCCTTGCTTTGTCGGCCATTACACATATATCCGACGGTACCGTCACATAATATCATTTCCAACGGTAATAGGCCGACGGTTAACCGTTAGACATAAGTTGATCGTCAGAAGCTTGAAGACACTTATAGCTGATGGTTCCACGTCGGATATTTATTTTCCTACGGTTATTGCCTCCTGTCAATTTTCTTAATAGTCGATGGTATATTTGACTTTCAAGGTTATTTATAACCGAGAGGAGTGCCAAACCGTCAGTTCATATGATTTCTAATGGTGCATAGAACCCTTCGGGGATTCCTTTAGTTGAGAACTTTCTAGCACCATCAATCGATAAATTCACCAATGTTCCCAAGTTCCTATGGGCATATTGTGTACCCAAGATGTTTGTTGCACGTAGGAGATAAGTCACCCTTACAAATTTCTTGCATCGAGGGTTGTTATGTACCAAGAAATTGTGATTCATGACGATATTATTTCAAAATACTGGCCTTTAAATACATCTCAGAATCACACAACTACAGATGATCAAAGAAAATATATTTTATTTAGCATAATAACAAAAAGTATGACATGTCTAATGAGTTGAATCAATATTACATTGGCCATACCGACGCATCTAAGAAGTGTCAAATGAAAAACAAAATAGTAACTAAGATATAATGGTCCAAACATTGTGCATAAGCTAAATTGTCCATGAACTTCATAACTTCACTTGGTTGCATGACTCGAAGATCATCATGCTCATCACCATTATCACCGTCTTGATCGTAATGCCCATTGCCATATATATAATCTCCCACATTGCCATAGATACCATCGTCATCATTAGTATCATAGCATTATCACACCTCAATTTATCTCCAATATGACTTCCCAATACCTAAGAAACTATAAGACTAGTTATAAGAGAGATGAAAAATGATATAATGCATCTGACATTTAATTGAGCTAAAAGGAACAAACTTACTTGTTCGGGAATCATCTACACATTGACATAGAAATCACATCTTAGTAAGAATTATTAGTGTTACACCAATACTTCAATCCTTTTCCAACCATACGTTTTGCAAATGGAAACTGAAAAGTAAAAATGAACAACAAAAATAAAATGACTATTGTTTTGCACCTTTTATGCGCAGGGTTATACAGACTAGTACTTCTAGATCTTTTCACACAGTTCACTGTTATTTGTGATACCTTGCTTTAGTAATCAATTCTACAAGTTAACCAAGAGGAACGGTTTATCAGCTTAAAGTAAAGAGTAAGTAAATCTAAAATCCACATCAACGCCTATGTGTTCATAAATCATTATATGGAGAACTAAAATGCCAAGGCGACACATGCAACATGATTCAGGAATAAGATAAGATGGCTAATCTACCATCAGTTCAAGGAAAATCTGGATATGTGCCATTAAATAGACACAACTTTGAGAAAATATCATGGAAAGATCTTACTGCAGATATATAGAATTGAAAAGAACAATCCATTAGGAAATACACCATTCCGCGGGTCATATGTGTCAGTTCATTGCCTCAATTGATGCCTTTTCCCCTGACCTACACACACATTTCTCGACCCAAAGATATGCACCAGGGCCAGCAAACATAATACACGCACAAGATACTAGAATGTCTTCTAGGGAACAAGTTTGTTGTATGAAGCTAAACTAGTACTATTCTTTTGTAGTAGTTTTGCCAGCATATTGTGTGAATCATACATATTTGACATCCTAGCTAGCAAGGATTTGACATCCAGAATCAATCAGACTAGATTAACGTGGGTTGAAACCTTAGATTGCAGATAAGTACTACTCCAAAATTACAAACTAGTACAATGGAACCAAAGACGTGTGGTACGATAAGTTCACCTACCAAAATTTGGCCATCTCACCCGTGGATGGGATCTGCTTGGACAATGATTCATAGAAAATCCAGATGAATGGAAACATATGTACTCCAGCATGTATGAATTAAGAAAAAGCAGATGGATGGGATTTGATTATGGTGATACCTGATACGGTACCTCTTCGATCCGAAGGATCAAACTTCTGGTTGGGTAGGGAGAAGACCTTTCCTCTGACGGCTATTTAGCTAGAGATGTGGATCTCTCGCCTCCTTTACCCTGCATGCGAATGAGAACCGATCAGCGCAGAACATTAGCCCACGGCGTCGGCCGCCCATTAGCACGCCCCGCTGCTCGGCCATCAGCCTTGCGCCCCTGCCCCCCACCTGCCCATCAGCCCGTGTTGGTGCCGCTCCCACGACAGCATGCGTAGCCACTCGCCATTTTCTGCCACCACCAGTCACCGTACTTAGCTGCATGAATACAAGAAAATAAGAGATCAAGGCGAGGGGAGAAAGGAAGTCCCGGGGAGATAGAGGAAAGGAGGCACTGACCTAGCACCGTAACTTGCCGAGTGTTGTCGGTTGCTGCCACAACGGGTGAGAGACAGGATCTGAGTGGAGAACTGCTCTAGGCTCCAATCGAGAGGTGAGAGAGAATGAGGCTAATCTGGTTGAGGTGGAAGCTAATCTGGAGCTGGGCGGTGACAAGGTTCACGACGGCCCAGTGGGTGGTTAGGGCATCTCCAGCCGCGCCCCCAACAGGCCCTTCCCAGGCGATTTTGCCGCGCCGGCGTCAAAAAGGCCCCATCCACGCCTCGAAGCCCGTTTTAGCGGCTCAGGCCAAAACTGGTGCCGGCGGACCCAGGCGAACCCGCGCCTGGGGCGCTTGGGGAGCCGCACAAGCAAAAAAAGCGCGTGGCCCACCTCGAGGCGACCCGAGGCCTTTTCCGCCGCTTCTCGACGCTTTTCGTGCATCTCTCCCGCCGCTTTCCTCCCACCATTCTCTCCTTTCTCCCGCCAACCGCCTCCCGCCGCCACGAAGAAGCACGCCATGCCGCCGAAGAAGTACGCCATGCCGCGCGCGTCGGCAACCGCGACTGGCCCCGTGGCCACCGGGCCTGTCGAACGCCAAGTGGAGGGTGGAAGTTCAGCGGCGCGAAGCAGTCACCACCGACAGGCGGAACAGGGCCATAGCCAAGAAGGCCCGCGACAACGCGGCGCGCGCGGCGGCGTCTTCCTCGAACGACGCCGACGACGCCCACGACCACACGGACGCTAAGCCCGAACGACGCTTACATCGCCGCCCAGCGGTGCCGGTTGCCACGACGCAGCCCAAAGACCGAAGCAGCTCCGACCCCGACGAGCTCACGACGCCGACTCCGCTAACGCTGGAGCCGACACCGCCGAGTGAATCGCTGCGCACGCGATCGCCGGATTCTGTTTTTATAACGCCAGACTCGTCCGATCGCGGATTTGTGGCGCTTTTGAGAGCGGAACGACCAAGTTCAAATTTTCCACATCTCGGGCGGCGTGGGGCGTGATCGAGCTAGGTCGCCTCAGGTTTAACTAAGCGCCGCGCGCCTCAGCCGCTCTATTTAGGCGCCTTGGGGGCCGAACGGCTGGAGATGCCCTTAGAGGAAGTTGAGATCGTGGCTTCGTGCCGCGTGGGCTATTTCGATTTTTTTTCCTTCACATGTGCTATTTTTTCAATTGGTTTTCTTTTTTCGAGAATCATCGCGCGTGTTTGTTGAAACTTTCACCCCGTGCATGTTGACCACACTTAAAAATGTACTCTAAAAAACACTTACGAATTTATACACATTGAAATATACGTCGCAGAATTTTAAACTCAATAATGTGTGGATCGGGACTGACAAAGTGCACTCTTTTTCTTCTCAAAAGAAGGATTAACACTGCTCTATGCATGCACCCAACCACTTTATTAATTATTCATCAAAATCTTACAAGTTAATACATCAATAAGTCTGAAGCCACCTACCTGGCAACACATGTCGCCACTCCTATCAACTTGATGAAGGAGGTGCACACGGACGGGCCGTCTACCCAAATCTCACACCAAAACCCAGCATCTAAAACCGGAGTCCTCAACCAAGCCGCCCAACGATGGGCCGGGGGGACAAACCGGTCTAGCGACTCTTAGCGGGCACCCAAACACGCACTTCATCATCTCTTAACTAACCACCACAGTAGCTCTGCCTTGTACATGGGCATCTTCGCATTCTGTAGCCGAGGACAATCTGGGCCTCAACGGCTACCGCCGCCGCCCCGGGATCCAGACCGAGCATCGCTACCGCCACCGACCATGCCCAGTCGCACCTCCCTCCTCCAGTCGGTGGTCCCGACCGGCACCACCACCGCACCCATTGATCAAATTAGGAGCAACACCCCCACGATTCAGGGTATCATGTGCCCCTTGGAGACCGCTAGAGGAAGAAAGGTACCTGCGCCACCGCCGTCTCACGGGTTTTCCTAGCGCCGACCACTGGTGACGGCAAAGGGGAGGGAGGGGAGGAGGTGGTTCCAGCAACTAGGGATTGGGTCCTCTCATGTCGCCCGTGCGAGGGGCGATGTGGGACTTGTGAGTCGGGCGTATATGCTCGACATACCTAATAATAAGAGCTACCTTCGCTCACATGAATAAATGTCATACTTGGTTGAGTCCACCTTCATTGCTAAACATACTTTTATTCTTCCTACGTAAATTGAAAACATTAATCGAAATGATAGATTATCTATCTGTTTCACATATCATTAATGAATTGGAATGTTTTTATAGTTGGTCTACTATCACCCCTAGTCTCAATCAGTGTTGCCTAGATTCCATCGTCAATTTGGTGAATATCTCATCTTACTATGTATATTTTTTTGAGAAAACTTCCAACATATTCATCATCAATCATAATAGTATAACGTATATTAGAAATAATAAAAATTATATGCAGATCCGTAGACCACCTAGCGATGACTGCAAACATTGAAGTGACCCGAAGGCTCACCGCTGTCATCACCCCTCCCTCCTTGGAGCCGGGAAAAATTCTTGTAGTAGACAGATGGGTACCTCCAACCACACACACAAACATCTCTGTTGTCAACTTATTTTGGCTGAGTCCACCTTCATCGACATGGACAAGAACCATGCCAAACACATTTTTCCATGTTTACTGTCTGCGTACTATAATGCAAAACTTTAATGCACTTGCTTACAATTTACTCTTTCATACGAATAAATGAATTAAGAAAATTAATTAGCTTATCCATGATAAAATTGTCGACTGGGTCAAGCAAGATCTCGCCTAGCTTGGTCAATATACATGTTATAAAGATAGTCTACTCTGATAGGCCTAGACATAAAAGACCGCCTCGTAATGTCAAAACACATAATTAGTCGCTCAAAAAGACAACAAATTTTAGTCTTCACCATTTGTAAAATTGGTGTAGAAATACATGTTCTACGCATTAACCAATGGTTTAACTCGCCAGCCATTTACATCCACTAGCCATGCATGTGTTAGAATCTAATAAAGATCTTTACACTACAATTATGTGGAATAAAACCACCGGTCCATCCATATGGGTATTGCCATTGTCCGCTGAAACACATTGCCAACAGTGAATGTTAACCGTCGGTTATTTCTATTGCCCCCCACGTATTTTCTCAAATATATGAGAGTATCGTATGTCCCGTCGGCCATCTTCACTCATGGCTGAGAGTTGTTTTTGGACCGTCGGTTTTTACACTTCACCGTTAGAGATTAAATGAAATAACCGTCGGTATACCCAAAACCGTCAGGTATTAGTAAGACCCGTTGGGCATTACATTGGATAGCCGAGGGTTGGGATTTCACCGTCGGGTATTTTCCTCTACCGTCGGCTATAGCTAGTTATAACTATGAGTAGAGGATAACCGTCGGCCATTAATGCTATCGTCGGTAATCACTGTAATAGCCGACGGCCCCTCGGCTATTAAATTTCACCGTCAGAAATATGGGGATTTCTAGTAATGTATGCCCTAGAGGCAATAATAAAATGGTTATTATTATATTTCTTTGTTCATGATAATTGTCTATTATTCATGCTATAATTGTGTTATCCGGAAATCGTAATACATGTGTGAATACATAGACCACAATATGTCCCTAGTGAGCCTCTATTTGACTAGCTCATTAATCAACAGATAGTCATGGTTTCCTGACTATGGACATTGGATGTCATTGATAACGGGATCACACCATTAGGAGAATGATGTGATGGACAAGACCCAATCCTAAGCATAGCACAAAGATCGTGTAGTTCGTTTGCTAGAGCTTTTCCAAATGTCAAGTATCATTTATTAGACCATGAGATTGTGCAACTCCCGGATACCATAGGAGTGCTTTGGGTGTGCCAAACGTCACAACATAACTGGGTGGCTATAAAGGTGCACTACGGGTATCTCCGAAAGTGTCTGTTGGGTTGGCACGAATCAAGACTAGGATTTGTCACTCCGTATGACGGAGAGGTATCTCTGGGACCACTCGGTAATGCATCACCATAATGAGCTCAATATGACCAAGTGTCTGGTCACGGGATCATGCATTACGGTACGAGTAAAGTGACTTGCTAGTAACGAGATTGAACGAGGTATTGGGATACCGACGATCGAATCTCGGGCAAGTAACGTACCGATTGACAAAGGGAATTGTATACGGGATTGATTGAATCCTCGACATCGTGGTTCATCCGATGAGATCATCGAGGAGCATGTGGGAGCCAACATGGGTATCCTGATCCCGCTGTTGGTTATTAACTGGAGAGTCGTCTCGGTCATGTCTGCATGTCTCCCGAACCCCTAGGGTCTACACACTTAAGGTTCGGTGACGCTAGGGTTGTAGTGATATTAGTATGCAGTAACTCGAAAGTTGTTCGGAGTCCCGGATGAGATCCCGGACATCACGAGGAGTTCCGAAATGGTCCGGAGGTAAAGATTTATATATAGGAAGTCAAGTTTCGGCCATCGGGAAAGTTTCGGGGTCACGGTAGATGTATCGGGACCACCTAAGGGTCCCGGGTCCATCGGGTGGGGCCACCTATCCGGAGGGCCCCATGGGCTTAAGTAGGAGGGAACCAGCCCCTGGTGGGCTGGTGCGCCCCCCTTGGGCCTCCACCTGCGCCTAAGGCAGGAAACCCTAGGGGTGGGGGCGCCCCCCTTGGCTTGGGGGCAAGCCACCCTTGGCCGCCCCCTGGAGATCAGATCTCCTAGGGCGGCGCCCCTAGGGGCCTATATAGTGGGGGAGGGAGGCAGCCGCACCTAGCCCCTGGCGCCTCCTCTCCTCTCCAACACCTCCTCCTCCTCCGTAGAGCTTGGCGAAGCCCTGCCGAGATCCCCGCTGCATCCACCACCACGCTGTCGTGCTGCTGGATCTCCATCAACCTCTCCTTCCCTTTGCTGGATCAAGAAGGAGGAGATGTCTTCCCAACCGTATGTGTGTTGAACGCGGAGGTGCCGTCCGTTCGGCGCTCGGTCATCGGTGATTTGGATCACGACGAGTACGACTCCATCAACCCCGTTCTCTTGAACGCTTCCGCTCGCGATCCACAAGGGTATGTAGATGCACTCCTTTTACCCTCGTTGCTAGATAATTCCATATATTGATCTTGGTGATGCGTAGAATTTTTTGATTTCTGCTACGTTCCCCAAAAGTGGCATCATGAGCTAGGTTTATGCGTAGTTACTATGCACGAGTAGAACACAAAGCAGTTGTGGGCGTCGATGTTGTCAATTTTTCTTGCCACTACTAGTCTTATCTTGCTTTGGCGGCATCGTGGGATGAAGCGGCCCGGACCGACCTTACACGTATGCTTACGTGTGATAGGTTCCACCGACTGACATGCACTAGTTGCATAAGGTGGCTAGCGGGTGTCTGTCTCTCCCGCTTTAGGTGGAGCGGATTCGATGAAAAGGGTCCTTATGAAGGGTAAATATAAATTGGCATAGCACGTTGTGTTTTTACGTATGTAAGAACCGTTCTTGCTAGAAACCTATAGAAGCCACGTAAAAACATGCAACAACAATTAGAGGACGTCTAACTTGTTTTTGCAGCATGTGCCTTGTGATGTGATATGGCCAAAAGATGTGATGAATCATATATGTGATGTATGAGATTGATCATGTTCTTGTAATAGGAATCACGACTTGCATGTCGATGAGTATGACAACTGGCAGGAGCCATAGGAGTTGTCTTTATTTTTTGTATGACCTGCGTGTCATTGAATAACGCCATGTAAATTACTTTACTTTATTGCTAAAGCGTTAGCCATAGAAGTAGAAGTAATCGTTGGCGTGACAACTTCATGAAGACACGATGATGGAGATCATGGTGTCATGCCGGTGACGAAGATGATCATGGCGCCCCGAAGATGGAGATCAAAGGAGCAATATGATATTGGCCATATCATGTCACTATTTGATTGCATGTGATGTTTATCATGTTTTGCTTCTTATTTGCTTAGAACGACGGTAGTAAATAAGATGATCCCTTATAATAATTTCAAGAAAGTGTTCCCCCTAACTGTGCACCGTTGCGAAGGTTCGTTGTTTTGAAGCACCACGTGATGGTCGGGTGTGATAGACTCTAACGTTCGAATACAACGGGTGTAAGCCAAATTTACACACGCAATACACTTAGGTTGACTTGACGAGCCTAGCATGTACAGACATGGCCTAGGAACACGGAAGACCGAAAGGTCGAGCATGAGTCGTATAGAAGATATGATCAACATGAAGATGTTCACCGATGTTGACTAGTCCGTCTCACGTGATGATCGGACACGGCCTAGTTAACTCGGATCATGTTTCACATAGATGACTAGAGGGATGTCTATCTGAGTGGGAGTTCATTGAATAATTTGATTAGATGAACTTAATTATCATGAACTTAGTCTAAAATCTTTACAATATGTCTTGTAGATCAAATGGCCCACGCTAATGTTGCCCTCAACTTCAACGCGTTCCTAGAGAAAACCAAGCTGAAAGATGATGGCAGCAACTATACGGACTGGGTCTGGAACCTGAGATCATCCTCATAGCTGCGAAGAAAGATTATGTCCTAGAAGCACCGCTAGGTGAAGCACCCATCCCGGAGAACCAAAACGTTATGAACGCTTGGCAGTCTCGTGCTGATGATTACTCCCTCGTTTAGTGCGGCATGCTTTACAGCTTACAACCGGGGCTCCAAAAGTGTTTTGAGCAACACGGAGCATATGAGATGTTCGAAGAGCTGAAAATGGTTTTCCAAGCTCATGCCCGGGTCGAGAGTTATGAAGTCTCTGACAAGTTCTTCAGTTGTAAGATGGAGGAAAATAGTTTTGTCAGTGAGCACATACTCAAAATGTCTAGGTTGCACAACCGCTTGACTCAGCTGGGAGTTAATCTCCCAGATGACGCGGTCATTGACAGGATCCTTCAGTCGCTTCCACCGAGCTACAAGAGCTTTGTGATGAACTTCAATATGCAAGGGATGGAAAAGACCATTCCTGAGGTAAATTCAATGTTGAAATCAGCGGAGGTGGAGATCAAAAAGGAACATCAAGTGTTGATGGTGAATAAAACCACTAAGTTTAAGAAAGGCAAGGGTAAGAAGAACTTCAAGAAGGACGGCAAGGGAGTTTCCGCGCCCGGTAAGCCAGGTTCCGGGAAGAAGCCAAAGAATGGACCCAAGCCTGAGACTGAGTGCTTTTATTGCAAGGGAAGTGGTCACTGGAAGCGGAACTGCCCCAAATACTTAGCGGACAAGAAGGCCGGCAACACTAAAGGTATATGTGATATACATGTAATTGATGTGTACCTTACCAGTACTCGTAGTAGCTCCTGGGTATTTGATACCGGTGTCGTTGCTCATATTTGTAACTCAAAACAGGAGCTGCGGAATAAGCGGAGACTGGCGAAGGACGAGGTGATGATGCGCGTCGCGAATGGTTCCAAGGTCGATGTGATCGCCGTCGGCACGCTACCTCTACATTTACCTACGGGATTAGTTTTAAACCTCAATAATTGTTATTTAGTGCCAGCTTTGAGCATGAACATTGTATCAGGATCTCGTTTAATTCGAGATGGCTGCTCATTTAAATCCGAGAATAATGGTTGTTCTATTTATATGAGAGATATGTTTTATGGTCATGCCCCGCTGGTGAATGGTTTATTCTTAATGAATCTCGAGCGTAATGTTACACATATTCATAGTGTGAATACCAAAAGATGTAAGGTTGATAATGATAGTCCCACATACTTGTGGCACTTCCGCCTTGGTCACATAGGTGTCAAACGCATGAAGAAGCTCCATGTAGATGGACTTTTGGAGTCTCTTGATTACGAATCATTTGACACGTGTGAACCATGCCTCATGGGTAAAATGACCAAGACTCCATTCTCTGGAACAATGGAGCAAGCAACCAACTTGTTGGAAATCATACATACTGATGTGTGCGGTCCAATGAGTGTTGAGGCTCGCGGTGGCTATCGTTATGTTCTCACTCTCACTGATAACTAGAGTAGATATGGGTATGTTTACTTAATGAAACACAAGTCTGAGACCTTTGAAAAGTTCAAGGAATTTCAGAGTGAGGTTGAGAATCAACGTGACAGGAAAATAAAGTTCTTACGATCAGATCGTGGAGGGGAATATTTAAGTCACGAATTTGGCACACACTTAAGGAAATGTGGAATTGTTTCACAACTCACGCCGCCTGGAACACCTCAGCGAAATGGTGTGTCCGAACATCGTAATCGCACTCTATTAGATATGGTGCGATCTATGATGTCTCTTATCGATCTACCGCTCTCATTTTGGGGCTATGCTTTAGAGACTACCGCATTCACTTTAAATAGGGCTCATCGAACTGCTGAGACGACACCGTATGAATTATGGTTTGGGAAGAAACCTAAGCTGTCGTTTCTAAAAGTTTGGAGATGTGATGCTTATGTCAAGAAACTTCAACCTCAAAAGCTCGAACACAAGTCGGAAAAATGCGTCTTCATAAGATACCCTAAGGAAACCATTGGGTATACCTTCTACCTCAGATCTGAAGGCAAGATCTTTGTTGCTAAGAACGGATCCTTTCTGGAGAAAGAGTTTCTCTCGAAAGAATTAAGTGGGAGGAAAGTAGAGCTTGATGAAGTACTACCTCTTGAAATGGGAAGTAGCGCAGCTCAGGAAGATGTTCCTGTGGTGCCTGCACCGACTAGAGAGGAGGTTAATGATGATGATCGAGGTACTTCGGATCAAGCTCCTACTGAACTTCGTAGGTCCACAAGGACACGTTCCGCACCAGAGTGGTACGGCAACCCTGTCTTAGAAATCATGTTGTTAGACAACGGTGAACCGTCGAACTATGAAGAAGCGATGGCGGGCCCAGATTCCGACAAATGGCTAGAAGCCATGAAATCTGAGATAGGATCCATGTATGAAAACAAAGTATGGACTTTGACTGACTTGCCCGATGATCGGCGAGCCATAGAAAATAAATGGATCTTTAAGAAGAAGACAGACGCGGATGGTAATGTGACCATCTATAAGGCTCGACTTGTCGCTAAGGGTTATCGAGAAGTTCAAGGGGTTGACTACGATGAGACTGAGACTTTCTCACCCGTATCGAAGCTGAAGTCAGTCCGAATCATGTTAGCAATTGCCGCATTCTATGATTATGAGATATGGCAAATGGACGTCAAAACGGCATTCCTTAACGGTTTTCTTAAAAAAGAATTGTATATGATGCAACCGGAAGGTTTTGTCGATCCTAAGAATGTTAACAAGGTGTGCAAGCTCCAACGCTCAATCTATGGGCTGGTGCAAGCATCTCGGAGTTGGAACATTTGATTTGATGAGATGATCAAAGCGTTTGGGTTTACAGACTTATGGAGAAGCCCGTGTTTACAAGAAAGTGAGTGGGAGCTCAGAGCATTTCTCATATTATATGTGGATGACATACTATTGATGGGAAATGATATAGAATTCTTGGAAAGCATAAAGGCCTACTTGAACAAGTGTTTTTCAATGAAGGACCTTGGAGAAGCTGCTTATATATTAGGCATCAAGATCTATAGAGATAGATCGAGACGCCTCATTGGTCTTTCACAAAGTACGTACCTTGATAAGATATTGAAGAAGTTCAATATGGATCAGTCCAAGAAGCGGTTCTTGCCTGTATTGCAAGGTGTGCGATTGAGCACGGCTCAATGCCCGACCACGGCAGAAGATAGAGAAAAGATGAGTGTCGTCCCCTATGCCTCAGCCATACGGTCTATTATGTATGACATGCTGTGTACCAGACCTAATGTAAACCTTGCCGTAAGTTTGGTAGGAAGGTACCAAAGTAATCCCGGCATGGAACACTGGACAGCGGTCAAGAATATCCTGAAGTACCGAAAAGGACTAAGGACATGTTTCTCGTATGGAGGTGACAAAGAGCTCGTCAGAAGGGTTACGCCGACGCTTAGCTTCGACACGATCCGGATGACTCTAAGTCACAAACCGGATACGTGTTTATTTTGAATGGTGGGGCGATGGTGGTGCGATTGCAAGCAAGGCGTCGTGGCGGGATCTACATGTGAAGCGGAGTACATGGCATCCTCGGAGGCAGAAGCAATCTGGGTGAAGGAGTTCATCACCGACCTAGGAGTCATACCCAATGCATCGTGGCCGGTCACTCTCTTCTGTGACAACACTGGAGCTATTGCCCTTGCCAAGGAGCCCAGGTTTCACAAGAAGACCAGGCACATCAAGCGTCGCTTCAACTCCATTCATGAAAATGTTCAAGATGGAGACATAGATATTTGTAAAGTACATACGGACCTGAATGTAGCAGATCCGTTGACTAAACCTCTCCCTAGAGCAAAACATGATCAACACCAGAACTCTATGGGTGTTCGATTCATCACAATGTAACTAGATTAGAGACTCTAGTGCAAGTGGGAGACTATTGGAAATATGCCCTAGAGGCAATAATAAAATGGTTATTATTATATTTCTTTGTTCATGATAATTGTCTATTATTCATGCTATAATTGTGTTATCCGGAAATCGTAATACATGTGTGAATACATAGACCACAAAATGTCCCTAGTGAGCCTCTAGTTGACTAGCTCGTTGATCAACAGATAGTCATGGTTTCCTGACTATGGACATTGGATGTCATTGATAAAGGGATCACATCATTAGGAGAATGATGTGATGGGCAAGACCCAATCCTAAGCATAACACAAAGATTGTGTAGTTCGTTTGCTAGAGCTTTTCCAAATGTCAAGTATCATTTCCTTAGACCATGAGATTGTGCAACTCCCGGATACCGTAGGAGTGCTTTGGGTGTGCCAAACGTCACAACGTAACTGGGTGGCTATAAAGGTGCACTACGGATATCTCCGAAAGTGTCTGTTGGGTTGGCACGAATCAAGACTGGGATTTGTCACTCCGTATCACAGAGAGGTATCTCTGGGCCCACTCGGTAATGCATCATCATAATGAGCTCAATGTGACCAAGTGTCTAGTCACGGGATCATGCATTACGGTACGAGTAAAGTGACTTGCTGGTAACGAGATTGAACGATGTATTGGGATACCGACGATCGAATCTCGGGCAAGTAACGTACCGATTGACAAAGGGAATTGTATACGGGATGGATTGAATCCTCCACATCGTGGTTCATCCGATGAGATCATCGAGAAGCATGTGGGAGCCAACATTGGTATCCAGATCCCGTTGTTGGTTATTGATCGGAGAGTCGTCTGCATGTCTCCCGAACCCGTAGGGTCTACACACTTAAGGTTCCGTGATGCTAGGGTTGTAGAGATATTAGTATGCTATAACCCGAAAGTTGTTAGGAGTTCCGGATGAGATCCCGGACATCACGAGGAGTTCGGAATGGTCCGGAGGTAAAGATTTATATATAGGAAGTCAAGTTTCGGCCATCGGGAAAGTTTCGGGGGTCACCGGTATTGTACCGAGACCACCGGAAGGGTCCCGGGGGTCCATCGAGTGGGGCCACCTATCCCAGAGGGCCCCATGGGCTGAAGTGGGAGGGAACCAGCCTGGTGGGCTGGTGCACCCCTTGGCCTCCCCCTGCGCCTAGGGCAGGAAACCCTAGGGGTGGGGGGCGCCCCCCTTGGCTTGGGGGGCAAGCCACCCCCTTGGCCGCCCCCCCGGAGATCAGATTTCCTAGGGCCGGCGCCCCCCAGGGGGCCTATATATAGTGGGGGGAGGGAGGGCAGCCGCACCCTAGCCCCTGGCGCCTCCCTCTCCCTCTCCAACACCTCCTCCTCCTCCGTAGAGCTTGGCGAAGCCCTGCCGAGATCCCCGTTGCATCCACCACCACACCGTCGTGCTGCTGGATCTCCATCAACCTCTCCTTCCCCCTTGCTGGATCAAGAAGGAGGAGACTTCTACCCAACCGTACGTGTGTTGAACGCGGAGGTGTCGTCCGTTCGGCGCTCGGTCATCGGTGATTTGGATCACGACGAGTACGACTCCATCAACCCCGTTCTCTTGAATGCTTCCGCTCGCGATCTACAAGGGTATGTAGATGCACTCCTTTTCCCTCGCTAGATAACTCCATAGATTGATCTTGGTGATGCGTAGAAATTTTTTGTTTTCTGCTACGTTCCCCAACACTAAGGTGGTGCGTCGCCGTGTCAGGGAGGAGGACGAGCACGTCCATCGCTACATGGCTTCTATGGACATTAGGTTCTCCAATACCTGGGAGGTTCTTTGGGCAGATGACCGGAGATATGATCATGTGATGGTTCCTTCTCTTTGGGTGTCCACCGCCCGCGCCCCAGGAACCGCGAGTGGCCTAGATTCTTCTGTAGTATTCGATCTTTATTAGCTACCTAGCCAGTGATGTATTCGATATATAATATTCGGGACGATGTATTCGAGATTATATATATTATTAGAGACGATGTACTTGAGATTATATATTATTCGAGACGATGTATTCGAGATTATATATTATTTGAGACGATGTATTCGAGATTATATATTATTCGAGACGATGCATATTATGTACTATATGATTCAGTTTTTCCTTATTGATTGCATCCATGCATTGTTATTTGAATACTAAATTGTTTTATATTTCTTCTATATTAGTTAAATAAAAGCTATGGCGGACAATACCGGCAGAGAGGGAGAAGAGGCCCTGTTCGAGATGATACGCATCCCTAACAGGCCAGATGATCTGGATGAAGCAGATGACGGCTCCCAATATCTGAACAATACCGGGGAGGGTGATGATAAGATATTCGATCTCGACGACCGAGCTGATGAAGTCATGAACTATGATTATGATTATGATGATGCAGACAATGATTTTTATGACGAATACAATGTTGATCTTGAAATAACAAAGACTACCGGCGAGGTATATTTATATAAGCAGGCATCTAGTGATCATCACATCTTTTTTTATTTGAAGATATATTAACGAATCGATCTTTCTTCTTTCAGCCCTCCGGATCGAGCAAATCTGCTTCTACAGACAGCAAGACAAAGCGAGGCCCAGGCAAAAAGTTGAAGGAGGGTGTAAAGTACAACATCGATTCCATCAAAGCTAGTGGCAAACCCCTCACGCCTAAGAACATTGCGAACAAGTTCGTTCCTCAGTGCGGAGTTCTTGTGAAGGACCAACTCCCGATCTCCATTCAAGAATGGAAAGAGCCAAAAACTAAACGTCCAGATGTTACTTGGGTCGACGATAAAGCAAAAGAAAGCTTTGGGAATCTCTGATGGAACATTTCACCCTACTAGATTATTTCACTGATGCAGATGTGCAGAAAGTCAAGGACGCTGCTCTTAAGAAGATGGCAATTGCATTCAACACCCACAAGAAAACTTTATGGTCCATCTACGTCGCTGCAGAAAGGAAGACTCCAGAATTCAAGGGAACACTGGAGAAGCAAAGAGAACACTGGCCCGCTTTCGTGAAATTCAAGGAATCAGAATTATCTAAGGAACGGTCGAGAAAAAACAAGGACAATGCCGCAAAAAAGACGTAGTTCCATAGGCTGGGGCCAGGTGGCTACGCGGTGGCAATGCCTAAGTGGGATAAGTCTGAGCAAGAGATGGAGGATGCAGGGGTCACTCCAGTTACTAGGAGCTGGCCCCCCAGGTGCATAACTTGATTTTATGTGCATGGGGGGGCGTTGGACCCAAAGACAGGCCTGGTTTCGAAGAAGGCAAGTCTAAAAGGAGCCGAACAAAAGTTACTTGACGCAATAGAATATGCTCGAAAGGGGGTGTTCATGCCCAACAGAGATCGACTCACTTAGCGAGGAAAGGGAGTCTCAGCAGTGGCAGCAGCAAGCGGATGATCGTCCAGCATTGGATAGCACCGTCCCATCCATGCCGAGAAACAGCGTTGGTTCCGCCCCGGGCGATGCACTGCTAGATAGATACCCAGTGGATGACATCATAGAGAACACTAACTATGAGCTACACTTCAAAATGAAGAACATATCCATGAAGGTGGCGGATGTCGTTGCTTTTACAAATACCCCCGAAGCAACCTTCCATTGCACCCCGATTCCAACGGGCTATGCTTGTGTCTTGGTTGATGAGGTGGTGGACCAATATTCGGGGCTAGAGCTTGACATTCCTGGAGGTTACGACGAGCACACACTGGGAGAGGCCATACATCGTATCATCCTATGGAGAAAGGATTGCATCATCTTTCGAAGGCCACCGACAACGCGTCTGCCGACTCCTCCTCGAAGTCCGCCGCCGAGTCAGCAGACTTCCGCTCATCCAAGTCCACGAACGCGTGAGCGGACTCCTCCTCGAAGTCTGCCACCGTGTCAGCAGACTCCGCTCCACCAAGTCCACGAACGCGTGAGCCGACTCCTCCTCGAAGTCCGCCACCGTGTCAGCAGACTCCCGCTCCTCCAAGTCCACCAATGCGTGAGCAGACTCCTCCTCCAACTCAGCCACATCAGCCGTCTCCGCCACCTCAGCAATCGCAGAAGAGACACGCTGCAGCTATGGTGCGTAGCGGTATGAGTCGAGGTAGTACAGGAGGTACAGGCGGAGATATAAATATGGTCCAAGCCTCGCTCCTCTTCCTCAGAGGCCTTACAACATTACCGAGGAGCAAAATGAAGCCATAGTGAAGGCCCAAGTGGACGCCCATTTTGGACCGAAACCGGCACCGTCGCCGAGGTAGAAAGTGCCTGAGGAAAAGATTGAACACTTCATTCGTATGGCTAGACCACCAGCTCCCAAGCCTGTTGACTCAGACTATGAGCGCCAAATCAGGAAGGCACATCGAGCATGACTACAGAAAGAAGCAAGCTCGAGCTCGAGCCAACAAGCAGTACAAAAAATGCGGAAAACCGCTCCCACCGGGAGAACAGTGGCGCAATCGATCCCCCGCTTGTTGTGCCAACAACACATGAGAGTACGCACGCCCAATATTATTGTGGGCAAACCGTTTACGTTCCCCAGCTGGGCAATGTGGTAATAACCGAGGAGCATATAATGCAGGCTGAAATGCTCAAGATAACTGTTGGACAACTCCTCGATATCGAGCCCATGTCTCCGCTTAGAGAGGAGGAAATAAAATGGAAATATGTCCGGGGCCAACCTTTGGTCGAGCCAGATGAGGTCAAGAACCTCCCAATGAGAATGTATGAATTGCATCAATGGTACATGAACATTACCAAGATTTCCAATCGAGAGTCCCTCATGGTGAATGTCAAGGAGGAGCATTACTTCCATGAGAAAGCTGTGTCCGTTGAGTATTCAGAACTATTTCAGTTATTCAATCAAGATGCACTCGACAAATCTATTGTCAGTTGCTATTGTCTGTAAGTGATTTCTTTCTGTAATTTAAGTCTCAAGCTAGTTGTAGTGATCATTTTGATCAATCATTACCTATAATTATCCTCACTATATTCTTTTCTGTGGTATTATGCAGGATGAAGATGTATGAAATGAAAAAATCTGGACGCTATGGCATTGGGTTCATTGACCCAAATACCGTTAATGAATACACATGGAAAATTGCAAGTTGTCGAGCAAGTTTAGAGGTAAGCATGCTTGAGTTCTTGAAGCGCCTCAATACCAATGAAGATATACTACTTCCTTACAACTTCCTGTGAGTCACACTGTCTTGTACTACAAATTCTGTTTTTGCTTACTAGCTAGCTAGATGTTAATAATTAAGTGTATATGGTTTAGGGTAGTTGATTAGTGTCATGCACATGCCTGCTTAATTAAGACATGCAAACGTGTGCGCATGCAGTTTCCACTAGATCTTGTTAGACATTAAAGTTGACGAAGGAAAAGTTGAAGTACTGGACACATTACTTAAACAAGAAAGTGACCACACCATCTTGAAGGGGATAGTCAACAGGTAATTTCAATCATTATTAACTATATCTCGACCTATTTAGTTCGTCATTTCCTCATATGAACTATTTAATAACCCCTTTATTAATTTTCTTTGCCGGCGGGCAGGGCTTGGGCAAAGTTTATCAAGGTGACTCCAGGAAAATGGGCAGAAAAGTTGTTTTCGTATCGACCCAAGGTAAGTAATTAAGTAGTACTAGCTAGCTAGCTACCATCTCTTTAATTCTTGTTTCAATACCATTAATTAATTATCATGCATGATTAATTATTACCTGATTAAATTCAATTCTTGTAAAGGCCCTGAAGCAGGCGTCGGGGACTGATGTGTGTGCATTCTACATTCGCGAGAACATTCACATGATGGCATCCGAAAGGAGCAGATCTCAAAGACAGGACTGGGTACGTTTGTCAGAACACTATTCACAATTTTTAAACCATTATCAATATCTAGTCACACAACTAATACACATGCATATTGATCTCCTTCTTAACAGTTCAAAGAGGCGCGGGAGCAGCTCCTACCAACGGAGCGCATACTAGCACTTCAAGAGGAAATAGCGGTATTTTGCTCGACTAGGTCATAGATCCCAAAGGAGAATACTATTACACGCTACCGCCCCCATGAACCACTTTTCATCATGCTCCGAAGGCACAAAGGCAACATGTAGGAGAAATTGTATATATATATATATATATATATATATATATATATATATATATATATATATATATATATATATATATATATATATACATGTGTATGTGTAAATAATTAATGGTGGTTGTGAGACATTCGATGACATATATATATATATGATCGGTTCTACGAGAAAATGTATTTATATATATGCATAACGTGTACAATATGTAGTATCGTAAAATACCAGCAACCAAAAAAGAATTAAATGGAACACACAAAATTAATGGAAAAATAAAAAATAAAACCAAACCCCCCCCCCCAAACATTTAGTACCGGTTGGTGCTACCAACCGGTACTAATGGTCTACCAGCACCCGGGCCTGGCTCGTGCCATGTAGTGGCACTTTCGCGTCGGTTCGTGCCGAACCGGTAGTAAAGGGGGGGCGGGCCTTTAGTCTCCACTCTTTAGTGCCGATTGTAGAACCGGCACTAAAGGCCCTTACGAACCGGCGCTAAAGCCCGGTTCTGCACTAGTGTTGCCTTGTCCTATGTTGATACTACCTGCAGTCGGACAAGTAGTGTGCTGACATCTAGGCCCTCTCTTGCCTTCAGCCGCAGCTCGCAGAGCGATTATCCGGCTGGCAAGAGCAAAAGGCAGGAAATGATGTTCACATGAAAAATGACTAAGGAAAAAATCATGGGCATAGGCCAAGCTGGCTCCTCGCCTCACCGTCCGGCTGCTGAGCAGCCAGCCGGTCAGCTTCTCGCTTGACTAGCTACGTTCTAGGAGGCCAAAGTACTTGTCTATCCTAAAACGTCCAAGTCCCTGACCCAGCCATAGACCGCAGAGCGGTTGTCCAGCTGACAGGGCGACAACCAAAGGAAGGCGGCAAAGGAAAATGCCAAAAGGAACGGAAAAGCAAAACCAAGCTAGAACTCGGCAAAGGCACAAACTTGTGCGAGAATAACTTATATATACATACCAAAAGGCTCTTAGCCAGCATTCAACAGAGTTTGAAGTAGCACCCCAATGGGTTGAACTGCGCGAATTTAACTTGTTCGTTCAAGAGATTACAAAAACAGGGAAGATAAAGTGGCCTCCTAGGCCAGAGGAGCAGCAGGCGGATCCGACGGGTCGGTGGAGGCAAAGGCACCGAATGGTGGAGCAGCCGACTGGTGGGTCTCGGCCTGGTCGACACCGGCAGCAGTCGGCGCGGCATCACGCGGCCCGCTGGTCGAGTCCTGGTTAGGCTGAGGCCAGCTGCTCGCTCCGATGTCCGGCGTGTCGTCCTCGCCGTCCTCGTCCCCTTCATCCTCACCCTCGTCACTGGAGGCGATCTCCTCCGCTGAATCTTCCTCCGCCTCTGGGTCCAGCGCAAACCAGTTGAGTGGCACTTCAGCGCCTTCATCGTCCAGATCTGGGATGAAGACGAAGGTGTCGGCGTACTCGGTGATGGCCGCCGCACGACGGGTGAGATCACGGCTCACCGCCTCCAGCTCCGGTCCGGCCTCCTGCCGGAAGATGGCCAGCTGGGCCAGGTCCAGCCCCGGGTACCAAGCTTTGACGAACTTCAAGGTCGTCCGAGTGCCCGCCCGAGCCGCACCACCCTTCCAAGCCTCGAAGCGCTTGATTGCCACCTCTAGCCAGTCGGCAGTCCGGCTGGGGGTGCGGGGGACTTGAGCGCCTCGCCAGAGGGCGGCCAACACCTCTGCCTCGACGCGCTACAGGCGCCGGAGTGCGCGATGGGCCGGCTGCAGACGCGTCTTGACGGCCAGAAGCTGCTCGCCAAGATTGCATGGTGCGTTCGGCGGAATGTCGATGCCCACCCTCCTCTGCTGGTCGCGCCGCGCCTCGATGGCCTAGCTAACGGTGACGGAATAACCGAGAAAGAATTCTGTGCAAGAACGAGATCAAAAAGTTAGAAGCTAGAAGCTGGCTCTTGCACAGTCAGCGGATGTTCAAAAGAAGAAGCAACTTACCGTCGATCATGTCCTCGATCTCGCCGTTGCCGTCAGACAGGAACTTCTCTTTCTTGGCCCAGTTCGAGCATTGAGTCTTGAACTCGGCCCTGAGGAGAGTCTCGCCATCCTTCAGCTGTTGCACCTCCGCCTTGTGCTGCTCCGCCTGGTCCGCCAGCTCCTTTGCCAGGCGGTCGCACTCCTGAGTGGCCTGGCTGCGCTCCTGCTCCCTGGTGTGGAGTGATAACCCACAAGTATAGGGGATCGCAACAGTTTTCGAGGGTAGAGTATTCAACCCAAATTTATTGATTCGACACAAGGGGAGCCAAAGAATATTCTCAAGTATTAGCATTTGAGTTGTCAATTCAACCACACCTGGATAACTTAATATCTGCAGCAAAGTATTTAGTAGCAAAGTAGTATGGAAGTAACGGTAACGATGGCAGAAGTAACAGTAGCAGTTTTGTAGTAATTGTAACAGTGGCAACGGAAAAGTAACTAAGCAAAGATCAATATGTGAAAAGCTCGTAGGCATTGGATCAGTGATGGAGAATTATGTCGGATGCGAGTCCTCATGCAATAGTTATAACATAGGGTGACACAGAACTGGCTCTAGTTCATCAATGTAATGTAGGCATGTATTCCGAATATAGTCAAACGTGCTTATGGAAAAGAACTTGCATGACATCTTTTGTCCTACCCTCCCGTGGCAGCGGGGTCCTATCGGAAACTACGGGATATTAAGGCCTCCTTTTAATAGAGTACCAGACCAAAGCATTAACACTTAGTAAATACATGAAATCCTGAAACTATAGTCATCACCGGGAGTGGTCCTGATTATTGTCACTTCGGGGTTACCGGATCATAACACATAGTAGGTGACTATTGACTTGCAAGATAGGATCAATAACTCATATATATTCATGAAAACATAATAGGTTCAGATCTGAAATCATGGCACTCGGGCCCTAGGGACAAGCATTAAGCATAGCAAAGTCATAGCAACATCAATCTCAGAACACAATGGATACTAGGGATCAAACCCTAACAAAACTAACTTGATTACATGGTAAATCTCATCCAACCCATCACCGTCCAGCAAGCCTACGATGTAATTACTCACGCACGACGATGATGATGGAGGTAGGTTGATGATGATGACGGTGAAGGATTCCCCTCTCCGGAGCCCCGACCGGACTCCAGATCAGCCCTCCTGAGAGAGACTAGGGCTTGGCGGCGGCTCTGTATGGTAAAACGCGATGAATCCTTCTCTTTGATTTTTTTCTCCCCGAACGTGAATATATGGAGTTGGAGTTGAGGTCGGTGGATCTCCACGGGGCTCACGAGGCAGGGGGCGCGCCCAGGGGGGTAGGCGCGCCCCCACCCTCGTGGACAGGGTGTGGGCCCCCTGGCCATGATTCTGTCGCCATTATTTTTTATATATTCCAAAATATTCTCCGTGAAGTTTCAGGTCATTCCGAGAACTTTATTTCTGCACAAAAATAACAACATGGCAATTCTGTTGAAAACAGCGTCAGTCCGGGTTAGTTCCATTCAAATCATGCAAGTTAGAGTCCAAAACAAGGGCAAAAGTGTTTGGAAAAGTAGATACGATGGAGATGTATCATGGAGCGCGGACTCAGCCTCGCCCAAGCGCTTCTGCAGATCTGTGGCGGCCTCTGCCAAGACAAGACAGAAAGAAAATGTCAAGACCAACCGGAAAACAAGTAGTTGCCGGGAGATCCGGCCCGACTGACTGCTCAGCAGTCAGCCCGAATCTCGGGGGCTACACCCAGTGGGCGCGCTCACACGCCCCCACGGAAAAGAGGACGGGGTACTTACTTCGGCTCTTATTCAGATCAGTGGTCCGCTTGGCCAGCTCCTTGTTCTGGGAGTTGTAGGCGGCCAAGCGGAGGCTATGGTAGTCCTGCAACAAAGACAACAGAAGAAAAAACAAGTCAGCGCTCGGAGCTCACCTTGAAGTTCCGAGCTGCCTGCTCAGAAGCCGGCCCAGAACTCAGGGGCTACACCTGGTGGGTGCATTGGCGCGCCCCCACGGAAGATCACAAAAGTTGAAAAACAAGAAGCAAATCACGTACCCAGACGGTCGTCTGCGTTGCCAAGAACTCCTACATGGATTGCTGGAGGGCGGCTCCTTGGGTGTCGAACCGGGCCAGGACGTCCTGCATGACCACGTTCAGGACACCCGAGCTATCCCCAGATGTCCAGTCCGGAGGGGCGGCACTGGTGGCATCGGCGTCAAGGGCCGACGAGTCGAGGCCCCGATTTCCATCGGCCTTGGCGCTGAGGCCGCCTTCATCGGGTGCTGGCGCGCTGGAATACGGGTCATGGAGTCGGTTGAGGGAGTCCTAGACTGGGGGGGGGGTCCTCGGACAGCCGGACTATATCCTTTGGCCGGACTGTTGGACTATGAGGATACAAGATTGAAGACTTCGTCTCGTGTCCGGATGGGACTCTCCTTGGCGTGGAAGGCAAGCTTGGCAATACGGATATGTAGATCTCCTCCCTTGTAACCGACTCTGTGTAACACTAGCCCCTCCAAAGATCTATATAAACCGAGGGTTTAGTCCGTAGGACAACAATAATCATACCATAGGCTAGCTTCTAGGGTTTAGCCTCTACGATCTCGTGGTAGATCAACTCTTGTAATATCATATCATCAAGATCAATCAAGCAGGAAGTAGGGTATTACCTCCACTGAGAGGGCCCGAACCTGGGTAAACATCGTGTCCCCAGCCTCCTGTTACCATCCGCCTTAGACGCACAGTTCGGGACCCCCTACCCGAGATCCGCCGGTTTTGACACCGACATCGGTCCCACCACCAACTCGCCGCCAGATGGCGGCACCAGCGGCGCTTCAGGACAACTGCCCTATGTATCAGCAGTCAGCGTGCGCGGGGGGCACCTTCGCCTCCGAGACGACGGGGTCCCCTCCCCTCTCCAGGGCCGGCTGGTCGACATCAGCCCCTCCGGTCGGCGCCTGGCCCTCCGGCACCACCGGCTCCGTAGATTGTGGACCGGTGGACTCTGGAGCCCTGCTGCGAGACGCCTCCTCCTCTTGCACCTTGGCGGCCACGGCCGCCTGCTCCTTGGCTGCCACGTCGGCTTGCACCTTGGCCGCGGCGTCAGCCTCCGCCCGCGTCGGGTCGGCCGCCTCCGCCTCCGTTCGGGCTGCGGCGTCTCACTCCTCCTGTGCATTCCTCTCTGTCGCTTCCTCAAGAGCGTCGATCGGGTCCGCGCAGGGGGTGTTGGCAGAGCCGTCTGCCGCCCCAATCACCGAGCCAGATGGGGCCCGCGACAGAGAAAGCAGGGGCCTATGAAGAAACGGCAGGAAGAAGCCAATAAGAAGATTGCAAGAAAAGAAGAAAAGCAAACGCAAAGCAAAATGCGAGGAAGATCGGCACGCTTACGGGGACACCAGCGGGCGCTGCTTCGGACCCTTCTGGAAGAGGGCCGCCTTCGCGGCCTCTTGCCGCTTGGTCGCGGCAACCGAGGTCTTGATTTTCTTGGGCCGACAGCCGAACAACCCGGCGTTGGTCCGACGCTTCGGCGCCAGTTGCTGCTGTCGGTGCGGCCAAGGAGCCGGCGCCCGTCCTGTCGATGCCATGGGTGCGGCGAGGCTCGTCATCTTCCTCGTCGTCGTCCGGGTTCCTACATGGTGGACGCCCCCAGCTCGGGGTCGTCCACGTAACTCTCCGCCCGGTCCACCGGGTACTGATGACCTGGGGCCAGTGCGTCGGTTGCCGTCTGGCCCGGGAAGAGCTGCATCACGGCCGGTTGGTCAGGCGGCAAGAAGAAATGCGGACAAACAAATAAAAAGAGAAGTAGAAGGCTTACCGCAGGCGGCGGGTTAGCGCGGTTGTATGGCTCCTTGCCGAACCGCCAGTCCATCTCCGAGAGCTTGCGGTCGGAGAAGAAGTTCACTAGCCGGACCACCTCCACGTCCGGCAGCACTTTGGTGCACATCGGCACAGGTCCCGACACCCACTCATGTTGCTGATTATGTGGGTCCGGGCTTGAAGAGGCGGCACTAGACGCTCCACGAAGGCGACCAGCAGATCTGAGGCCCTGAGGCCCTCCGACTCCGTCATCTCCTAGAGCCGGGTGAGAGCGATGGAGGAGGCGGCCGTCAAATTCTTCGGCCGAAACTTCCAGTTGGTGCGGGGCTCAGCAGGCAGGCCGGCTACATAAGCCGGGGTTGACGTAGTCCCGCGTGGAGTGGATGTTCTCGCCGTAGAAGTACGATATTTGCCACAGCTTGGCCGACTGCAGCAAGGCGAGAGCCGGAAAACGGACCCTGGAGCCCGAACGCCGCACCATGATGCAGGCCCCGCACTAGGCCGCCTCGTCCTTGGTGGCGGTGCTAAGCTTGAGGTAATAGAGCTCCCCCCATAGCTCGAGTGAGGGGAGCACACCGAGATACCCCTCGGAGAGGGTGACGTATGCGCAGAGCAGCACCATCGTGTTCGGTGTGAGATGGTGGGACTGCACTCCGTAGAAGTCAAGGAACGAGCAGAGGAACCCGCTCGCCGGCGGGCCGAAGCCGCAGAGGAAGTGCGACCGGAAGACGACGCACTCGCAGTCGGCTGGCGCCGGTGAGATCTCAGCCTCGGGAGGAACGCACACCTTCACGTGCGACGTGTGGGAAAGCCGTCGCGTCTGGCAGAGGAACGACAGATGGTCGTCGTGTACCTTGGAGCCGTCCCAGTCGCCTGAGCGGCCGCAGCGCGCCATGAGCTTGGTCGCTCGGTGGTGGCGCGAGGTGGCTGCGCGAGGACGAAGCCGCGGTGATGCGGAGAAATTCGACGACGGTGCGCTGCGGTTGTGCTCCGGCGGCGAGAGAAGGCACGGCGGCAGCAAGAGAAGAAGAAGACGAAGACGAAGGGCAAGGAGGGCGCACGTGCGTTCTGCCGCCCCCTCCTCCCCCTACTTATAGGCCCGTGGCGGCGGGGCCAAGGGGGCAAGCGTGGGGGATGTGGGATTAACTGCACCCACGCCCCGCATGACCTCGCGTATTCCGCGCCTTTACGGTGTGGAGTCACTACGCCTCAGAAGGGCAACCGTCTGCCCCTGCGGCAGCGGATCCGCGCGCGCGCCGAGACCCTGTAGTGGCAGACCCGGGCCTGCGGCAACGTCCCGTCGCGCGTGTGGGCTGGCAGGCCGGCCTGTTCTGCTGGCGCCGCATGGCAAACGAGCAACGGGTGGCAAGCCTGTCACCCGGCTGACGCACCACCCGGCCCCCACCACGACGATTCGAATTCACCAGTCGGTCGGCCGCTCCATGGCCGGCTCCTAGCAATCGGCATCTCCAGAAGACGGACAGAGCAAGAATTACCAGACCATTCGGAGTTGGAAGCTGCTGAGGCTCCTCGATTTCAGCCATGGCGCCCCACTAGCTTTGGGGACTTCTTTCGGAGTAAATGACCACGGGTAGCCTCATCAGCCCCCCATGGTATTTCAAGACATCGGGGCTAGCTGCGCCCCTCACACCTCTCGGAAGAACAGCTGGCTTCTAGGGCCGGCTGGTCTGAGAGGCCGGCTGCTGGAAGACGGCAAGACATCAGAAGGCGGCCATGAGGGTGATACGTCCATTTTGCATCATGCTTTTATATCGATATTTATTGCATTATGGGATGTTATTACACGTTATGTCACAATACGTATGCCTATTCTCTCTTATTTTACAAGGTTTACATAAGGAGGGAGAATGCCGGCAGCTGGAATTCTGGGCTGGAAAAGGAGCAAGCATTAGAGACCTATTCTACACAACTCCAAAAGTCCTGAAACTCCACGGAATATCTTGCAATAAATAATTAAAATTCCTCGCCAAAGATGAAGGCCAGGGGGCCCACACCCTGTCCATGAGGGTGGGGGGCGCCCCCCCTCCTAGGGCGTGCCCCCTACCTTGTGGGCCCCCTGGTGGCTCTCCGTTGCCCATCTTCTGCTATATGAGGTCTTTCGTCGAGAAAAAAAATAGGAATCAACCTTTCGGGACGAAACTCCGCCGCCACGAGGCGGAACCTTGGCGGAACCAATCTAGGGCTCCGGCAGAGCTGTTCTGCCGGGGACACTTCCCTCCGGGAGGGGGAAATCATCGTCATCATCATCACCAACGCTCCTCTCATCGGGAGAGGGCAATCTCCATCAACATCTTCACCAGCACCATCTCATCTCCAAACCCTAGTTCATCTCTTGTATTCAATTCTTGTCTCCAAGTCCGGGATTGGTACTAGTAGGTTGCTAGTACTGTTGATTACTCCTTGTAGTTGATGCTAGTTGGTTTATTTGGTGGAAGATCATATGTTCAGATCCTATATGCATATTAATACCCCTCTGATTATGAACATGAATATGCTTTGTGAGTAGTTACGTTTGTTCCTGAGGACATGAGAGAAGTCTTGCTATTAGTAGTCATGTGAATTTGGTCTTCGTTCAATATTTTGATGAGTTGTATGTTGTCTAGCCTCTAGTGGTGTTATGTGAACGTCGACTACATAACACTTCACCATTATTTGGGCCTAGAGGAAGGCATTGGGAAGTAATAAGTAGATGATGGGTTGCTAGAGTGACAGAAGCATAAACCCTAGTTTATGCGTTGCTTCGTAAGGGGCTGATTTGGATCCATATGTTTCACACTATGGTTAGGTTTACCTTAATACTTTTGTTGTAGTTGCGGATGCTTGCAATAGAGGTTAATCATAAGTAGGATGTTTGTTCAAGTAAGAACAGCACTCAAGCACCGGTCCACCCACATATCAAATTATCAAAGTACCGAACGCGAATCATATGAACATGATGAAAACTAGCTTGACGATATTCCCATGTGTCCTCGGGAGCGCTTTTCCTATTATAAGATTTTGTCCAGGCTTGTCCTTTGCTACAAAAAGGATTGGGCCACCTTGCTGCACTTTATTTACTTTTGTTACTTGTTGCTCGTTACAAATTATCCTATCACAAAACTATTTGTTACCACTTATTTCAGTACTTGCAAAGAATACCTTGCTGAAAACCGCTTATCATTTCCTTCTGCTCCTCGTTGGGTTCGACACTCTTACTTATCGAAAGGACTACGATAGATCCCCTATACTTGTGGGTCATCAAGACTCTTTTCTGGCGCCGTTGCCGGGGAGTGAAGCGCCTTTGGTAGATGGAACTTGGTAAGGAAAAATTTATATAGTGTGCTGAAATTTACTGTCACTTGTTACTATGGAAAGTAATCCTCTGAGGGGCTTGTTCGGGTATCTTCTCCCGACCAGTGAGAGCAAAGAGTTGCTCCTCAACCTAATGAACCTACTGAAAATGAATATGAAAATATTCCTTTGAATTTCCTTCGGTATGATGGAAAACTGCTAGCTAATCCTTTTGTAGGAGATGGAACAAAGCATCCTGATGAGCACCTAATATATGTGGATGAAGTTTGTGGATTATTTAAGCTTGCAGGTATACCCGATGATGCTGTTAAGAAGAAGGTCTTCCCTTTATCTTTGAAGGGAGATGCATTGACATGATATAGGCTATGTGATGATACGAGATCATGGAACTACAAAAGATTGAAATTGGAATTTCATCAAAAATATTACCCTATGCATCTTGTTCATCGTGATCGCAATTATATATATAATTTTTGGCCTCGCGAAGGAGAAAGCATCCCTCAAGCTTGGGGGAGGCTTTAATCAATGTTATATTTATGCCCCAATCATGAGCTCTCAAGAGAAACAATTATTCAAAATCTTTATGCTCGGCTTTCTGAAAACAATCGCGCCATGCTCGATACTTCTTGTGCTGGCTGTTTTATGATGAAGACTATTGAATTTAGATGGAATTTATTGGATAGAATTAAACGCAACTCTGAAGATTGGGACCTCGACGAAGGTAAGGAATCAGGTATGATACCTAAGTTTGATTGTGTTAAATCTTTTATGGACACCGATATTTTCCGTAAGTTTAGCACTAAATATGGACTTGACTCTGAGAAAGTAGCTTCTTTTTGTGAATCTTTTGCTACTTATGTTGATCTCCTCAAGGAGAAGTGGTTTAAATATCATCCTCCCATAGAAGTAAAAGTAGTTGCACCTATTAAAGTTGAAGAAAAGATTGTCACTTATAATGATCCTATTGTTCCTACCTCTTATGTTGAGAAACCACCTTTCCCTGTTAGAATAAAGGATCATGCTAAAGCTTCAACTGTGGTTCGTAAAAGCAATATTAGAACTTATACACCTCCTGAGCAAGTCAAAGTAGAACCTAATATTGCTATTGTTAAAGATCTCTTGTTTGATAATATTGATGGGCATGTTATTCAATTCTGTGGTGAATCTGCTAGAATTGCTAAACCTAGCGCCAAAGATAAACATAGACCTGTGGTAGGTGTGCCTGTTATTTCTGTTATAATAGGAGATCATTGTTATCATGGCTTATGTGATAAGGGTGCCAGTGCTAGTGTTATACCTTATGATTTATATAAAGAAATTAATCATGAAATTGCACCTGCTGAGTTAGAAGATATTGATGTTACAATTAAACTTGCCAATAGAGATACTATATCTGCAATGGGAATTGTTAGAGATGTTGAAGTCTTGTGTGGAAAAACTAAATATCCTGCTGATTTTCTTGTTCTTAGTTCCCCACAAGATAGCTTTTGTCCCATTATATTTGGTTGACCCTTCTTGAATACTGTTAATGCTAAGATAGACTGCAAAAAGAATGTTGTTACTATTGGCCTGGATGATATGACTCATGAGTTCAATTTCTCTAAGTTTAGTAAACAACACCGTGAAGAAGAATTGCCTAGTAAGGATGATATTATTGGTCTTGCTTCTATTGTCGTACCTCCTAGTGATCCTTTGGAACATTATTTGCTAGACCATGAAAATGATATGTTTATGAATGAAAGAAGGGAAATAGATGAAGTAGTCTTTAAATAGGAACCTATTCTGAAACACAATTTGCCTGTTGAAATCCTAGGGGATCCTCCTCCACCCAAGGGTGATCCCGTGTTTGAGCTTAAACCATTGCCTGATAATCTTAAATATGCTTATCTTGATGAAAAGAAAATATATCCTGTTATTATTAGTGCTAACCTTTCAGAGCATGAAGAAGAGAGATTATTGAAAACTCTGAAGAAGCACCGTGCTGCTGTTGGATATACTCTTGATGATCTTAAGGGCATTAGTCCCACTCTATGTCAGCATAAAATAAACTTGGAAGAAGATGCCAAACCAGTCTGTGATCATCAACGAAGGCTTAATCCTAAGATGAAAGAAGTGGTAAGAAAAGAAATACTAAATCTTCTGGAGGTAGGTATAATTTATCCCTTTGCTGATAGTCAGTGGGTAAGTCATGTCCATTGTGTCCCTAAGAAGGGAGGTATCACTGTTGTTCCTAATGATAAAGATGAATTGATCCCGCAAAGAATTATTACAGGTTATAGGATGGTAATTGATTTCTGCAAATTAAATAAAGCTACTAAGAAAGATCATTACCCCTTACCTTTTATTGATCAAATGCTAGAAAGATTATGCAAACATACACATTATTGCTTTCTAGATGGTTATTCTGGTTTCTCTCAAATACCTGTGTCGGCTAAAGATCAATCAAAGACTACTTTTACATGCCCTTTTGGTACTTTTGCTTATAGACGTATGCCTTTTGGTTTATGTAATGCACCTGCTACCTTTCAAAGATGCATGATGGCTATATTCTCTGACTTATGTGAAAAGATTTGTGAGGTTTTCATGGACGACTTTTCCGTCTATGGATCCTATTTTGATGATTGCTTGAGCAATCTTGATCGAGTTTTGCAGAGATGTGAAGAAACTAATCTTGTCTTGAATTGGGAAAAGTGCCACTTTATGGTTAATAAAGGTATTGTCTTGGGGCATAAAGTTTCTGAAAGAGGTATTGAAGTTGATAAAGCCAAGGTTGATGCTATTGAAAAGATGCCATGTCCCAAGGACATCAAAGGTATAAGAAGTTTCCTTGGTCACGCTGGATTTTATAGGAGGTTCATTAAGGACTTCTCAAAATTTTCTCGGCCTCTGACTAATTTATTACAAAAAGATATACCATTTGTCTTTGATGATGATTGTGTAGAAGCATTTGAAATACTTAAGAAAGCATTGATCTCTGCACCTATTGTTCAGCCACCTGATTGGAATTTACCCTTTGAAATTATGTGTGATGCTAGTGATGATGTTGTAGGTGCTGTTCTAGGGCAAAGAGTTGATAAGAAATTAAATGTTATGCATTATGCTAGTAAGACTCTAGACAATTCTCAAAGAAATTATGCTACTACTGAAAAAGAATTCTTAGCAGTTGTATTTGCTTGTGATAAGTTCAGACCTTATATTGTTGATTCTAAAGTAACTATTCACACTGATCATGCTGCTATTAAATACCTGATGGAAAAGAAAGATGCTAAACCTAGACTTATTACATGGGTTCTCTTGCTACAAGAATTTGATTTGCATATTGTTGATAGAAAGGGAGCTGAGAACCCTGTTGCAGACAACTTGTCTAGGTTAGAAAATGTTCTTGATGACCCACTACCTATTGATGATAGCTTTCCTAATGAGCAATTAAATGTCATAACTACTTCTCGTAGTACTCCATGGTATGCTGATTATGCTAATTACATTGTTGCTAAATTTATAGCACCTAGTTTCACATACCAGCAAAAGGAAAAGTTTTTCTATGATTTTAGGCATTACTTTTGGGATGACCCACATCTTTATAAAGAAGGAGTAGATGGTGTTATTAGACGTTATGTACCTGAGCATGAACAGGAACAGATCCTACGCAAGTGTCACTCCGAAGCTTATGGAGGACACCACGCTGGAGATAGAACTGCACATAAGGTATTGCAATCTGGTTTTTATTGGCCTACTCTCTTCAAGGATGCCCGTAAGTTTGTTTTGTCTTGTGATGAATGTCAAAGAATCGGTAATATTAGTAGACGTCAAGAAATGCCTATGAATTATTCACTTGTTATTGAACCATTTGATGTTTGGGCTTTGATTATATGGGACCTTTTCCTACCTCTAATGGATATACACATATTTTAGTCACTGTTGATTACGTTACTATGTGGGTAGAAGCTATTCCAACTAGTAGTGATGATCATAACACCTCTATTAAAATGCTTAAAGAAGTTATTTTTCTGAGGTTTGGAGTCCCTAGATATTTAATGAGTGATGGTGGTTCACTTTTTATTCGTGGTGCTTTCCGTAAAATGCTTGCTAAATATGATGTTAATCATAGAATTGCATCCCCTTATCACCCACAGTCTAGTGGTCAAGTAGAATTGAGTAATAGAGAACTCAAATTAATTTTGCAAAAGACTGTCAATAGGTCTAGAAAGAATTGGTCCAAGAAACTTGATGATGCATTATGGGCTTATAGAACTGCATATAAAAATACTATGGGTATGTCTCCATATAAAATGGTTTATGGAAAAGCATGTCACTTACCTCTCGAACTAGAGCATAAGGCTTATTGGGCTATTAAAGAGCTCAACTATGATTTCAAACTTGCCAGTGAGAAGAGGTTATTTGATATTAGCTCACTTGATGAATGGAGAACCCAAGCTTATGAAAATGCCAAGTTGTTTAAAGAAAAAGTTAAAAGATGCATGATAAAAGGATACAAAAGTGTGAGTTTAATGTAGGTGATTATGTATTGCTATACAACTCTCGTTTAAGATTTTTTGCAGGAAAACTTCTCTCTAAATGGGAAGGTCCCTACGTTATCGAGGAGGTCTATCGTTCCGGTGCCATAAAAATCAACAACTTCGAGGGCACAAATCCGAAAGTGGTAAACGGTTAAAGAATCAAACATTATATCCCAGGTAATCCCATTAATGTTGAAACCAATATTATTGAAAACGTAACCCCGGAGGAATACATAAGGGACACTTTCCAGAACGTTTCAGACTCCGCAAAGGAATAGGTATGTGATACGGTAAGTAAACCGACTCCAAAACAATTTTTAAGGCAATATTTCTCCGTTTTTGAATATTTAGAAAAATAGAAAAATAAGTAGCAGTCCGGGAAGGACACGAGGGCCCCATGAGGGTGGAGGGCGCGCCCTACCCCCCTGGGCGCGCCCCCCTACCTCATGGGCACCTCGTGTGCCTTCCGGACTCCATTTTCTTGCACGATACGTATTTTGGTCGGTAAAAATTCATTATATATTCTCTCGAAGGTTTTGACTCCCGTATCACGCAAATATCGTCTATTCTTGTTTCGAGTTGTTTTTCTGACAGATCTAGATTATCAATGACGGCCCCAAGTGCCTCCAAGGACAAGTTTTTCGAGAAGGTCATCAACCCTTACCTTGCGGAGGTGTTGCGACACCCGCAAACCATTGAGTTGCATGATGGGTTGCTGCACATCCGCGATGAAGAGGGACCAAAGGGGACCGGAAGCATGGAGACGAGGCTCGAAGCAGTGGAACAACAAGTTTTCAAGTGTCAGGGGATGGTGGAACGTGGACTTAACTCCAACCACATGATGATCGCGGAGTTCACTAGCAGCCACAAGTTGGATGCCGACAACATCGGGGAAGCCATCTTCAAGCTTCATGAGAATATCGAGCACCTTCAAGCCCAAATCTATGACTTGCAAAACCAAAACTGTGAGTATGAATATAGATTCAAAAGGATGAGTTTGCCTGCAGATTTGAGGATCCCGGAGACTCGATCATCCTTCTATGATGGTGAGCCTATGCCTTGGAAGATGGACGACAAGCCCGCATCATCGACAACACTGCCACCTTCTTCACCAACAAAGGAGACATAATCACATGGGTATGGGCACTCCCCTTGGCAACTGCCAATCTTGGGGGAGGTGCCCCGGTATCGTATCACAATCACATCTCCTACCTTTACCGTTTTTTTAGTTCGATCCTATTAGTGGTATCTTGATCTAGTAGAATAAAGTTTATGGCATGATCTAGTTTTGAGTTTTTGCTTTATGATCTCTCTATGTAGTCGAGTCCGTGAGTTATATAAAAATGTTAGTGTTGAGTCAAGGGCTTGATTATTTTGCCATGATCTTGAGTGAATAAAATAAAAGAATAGAGAAAAAGAATAAAAAGAAACAAAGAGTTCATATTGATCTTATTGAAAGTAATGACTTCACATAGAAAGAGTATGATGATTGAAAGTTCCTGGGAGTTGCAAACATAGCTTTGGTAAGAGTTGCAATTAATAGGAAGTAATAAGGAAAGAGAGGTTTCACATATAGATATACTATTATTGACATCTTTCATGATTGTGAGCACTCATTAAAATATGACATGCTAAAGAGTTGATGTTGGATAAGGAAGACAACATAATGAGTTATTTTTTCTTATATCTGAGATTAAGTATATTGTCATGGATCTCCCAACATGCTGAGCTTGCCTTTCTCCCTCATACTAGCCAAATGCTCAGCACCAAGTAGAGATACTACTTGTGCTGCCATAAACCCTTAAACCAGTTTTGCCATGAGAGTCCACCATATCTACCTATGGATTGAGTAAGATCCTTCAAGTAAGTTGTCATCGGTGCAAAGCAATAAAAATTGCTCTCTAAATATGTATGATTGATTGGTGTGGGAGAAATAAGCTTTATACGATCTTGTGATATGGAAGAAATAAAAGCGACGGACTGCATAATAAAGGTTCATATCACAAGGGGCAATATAAAGTGACGTTCTTTCGCATTAAGATTTTGTGCATCCAACCATAAAAGTGCATGGCAACCTCTCCTTCCCTCTGCGAAGGGCCTATCTTTTATTATTATCCTCTACCTTATGCAAGAGTCATGGTGATCTTCACCTTTCCTTTTACATTTTATCCTTTGGCAAGCACAGTGTGTTGGAAAGATCCTGATAGATATATCTAATTGGATGTAGGGGGCATGAGTTATTATTGTTGACATTACCCTTGAGGTAAAATGTTGGGAGGCGAACCTATAAGCCCGTATCTTTCTCTGTGTCCGATTAAAACTCCGTAACCACAAGTATCGCATGAGTGTTAGCAATTATGAAAGACTTAATGATAGTTGAGTATGTGGACTTGCTATTAAGCTCTGACATAGACTCTTTCCGATGTTATGATAAATTGCAATTGCTTCAATGACTGAGATTATAGTTTGTTGGTTCTCAATAAAGTTTATGATTCGTACTCTGCATTATTAATGGATTATTACTTGAACATAAGCAATCATATGACAATACCTATATATCTTGCTATTATGAGAATAATCATGATGCCTTTATGTCTGTATTTTATTTTTATCGACGCCTCTACCTCTAAACATGGGGACACATTTATTATTATCGGCTTTCGCTTGAGGACAAGCGAGGTCTAAGCTTGGGGGAGTTGATACGTCCATTTTGCATCATGCTTTTATATCAATATTTATTTCATTATGGGCTGTTATTACACGTTATGTCACAATACTTATGCCTATTCTCTCTTATTTTACAAGGTTTACATAAGGAGGGAGAATGTCGGCAGCTTGAATTCTGGGCTGGAAAAGAAGCAAATATTAGAGTTCTATTCTGCACAACTCCAAAAGTCCTGAAACTCCATGGAATATCTTGCAATAAATAATAAAAAATCATCGCCAAAGATGAAGGCCAGGGGGGCCACACCCTGTCCACAAGGGTGGGAGGCGTGCCCCCCCCCCTCCTAGGGCGCGCCCCCTACCTCGTGGGCCCCCTGGTGGCTCTCCGATGCCCATCTTCTGCTATATGAGGTCTTTCGTCAAGAAAAAAAATAAGAAGCAACCTTTTGGGACGAAACTCCGCCGCCACGAGGCGGAACCTTGGCGGAACCAATCTAGGGCTCCGGCAGAGCTGTTCTGCCGGGGACACTTCCCTCCGGGAGGGGGAAATCATCGTCATCATCATCACCAACGCTCCTCTCATCGGGAGAGGGCAATCTCCATCAAAAACATCTTCACCAGCACCATCTCATCTCCAAACCCTAGTTCATCTCTTGTATTCAATTCTTGTCTCCAAGTCCGGGATTGGTACTAGTAGGTTGCCAGTACTGTTGATTACTCCTTGTAGTTGATGCTAGTTGGTTTATTTGGTGGAAGATCATATGTTCAGATCCTATATGCATATTAATACCCCTCTGATTATGAACATGAATATGCTTTGTGAGTAGTTACGTTTGTTCCTGAGGACATGAGAGAAGTCTTGCTATTAGTAGTCATGTGAATTTGGTATTCGTTCAATATTTTGATGAGTTGTATGTTGTCTAGCCTCTAGTGGTGTTATGTGAACGTCGACTACATAACACTTCACCATTATTTGGGCCTAGAGGAAGGCATTGGGAAGTAATAAGTAGATGATGGGTTGCTAGAGTGACAGAAGCTTAAACCCTAGTTTATGCGTTGCTTCGTAAGGGGCTGATTTGGATCCATATGTTTCACGCTATGGTTAGGTTTACCTTAATACTTTTGTTGTAGTTGCGGATGCTTGCAATAGAGGTTAATAATAAGTAGGATGTTTGTTCAAGTAAGAACAGCACTCAAGCACCGGTCCACCCACATATCAAATTATCAAAGTACCGAACGCGAATCATATGAACATGATGAAAACTAGCTTGACGATATTCCCATGTGTCCTCGGGAGCGCTTTTCCTATTATAAGATTTTGTCCAGGCTTGTCCTTTGCTACAAAAAGGATTGGGCCACCCTGCTGCACTTTATTTACTTTTGTTACTTGTTGCTCGTTACAAATTATCCTATCACAAAACTATTTGTTACCACTTATTTCAGTACTTGCAAAGAATACCTTGCTGAAAACCGCTTATCATTTCCTTCTGCTCCTCGTTGGGTTCGACACTCTTACTTATCGAAAGGACTACGATAGATCCCCTATACTTGTGGGTCATCAAAGGGGGACGACTCCTGGCAGGCGGCCCCTTGTCCCCTAAAAGTCTGCACCCCCTTAACCTCGACGAGACGGGCGTTGCTATAGTGCGGCATGCCACCCCCGAATCCAAGGCGGAACGTGGCCACTTCGCGGGTGTACCAAGAGGACACCCCTCGCCCGGCGCGGCACAGTAGCCACGCGACCCATGACATCACCTACGTCAGAGGGAGCCATGCTCCCACGATGGGCGGTCGGTACGGCCCGCAGGCAGCGGGGCCCACCTGTCCGCGAGCCACCAGAAGGCGGCGAACCCCAAGCATGCAGCAACAAGGGTGAGCCGACTCTCAGCAGGCGGCCCTCCCTCCCCTCAAAGTCCGTGTGCCATTAACCAGATGAGATGGGGTGTGGCTACAGTGAACCCCGCCAGGCGGCGGACTGTTTCCACACTCCCCTCGACAAAGCCTCCGTCATCAGGAGCAAGGCTAATGTATAAAGCAGTCGACATGGCCCGCAAACGGCGGGCCTTACCTGTCGGCCGAGTCCCCGGCAGCCGGAAGGACCCACCAAGCAGTGGGCCCCAGCAGCCGGCGGAGAAGCCGGCGCCCAGGGACACTGACGGCCAGGTCCTACACCCGGCTAGATTACCATTGTACCCCTAGGGGGTAGGCCTATATAAACCCCACAGGCTCCCCCATGCAAGGGGTTCAGAACCTTTGCCATCGCACACACACCCATAGAAGGAGAAGTTAGGGCTAGCCTTGCTCTTCTTCCTCCTCTAGCCGATACAGCTCCAGGAGCAATCTTGTAGCTACTCTATTGATGATAGTCATCATGCGGAGACCCCACAGAGCAGGACTATGGGTGTTATCTCCATGGAGAGCCCTGAACCTGGGTAAGATTCGCAGGCGTATGCGGTCTCGCTCACCCCCGCTTCGAGAGCCCGGCAAAGTACTCTTGTCCCCATCCATGATAAGCCACCCCCTGGCATATGTTCTCGCTAGATATCCCCGACATAGAGGTTTAAGGCAGGGAGACCCACTATCTCCCTATCTATTTTTAATTTGTTCAGAAGGGCTTTCTAGCTTATTGGCTCATGAAGAAGTGGGAGGAACTGATGGTATACGAGTATGCCGAGGTGCACCATCTATATCCCACTTACTTTTTGCAAATGACTCGCTGATTCTTATGAAAGCAAATGTCCAGAATGCAAGCACGCTGAAGAGAGTTCTGGAAGTATATTGTGGAAGTAGTGGGCAGTGTGTAAGTACACCTAAATCTAGCATCTTTTTCAGTCCGAATACAAGTGTGCTCGTTAGAGAAGAGGTATGTACAAATCTGGATATTCTAACTGAGGCATTAACAGATAAATACCTGGGTCTCCCCACTATGGTAGGGGTGGATAGGAGTGATTGTTTTCAGCATCTTATTGATAGAGTCTGCCAGAGAATTAAGGGTTGGAAGAAAAAAGTGCTTTGAATGAAGGGGAAAGAGATATTATTAAAGGCAGTAGCTCAAGCAATCCCCTCTTATGCTTTGTCAGTTTTTAAACTTCCAAAGAACATATGCAAGGCAATTACAGATGAGATTGCAGGTTTTTGGTGGGGGGGGACAGTGAGGACAAGAAGAAGATGCATTGGTTTGCATGGTGGAAGTTATGCATTCCGAAGAGTAAGGGTGGCTTGGGGTTTAGAGACCTTCACAGTTTTTGTCTTGCTTTATTAGCAAAACAGTATTGGCGTTTACTCTAGAATCCCGAATCTTTGTGTGCACGAGTCCTAGGTGTAAAGTACTACCCTGATGGCAATATACTCATGGCTGGCCCCAAGAAGGGTTCTTCGTTTACATGGCAAAGCATTGTATCTGGTATACAAACGTTTAAGAGAGGATGTATTTGGTGTGTGTGTGTGTTTGTGTGTGTGTGTGTACGGGCTTGCAGATTAACATCTGGAATGATCCTTGGATTCCCTCTAGTGAAATAAGGAAAACTATAACTCCAAGGGGAGTAACTATGTTGGGCAAGGTTGAAGAGTTAACGGAAATGTTAACGCCCACACGTGTGGGCGTTTGCACATCGCCCACAGGCCTCCATCACCACTCATTTTGCCACATATGAATAGATGACATCAGCAGAATTTTTTTTGGTTTTCGGCTTAAAAATGTTGTATCTCCTAAATAAAAAAGCGAACTAAAAATCCGTTTTCACCATTAAATCCGTCTCGACGAGATCTTCAAAACTAGAACCCATGTTGATATGTTTCGACGAAATTTTTTTTTTTTTTGCCAGAAGTTGCCACGATGTTTACATTGCAGTTGCCATAGGGCTTAAACTAAAGTTGCCATGTGGCAATTTTAGTTTGTAGATCATGGTAATTTTAGTATTTTGATGATGGCAACTCCAGTACTTTGACCATGAAAATTATTTTTGTATGAACCATGGCAATTTTACGTGCATGTATCATGGCAATTTTAGTTTATGGTTCATGGCAAGTCTAGTTTCTTAATTCCCCGTTTTATAAATGTCAAAATTTATTTTTAAATGTAGAAAAAAATAGCTGAAACATATCATGGCAACTTCAGTGTAAACATCATGGCAATTCATATGCAATAGACATGGCAACTTTTAATCCAAAAAAAATTTCATCAAAACATATCAACATGTGATCTAGTTTCGAAGATCTAATCGCGAGGGATTTAATGGTGAAAACGGATTTTCAATCGGATTTTTCGTTTAAGAGATGAAACATTTTAAAAACTGAAAATCCAAAAAGATTCCTGCATGCATGCATGCGATGACGTGGCAATCTGTTTACATTAGAAACGTGTGGTGCGTCTCCCTTCCTGCCACACGTGTGGCAGTTAGCGCGACCCAGAGTTAATTGATCCATATACTGGGCAGTGGGACGGGAGTTTGATCCGCGCTGTCTTCTGGCCAGTTGATGTTCGTCGGATCTTACAAATACCTCTCCGGGTGCAGGTGATGGAAGATTTCGTATCATGGCATCATAACCGATCAGGAGTCTTTACTATACGATCGGCCTACCATGTACAATTCCAGCACCAGTTTGGTCGTACAGAAAATCAAAATGCAGCGCAAGGGAGTCGGCCGAGTCATATTTGGAAGCGTGTATGGGAACTTCAAATTCCTGGAAAAGTGAAGCACTTTGTGTGGAAGGTAATCAGGGGAGTCCTACCTTGCTATGGTACTCTAGCAAGCCGCCATATACCAGTCACGGGACAATGCCTGATATGCCATATAGGTTTTGAGGATGCACAACATTGTTTATTTACATGTGAAAGAGCGATGAATATCTGGAAAGAGCTGGGGACTTGAGGAAGAAGTGCAGAAAGTTGTAGCGGAAGACCGGTCCGGCTCAGTCACATTGGCTACTCTTGTAGAGCGCCACGATACTAAAAACACATTGTCTGTGGCCGAGTTAACCGCGTTGGGAAGCTGGTACATCTGGTGGCAATGGCGACAAATTTTCAAAGGCGAGATAGTCCGGCGGCCGCACCAAACTGCTATATCAATACGAGTTCTAGCGACAAATTTTATTCGTTCACTAACACCTAATCAGCCGGTGGTGAAGCGTGATCATATGTGGCACAAGCCACTGAGAGGAGAGGTTAAGATTAATGTTGATGCATCATTTACTGCAGAAAATATGTCTGCAGGTACAGGAGCAGTGGCACGAGATAAACATGGCGAGTTTATTGCTTCTGCAGCCTGGTTCATACCGCATGTGGTGTCAGTGGATGTGGCGGAGATGATTGCTATTCGGAATGGTTTCTATTTAGCATCCAAGATTGGTTGTAACAGCCTACACATTTAGTCTGATAGCTTAAATGCAGTTGATGCTCTCAATTCTGAAGCTTTCCTTGTGCATGAATCAGCTATCCTCCTGGAGATTAAAGAGATGGGGCTGGACTATGCAAAGTATGAAATAAGTAAATGCCCTCGTGAAGCAAACTTTGTAGCTGATTGCATAGCTAAATCATCTCTAGCTAATAGATCTTCAGAGGTTTGGGAAGATGCTATCCCGGACTTTATTTCTCATCTTATTGTAAATGATCTTGCTATTATTTGAGAAATAAAGTTTTGCCTTGTAAAAAAACCTTCCGTCAAAAAAAGGCATATGTTGGATGGCCGACTTCACCCAATATCAAGAAGACCACTAATATAAACATATAAAGAGGATACCAAATCATATTATCATACAATTGTAAGCCTACTAAGGTTCCTCCATATGCCCGAGAACTGGGGTAACTACTCACACATCGAGAGTACAAACATCGCAGGATGAATCATGATAAATATGGTGGTAGCGTTAAAGTAATATGAACGTCAATCCACACTGACTAATATACTACAAACAGATGGAGATGAAGTGGTGATGATGAAGGTGGATGGTGATGATGCTCTTTCATGCGGTGATGTGGCGGCGGAGACCCTGAATCAATCCCCCTCTGGAATCCTTCCGAGGCTAGAATTCTTCGTTCTGGATCTGTTTTCTGGTTCCATGACATCTTTGATCTTCAATCCATCTGCACGGGGGTGAAGTAGTTGACGAGGCGGAGGCGGCGGCAGGTGGTATGACCGCTAGTACGAGCACATGTGCTCGTACCATACGCCATCTTTCGCTTTGGAGGATTTTGTATGAGCTTTTTCTTCTCCCATTTGTTTCACCCTTTTTATGGCAGTGTTTTATCACGTTAATTAACATGATTTTATCACCATAAATTGAGGTCTTTCCTTAATGTTCTAGATTATTCCCGTATATGATATCCTGGCGATTGCATACAAAAATAAGTACACAAATGCAGTAAAGTCCAAAAAATCTTATACTACGGAACGAAATAAAATGTGCAAATCATCGCAAAAATTGGACTCATGACCACCACTGACGGGCGCAAAAAAGTGCCACCACATTTAACAACTTAGTAGTGGCGGGTGTTTTCTGGCGCCCGCCACTGATTTGTATTTGTGCAAAAAAAAATCTTATCGAGCTATTTTTATTTTATGGGTATATTTTTGTTTTCATTTTTTGTGGGGTTGAATTTAGTACGTAAGTACAGTCATGTCAAACTGTTGCCATTTTTCTTAGTTAATTTCTTATTTTTAAATTATTAAATGAATTTCTAGCCATTAAAATGAGCAAAATGCTATGTGATTAAAACAAGATACACAACTGAGGACTGAAAAGAATGAAACTTGGAATGGTGTCATAACGTGACCCCTATAGTGTGTGGTCAAAATTTGAGATCATTACAGGAAAAACATGATGCACTTTGTGTACAAAATGAAGAGTCTCTCTTGAGATATCAGACTTTCTAACAAAAACTGTCAACTTTTGCAATGTTGAATATATACCAATGAAAGTCCCATGCTCAAATTTCCAACTATTTTGGGTTGATTTGACAATTTTAGAGCATTATATGAATTTCTAGGCATTAAAATGAGCAAAATGAACTTCAATTAAAAAATATATGCAAATTAGGTCCAAAAAGAATGAAACTTGGCATGTTGTCATCACATGATCCACATAAGATGTGGTAAACTTTTTAGAGATTAGGGGACTTGATGCACTTCGTGTACAAATTGAAGAGTTCGTTGTGAAGTATCAGGGTTTTCGAATGTAAAGAGTCGACTTTCATAGAGAAATATTTTCTTTATACATGATAATTTTTTATGTTCAATATATACCACTGAAAGTCCCATGGAGAAATTTAGGACAGTTATGGGTTGATTTGACGATTTTAGAACATTATTTGAATTTCTAGCGATTCAAATGAGAAAAGTGCTATTCAAATCAAAATATATGCGCAAATAAGGTCTGAAAGGGATGAAACTTGACATGATGTCATTATATGAGCCCTCTAGGGCGTGGTAAAATTTGAGGGCGTTACCGGAAAAACTTGATGCACTTTGTGTACAAACTGAAGAGCCTCTCATGAAGTGTCAGTATTTCGAACGAAGAAGAGAAAAAGAAAATCGAATGTTGTCAGAAAAGGACGAAACTTGGCATCATATCATTATATGATTCCTAGAACCTGCCTAGTTGCCCGCTAGTTTCTTGTGAATGTTGCGGGCAGACTGTTACGCCTCCACCGCCTTGCAAGTGTTCGATGGTTTGCCTACGTGAGTTTTTTTTTGTCTCGTTTTCTTTTGGCCAATTGAATTCAACCAAATCATCACAATTGAAGATGAAGCGGCTTTTATCATGCTATTTACTTCATTTGAAACTTTGGGTGTGTTCGAATTTCAATAACTTAGTTTGTAAACTATGAATTCGTAATATCCGTGAACTGCGTGAACCTTGAACCTTAATTATTATGTTTGGTTTTTAAGATGTGTGCTAATATATAGTTGAAACGGATTAAGTAAACTAGAATTGAAATAATATGGGGAAAACAAAATTTTACTCCGTTAAATTTAGGGATCGGTTAGAAACAATGAAAACTGAGGAGTAAAATACTCCACAGAGGTTTACCCGGCTGTTTACCCCTCTAAAATTTACAAACAACCAAAATTTAGTGAGCAAGCTTCGACTCGGCTTGTTGGATCTTCCTCTTTTCTTTTGGCGTTTTAAGAGGAGAATAATATTTTGAGAGTGATTTTTCTATATCCTGTATGTAGATCATCCGTGATTGCTTTGATGTTCATGCTAGTTGTTTATTTGTTCTTAAAATTTATTTTGTTTCATAATGTTTCTTTTCTTTTCTTATTTCAATGTGTACATCATGTTTCATTGTTTATGACAAAAAAATAATGCACTCGCTTCAGATTAGTTTGATGATACACAACGAAACATTATGATTCACTTTGGAACGAGAGAAAAACCAGATGTAACACTTCGAAACATCACAAATTTTGACAGCAACAAAAGAAAGGTAGCATGAATCTCATTTCTTGTAATGTTTTATATATTTTGCAGATGCATGCGATCGCAAGCAAATATGTCAACTAGCATTCCTGATCAGATATACAGAGATCCGGAGGGGGAGGGGGCTGCGGAGTTCCTGGCGCAGCCTGCTGCGGCGAAGGTCACGGTGCCCTTGTCGAGGTCATAGCCGACGTGCATGTTCTGCTGCGCGATATTCCCGATGATGGACACGGGAGTAGACTGCTCAGACGCCGCCGCCACCGCCAAGCACAGAGTCCCCTCCTGCACCTCCAGGAACGTGTTCTCCGCCTTTAGCGTGACCGTCGCGCCGCCGCCGAGCACCAGCGTCAAGTCAGGGATCATCGCTGCCACCTGCCCCTTCCGTACCCCGCTCACGTCGAAGCACAGTGGCAGGAGATCTTCCGGCGACTTCGCCGGCGGGAGCTTGACCCTCCGGGTCAGCTCTTCCACCAATGGGTCCACAAGCTCGTTCGCGAGGTACGTCAGCGTCGTGCCGGAGTCGACGATGACGGGGGACTCCTGCGGCGCCGCGAAGGTCTTGCTCCCGATCTTGACGGACTGGAGATTGACGGTGTAGTAGGCCTTCACTTCAGATGGGATCAGCGGCGTCGTCGCCGCGCCCGGCTCCGTCACGGTGGCGCGGGGGCCGAAGTTGAGCACGGAGGAGGCGTTGATGGAGTAGGGCACAAGGCAGTAGGAGAACCTCCGGCCGAGCGATGTGTCTGCGCCTAATTGGTTGACGAGGGAGAGGTCGCCGCCGCCGAGCCCGACGAGGCCGTCCCCAATGAACGAGCCGATCATGGTCGTGGAGCAGCCGAAGTTGACGTTGGCCACGCGTATCTTCCCATCGCCGCGGGTGCCTTGGTCGTCGGCGAAGGTGAAGGTCTCCGTGGAGAGGAGGCCGCTCGTCTGGGAGCCATCGCCATAGGAGTAGAGATACCTGCACTTGGAGTCCGGGCAGGAGGCATCGGGGAGCGCGCGGCATGCGCCGGAGCCGCAGCTCACCAGACCGAACGTCGTCCAACTGGAGGAGTTGAACTGGACGCCCGGCGGCGGCGCGGACGCGGGCGCGTGGGCGGGGGCGGGAGCGCGAGCGGGCGCGTGCGCGTGCCGGGCGGCCGCCAGACCAGGAGCGCCGTCTCCGTTGCTGCAATTAAGCCAGATGAGGTCGCTGCCGGTGTCGGCGATGGCGAGCATGCGGGTGGGCGGCGTGCCCACGTTCACGGCCTCAGGTACTCGAAGGGCCTGGAGGTGAGCACGGACACGGCGCCGTCGGCTGATGGTGCGTCGGCGCGGGCGTAGGAGCGGGAGAGCGCAGCGGCGCGCAATGTGGAGCGGCGCGCGCCCTCGAGCACGCGGGCGTGCGCGGTGAGCGACGGGTCATGGTACGGCGACTGGACGGAGTCACGGTGGATGAACTCCACGCTGAACCCATCGCCGCCGACGTACGCCGTGCACAAGAACACGTGCGCCGTCAGGACGACGCCAACGAGCAGGAGAGCGCGGGATGTCGTCGTCCCAGGCATTGTGTGCTGAAGTGCTGACTCAACTGCGGGATTGCTTTGCCAATGGTGTGTAGCTGCTGCTGCTATGCAGAGTATTAGTAGGGGAATTGGCGTACGATTAAAATGGTAAGTTGATTAATGGGGCAAGTCGGTATATGGTATGAACTGTGATAGCGCGATCAGCCAGCTCCTTGCATTATGCGTATGAATTACGTACGTGCTGCACTACGCATGGAATTCGGGGTGGATTCCGTTGGAGAGCTGAGACTGGACTAAGTTCCCACGCACTTTTGGGCAATATTTTGTATTCCCAGATTTCAGCTGTTTTATAAGATTATATAATTAACATTCAAAATGGCAATATTTTATATACGGTTAATTAACATTCAAAATGGCAGTGTTTTGGAAAAGATTGTACGGTTCAATTGTTTTCACTTCACGAAGCTAACACAAACCGGAACTTGGTCGCCCTTGCACCCAGATGCAACCTTGTTCTCAAACTTGAGCAGCGTCACGTCTATTTCCCATACATCTGCTCAATCCGATGGTATTTCGACATGGTAGATGGGGCTATACTCTCTCCACCTCGAAGACCTTCCTGCGAACGTGATGGTGAGCTTGATACTCGCCATGTTTGTGCCTGTGCGCAATCCAATATTAGTATATCATGCATATGCTTGTTATTTGAAAAAATCACAATACTTGACTACCCAAAAATTTGTTCTGCAACATGAAACGTAAACTTTAGTAGAAGATTGCATTTTAAATTCTTCTGGTAAAACAGTAGTACAATCCTTACTTTCAGGTAAGCTAGCGATCTTTCTGAAACCAAACAAGGGATTATTTTTTTCTTCAGTTGTAAGTATCCAACTTCACACAAGAAGGCAAACCTCGACACCGCAAAATTTCTCTAGTGACTTTTCTTGACCATCTTTTTTGTGTGAATAAATTCTTGTATTACTTCAAACACTCAAATTTTACAATCAACTTCAAATACTTCTAAAGCGCAGAGAGGGCCTGATCCAAGCCAAACAACAGTTCGGCATTGGGATCTCCCGAAGTTTGCCATAAAATGACTAGACTTATTTTGGATATGGCGAATATGAGGAGTGAATAGCAAAAAACTACCACATTACGGGCTATCGTTCCGAAAAACTACCACTTTTTTTAATTTTTCAAAAAACTACCACAAAATTGGCTGGCTGTTCCAAAAAACCCAAGTGGCCGAACGGTTAAGTTTTAACTGGGGTTATGACATATGGGGCCCGCCACGGTGTTTTGTCGGCCACAGTGCCACGGCAGCGGGTGACGGCCGTTAGGCGCGCACGGGCCGTCCCGACCAGGTCAAACGGATCCGGCCCTCACTCTGTCTCCTCGCTCACTCACTCTCACTCTCCCCTCGCTCTGTTTCCCGACCGAGCTCTCCATCGTCGCCGCCACCTCGGTTCCTCGTTGCCGGCCAGGATGCCTTCTTGGAATGATGGGGATGAGAGCTCCGACGACAGCATGGGTGGCAACCTGATGGACATGGAGTACTTTGTAAGCCTCATCCTCCTCCTCTTTGTCATTATCTAGGGTTAGGGTTAGGGTTGAATCGATTTGGGAATGAGGGTTGATGAGCTGTATATTTGTATGGATGGATTCGTTTGGTTTGGTTATCTATTAGTTTTGATCTAGGGTATGGATGGCACTGTGATGTCTGATCTGACCTTGAGCAAGGCAAAGCTTGACTCAAGTTGAACTAGTTGATGCATTGGTTCTGATCTACCTTTTACTACATGTAGGACACACCTGACACTATCCCTGAGCCACTCTGGTGTGGTGCTCCCATGGAGGAAGTTTCCAAGTGTACTCTGCATGATATGAAGCCTAGGAAGTGTGTTGCTTTTGAAGGTGCTAACACTGGGAGGAGGTTCTATGGATGCCCTGTTCAGGTGAGTAATTGAGTATGCTGGGTGGATTCAGTTATGCTGGGTGGATTCAGTTATGCCTAGTGGATTCAGTTATGCCCAGTGGTTACTGAATTTGTACATTAACTCTGTTTGAACTGAATTTAGTACTGAATTTATGGTTACATGTCCTCCTCTTTTTGAATTGAAGTTAGAATTTATGCTTTTTCTGAAGTATGTGTTCTCTGATCAAACTACAGGGAGGTGTGAATTGTGGTGTAGTTCAGTGGGTTGATCCTGCCTGGCCTGATGTACTTAAGAACTGCCTCATCAAGTTGTGGGAAATGTTCCATGAGCAAAACCTTGGAAGGATTCAAGACAAGCATGCATATGAGGATGAGGTTGCAGAAGGACTATGATCATCTCTGCATTGAGTATCATAAAATGGTTGATGATGTTAGCAAGATGTTTGACTGGCAGGATGGTGTTGGAAAGATTGACTACCAAAAAGCAATGGATGCTGAGAAATTTGAGAAGCAGAAGGAAGAGCTAGAGCTGGAGATGAAGATGGAGAAGCTAAGGCTAGCAAAAGAACAGAGGTGTATCCTTCAGGCCCAGGCAGACATAATTCACAACACCAGGAAGGCAATGAAAGAGATAAAGGTGGACAGGGATCTTCTTGCACAAGAGAAGACAGAGCTTGAGAAAGTAGTTGTTGATCTGCTGAATGCTGGCCATGGGAGCAAGGAAAAGCTTGAGAAAATCAAGGCCATACTGGAGGCTTGAAGATTTGGACAATGGTGGTTAAGTAAGTAAGGTGGCCTACACATATAACAGGCCTTGCAAGATGATTGTAGGAGTATATTTTGTGCAGTCCTATATGAACTGTTTAAGTTATGGTAACTAGAGTGGTGGAGAACCTTTGCTAAGTCTGGCTTATGTTATTGTACTGTTAAGAACCTATCTATCTTAAGTAATGCAGTGAAGAACTGTTTTATTTCTTTAGGTTGTTTTCCTGAAAGTAGCAATGCTGAACTAGTATATTTTTGGGCCTAAAACCATTATGTACACATTGTGGGCCTAGACTGGGCTGTTTTATTACTCCACCTACCTACCACCAACCATTAGTAGTCTATAAAGCCCACCCCTAGGGTTTGGTGCCTAGATGGGCAAATCTTGATGTTGGTCAAAGCCACTTTTGGGGTTGGTCGACAAGTAGCCCCCCAAAGTGACCAAATTGACCTAATCATATCAATCAATTATCAACAAAATAAATCACTTGATCTACATAACAATTCATAACCTAGGACATATCAAATCAAAATAGAGCTTGACCTAATCATATTAATTGTTCCAAGCAGTTCAAACACAAACCACATAACATAATTGTTTCAAGCAGTTCAAACATAGACCACATGACCTAATTGTTTCAAGCAGTTCAAACATAGACCACATAACTTAATTGTTAAACACATTCAATGGTTGCCACTGGCTGTGAAATACAAAGCAAATTTGCTTGGGGCCTTCCTCTTCCTCTTAGAACCAACATCAGCTTGACCTGATGTTGATGCTGCCCTAGGAGCATTGAAACCTCTTGCAACTCTTGATGATCTGGTGTTCTTTGCTGGAGATGATGCACTTGACCTGGTGTTCACTACCAAGTCAGTCTTGCACACATGATCCATTGCATATCTAGCCCAACACTCCTTAGGGATGCCATTCAACCACATGTAGGCTGGTTCACATGCTGCTTTCAAACCTTCCATTCCTTCTTTGTGACCATGTTCAGTGAAGGAATAGCTAGCTTTGTCAACCCATATCTTAAGTTCTTCTGCTCTAAAGCCAGCCGACTGGAAGTTGGCATATATGTGTCTTAGGCAATATCTTTGTGGGGATTGAGGAAATACTTCATTAATTGCTTTAAGAAGGCCCTGTTGTTTCATTACATAAGGTAGTAATGAGATAACTATAGCAGCATTGCTATGTGCATAAGAATAATCTGAGTCGAGAAAATACCTTCAGCCTGTCAGACATGATGGTGTAGTTCCCAAACTGGTTGCTGGTGCCAATGCAGACTCTAAGTTGGTTTAAAAACCAGGTCCAGCTAGGCCCATCCTCTTTGTCAACCACCCCAAAAGCAATTGGGAACACATTGTTGTTCCCATCTCTCCCAGTTGCTGCCAATATCTGCTGGCATGTGGATAACTTGATGAAGCAACCATCAAGTCCTGCATAAACAGTGATAGTTATGGCAAAATTGAATAACTTGATTACATTTCTAACATGATTAAATCACTGATTTGTACCTATGAAAGGCCTACAACCAGCAAGAAATCCATCTTTTGATGCCTGGAGGCAATAGAACATGTACTTGAACCTTGGTGTGGGGCTGGGTTCAAAGGATCCTCAAAAGTAGTCACTATGCACTGCTTCCGTGGTTTGTGTCAAGCACACATTGTAGGTAGTCCCTCAACCTCGACATCGCTTTCTATGATCACCTTGCACAACATCAACAGCCATCGGTCTTGCCCTATATGCCAAACTCCTAGGTACATGCACCCCAAACTTCTTCTTAATATGTTTGAGAACTGTCTCTACATCTGCCTTTACATTTGATCTAATGTGTCCTCCACAGCTTCTCGCAACCCATTCAGCGAAGAACCTTTGTACTCTCTCCACAAGCTCCACAACTATGATCCATGTGGCACTTCTTGATTGTGAATGTATCTTCATGGGCTACTTTGGATGCATCATGAAAAATCACATCCATTCTTCCTCTCTGGGCACCAAACAATAACCCTTGATGGTTCATTCCTATGGTACTGAAAGTTTCTCAAAGTCCTAACATGAAAATTTCTCAATGCCTTTCTAAACTCATACACATTGGTGAAGCAAAGGTCCTTGCACAGCTGCTCATGTGCATCAGGTACCTTTGGGTCATACCATTTCCTCTCTTTCTTCTTCTTCAATCTTCTCTTCCTTCCAGAAGGTAGTCTTGGAGTCTCCCCATCTGAGTCAGAAATGCCCACATCATCAGGGAAGCAATACTCATCAGCTTCAGGTACAAAATCTTGAAACTTTGTGAAACGCCCTCGATGCGGCTATATCTCCCACGTGTCGAGGCACGACTTAGAGGCATAACCGCATTGAAAGCAATGTCGCAAGTGAGGTAATCTTCACACAACCCATGTAATACATAAGGGAAAGAGATACATAGTTGGCTTACAATCGCCACTTCACACAATACATGAGTAAAGCATTACATCATACAGATACAATCAAGGTCCGACTACGGAACCAAAATAAAAGAAGACTACCCCAAATGCTACACAGATCCCCGATCGTCCCAACTGGCTCCACTCTTGATCACTGAAACGAAACAACACAAAGAACAAGATCTTCATCAAGCTCCTCCTTGAGCTCGGGTCCATCACCGCACGGTTTCATCGGCACCGCAAACTGGTTTGAAGTATCCGTGAGTCACGGGGACTCAGCAATCTCACACCAGAGATCAAGACTATTTAAGCTTAAAGGTAGGGCAAGGTAGTGAGGTGGAGCTGCAGCAAGCGGCTAGCATATATGGTGGCTACATACGCAAATGAGAGCGAGAAGAGAAGGCAAAAGCACGGTCGAACAACTATGATCAAGAAGTGATCCTGAACTCCTACTTACGTCGACATAACCCGAAACCGTGTTCTCCTCTCGATCAACCCGAAAAGAGACACTCACGGTTACGCTACACGGTTGGTGTATTTTAGTTAAGATCAACTTCGGGTTTTCTACAACCGGACATTAACAAATTCCCATCGCCACATAACAGCAGCACGGCTTTGAAAGTTCAAAACCTGCAGGGTGTCCCAACTTAGCCCATGATAAGCTCTCGCGATCAACGAAGGATATTCCTTCTCCCGGAAGACCCGATCAGTCTCGGAATCCGGCTACAAGACATTTCGACAGCAATAAAACAAGACCAGCAAAGCCGCCGGATGTGCCGACAAATCGATAGGAGCTGCACATATCTCGGTCTCGAGGCACACCGGATTGTCCAAACTTCCGTAGGCCAACCCAGAGTTGCCCTGGTGGTCACCGGCGGTGACAGTTTGGACCAACACTCACGACGAGCACCGGCCCGGGGTAAAATAAGATGACCCTTGGGCTCCGAAACCCAAGGGAAAAGGGCGTGGTGAGGCAAATGGTAAAACCAATGTTGGGCCTTCTTTGGAAAAGTCTTATTCAAAGCGAACTGTCAAGGGGTCCCATAAATCACCCGACCGCGTTAGGGACGCAAAATCCGGGAACATAACACGGTATGACGGAAACTAGGATGGCAAGAGTGGAACAAAACACCGGGCATAAGGCCGAGCCTTCCACCCTTTACCAAGTATATAGATGCATTAATTAAATAAGATATATTGTTATATCCCAACAAGTAAACATGTTCCAACAAGGAACAACATCTCCATGTTCAACAAGGAACAAACTTCATCTTCACCGCAACTAACAACGCTATAAGAGGGGCTGAGCAAAGCGGTAACATAGCCAAACAACGGTTTGCTAGGAAAGGATGGTTAGAGGCTTGACATGGCAACATGGGAGGCATGATATAGCAAGTGGTAGGCATCGTAGCATAGGCATAGCAAAAGAGCGAGCAACTAGCAAGCAAAGATAGTAGTGATTTCGAGGGTATGGTCATCTTGCACGAAATCCCGCAAGGAAGAAGAACGAGTCCATGAAGGAGACAAGCGGACGAAGTCGAATGAATCCTCACAACTCCGAGCGGAACCGAAGCTAACGAGAAAAGCAAACCGGAAAGAAGCAAACAACATAGTAAACAACCATCACATAAACATGGCATGATGCACAATCAAGTATGATGCATGTCCGGTTTAATTAGCATGGCATGGCAATATGCACAAACAATCCTACAAATTAAGTGGAGCTCAATATGCAACGAGTTGCATATTGACGAAACACCACATCAATTATTTAGTTCTCTCTCGATTAGGTACTCAACAATATTAAATGTTATTAAACATGGCAAGAGGTGAAGCACAACAAAACTACCTAACTAGGCAAGTTTAAATGAGGCCGGAAACAACGAACAACAATTCCGGAAAATCCCCATATGCAAATTAAGGATTTGGAACAGATCTGACCTAAAGCATATTTTAGAGTTGTTAAACATGCAAAGTAAGTACACCATGTTAAACTAGGCATTTTTCTACCCCATTTACATATATAAATTATTTAAAATGGAGCTACGGTTATTTAGTTATGAAATAAATCATTTTAGCATGGCATTTAAGCAAATTAATGCAAACAACAATTATGAACATTTAAATGTTGTTATCATGATGCGGATGACATGAGCAAGTTTATGCAATTTATGAAAACGTTAACATGAGCATGATACGAGGCATTAGGTCACCGTGGTGGAAGAAAGGGGTGCCACGGCAACATATCGGTTCCGATAACTCAATCGAGATATCGGTGCAAAGGAAAGCGTGGACGTGAGCGAGTCATGCAAGATGGTGGGGTGATCCCGGATACCGGGTTCCCACGGAACGGTGGCATGGAAACGAGAGGGGCATCGCAAGGATGATTCGATCACGACGGTCGTCACGGGTTATACCTTCGAAGCGTTCAAACGGAACGGGTCGAGTTGTCGAGGGAAGTAGATGGAAGTAGACGTTCTCGCGATGATCGTCGAGGGAAGTAGTGGTACACGGCGACGGTAGAGGAAGTAGTGTTTCACGTTCGTTATCGAAGAGGTACTTGACGGGTCCGAATCCCTTCGGGGTTGTCGTGGTACTTGCGATCTCGGCGATAGTAGTCGTACACGGCGTAGGGGGAAGTCGTTGTTCACGTTCGAGGGTAGTGGTACATCTCGTCATCGGAAGTAGTGGTACACACGAAGGTAGTCGAACTTGACGGTTCCGTTACACAGGTCTTCGGCGACGGTAGTTGTACACGTTTTTCGGAGTGGTACTTGCATCTTCGGACTTGACGAATCCGAGGGCTTCGGGGTCGACGGTAGTGGTACATGTGACGTTGGGGTACTTGTCGGTCCGGTCTTGGTGTAGATGTACATGGCAAACGTAGTGGTACTTTGCGCCGGCCGTCCTGGAACTTGGCGACTCCAGGGAAAACGGTAGCCGGGGACTGGACATGTCACGGTGGTAGTTGTGCGTTCGTTTGGAGGGGGACTTGGCGAAATCCACGAAGCAGAGGAGACCGGGGCTTGGCGGCGGGACCCCAGCAGCAGAGAGGCGCGGCCATGGCATCGGGCAGCTTCCCGAGGTGGTGCAGGTGGCCCATGGAGAGGAGGCAGAGGCGGGGCGAACTGCAGGCGACGGAGGGCCGCCGGAGCACGGGCAGGAGGTGGTGCGGGACATGGGGCTCCTACCCCTGCCAAAGACGGCGACGGAGGAGGGAAGCGGCGAGATGGTCCTGGCCCGCGAGGTGGAGAGGCGCGGACGGCGGCGAGGTGGCGCAGGTCGGCGAGAGGTGCAGCAGCGATTCTTCTGCTGCCGGCGGGCGTCGGGCCGGGCACGCGGATGAGGAGTAGAGGGCTCGAGGAGCCTCTCCTCGGGCGCTTAGGCGACGGGAGAGATGAGGGGGATCGGGAGAAGCGATGGGGAGAAGGGATCCGGCCTAGCGAGGGAGGAGCGAGGGAAAATGGGAGAGGGATCGCATGAAGGGGCGACGAGGGAGATGGGATCGGGTGAGGAGGCGGGTTCGGCTGCAAGGCAGGGAGGAGGACGAGGGAGGAGAGAGATGGGCTGGGTGCTAGGGTTAAGGCAGGGGTTCTGGGCCTCAAGGGCTTTGGTGGGCGGCCTGGTGGGGAAGAAAAACCGAGGGCCGGCTGGGCTGCGGGAGGAGAAGGAGAGATGGTGGGCTGCCGAGGAGGGCTGGCTCTCTTGGGTGGCTCTCTCTCTCTCTCTCTAATATAAATACTTTAGCAGAAAACAGATAAAGAGAAGAAAAGAAAGAGAGGGTTGGGGAAAGGATTTGGACACACGGATAATTTTCCCGGGCTCACAAAATATGAGGAATTTAACAAAAATGTCCCAAGGATTTTTGGTGGAACTCCGGAAAATGATAGAATAAAAAATGGCAAGGTTTGGGGACCAAACTTGAAGCAGAAAGGGCATTGGAATTTTGCAAGTGGGTTATGGTGAATTCCAATTAATGGAATATTTTATTATAGCTCCCTAATATTGGGAGGGTATGTTATAAAGAGAAATCACCACGTGAATATCCCTCGATTTAAATGGATCGAAAAATCCATACAATTTATTTAGAAGAGTTTTAAAAAATTAATGGATGATGGCATGATGACATGATGCAATGCAAAAACAAAACAAAACACACGACAAAACTCAGAAACCCTGGAAGGCAACTGAAGCTCCGGTCTGGGGCGTCACACTTTGGGATCTCTGGCTGACTGTGAGCTCTGGAAGTTGGACCTGGATTTGCTGCTGCTCTTCTCACAGGCTTGAGTTTCTCAGGCCTGCATTTTTCCACAACTATTTCCTCTCCACTGTCGCCTCTTTCTCCTCCTGCCAAAACTCAAACATCATTGTCACCTTCAAACTGTGGTCATCTTCAACATCATCTCTTTCTTCTTCATTTCCAATATTTTCTTCACCTCTCTTCCAAGCCTTGTAAGACATCTTTATCCCTCTATAGTCACCCCTATCAATCTCAAAGTCGAGGATGATATGTCAATATCATCATCCTCTTCACCAACAGCCTGTCCATCATCATCTCCACCATGAGCTTCGAAATGTTCAAGTTACAGCTTTGATGTGTGTTCAAATTAACTTCAAGAGGGTGGACCACTCCATCTTGTGACAGACTTAACACAAAACCAGGACCCCCAACTGGACTGCCTATTGAATTTGTTCTTCACAAACATTGTGAGCCTGTTACATTCAACATCTCTATCTTCATTTGCCTTGGAAACAATGATATTGAGCATCTGTTATATCTGAGTGGTCTATCATTTCTTCAATCGCATCTTGACTGTCCGTAAGAAATAAACCTTCTTGTCCAATCCCTTGTTCTTTTACCCAGTACATGTAGTCATCGACCCATAGCCTTCAGTCTCGATAAGTGCTATCAAGTTCGAAATGTGATGTCTCAAACAGAAAACCTCCTTTCCATATTATCTCTGCCTCGAAATGCATCCTAACCTCCCAAATTTCATCATCCAGCCTGCATTACATAATATGTTATTTGAAAAGCCCAACTAACTAAGTGTTTTTTGCTACAAAAATTCAGTGCACACTAACTATAAAGTACAGTAAGGAAGCTGAATCCACCATGTATTTCTACTAAATCTAACTAATCCTTCAAGGTCTTTGAGTAATCTTGTTGCATCCAAAACATGCCACAGAGTGTTTGCTCAACTATTATTCAGTGCATGTTCATGTTCTAAGATGAATCACAGCAGCATCAACCTAGGGTTTGGTCAAAAACTAACTAAATTATGCTATGTTGTTTAAAATGAACAAGCAAATGCAGAAACTGTTGAAGGAGCTCATAAGAGGAAAAAACTTACTCCACCCCTCCAAATGCAGAGGCCAGTCTTTGGGAGTTGGCGGATCTGCACTGCAGACGCTAGCAAGAGACCTCGCTGCTCAGTACTCAAGCGAGAACTAGCAATCACCAGTGACGGCGGTCTAGCTCAGGGCTTAGGAGCTCAGCATCGAGCTGCAGCACTGTGGTGTTGCTGCTGGGCGGCGCGCCGCCGCCAGGCTGGGCGGGCTACCGCTCCCACCCGATTATCAACCTCGAGAACTCGCCGCCTCCATCCCCTTCCACCTCCACCCGTTGAATGGCCGCCATCGCCTAGTTTAGCGCCGCCACCGCCATCGGAGAGGGAGGCGCGCACGAGAGAGAGGGAGACAGAGAGGGGGAAGACAGAGTGAGGGCGGGCCGGATCCGTTTGACCTGGTCGGGAAGGCCCGTGCGCCCTAACAGCCGTCACCCGCGCGCCGTGAGCACTGTGGCCGACAAAACACTGACGGGCGGGCCCCATATGTCATAACCCCAGTTAAAACTTAACCGTTCGGCCACTTGGGTTTTTTGGAACAGCCAGCCAGTTTTGTGGTAGTTTTTTGAAAAATTAAAAAAAGTGGTAGTTTTTCGGAACGATAGCCCGTAATGTGGTAGTTTTTTGCTATTCACTCCGAATATGAGTAATACAAGAATCACATTCATCCATGCTTCTCTTGATTTCCTCGACCAAAAAAGCATACTTCGTATTGTTGCTTTCTCTACTCTTGATCATTATGACTGCCTCATGGCAACCACATTCAACATCAAATGGTAATTGAAGTGCCAAAGATAAACCTGCATGGAGTGCAAGAAGCTCAAATTCCAGGGCGTCATTTCATGAAAAGATTTGCCGGCACACACTGAGAACAACTGATCCCCTTCATGATCTCTAAGCACCATACCAGCCCCTGCTGCACCGTTTAGGAAAGAGCCATGCACATTAAGCTTGTTGCGTCCATACACAGGTCGAGACCACGACACATTGGCTGGTTGACATCTATTGTCACATGCTGGGAAACACAAAGTGGCGAATAGTTTTCCTTTAATGGGACCAAAGTTTGGATCCATGCTGAATGAACAGAGTGTATAAAGGCAGCTGCACAAAAATCTCTTGGATACCTACACTGGGGGGGGTGTTGTTGAGAGAACAAGCTCATCTCTGACGAACCAAATCCTCCATAATAACAGTAACAAAACATGAACTCTCATCCCCTCATTAAGATCACATAGGAACAACGAGAACCAATCGTCCCTGAATGCACTAATAGCATTTAACGCTAGCAATGACCATTCAAACAAGAAGCGAATTCCAGAGTTGCCGTGCGAGTTGGGGCAGGAACAAAATACAGGGAATGTATCTTCTTCCTCCAACCGGCATATTAAACAAGTTGAACAGACGACCATGTTCCTTTTCATCTTACTAGATGACCCGTTGCGCCCATGGCGCAAAGGCCGAGAGCAAGCCAATTATAGAAAGAGTGTGCATCAAAATATGTAAACACAGAAGGAAACATATAAAATTAAGTACGGATTGATGATAGTCATACAGACAGGATTGTCATAATCTTTTTACATAAGATCCAAAATGATGCCAGATATTAAAGTCTTGATAGGTACTTTTAGTAATATCAAGTTACGTAGCAAAGGACTATTGTGATCTGCTTAGATTGGATAGACAATCATGCAAAAGCCTTTAGACGTGCACTTGAAGGCGAAAGCATATGCACACCCTTTCTTCATGTTTGCCTTATGAAGAAGCTGCTCCAGTTCTTTGTGAGTGCAGCCCTGTTGTCGACGCCCTTGATAAAGTGGGCCATGACACTGGTGGTCCCGTCTCCTGTACTGATTGGTAGCTCATCATGTCCAACATCCATGTGTGGGAAGAGGCTTCTCTTAGAAAAGTGTGTGCTAAAGTGCTGCAAATGAAGATAAAGGTTATTTAGTATATGGTTTGCTGGCATGTTCTTGTAGGAAACACAAGAATGCATTTGTTTAAGATTATACCATCAGAAGCAAATGTTTCTGTCATGTGGCATACATTGTAATGGTTAGGAGTTTTCTTGTCTTTGATGATATCTACATTGTAATGGTTAGGAGTTTTCTTGTCTTTGATGATATTTCAAAGATTGCGAACATTTTTATTATATAGCTTAAATGTATTTGCCCACATACAGTGGACAGCGAACTCGTCTAAGTAGTTCTCACCAAGTTTGCCTGCCAATTTACACAGAACTATAGTATTTAGTATTTGTCGGAGGAGTTGCTGCAAACAGGAAAGTAATAAGAGTTTTTACCGCGAGTAATGTTCTTTCCATCTTTCAAATGGATTTTTTTCTCTTTGAACTTTGGGACTTACCCGGCCTTGTGTAGGCGATGAACATATTCTAGGGGCTGCTTGTGCTTGCGGCAGGGTGGCGGTTCTATAAATGACAAGAGGGGTATTAAGCTGGGGTGAAATGATGTGAATTATATAGAATTGGAATAACACAGTTACCATAGCGATAACTATTGGCATGAGCCTGAGTCATATGGTTGATATCAACATCATCGGTACCGTCGAGTTCCGCCTGTTTGACTGGGAGCATCTTCAAATAAGCAGTAAGATTATGAAGTTTGTAGTTATCGTTTGGTGGTCTCGGAATCTCTGTAATTTTTAGTATGTTTGAGATGCTTTGCACTTCTGATGAACTTTTATAATAGATCTAAATTTTTTGGTAAAGAAAGTTCATATGGGTAGGAACTCCCTCGTTCAATTGAGCGGTACAATTTTGACTGGATCGTTACACTTGTTTCTGTGAAAAAACAATCCCCAAGAATATAGACCCTAAAAAAACTCACTAGAAATAGATGGCTGGGAGCACTCTTAGATGCGTTTGCTTGGTGGCGCCTGCTGTTCAAGGATGGACGCGTGGTGGGCCACAACGTTACGCATGTCGGGTGTGTGTGGGATTCCATGCGTGCAAACCTGCCCAAATGGACCGGCCCGGCCTGGGTTAAAAGGGCCAGGCACGACACGACCCGGTGAGGCACGCTAAGTACTCAGGTCGTGCCCTCCCTAGCCCAGGATCGGCCCCTCGCTAAACAGGCTGGCACGACGGCCCGTTTCGCACGCCGACATAAGAGCAAGTACAATAAGGTGATATAAGCAGGCTATAAGGACTAAAGTATTATATATTTGCTCAGTTGGAGGAGAGAGAAGAGAAACGAGTTGTTGATTATTAGCCAGCTGCAGCACGAGACTCAAGACACTTTGTGAGGTTGTATGGTAGGCCAACTATTAATAACGTATTACCTTTGTTTCTAAATGCAAGTCTTTATAGAGATTTCATGATAAACTACATACGGATATATATAAACACAGTTTAGAGTGTAGATTCACCCATTTTCCTTCGTGGACTTATATTTGGAAACAAAGGGAATAGTACACACTTAAAATTTACTATTGTACATGTGGCCTTATAGCCGATTGTTGTATTATTAACCATACTACCATCCCACTAAAAAATCACAACAACCATGGTCTAAAAAAGGCACGTCCGCCCGTGACCATGCGTAGGCAGGTAGAGCTGTAATGCGCTCGTCGCCTTGTGGCTGCAAGGACCCAGGATGCGCATTGATGCATGCAGCATGTCGGATGTGTGTGCGCGTGTCCTCTCAGCAAGCTTTAATCTCCAGCTGGCCGCTGGTCCAAGCCGCGTGTCGGGTGTGTGTATGGGTTTCCCTATGAGCGTGTCTTCTCAACGGGTTAGCGACTCGGCGTAGCTCTGAAGAGCGGAGATTTGGCGATTTGGGGTGCTGGGTACGCCTCGGTTTCAAGTTGTGGCTGGAGGATCCCCGCCGTCGTGTTGTTCCGGCTGTCGGTGCTACTTCCGCGGCTGCTCCTTGGGCGCAGCTTCGCCGTCCACACGAATTGTGTCGTTGCTGTTCTGGTCATCCATCTCGCCATGCGTCTTCTCAGCCTGCTTCGCCGTTGCTGTTCTGGTCATCCATCTCGCCGTGCGTCTGCTCGGCCTGCTGCTTTGCCCTGCGTGCGATCTGGTTTGTATTGTTTCCTCTAGTATTAGATTTGTTGTTGTGAGCTGTGTTCGGTACGGTGTTTCTTGAGCAAGGATGTCGTTGGATTAGGCGCTGATTTTTATGAACGCCACTTATGTGCTACATTTGTTTTGGGGGGCACCGTGCACCGTGGAGGAGAATGGCAGATTTTTGTTGTGGGGGGCACCGTGCACCATGGAGGAGAATGGCAGATTGTTGTTGGCTGAAGCTTCCCTTCAAGCTTAACTTACTGCTTTAGTTACCAACTTTGACAGAAGTAGATAGGATTGGTGCACCCACCGCATAGAGCTCAATGAAGCTCGTCAATCCAGCAATACATGGCATCGGCCAGCGTCGCAACACGTCAACCAGCCAAGCAGCCACCATTGTCTTACCTGCTCTAAGCACGCACTTAACGTTGTTTCAGATGGAATGCATTCAACATACATGGTGGAAGAGAGTTGCCCCCAGGCCCCCCACTACTGAACCACGACGTCCACAATAAGGAGATGGAGATCATCGTCCCAGGGGTAATCAATTTAAACTTTGCTAACATCAGTCATCTATATTACCATGATCTCACCAGTTGCTAGATCCAGTATACTGACAGTGATTCACCAACTATATAGTCATTAAACTGCATGCAATTCCAGTTTTAAGAATACTTGCCCAAATAATGGCTGCATTGTCAACTCGGCCATCACTTTAAAATATGAGGTCCCACATTTCTCCTTCCCCTCACACCACATATCTTTACACGATGCAATTAAAGAGTGTATGTCAGTCTCATGCCTTGCTTTGAAATCGATTGAGTAAAAAATGGTACCCTTATGCGTGTACTTGCCAGAGAGGTGCATTCAATACTTCCCTACTTGAGGGGATCGCATATACTAAATTAAAATGCAGTGATCACATCATAGATTATAAATTGTTTTCTTAATTTACACACATTGTACACCTGCTTTCCCAAATCGGCATTACCAGATCACCATATATCCAACATTTAGGCGCAACACGCAACCTACAATTGGAGTGATGGTTCAGTAAGAAAGAACATTTAGCACAAAGAAAGATGAATTTTGAAGAAAAAAAACTTGCAGTGAACATAGAAAAAATCGATGCTCGACTGACTACTAATACCATCTCAAAATATGCAAGATGCAAGATGCTCGACTGACTACTAATACCATCTAAAAATTGATGCTCGACTGACTACTAATACCATCTAAAAATTGATGCTCGACTGACTACTAATACCATCTAAAAATAAGAGGTCAAACCAATCAAGTGAAAGACGTTTGAACTGGAATTAGACACACTGTACATCATCAATCATTAGGAGCTCGACCCCATAGAATCTTTTCGGCTTCAGTTGTATGATTAGAATTTGGCTTCAAACTAACTAAACTAACGAGTTTTTTTCCTTGTCCACTCTTCAGTTGCTAAATTATGATTCATAAAGTTCTAGTGCATCTTGAAAAGGTTATAATAGTTTTGGTTACAGGGTTGACGATATATCTATGGATATTATACTGACTGATAGCCCATGGTTCATTTGAGCTCACTTTGGCACGAATGCGGTGATGAAGGTTCGACCTGCAGTTTCAGATTTCCCTTGACTCATTCAGTGCAGCTTCCTTCATGACGTATGCCACATGCTAATATGAACTTTCTCATTGTATATAAATTTTCAGGAGAGAAAAAAGGAAAAAGTTGCTATGGTTTTCCTTGCAGCTCAATTTTCACCCTTCCCAGGTTAATATTCACTATTTTCTTTGGACCAAGTTTATGCTGCCTTTTCTCTGCACACACATCATCAAAACTGAACAAAGAGGCATCACATAGGTTTAGATGGTGCGTGTGAACATGGTTTAAGATATGATGTTTCTTGGAGAGAGCAAACTAACCTTTTCAATTTCACGATCTATTAACTAAAATATTGATCAACGACACATTCTGATCTTCAGCTTTGTTTTTGCCTTATTGTCACTTAATTAGGTAATATAGTAAGAAAGCATAGTGAATGAGACTCAAGGAATTTTGATGTCAACTCGTGATTAGCAGAACTTAAAATGATCTCTTTAGACAAGTATCAGATTGAAGGAACCAATATAGAACCATATTAAATAGGGACTTAGCTGGAAGGTGAGAAAGAAATTACAATTGCTATTGGTGCAACAATACAAAATTTAGCTTATCTATCTATCAGATTTCTTGACTCAAATTCCAGCTAGCAAAGACGAAGATTGAATCCCCAAAAATCCATGCTAAACCAAATATAGACTCGTTGATTTATCTCAATTGAATTATTTATAAAACATTATACATGAACTTGTTTTATATACATGACAAAATCTAGCTGAGCTAAACCTTCCTGGAATCTTATGTGGATTTTTAGAGTTTAGACCAAGGAGAAATGGGGAAATAATTTGGGACAGAGGGTAGTGCACGCGGGAGCCTCAGAATAGCGGGTAGCCTAGCGAGGTTTATAGGAAAAAGGTGGCTTTTGTCTCATCAGTGAGTTTGTTGCACAATGCCCGTGCTACTGATATAATGTCGTTCATGACATACCTCGCCAAGTTCCAATTCGGTATGTCATCCAAATTTTATGAGAGCCACAAAATATGTTGGAAGAATAACTACGGATCAAATGGACCTCGAACTTTATCTCACCGTGAACACCACATAAATCACATTCTAACAGGAGGCCTCAGCCATCGCCAAGGCATCTCATGGAAACATGGGGGAAACTCCAAATCGAACAGAGCAACACAAAAATAGGAATCAGGCATGAGGAAAGGGGAATAAGCTAACCTGGGTAATGGGATCAGCAGACCGAGGAGGGTGCCACTGTGCCAGTGGCCTCCACAAGAATAATCTTGCACACGATGTCGCCTCAAGCAATGGATCGCCAACACCAGAACCGAAGCACTTGTTGTTCATGGTTTCAGTTATGAGATATCCCGTCAACTGAGGTACAAATCACAAATAGGTCAGCTCACGAGCTAAAGTATATAATCTTATCCAAGAAAAGATAAAATAGTCTGCAGAAACAAAGCTTTATTAAGTTCTTTACTAAGAAAGCGAACTTAGAAATTACAGCCCAAACAGAGAATAAATGGTTTAGAACAGGCATAAATCTGATCCATCTTCCATCATCAATAATAAAAACAGGAAATCTTGAAATCCTTGATCCAAACATCATAAGTCACAAAAAGTCGAAGCAAACTGTGAACTGAAAATTACTCTAAAAAAACTTTTCTTTTTTTGACTCTAAACGAAGCCCATGCCCTGTTACTCCATTCTTTTGTTGACTCTAAACGAAGCGTGATTTATATGTTCGATTACAGCCATGACTTGGAGATATTCTAAAGAATATAATTATAAGACCAGAGATAGAAAACTAACAGAGAACGCTGAGAACAGAGAACACCCGTAATATAGTAATGGTACAGAAGTTTGGTCGTAAGGTTGTGTGCAGCCGACGAGGGTGGCTCAGGGAGCGCACCACGCAGCAGCGTGCGAGTGCTGCGGAAGATGGGGATGGGAGGGAGGCGTTTGCATGCGCATTTGGTAATCAAATGGCTCAGGAGGGGACCGCTCTTGGGATAGGATCAGTCAACCAACATGTAGTAGTGACCTGACCGGAAAGGTAGGATTTGCATGAGCAGGTCAACAAAGAATTATAATGTCAGCATATAGCAATATAACCAATGAGCACTATCAAGTTTCCAAAAAGAGGGCGTTTACCAACAGCTTATCGTTAATTTGCAGTCGTACCACTCAGTTAACATTAAGAATAACCACACCTCATTCAATTATGATTCAAACTACATGAACAATTATCCATGAAGTTCATTTCTAAACTACAACTGCAGTTTATATGATAGAAAAATGTGATACTACAACTGCAGTTTATATGGATGCATTTATATGCTTCCATACACATGCTATGAAGCACGAAACATGACAAGGAAATTACAAAGGATAGCCTAAAGCAAAACAATGGGGCTTAACTAAAATTTACCTATTCTAAACTTGTTTCTTTCTAAACAGAGCATCAACTCAAACCACATATAGCAGTGAAGCAACAATGATATTTTCTCTAAAAATCCAACACAGTGCACCGACAGCACACAACAAACTTAAGTACAAAAAATCATCATTTTCCTTTGAAAGGGAGGGCGTTGGTTGGGTAATGTGTACCAAAAAATCATGCCAAATTTGAACGAAAGCCTGGGCAACCACTGAGACATAAAGGATTCAGAGGGGAGGTAAGGAGGATTGGGAGTAGGTCATCTATTCTATGCAAGGAAGATCACGGGGACCAAAATCCTACATGAGGCTGAAATGGAAAGGTTGCCCAAGGCAGACAAAAATCATCTTAATCATTTTCGAATCTAAAAATGGAATATAGACAGCAGTGAGATGAGATGGTAAACATGGCGCTAGCCTGAGCTGCCGCCTGCTGCTTCTAATTCTTAAATTGATAGACCAAGAAAACTGACCAGGCTTGTACACCATGCCGACACTTCAAAACCGGATGAAGCTAGTAAACCAAGACTGAGCAAAAAGACCTCCTCACGAGAAATAACGCCTCCAACCTTTATGCAAACACTATCAGTTTGATACAAACCGAAAGAAAAAAACAGAAACAAAAATCAGGATAAGTTAAGAAGTACATACCTGATCATGCTAACCATTGTCAGGTTTGATCATAAGTTGCTTCCTTGGTTCAGCTAGTACAGGTGTGGTTTAGCTGAGAACAGTCATAATTATTCAGAATAGCTATTGGTTGCTTCTATGGTTCAGCTGCATCAAACCACTGGACAAACCTGAGAAAGTTGATTGTTGCAACGGAGAGGAGACACTATCTTACACACCTAAATTAAACCAGCAAGTTAGCATGCCATTTATTTAAAAAGAAACACCACAGCAGCCCAATCACAAAATTTCATTCTTCTATGTAGTTCTAATTTTGAACATGGCACAATGATATATTCCAAGTGAAATCTAAATTCAGTGTGTGCCGCACATCTCTATACACCCAGCCTAAAATCTGAGAAGAGCGAAAACACAAAATTGAGAAAGTTCTGTTGGTTATTCTAAGTCTCTAGCTACATGGAAGAATGAGAGATACATGGGAAAAATATGCATTGTTGGAGATAGTATAGATGGATAGACACATGAAATCTAGCAAAACCAAGTACCATGATCCATGTCACCATGCCTATCTTAGCCTCTCATACAAAGTTCGTACCTGCATGGTCGTAGCTGTTGATTACTCCATTGTAAGCCCAAAATGCAAAAAAAAACATTCTATCTTGCAAGGATTTGACAACCTACAGTGCAAACTGCTCATAAGCAGCCCATCGGGCTCGCCATGCACAAGCCTAGAAAAATCTTCAACAAACGGGCAAAATCATTTGTAGGCGACTCAAGTTTTACCCAGCCTACAAGAACTGAACCTCCTCAGCAACCTAAAAAATGTAGGACAAGGAAAGTAAGCAACAATATTTTGAGGATGAACAAAAATGCATAAAGATACATGAGTTAACAAACTGATTATATACCTTCAGATTCAACAATCAATTATCCTGGAAAGATCATAAGCCTGGAGAGCCCTTGTAACAGAAGTGTTCACATACATGGCAGGCTAAATTTCGTTTTTTATATAAATCCGTATAGCAAAGGCAATGAGTAGTAGATGTCTGAGGTCAATGTTGCTTGCAGGCAATAAAATGGAAGTGGAAACAAAACAAATGAATAGACACTAATCGTATACATGTGGCATTACTAATATTTGGTTTGGGAAAACCTGTGATATGGAAGTAAAGCCGTTGGAATCATATATGAACTGAACAATGTGCATCGACTAAAGCTAGAATAACACCCATTCATATGATGTGGTTCACATTTATTCGACGAACTCCATCACTCAGAAATTAACTGAGCATTGGGCCCTAGTCATAGAGATCTTACATGCCTACGTCCTCGATGAGACCACCATCTCCCTCAATCTAAGCTCATCCTCCAACCATGCATCCAGGCATGCTTACTAACTTGTACTTCGAGATATAGCTGCTTCTCATACTCAATGGCCTCGTCAAGCATAGATGCCTTGTTAATCTATAACATGCAAACCAGTGCAAACATTAACTCATTAATTTCATCACAAACACGAACTCAGCAGCCGCAAATCCACCGACAAAGAAAGAAGGGAAAAAAAGGTCATGACCTTGTTGGAATTGAGTACAGGGTCCACAACACCTTCAATCTTCTCGCCGATCCCACTCCTCTGTTGTTGTGGCCTAATCAATGATCAACCCCAACAAGCAAAGCGCACGACAGCAAGCAAGGTCATTACCTTCTCGGAGTGGTTGTGCACCTCAGCGGTGCGGATCCACTTGCTGTCGTCGCCCACACATGTGCCACCCCCACCCCACTCTCATGGAAACTGTAGCCACCACCCACGGCAGCTCCCCGTAGTCCATGTTGCTGGCCCAGCGCCACCGACAAAAACGCCACATCTTCTCCACCTCACGCTGACTTGACCGCTCATGTATCCTCTTCATCGCCTTCGTCTTTCTGTTTTCTCTCAAACAACGATTCAGTCAAGATAAAAGGTTCTCCCTTATCTTTAGTAGATACATAAAAAAATGTCAAGATAAAAGGTTTGACATAACTGTGCAGCTTTTGTATCAATCAATCATACATATACAATCATTTTGCCACTATAAACATCATTGTAATGGTGGAGTAATCACTCTGAGCAAATTTAAACTACAAACAAAATATCTAAGACTAAGCTCTGGTTGGAGCATATTTTAGAGAAGTTCAGTTCAGTGAAACTACGGACGCAAAGGTCTGAAGATTTGCGCCTCTCCTTTTTCATCTTGCGCCTCTCCTTTTTCATCAGTATCAAATAGAAGAGTAGGAGCTACCTGCAGACAGGCTGGTGATGAATGGCAAGGAGACCCAACTCTGGCTGAAAACAGCGGCTCCCACACGCTGCTGGGATGTGGCCAACCATCACAAGCACGATCAAACCTTCCCTAACAACTGAGGGCTCTGCTATTGAGATTAAAGGTCGCAGGTGTTGCGATTGAAAAGGAGACGAGGCAACTGCCGCTTAGCTTCTGCAGAGGCCGTTGTGCTGTGCCGCAATAGAGGTGGCGGGGGCCTTGATGCATCGTCAATTCTCTCATCCCCTGTCACTGAAATCCGGCTCGGGATGGGATGGGAGATCCTTGGATGGCTGGGAAGGACCCTGAGAGCGGCAGCTCCGACGAGACGGGGAGGCCGAGAGGGAGGCGGCTGCTGCTCCCCTTCTCCCATCTATGATGAACTGGAGCCATCCCCGGCGGCCGCGTCAATCCCTTCACTTCAGATCGGGAAGCGAGGAGAAGGTGAGGAGAGGTGGCGGCCTCTCGTGCACGGGACACGCCAGGGATGAGGACGGAGCAGGAAGAGGCCACGGCGGCGGGGGCGGCGGCAAGCGAGGGCGCGTGGGAGGAGGTGGGGATGAGCGGCACGAGAGGGGGAGAATGGGGGGGCCATCCCCACGTTTCTATCCTGCTAGACCCAAATCTATGAGCCGCCCACTCTCCGTTTGCTAGACCCCATAATCTAACGAGCCCACCCGTCATCCAGCGCCAGAACGAGATCGTGCGTGAGAAAGAGACGGACGGTTGACCAGCTTCCACCAGGGTAAAAAGCAGCACAGTAAAAGGATCGCTCGATCCAGAATTGCCGGCGTTCGCGGGTGCCCTCGCTAGGCGGGTAGTCTAGCAGCGTTTATATGTTAGATTGTACCAAGTCGCCATAGTACTTGTTTCAAGCCGCCAACCAAAAGAGAGGGCCTTTGGAGGAGCCGGAGTAGACCATGTTACGAATATACAACTTGTATTACTATAGGAGGCCAAAGCTAGCATATATACATGTACAACAGGATGCCAAAAGGCCAAAGGCCATCATAATATAACTCTACCCCCCCCCCCCCCCTCAAAACTCATGGTGGATTCATAACACTGAGTTTGGAGAGGTGAAATCCATGTTGCGCTCTAGTATGGGCCTTCCTGAAGAAGTCTGCTAGCTGTACCTCGGAAGGCACATACTGAAGAGCAACAACATGATCCTGCACAGCAACGCACACATAAGAAGAATCAAACACCAACATGCTTGGTAAGCTCATGCATCACATGGCCCCGCATAATACAGACAGCTCTTGTACTATCGGACAAGAGGTGGTAGGTGTAGTAACAGAAACACCAAAATCCGCTAGTAACCATCATAACCAAGTCACCTCTGCCATCAAAAGAGAAATAGCTCGCAACTCGGCCTCTGCACTCGAACGGGAAACTGAGTCTGTTTCTTTCGTCTTCCAGAAAATAAGAGAACCACAGAGAAAAACACACTAAGCAGAAAGTGAACAGCGATCCAAAGAATCACTAGCCCACATAGCATCTGAATAGGCTTGGAGCTAGAACGAGCTGAACGGGGAGAAAGACAATGAGAGATCGTGCCACGAAGATATCGTAGAACATGAAGAAGGTGACTACAAGTTGAAGTGGGAGCAGAAACAAACTGACTCGGAATATGGACATGATAGTATATATCCGGACGAGTGACAACAACATAGACAACACTCCCAATAAGATGACGATAACGCGTCGGATTAGACAAGAGCTCACCGTCAGAAACCCGAGAGTGAACATTGAGCTCTATAGGAATCTCAATAGTGCGCTCATCACTCGGAATTGCATGAGCAAGAAGATCCTGGATATACTTTTCTTGGGAAATAAAAAAAAAAGCCATCAGAGGTGGAGAAAACCTCAATCCCAATAAAGCAATGAAGAGACCAGGATCATACATAAGAAACTGCTCACTTAGATGGGCCTTGACAAAGAGAATGTACTCAGAATCATCGCCAGTGATGATCATGTTATCAACATATAGAAGAAGAAGAGTGCGACCATGAGAAGAAAGGTGGACAAATAGCGCTGGATCATGAACACTGGGCGTAAAACCAGATGCAATGACCACAAAGGAAAAACGCTCAAACCAAGCGTGGGGGCTTGCTTAAGGCCATAGGAATTGAATACCCAGGTGGTGGCTTCATATAAACCTCCTCACACAACTCACCACTAAGAAAGGCATTATTAAGATCAAGCTAAGACACGAACCAATGGCGAATAGAGGCCACAACGAGAAGTGTGCAAACAATGGACATATGGGCCACAGGAGAAAAAGTCTCATCGTAATCGTGACCATGCTCCTGCTAAAAGCGATGAACCACAAGACGAGCTTTATAACGCTAAAGAGAACCATCAAAGCGACTCTTGATCTTGTAGACCCACTTACAAGTAATGGACCGAACATTGGGAGGAAGAGAAACCAGATCCCACGTGTCGATGCGCTCAAGGGCATCAATCTCCTCTGCCATTCAGGGTGAACCACATCATCTCAATAAGAAGTACGCTCAAGAACGATCGAAAGACCATAGCGAGAAGGAGAATATCGGCCAGGGGGCATACAAGGCCAAGAACGAAGACCATAAGTCGGTTGAGAGGAGGAAGACGACAGACCATAAGTAGAGGGCACATCGGTAGACTCACCCACAACACGTGGACGATGAGTATAATGTAAAGGAAAGGATTGGAGAGGTAGAATCACTTGAGGTGGAGACGGGGAAGGTATCGGTGATGAAGGTGGAGAGTCATGCCATGAGGAAGGAGAAGAAACCATGGGAGAGGACGGTGTCGGATCTACAACAACGAGGCGAGGAATAGGAGTACTAAGCACATATGGAGGTGTATCCGGAAACTTAAGAAAAGAAGTGTCCTCCATGGAAAAGGGCAAGGAGGATGGACGCGAGTAGAAGGGACGAGACTCATCAAAGGTCACATCCCGAAAATATGCATCTGATGACCGAAATGATCCCAACACCGATAGTGAAAGGATCGACACGGTCGACTAGAGGGGGAGGGAGTGAATAGGCAACTAATTTTTTAGCTTCTTTTAATAAATTGAGGTTTGACAAGAAAGTAGGTTGTCTAGATATGCAACTAGGTGGACAATCTATATGCCAACCTCAACCACAACACAAGCAAGCACAAGACATAAACACAATAATCTTGCACAAAGTAAAGGTAAGAAGTAACCGCCAGTTGATACGATGAAGACGAAAAGGTGTTATCAAAGTTCCCTCCTTTTGGGGAAGGTACGTGTCGGTTCGAGTGGCGTGGAGGCACAGTGCTCCCCAAGAAGCCACTAAGATCACCATATTCTCCTTACCTCCTCGCACAATAAAAAGATGTCATCAATCCACTAGCGGTGCCCCTAAAAACGGCAATCGGACCTTTATAAACAAGGTTGGGGATGTCTCCACGACTTAATTGGTAGGGTGCACGCGCTTACTTTGACTATGCCTATCTCATGAAAAAAGGCCTTTAGCCATGCTGAGTTGAGAATGCCCATATGGATGATCGCTACTCAACGATGGTCGGCTCAACCCAGCAGGGCCCGAACAACCCCCACCTTAGCCCCGATTTCTCCTAACCTAACCACCACTCCCTCGCCTCTCTCTCTCTCACGAACATGGTGACCATGGCAGTTTATCCTCCACCTCTCTCCTGCCGGAGATAGCCCTTGCAGTTCGCCGTCAAGGTCACCTGTGTTATAGTCCCAATAGCATTGATGTCTTCCAATCCAATGTAAATGGATTAATATGGAACTGTCCAGTGTTCTTGTTAATTGATGAACATTTTCCACGGATGTTGATTTCTGTAATAAGTATTCATGAGTTAGCATCATTGGTTGTTCATGCTTATTTTATAGAATGAAAAGTAACACTTGTGCCGCTGAAAATTAGCAACGAGCTATGTCTCACACACATGCTATCAAACACAGTCTCATCCAAGCATGTCTCAACATATACATAACCACCAAAGTACTGGAGATGCATGTACTCAACATGTTTACACTAAGCATGTATCAAAAGAAAACAACTATGCTAGGACGAGAACAACTACCAAACACACCCTTAGAGCATCTCTAACAAGAGCGCGATATGAGCGCCGCGCTGGAAAAATCTGTTTATTTTGCACGCGCGCAGCCTTTCCGGGCGCACCAGCGAAGGCGCAAAAAACGCACGCGCGACATAAGTGGTTCAACGCGCGGAGCGAAATGGCATCGTGCGCCGCTTATTTCATGCGTCCGCGCCGTGACTTCAACCTACCGCCATATCCAGGCGCTGACGCCGCCGCCTGCACCTCCCCATTTGCTCGAGCGACCCGACGACGCTTCCCCGGCCTATCCCCGCGCCGCTGCTACTTCCTCCACCTCCCTCTAGTCACCGCCGCCCCTCGAGCGCGCCATTCCTCTGACGAACAGCGCCCGGCCGCCCACTGCCGCTCGGCGCCCACAAGGTGTCCGACAAAACGCTTGCAAGGTATGTATTGCTTCAACTTCACATTTTTTACATGAATTTGGTGCATGTTGTTTGTAGTGTTTATAGACTAGTTTAAATTTAATATTGCAGATGAGTTCTTCATATGATTTTTCCGACGAAGAATTTGATATTCAAGAGGAGGAGGACCTTGCAATGATCCTAGCTATGCACATCAATAAAAATCCGAAGCACGGTGGTTCGGTTATGGGTCGGCAGAAAATTTGGAGGGATAAGATCTATGCCGACAACAGATTGATGAGGCAATATTTTATGGATAATCCCGTATACCCCGAGTCATACTTCCGGCGCCATTTTAGGATGAGCACCGAGTTGTTCAGGCGCATTGCGAAGAAACTGGCGAGCCTTGATTGGGGTTTTCAGCAAAGGAGGAATGTCGTCGGAGAACTTGGGCATAACACCTTTCAAAAGGTGACAGCTGCTTTGCGTATGTTGGCATACGGTATTCCGGCTAATCTAGTTGATGACCACTTGGCCATGGGTGAGAGTCAAGCCATCATGTGTGTCAAGCGCTTCACAATCGGAATTGTGCAAGTGTTTGGTCCGGAGTATTTGAGAGCTCCCAATGCTGAAGACGCCGCAAGGCTTTTGAGATGAATAAAGCTTGCGGGTTCCCAGGTATGCTTGGCTCAATAGATTGCATGCATTAGAGTTGGAAGAACTGTCATAAAGCATGGCATGGACAATTCCACGACCAGAAAAAGGGCTCTATCATAATCCTTGAAGCGGTGGCCGATCAAGAGACTTGGATTTGGCAAGCTTTTTTTTGGAATGTCTGGATCTTTGAGTGACATCAACGCTATTAATAGGTCTCCAAACATGAATAAGATTGCAAATGGTGAACTGCCATCGGTGCAGTTTGTAGCAAATGGCCATACATAAAACTATGGCTACTATCTTGTGGATGGTTGTTGGGGAACATAGCATGCAATTTCAAAAAAATTCCTACGCTCACGCAAGATCTATCTAGGAGACGTATATCAACAAGAGGGGGAGAGTGTGTCCATGTACCCTCGTAGACCGAAAGAGGAAGCGTTTGACAACGCGGTTGATGTAGTCGAACTTCTTCACGTTCCGACCGATCAAGCACCGAACGTACGGCACCTCCGAGCTCTGCACACGTTCAGCTCAATGACGTCCCTCGAACTCTTGATCCAGCAAAGTGTCGAGGGAGAGTTCCATCTGCACGACGGCGTAGTGACGGTGATGGTGAAGTGATCCGCGCATGGCTTCGCCTAAGCACTACGTGAATATGACCGGAGGTGTAAACTGTGGAGGGGGGCGCCGCACACGGCTAACAATGTTTGTTGTGTGTTCTAGCGGTGCCCCCCCCACATATATATAGGGGGAGAGGGAGAGGGGTAGCAAGGTGCTCCCCAAGTAGGAGTAATCCTACTTGTGCGCCTCCCACAAGTCGGCCTCCCCCCTTCCATAAGTGTCGGAGGGGAAAAGAGAGAGGGGGTAAGAGAAGGGAAGGGGGAGGCCAAATCCTCCCATTTCCTTTCTCCCTTCCCCTCGTTCCTTCTCCTCCTATTTGGCCTATATGGGGGTGCACCCGCCCACTAGGGGCAGGTCTATCCCACCCATGGCCCAATAAGGCCAATATCTTTGGCCAGGGGGTGCGGAACCCCTTCAGTGACCCGACGTGCAGTACCCACGAAACACTTTCCGCTGTCCAAATACTGTCGTCCTATATATGAATATTAACCTCTCAACCATTTTGAGACTCGTCGTCATGTCCGTGATCTCATCCGGGACTCCGAACAACATTCGGTCACCAAATCACATAACTCATATAATACAAACCATCATCGAACGTTAAGCGTGCGGACCCTACGGGTTCGAGAACTATGTAGACATGACCGAGACACCTCTCCGGTCAATAACCAATAGCGGAACCTGGATGCTCATATTGGCTCCCACATATTCTACGAAGATCTTTATCGTTCAAACCGTTATGACAACATACGTTATTCCCTTTTTCATCGGTATGTTACTTGCCTGAGATTCGATCGTCGGTATCTCTATACCTAGTTCAATATCGTTACCAAAGTCTCTTTACTCGTTCTGTAATGCATCATCCCGCAACTAACTCATTAGTCACATTGCTTGCAAGGCTTATTATGATGTGCATTACCGAGAGGGCCCAGAGATACCTCTCCGATACTCAGAGTGACAAATACTAATCTCGATCTATGCCAACCCTGAAGGAAATATGCCCTAGAGGAAATAATAAAGTTATTATTTATTTCCTTATTTCATGATAAATGTTTATTATTCATGCTAGAATTGTATTAACCGGAAACATAATACATGTGTGAGTACATAGACAAACAGAGTGTCACTAGTATGCCTCTACTTGACTAGCTCGTTGATCAAAGATGGTTATGTTTCCTAGCCATAGACATGAGTTGTCATTTGATTAACGGGGTCACATCATTAGGAGAATGATGTGATTGACTTGACCCATTCGTTAGCTTAGCACTTGATCGTTTAGTATGTTGATATTGCTTTCTTCATGACTTATACATGTTTCTATGACTATGAGATTATGCAACTCCGTTTACATCAAGGAACACTTTATGTGCTACCAAACGTCACAACGAATCGGGTGATTATAAAGGTGCTCTCTGGTGTCTCCGAAGGTACTTGTTGGGTTGGCGTATTTGAGATTAGGATTTGTCACTCCGATTGCCGGAGAGGTATCTCTGGCCCACTCGGTAATGCACATCACTATAAGCCTTGCAAGCATTGCAAATAATGAGTTAGTTATGGATGATGTATTACTAACGAGTAAAGAGACTTGTCGATGAACGAGATTGAACTAGGTATTGAGATACCGACGATCGAATCTCGTGCAAGTAACATACCGATGACAAAGGAATAACGTATGTTGTTATGCGGTTCGACCGATAAAGGTCTTCGAGAATATGTGGGAGCCAATAGGAGCATCCAAGTTCCGCTTATTGGTTATCGATCAAGACGTGTCTCGGTCATGTCTACATAGTTCTCGAACCCGTAGGGTCCGCACGCTTAAAGTTCGATGATGCTTATATTATGAGTTTATGTGTTTTGATGTATCGAAGGTTGTTCGGAGTCCTGGATGTGATCACGGACATAACGAGGAGTCTCGAAATGGTCGAGACGTAAAGATCGATATATTGGACAACTATGTTTGGACACCTAAAGGTTCCTAAGGTTTCGTACATATATTGAGTACCGGGGTCACCGACCCCCCAGAAGTAATGGGCCCTATTGGGCCCTAGTGGAGAGAGAGAGGGCCAGCCAGGCAAGAGGCGCCTCCCCTTGAGTCCGAATAGGACAAGGAAAGGGGCGCCCCTTGCCTTCCCTCTCCCACTCCTTCCTTCCCTCCTTCTTGGACTAGGAAGGGAGGGCAAACCTACTTGGAGTAGGTTTCCCCTCCTAGGGCGCGCCACCACCTTGTCCGTCCCTCTCCTCCTCCCCCCTTTATATACGGAGGAGGGGGCACCCCATAGACACAACAATTGATCTCTTGATCTCTTAGCCGTGTGCGGTGCCCCCCTCCACCATAATCCACCTTGATAATATTGTAGCGGTGCTTAGGCGAAGCCCTGCGTCGGTAGAACATCATCATCGTCACCACGCCGTCGTGCTGACGAAACTCTCCCTCAACACTTGGCAGGATCGGAGTTCGAGGGACGTCATCGAGTTGAACGTGTGCAGTACTCGGAGGTGTCGTACGTTCGGTACTTGATCGGTCGGATCGTGAAGACGTACGACTACATCAACCGCATTGTGCTAACGCTTCCGCTTTCGGCCTACAAGGGTACGTGGACACACTCTCCCCTCTCGTTGCTATGCATCACCATGATCTTGCGTGTGCGTAGGAATTTTTTTGAAATTACTACGTTTCCCAACAAACCCAACAAACACCTTCGGAGATACCTGTAGAGCATCTTTATAATCACCCGATTCGTTGTGACGCTTGGACAAGACACAAGGTATTCCTCCCAGATCCGGAGTTGCATAATCTCATAGTCGAAGGAATATGTATTTGACAAGAAGAAAGCAATAGCAATAAAACTGAACGATCAACATGCTAAGCTAACAGATGGGTCTTGTCCATCACACCATTCTCCTAATGATGTGATCCCGTTCATCAAATGATAACACATGTCTATGGTTAGGAAACTTAACCATCTTTGATTAACGAGCTAGTCTAGTAGAGGATTACTAGGGACACGGTGTTTTGTCTATGTATCCACACATGTATCAAGTTTCCGGTTAATACATTCTAGCATGAATAATAAACATTTATCATGATATAAGGAAATATAAAATAACAACTTTATTATTGCCTCTAGGGCATATTTCCTTCAATGGCATCTACCCAAAGTGGCAAACAGTTGTGAAGCCGTTGAAAAAACTGGAAGGTAAGAAAAATCAAGATTTTCACAATGCTCAGGCGGCGGCTAGTAAAGATGTGGAGAGAGCTTTTGGGATTTTGCAAGCCCAATTTGCTATTGTGGGAGGACCGGCTAGATTTTGGGATCAAAAGATCCTTTGGTACATCATGCACGCTTGTGTGATCATGCATAACATGATCATCGAGAATGAGCGTGGCCAAGATATTGACTAATCTTAGTATGAGCTCTTGGGACATCCCGTGCGAGTGCGGCGGAGGGCTGCAAGGGTGGCCCGATTTGTTGCCTCCTATCATGCCATGCGACGTGTCGAAACGCATGATGATCTTTAGAAAGATCTAATCGAGGAGTGGTGGGCATGGAATGGCCAACAAAACTAATGATTTGTATGTTTGATGTTCAATTGTTGAACTATTTGTTGTATTGGAAGATAAATTTTTTGTTTGAGTTGTAATAAAATTGAACTATTTATTGTTGATTTATTTTTTATGTGTTTGATCTTCTTGGTTTTGTTTGAAGTGTCAAATGTTGTTTGTGTTGGGCGCACGCGCAGTTTTTTTTTTTTGCAGTACCTGCTGAAGCGACTCGCGCGCACTATATTTTGTAGTGGCCGCTGGAGCCCGCGATATACTACGCGCAAAAACTTGCTATTTCGGCGGTGTAAAGGTTATTTTAGCGCGCCGCACGGTTGCACACCTGTTGAAGATGCTCTTAAGGGAGCTCACAGCCACCTTCTTTGTGCATAGTGAGCAACCTTTGACTTGGCTTGTTGGATCTTACATTATTTTTGCCATTTTAGGAGAGAATAATGTTGCAAGAGTGCTTTTCTATATCGGCTGTGTATGGATTGGCCGTGATTACTTTTGATATTCATGCTATTTTTTACTTGTTAAAATTTATTTTGTTTTATAATGTTTTGTTTCTTTTCTTATTTCAACGTGTACATCACGTTTCATTGCTTATATTGACCAAAACAAAAAATTGTGCAATATAAACAATGAGACACGATGTATGTTCTGCTGCGTGATATTCATAATGTTTTGATGATACACGATGAAACATTATGATTCACTTTGGAACAAGAAAAAAATCTGATGTAACACTTTGAATTTTGAAACATGACAAATTTTGACAACAACAAAAAGTAGCATGAATCTCAAAGTAACCATCAGCGGTAGATTCCCGTGGATGCATGATAGAATCTCATTTCTCGTAACGTTTTGTATCTTGCAGATGCATTCGATCGCAAGCAAATAAATCTCCCCTCGTCTAAAGAGGTAAACAATACTTCTAATGTTGATCAGATAACACAGAGCCGGAGGACCTGGCGCAGTCTGCTGGGGCGAAGGTCACGGTGCCCTTGTCGAGGTCGTACCCAACGTGCATGTTCTGCTGCGCAATATTCCCGATGATGGACACAGGAGGAAACTGCAGGGCTACCACTGCCAAGCACAGGGTCCCCTCGTGCACAACTACGAACGTGTTCTCCGACTTCAGCGTAACCGTCGCACCGCCCCCCAGTTCCAGCGTCACGTCAGGGATCATCGCCTCAACCTGCCCCTCTCCTACCCCGCTCACGTCGAAGCACAGTGGCAGGAGCTCTTCCGGCGACTTCGCTGGCGGGAGCTTGACCCTCCGGGTTAGCTCTTTCACCAATGGGTCCACAAGCTCGTTCGCGAGGTACGTCAGCGTCGAGCCGGAGTCGACGATGACGGGGTAGTGCTGCGGCGCCGCGAAGGTCTTGTTCCCGATCTTGATGGACCGGAGGTCGACGGTGTAGTAGGTCTTCAGTTCGGATGGGATCAGCGGCGTCGTCGCCGCGCCGGGCTCCGTCACGGCGGCGCGGGGACCGAAGTTGAGCACGGAGGAGGCGTTGATGGAGTAGGGCACAAGGCAGTAGGAGAACCTCCGGCCGAGCGATGTGTCTGCGCCTAACTGATTGACGAGGGAGAGGTCGCCGCCGCCGAGTCCGACGAGGCCGTCCCCGATGAACGAGCCGATCATGGTCGTGGAGCAGCCGAAGCTGACGTTGGCCACGTGCATCGCCTGATCGCCGCGGGTGCCTTGGTCGTGGGCGAAGGTGAAGGTCTCTGTGGAGAGGAGGCCGCTCGTGGACTGGGAGCCGTCGCCGTAGGAGTAGAGATACCTGCACTTGGAGTCGACGCAGGAGGCTTCGGGGAGCGCGCGGCATGCGCCGGAGCCGCAGCTCACGAGACCGAAGGTCGTCGAATTGGCGGAGTTGAACTGGACGCCCGGCGGCGGCGCGGGGGCTGTAGCGGGAGCGGGCGCGCGGGCGTGACGGGAGGCCGCCAGACCAGGAGCGCCGGCTCCGTTGCTGCAGTTGAGCCAGATGAGGTCGCTGCCGGTGTCGGCGATGGCGAGCATGCGGGTGGGCGGCGTGCCCACGTTCACGGCCATCATGTACTCGAATGGCCTGGAGGTGAGCTCGGACACGGCGCCGTCGGCTGATGATGCGTCGGCGCGGGCGTAGGAGCGCGAGCGCGAGAGCGCAGCGGCGCGCGATGTGGACCGGCGCGCGGCCTCGAGCACGCGGGCGGGCGCGGTGAGCGACGGGTCACGGTACGGCGACTTGACGGAGTCACGGTGGATGAACTCCACGCTGAACCCATCGCCGCCGACGTACGCCGTGCACAAGAACTTGCGCGCCGTCAGGAAGACGCCAACGAGCAGCAGAGCGCGGGATGTCATCGTCGCAGGCATTGTGTGCTAACTCAACTGCGGGGTTGCTTGCCAATGGTGCGTTGCTGCTGCTATGCAGAGTATTAACAGGGGAATTGGAGTAAGTTGATTAATGGGGGGACGAATGAGACAAGTCAGTATAGGCTATGAACTGTGATTCCCATCAGCCAGCTGCTTGCATTATGCATACTAATTACGTACGTGCTGCACTACGCACGGAATTCAGGGTAGATGTACGTGCTGCACTACGCACCGAATTCAGCCTAGATTCGACTGGAGAGCTGGAGAGTACGTAGTGTACTCCCTCTCTTCTTAAACGTACGAGTCTTTTTAGAGATTTCAATATGGACTACATATAAAGCGTGAATCTACACTTTAAAATACGTCTACATACATCCGTATATAGTTTATACTAGTAAATGCGCTCGTGCGTTGCAACGGGATAAACAAATCCTAGAGGTTTGTATCAGTTTTGTTCCATTTCTGCCACCAGCTTTTGCACTTCCTTTGTTGTGCCAATTTTGCTATTCTTGGATACATGAAGGTTTGTATCAATCTGTAGTTATTATGCATCAGCAGGGGCGAAGTGTAGTGACAAATTCAGTTGACTTCCTGCAGAAGTGTGTTAATACCCTCATGAGTCACGACGGATACACCTCAGATCAGAGAGTGGACCTGAAATGTAAGCAAAACATACAACACCGGTCGACAGTTCAGCTAGGGAGGCCAGATCCAATGGCGGCACCAGAATCAAAGAAGACGAATCCTCGTGAGATCGGCAAAGACACCCGAACATGCTAAGCAAAGTCGCAAAATAACAAACAGGGGAGGTCACGTGCATTTGAACAGCCTCACATACTCAAATTCTTTTCCCTTTCTATAGAAAATCACTCTGCATTTTTCATAGTAAAAGCAAAAGGGGGAAATACGTGAAACCAATGGCAAGCAAAGATACTTACATGGTTGAGAATTATGTATGGCAAACACATATACCGGTTGAGAATTGAGTATAGAATAAAGAAAGTTGAAATATGTTTGCCTCTATGAATATGAATAGAAAAAAAGTAGTGCCACTATATCTTACTGCTTTCAATATTGATATCTCAAGCTTAACCTGCAAAATAAAGGATTACATGCAATTGCAATTCAAAGAGCGCAACTGTAACAGTTGAAGAAAAAATGTAGAAATACCTTAACCGCCAAATTCTCTGTAGATATTCAGAAATAACTATGCAACAAACAAACATAGCAGAAGTCATATTAGAGATTCATGAGATTTGTTGATCTGCCTATAGAAATATAGAAATAGAAGGACATGGCAATATTACTATCTGCTTATAGCAGAGACCATTTATGACACTAACAGGGTATGCCTGGTGCTTTAGGAGAGCATCGTAAAAGAACCGACCATATATAAGATAAGCACAGTAAGATTGATACCTAGCGCCTAGTGATTAACACACGAATGCAGATGCTTACCCCAAAGCAGTTCCGTAAACTGACAATTAAAAGACGAAATGATTTTACAGACGATACAAAATTTTCTATTTAGTCAGAAACATATATAATAATGCAAAAAATGTGAGATTTGAGAAGCAAAGCCACAAAACTCAGACCTAAAATCAGTACAAGATTATTAACTAAGAACAGCTGACATATATCATTCGTTCCGCCAGCACGACTTGCAGCATCAAAGAAAATATCCTCAAAAGGATTTTTGAAATCGCCCTTGAACCTACCAACTATACCACATCCAGCAGCATCTCTCTCATACTGGTCACAGCCAACCTATAAAAATCAGGCCAAGTTATGAATGCAGATTTCATGAGATTCTAAGGAGCATGCTTACTCTAAACGGTTGGTCTTATCTTTTTAGAAAGGTTGATTACCCTGGCAAATAGTACAGGGGAACAAATACCAGACATAGTCAAACCGTATTTTTGTCTAGTTATCTTAAGTTTCAAGCAATTAACTCTCTGTAACTCTTGAAGATACAAAAAAGCAGCCACTAATTTACATCAAAGCAATGTAGACATGTGTATATTCATAGAATTAAATTTTTACATGATCCTAGAGAGTTATCTTTTCTTCACCCTTTAGAGTCTATAGAGAAGAGGCAAAAATGTTGTCTTAGTGGTTCAGTAATATTCGAAGTTCTGTAATTAAGCTTCACAATCTGAAAGAAATTCAAATACCTCATAAGCTCGTTGAACCTCTTAAAACTTCATTTCCCCATAAGCATTGCCTTTCTTTGTATACAATTGAGCCTTTTTTGCAAGCTTTTAGGAGAAAGCAAGAGTATAAAGATATGGTGAGGTAAATTCCATGACATCCAACATGAATTATCTAGTAGTGTAGTATATACTAAAAAGATAATTCCATTCCAAAAATATCAAACATCCAAATGAGCTTTGCGTACAACTAACTTGTACATGCTTCACATTTTTTTTGAGGCATGTTTTTGGAATTGGTTAGCATAGAGTCCTGGGCAAATATTGACAAAAAAAACTTAAAGGCAACACTATCATAATGGGTGAACGGTGATCTGATTTGTGCACAAAATATTCACGAAGAACTAAAATGGGTGGATGGTGATTTCATTTCGAAGCATATAACTTATCATGCTTATGCCACATAATGTGCGCGTATTGGAGCTTGGAACATCTACCAACTAAAACTACTCCCAAAAGGCAATCTTCAAGTTCAATAGTAATACGTAACACATAAGGCTACAGACTATAGTTTAGATGCATATATTTGGCTCACTCAATTCAGTTTAGAGATTACCCACACCCAATTATGGAAAAACTAATTAAATAGAACCATGCATTACCTGAAACTACATGATGCCAATGACATTACCTTTGTTGCCTGGATGACTGCATACTGAAATATGGGTGCCAAAGAGTAGCTCTAACGTGGTAGTCCTTGTCAGTTGTCGTCATTCAACTACCGATAGAAATCTTGTTTGTTGAAGACAATCTCACCAAACAAAACCTGAAGAGTTTATTAAACCTCAGCGAGATGCCTTTCCCCCAAATAGTCCTATATTATATGAAGAGAAGCATAACTGAAATACAATGATTTGCATTTGCTAACCACAGCCACCTTCGCCTGGCGCCATCTACCAGAAGATTTGATACAAATGCTTCAACTCCCACTGCTAAAAAAACTTTCGCTTATGGCGGTTTATCTGTTGAAGGCCTCACTGCACAACATCATCCACTCCAGTTGCCCCGCCCTGGAGCGCTTGCTGATTGTTTTGGGAATAGAAATCCCTATCAGTTGTCTCCAAATAAAGTCGCCTCACCTTAAAAGCATTGGAATTTGTTTTGAATGACAACAGCTCATCATCGAGGATGCCCCTTCACTTCAAAGGTTTCTCCTTCATTATTGTTATATACCTTCGTAAATAACTGTCGTCTCTGCGTCTAAACTGAAGACCTTGGGTATAATTTGTGATCCGTTTAATTATCACAAGTTGGTGTTTGGCTCCACACTTATTCAGGTACCGTATTATCATCTACACATTTGTAATCATAAGCTGCATTTTTCATTTGTACGCATAAGTTTTATATCATCTTGGAGTATACTTTGGCTACTAATATTATGTTATATGTTCAGTGAAGAGTTCGTCCATGGATAACCTATCAATGGTGCTGGATTCTATCAAGATGTTATATATTGGAATGTTTAGTTATGATCTGAACATAATTATTGGCTTGCCGCGATGCTTTCCATGTCTGGAGAATTTGTACATAACGGTGATGATTTCATGCACATTGAAAGCCCGTATATATTGTACTAGAATTAACCGTCCAGGTGTCACTCTTTCGACATACTCCTTTTTTAGACCTTAACTGTTTTCAATCTTCATGTCTACTTGGGCACTAACACATGGAGAAAAATATATAACCAATCGGTGGAGTAATAAGCACCGGGATTTTCTCAGTTCTCATGACATTCATTTGAGAACAATAACGATAGAAGGATATGCATCCAACCAGGCAAACAGAAGCTTTGTCACATTCTTCCTGTTGAATGCGAGGTTACTATTGTCCATGAGGCTTAAGTTTTACATGGACGGATATATTGAACAGCAAAAAAAGAAGTTTCAGGTGTACAAATGGGCTTCTGAACGTACTCGACTTCTATTTACAACAACTTGTGGTCATGTTCCAGTAAAAAAATTCACACAGGATGTTGATTTTATGGATCAGACCGATCCATTTGTTTTTGACTGCCAAAAACAGTGTTTGGGTTAGATGTTATTGCCATGTTCAATCTGGGTTTTGTCTAAATTTGATGAACAATTAATCCTTTGGCTTTTGTACCGTTTGTAAGCTTGATTTAGATGTTGTTGCCCTTTTCAACTCGGTTGTGACTGTCGTATTTTCTTTGAAACAAGGCAAATGGCTTGCCATTTCCTTTATTAAAGAGAGAAATACTGTAACAACAGGGACCCAATAGCTCGTCCAGTTGTTTTTAAGTTTTAGAGATGGAGCAGGGTATCAACTGCGCTGTGCGGGGGCTGTGACCCGTTAGCCCAGGCTTTTATTTAAGCGCATGACGAGCCCAGTTGATACCTTTTTTCTTTTTGAAAATGGCTAGCCCAGTTCTATTTTTTTGGACAATACCCAACCTAGGCCTATCTGCTTTTCTCAGCCCTGCTGGGCTGCAAAACTTTAAATACGAGGAGGGATGTATTCGTTCCCCAGAAAATGGGCTATAAGTAGTAAGAAATGGGTGGCAAATTTTAGAAACACACAAAACCGACAACAAGATTCAAATTTCGTTTTTTCAGGCGTTCAAGATTTTAAATTTCATAGTTTTTTTTGCAGGGAAAATTTCGTCGTATTTTAATTTGAAATAAAATTATTTTTATAATTATTTTTAAGGTGACTCGAAATTTCGTGATTAAAGAGTTCAGACCCCACCGAAATATGCAAAATTTTGTTGAATTTTTTTAGCAGTGGCCAAAATATGGTCTTTAATGCTAACAAAAAGAATATGGACTTTAAAATATCCTTCATAATTAGAAAATGGGCTGTAAATTATTAAAAATAATATCAAATGGGTTGTATGCTGTTCTCCACAGATTTGGAGGCTAACTTGTGGGTCTAGTAGATTGGCGATGACGCTGTCCTAATATTTTTTTGATGCGTATGCAAGGCTTTGTCAACTTAGTTAACACAGAGCCGTGACTGTTGGATGTACATCCAACCGCCATCGTGCTTCTTCAATCTCTGATCTTCCTGCTCCAGCCGACCAAACCAGCGCCGGCGGGACTGCCTGCTCCCGCACAGGCCTCACCGGCCCACCCTACTCCCACCACTGGCCAGGCCATGCCTCTACCCATCCGCACCTCCTGTTATTTTCCGGCGACGGCAGCCTCACCCCGCAACCGACCAGTCAGCCCTCGTACTCCCCTTAGCATGGGCATCCACTATTGTGGCTTCGCCGGCTCCGGGTCATTCCCTTCCTGGGCCTTGCCGTTGTCCACCACGTTGTTGCTCTCGGCGCGGAGTGGTCAACATGGTCAACAAACAAAAGCCATCAGAAGAGGGATGTAAGTGGAGAGGCTGACAGTAGGGACCCACACAAGCAAGTGCCTCCTTATTAGAGAAAAAATGATTGCTCCTGTTGACAGCTGGGATCCACCAGCAAAATCTTCGCACGGAAGGAAGTGCCTCCTTATTATGCGTAAAAAACTATTCCTTCCGATGACAGCTGGGACCCGAAAGATTTGGTGCCTGACTTGTGGGCCTACTAAGCTAATGCGTACGCAGGGCTTTGTCAACTTACTCAACAAATGATTCTAGCAGCTGGACCGTTGGATGTTAATCCAACAGCCGTGCTGCTTCTTCAACCTCTGATCTTCTTGCTCCAGCCACCCAAACCAGCGCCGGTGGGACCGCCTGCTCTTGCCTCCCGTGGGCGGCAGTGCTGCCACGCAGGCTTCACCGCCCCACACCCCATGTTATTCTCCGGCGACGGCAGCCTCACACTGCAGCGGAACCAGTGAACCCTCGTACTCCCCTTCGTGTGGGCATCATTTCCTTAGCAGGCATCGCTGTCGTTCATCGCCTTGGTGCTCTCGGCGCGGCGTGGTCAACATTGTCAACGAACGATAACCATCGGAAGACGACTGCACACGGTGAGGCTGACAGCTGGACCCACCAGCTACATCTTCACACGCAAGGAAGTGCCTCCCTATTACCTGCAAAAAATGATTCCTCCCCTGACAGCTGGGACCCACCACCTATGTCTTCGCGCGCAAGGGAGTGCCTACTTATCCTCCCTGACGGCTGGGACCCACCCGGTCGAACCGTACGTAGGGTTGTCTGTCTAGTCGAAACGTGTACGTACATACTGGTCGACCGGTCTCTCTGCAATGATGAACCGTGGCCGAGCAAGTAGCATCACGTGTAGTAGTAGAGACCCCAACGTAGCAATTCAGGTAGACCCTTCTAAGCTGTGTACACTTACGTACATCCACATGCCAAAAATACGGTCACGTACGTACATACGAGCGGGGTTTCGAATGCCTAGCTACTCGCACATACGTACGGCCAGGGCTCGTGTACATGAAGAGGCAGCGGACGGCAGCAACTGTGTCCTGTTCATCGGCACCCAACTGGCTGGGTCAGAATGGAGAAACAACGTCTTGTTCATCGGGAGACAACAGACTGGGTCGGAATGCGTCCTGTTCAACAGAAGCCAACCGGCTTGGACGGAACAGCCGAAACAGGCCTAGCATACCGCAGTATAGAGGAAATGGCCTTCTGTTTGATTGGCTACTGTCGAAATGGGATCCTGTTCATCGGGCGGGGTCTGGCGTACCGCAAAACGAAGGAAACGGACTTTTGTTCGAGCTCCTACGGTTGAAACGGGGTCCTGTTCATCGGGAGGGGTGTGGCGTACTACAAAATTAGACTCCACGGGCTACTATTCATCCACCGTCGATTTCCTCCAGCCTCCACCTGCTACTGTTCATCCACCACGTCTTCCTCCTGCCTCCATCAGCTACTGTTCATCCACGGGTTACTATTCGTCAAGCCTCCACCGACTACAGTTCAACCAGCCCTCCACGGGGTCCTGTTCATCCACCCCAACCGGCTCGGGTGTGGCGCCTCATCGGGGTCTTGTTCATCCAGTGACAACGGCCTCTACTACCACGGGTCCTATTCATCCAACCCCCACCAGGAACTATTCATCCAACCCCCAACAACGGTCACTGTTCATCAACAGGCAAGTTCGATCGGCTTCAGTTAGCACCAGTAGTGAAGGAATCTCTCGGGTTCACTAAACAGCCAAGGGATCGATCGCTCGGGTTTAGTAACGTAGCTAGTGCAATCACTCGGGTTCAGTTAGAGCCCAACACCCCGCACACACGCGCGTACGTGTACAAGAGAAACTTGCAAACCTCCATGCATCGCTCGGCCCCGACCACCCACCATAACCGGGAACTCCCTGATATTTTCCTCGCCCTCGCATCTACCATGATTTTTTTCCCTCATGAACGATCCAAAGAATGTCATGCAGGTACATCCCCGGCCCGCCCAGGACGAAAAGACCATTTTCTGTGATGATTTTTTGTCATAGAAGTAGGAGCCCACCACACTCTATGATGATAAATGGTTTTGTCGCAATTATCGTCATAGAAGTGTCATAAGCATGATAGAAAAAAATTCGTTCGGGCCAAAATGTCATGGACGTGTCTTTTTTTTGTAGTGAAACGAATACCGTTGACTTTCATAGAGCAATCTTTTCTTTATACATAATTCTCGGTTAATATTTCTATGTTGAATATACACCATTGAAAGTCCCATGCTCAATTTTGGCACTATTATGGGTTGATTTGATAATTTTAGAGCATTATACGAATTTCTAGCTATTAAAATTTGTAAAATGCTCTTCGATTCAAAAAAATATATGGAAATGAGCTCTAAAAAGGATGAAATTTTGCATGGTGTCATCACATAATCCCTATAGGGTGTGATAAATATTTGAGAGAGTTGCGGGAAAATTTGATGCACTTCGTGTACAAACTGAAGAGTTTCTCGCGAAGTATAAGGGTTTCAAACGGAAACAATGGACTTTCATAGAGAAATCTTTTCTTTATACATCATTTCTCCGTTAAACCTTTTCTATGTTGAATATACACCATTGAAGTCTCATTCTCAAATTTGGTACTATTTTGGGCTGATTTGATATTTTCAGACCATTATATGAATTTCTAGATGGCGGATGGCTATATTAACCCGTCACTGGTTTCCTTACGGCAGCAGTCGGCTCTGTTTCTCATCCGCCACTGGTATATTGCCAAAATAGTAGTGCTGATTCTAGCAGCGGCCCGCCAATAATATGACCTCAGTTTTAAGCATTTTCCCAGTAATGTGGGTACATGGCGCACAATTGAGGGAGAGGGTTTGCAACACAACCCATGTTGCAAAAGCAGCCAAGCACAACAAGGTCCAAATTGCAAAGTTCGAGGTTTGTTGTACGCCGCATGATCTAAACTTGATCTTACCGTAACGGAGGCGGTCGTCGTGTCCGCAGTTACAACCAGGTGAGCGCCAACTTCTTTCTTAAAAGAATATTTCATATTTATAATTCACACATGTGTCAAATAGATTTTTGATTCTTAAACTGGTGTGTTTTTTATACAACATAAGTTGTATTGTGATTTTAAGGTCTCATATTGTGTCTGCATTTTAGTTGTTCTTTTGCTTGTATTGTATATAGGTGCAACTAGTATGCATGAACTAGAGTTTGTTACTTTTGCCTGTAGGTTCTATAGGTTCCTCAAGATGCTATTATGGGAGCTCCTAGCTACCTTCTTTGTGCATAGTGAGCATGCTTCGATTGGGCTTGTTGTATCTTCCTTTTTTGTCATTTTCGGAAGAGACTAGCAAACATGCCCGTTCACAACAGGAAAAAACCACCACTTCTACACACTTGACGACTGCTACTTCTTGAGCTTGCATTGGGTTTTCCCTTCAGGAGGAAAGGGTGATGCAACAAAGTAGAGATAAGTATTTTCCTCAGTTAGAGCACCAAGGTATCATCTAGTAGGAGGTACAAGCAAGTCTCTAATCTATCACATGCACAAACAATCAAACACTTGCACCCAACATGATAAAGGGGTTGTCAATCCCTTCACGGTCAATTGCAAAGGTGAGATCTGATAGAGATAGGTAAAATAGAAGGTAAATAAATATTTTTGGGTTTTTTGGTTTATAGATCTGAACATAAAAGATTGCAAAATAGTAGATCAGAAAGCAAATATGATGGAAAATAGACCCGAGGGCCATAGGTTTGATACGTCTCCAACGTATCTATAATTTTTGATTGCTCCATGCTATATTATCTACAGTTTTAGGCAATATTGGGCTTTATTATCCATTTTTATATTATTTTTGGGACTATCCTATTAACCGGAGGCCCAGCCGAGATTTCCTGTTTTATGCCTATTTCAGTGTTTCGAAGAAAAGGAATATCAAACTGAATGAAATCCACTGGAGAAGTTATTTTTGGAAGGAAAGCCACCCTGAAAGTGCGTAATATCGACTAGAGGGGGGGTGAATAGGCGATTTTTATGAATTCTTCACTGAGGAATTTGCCGGTGAGGAAATTCCTTAGCGAAGAACTACTTGCAGCGGAATAAGTACTCATAAGTAAGCATAACAGAATACACGCATGGTCATCATGATGAAATGAAGACAAACAAAGAGTACAGAAAGCGTAAACACAGGATAGCACAAGATGAAGACAAACAGACTGAAGAAATTGAACTGAGGAAATTGAGAAAGTCTTCAGTCAAAGTCTTCAAACACAGATATGAACAAACACTCAACATAGTAATGAGGAAATGAAAGGGTTGAGGAAATAGAACCAGTTAGGTTGGTGAAGACAATGATTTGGTAGACCAGTTCCAACTGCTGTCTCAGTTGTACGTCTGGTTGGAGCGGCTGAGTATTTAAACTCGAGGACACACAGTCCGGACACCCGGCGGCTGAGCACGCAGCTCAGACACCAAGTCCTCACCGTATTCTCCTTGAACTAAGGTCACATGACCTCGTCCCAATCACTCGTGGTAAGTCTTCAGCGACTTCCAAACCTTCACAGACTTGGTCACTCGGCGATCCACAATTCCTCTTGGATGCTCTAGACCATGACGCCTAACCGCCTAGAAGAAGCACAGTCTTCAAAGGTAACAAGCGCCGGATCCACGCAGATCAATTTCTTCATGATGCTCAATCACTTTGGGTTTGTAGGGTTTGGTTTTGGGTTTTGGGTTTTCCTCACTTGATGATTTTTGCTCAAAGTCCTCGGAGGATGGGTTGCTCTCAAATGACAAGTGTCAAGTTCTCTCGAGCAGCCAACCAGCTAGTGGTTGTAGGGGCGGCTATTTATAGCCTAGGGAGCAGCCCGACATGATAAGACATAAATGCCCTTCAATGATATGACCGTTAGGTGGATAAGATATTTTGGGACAGTGGCCAAGAAGACAACAACGGTCGGAAATTTGAATATCAAATTCCTCGGGGCTATCATGTTCCTCACTGTAGGCAATCAATCGCCTTTGGCGAATTCCTAACTCCTCGGTCGAACAAATTCTCAAATGACTGTAAGAGCTTCGCCTCTTTCATCAAGAAATTGACTGAATCTGTATGAGATTTCCAAAGGCTTCACTCAAGGGATTGGTAGGTGTAGGATTTTGAGTTGAGCATCACATGGAAATTTTTCCTTAGTATTTCCTCGACCCCTTTAACAAAGACGGTGTTTCCTATGACTCAAGAAAGAGAAAATGAAACTACGAAAACAAAAGTCTTCACGCTTCATGTTCCTCAAATGAATACCAAGTCTTCAAGGTCACACCAATTTCTTCACTATCAAAGTCTTCGTAAAGTCTTCGAATATCAAAGTCTTCATTGAAGAACTTCATTTTAAGGGTCGATTTTCTCAGAAATATCAAACTCCTCATAGACTTATAGACCTGTGTACACTCACAAACGATTAGTTCCTTAACCTATAAGTCTTCAATACACCAAAATCACTAAGGGCACTAGATGCACTTACAATCTCCCCTTTTGGTGATTGATGACAATATAGGTTAAGTTTTCAACGGGATAAACATGTGAAGTGTAAATACGATAATGAGGAATTTGATTGCAAGATATAGAAGAACTCCCCAAAGATGTGCATAGTGAGGAATTTGCTTTTGAGGCAATGCACATTTGAAGAATTGAATCATGGAGATCTCCCCTATATCTTGTAATTCATACACGCATTTGACATATAATATGAAGAATTTGAAATGCATGATGAAATATGGTGCTTGATGTTATTCAGAGTATGCAAAATAACGCATCAAGAGTATCAGAGCCCAAATCGATTTGCTATGAAGATTTTCAAGGAGCTCACGAGAATCAGAGCATAGTGCAAGAGCATAATGCATCAAAAGTATCAAAGAACCATCGGGTTTAAGTTTACAACTCGATCCAATAAAAGGTTTCAGAAGAACGAGAGTTGTAACTTAACAAGAATAAATTACTGAATATAGGCAATAAACTAGACCCGCTTGAAGACTAACTCAAATTTCTCCCCCTTTGTCATCGAATGACCAAAAGGATCGAAACTGAGGACTAACGCTCCTGAAGAATTTCAAGTTGAAGACGGAGCGCCAGCGTTGTTGGGGTCGGTTGTTGAAGTAGGACCAGCCGCGTGTCTTCCAAGTCTTCATTTTCATCGTTGTCGCGAGATGAAGAATAGGAGCTGGCCACCAAGGAAGGAACTTTGACCTTCTTGTATTTCTTCTGAGGAGGTGCAGACCGTCAAATTCTTCCTTGAGTCCCATTGACGCCGGTTCTTCTTCATCAGAGACATGTGAAAGAACAGCCCAGTGCGCTTGAAGGTTTCATGGAGGTAGTAGTGGTTTTCTTCACCGCATTGTGTGTTGAGGTCATGTTGTGAAGAAAAGTACCAAACCGACGCTTGACCCATTTATGATTACGATCAACCTTCCGATGAAGACCGAGGAGTAACTCACGATCGATCATCACCACAGGTGCGATAGCTTGAGGACTTTGCTTGACCGAGGTATTTGCGGCAGAGTCATGTGTGGCGAGTCATCATTGGTGGAGTAGGATGCTGCTTTGCTAAACTGTCCATCCAATGGACGAATGCCTTCATCGATCACAGCAGTAGCCTTGCCCTTGTCATCATCTCGAGGTAAATGTCCGCTTGAGGACTTCAATCGGGGCAAGTAGCTGCAGTGGTTCAAAGTATCAGCCTTGTAATTGAGTGAAGACCTTGTCCTGATGAATCTCATAATCCAAGGCGCATAAGGCTTCAACTCAAATGGTGACATAGCTATGTTTGCCAGAGTCCTCATGAAGAAATCATGGAAGTTGACGGGAACGCCATGGATGATGTTGAAAAGCATATTCTTCATGATGCCAACGACTTCTTCATCGTTCGAGTTGTGGCCTTTGATAGGACTCATTGTCTTCGTCATAATCCGATAGACAGTTCGAGGCACATATAATAATTCCTTGACGAGGAATTTGGTTCTTGGGGCCTGCCTTGGCTTCAAAGGCTTCATCAAGACTTGCATATAGTGATTTGAAAGTTCGGTTCGTTGTAGATACGACGTGCACCATCAAGTGGAGGATCGAGTGGTAGGGCACGAAGCAATTCATTGTCGGTGCCTTGTAGTGAGTATTTTCGACATCCATCTAAGACCCATGAGTTCACGTCTTGACGTCTCCGGTGATGTGCAGCGTTGCATAAAACTCAAGAATTAGTTCTTCGCTCCATCCACGTATATCGCAGCAGAAATTTAGAAGTCCCGTCGTGAAGAACACCGAGGACTGGCTCAAAGCCCGGCAGCGACTCCATATCCGCATGAGGAATATGAGCATGATCAAGATTTTATCCTTGTTGAAGAGCACCGAGGAATAGAAGTTGGCTTGGTGGCAGTCCGTAAACGCCTCTTCCTAATGCGAGCGTAATCATATGGATTATAGTCGATGAAGAACACGTGCTCGGCAAAGAAATCTTCAGCCTTGAACTTTTGCTTGCTTGAGAACGGATTCTTTTGCTTGGGCAGAGGGGTGTCAGTGAGTTGCATCACCACCTCAGGAATCGCAAGTTCAGGTTCTTCAGGCTGAGGAATTTCATGTTGCACTGGGGCAGCAACATTTGTGAATTTCTTCGTCAGGTTCACAAATCTGACCTTGGCTCCTTGCCAATCAGCATAATAGGAATCAAGTTTTGCTTTGGTCTTGAATTTCAGTCTGGACCTTGAGAAGCTCCTCAGGTGTCATCTTGACAATGTTTTTCTTCAGGAACTTCTCCTTCCTGTATTGAGCCTTTTTGATTTCCCTTGCCTTCTCAAACTTCCATTTTTCTTCAGCGATAAAGTGAGTCAACATATGACTTTGTCCAGGTGTCAGATGAAAGTCAGGCATAGGTGTATTGGGATCCTTGTGCCAGAGATCAATATAGTCGAGGACTTTCTTCGGATCCAACAGCAGTGGCACAGATGTGCCTTTGGCTCTAGCGGCCTTTTCTTGACGGTCTCTGATGATTTCCGCAAGTTCATCATCATATGCTTCATCATCAGAAGGCACATGGAATGCAACCTGTTTCTTCTTTGGGCTAGGCCGAGGACCTCGCCCAGTTGTTGCTTTGGTCTTCAAATGAGTCGGGCGATTGAAGAAATGGGAGCTGCCGAGAACTTGCGTAAACGCCGAGGCAATTGAGAAGCCAGCAGTCCTTTGACATGTAGCCGATGCACAGAACCAAGGTTTTGACGGAGCTGTTGAGGACTTTGGTGGAGCAGCAGCAGTGTGAGAATTTGCTTGGAGGGTGCTTTGCCGAGGAACTTGGCCGTGAGGGCGCAGATGGTGAAGCACTTGGCTTATGAGCAGGCTTCTTTGGCATGGATTTCCTCGGTTTGACCGAGGCCTCGATGGCGATGCAGCGGCGTAATCCTCATTGAATTTCTTCACCGCCTCCTTGGCTTGTTTTGCCAATTTTGCTTGGCGCTTAGCCCATTCATCGTGAAAGTCCTCACCTCGCTTGATGCTTGTGGGATCAGCTACTTGGCCAGTGCCAAAGGAGCTCTTGGACATGGAGGATTGAGAGCGAATTTCTTCATGTACTTAGGAGTTACATATCTATATTCCTCCATTCCCGTGCCCATCTCCGCTCAATCTTCCGAATACGCACCTTGCGCTGCTTTTTGTTTTCTTCATCCGGTGTGCGATGAGTCAGCATATATTTCCTCGTGGATTTCAAACGCAGTCATAACCTCAGGTTTCTTTCCTCCTTTCGTGGCTTCTTACCGTCGCCATGTTCTTCATTGAGGAATTTGAACAATTGAGTTCTCTCAAGAAGTATGCAGTTTTTCTTTGAGGAACGCTGCAAATGAGTTAAGTTGATGAGAACCTAGTGATTCAGCAATGGACATGTGTACCGTGAATGAGTATAGTTGCGAGGAATTTGGAGAGGTCATATGCTTCTCGTAAGGTTTTTTAAAAAGAACAAGTTTTGAGGATTTTGACCAGATGAGCCTTGAAGAATTTCACTAAGCGTTCTTTGTCTTAGGTTCCAGAGTTGTATAGATCGAGGATCCACACAATTTAGGAATCTTGAAGAAAATCATTGCTTAGAGAAACGAATCAAGAGATTTGAGGTGTTCATATGTGTGAAGATTTGAAGAATAAACACCTTTGAAGATTTTCAAGAAGGTTTGAGAATCAAGGCGAGTAATAAAAGTAACTTTTAATTACCCGAAGTGAAGAAAACGACGAACTGAGAAGAACAGTTGGGAAGTTCGTCCATTCAGATCTTCCACGCCCTAACTTGGCGGAGGAAAACACTATGGCGGCGGCGGAGTGAGGATTTCCGCGGTCGGCGCGAGTACGTCGGCGACGAGGTCGAGGCAGTGAAGCTTTTCCTCACCGGCGATTTATGGAGAAGCGGCGGCGCTTAGGGTTTGAGGAGCTCGAGGGAGAGAGATGTCGAGCGAGTAAAAGAAGTGAGGAAGGAAGAGGGTATTTATAGACACGGTGAAAAACGGATCGCCGAAGATTTAGGACTAACATGCCCCTGACCATTTCCCTTCTCACGACATGTGTCACCCACGTACTGTGTAGTGGATATCGTGTACAATCGTGGGTGAATAAAATAATGCATCGTGGGATGCGGAACGGTTTGAGCGGCAAAACCGAAAGTTTGGATAAGATCAGTTTTAAAGTTCCGTTCACAATTTCTTCAGCTGACAAGAACTCAGTGAAGATTTTGAACGAGTTTCAAATAGAACGCACATGAATAATTTGTGAATGGATTGGGTTGAGTATAGCATAGAGGGGGAAGGGTCCGATCACATTCACTTAGGAGAAAAAGTGACTTGAAGAAATAGCCATAAGTGAATGCTGTAGAGGACATAAACCCATATATATATATATAGCCAATGAAGAAAGACGACGGAAACAGTGAAGATTTTGCAAAGTTGAAGAATTTGAAAAACTGAAGAATTTCAAAAACTGAGGAAAAACTCAAATTGAAGATTTTCAACTTTGGTGGTGGCGTGTCCCACCGTATAAGAATGATGATTTCAGACACGCATATAATTGTCGAGGGTTCGAGAATAAAATTCTTCATTAATTTCTTCACATTTAGAGTGTTATTCTTCATTGATTGAAGAAAACGCTTCTTCATGTGTTGCACATCTAAGTCATCAATTTTGCATAAGTGTTAGGATGTGTGTCCTTTTCAAAGAACGCTCAAGATTCTAAGATATTTAGCTCACACCGCAACTTGCTAAATCTCTTTTCATCCAAGGGCTTAGTGAAGATATCAGCTAGCTGTTCTTCAGTCTTCACATGCTCGATGGAGATGTCGCCCTTCAACACATGATCACGAAGAAAATGATGACGAATTTGAATGTGCTTTGTCTTCGAGTGCTGAACTGGGTTGTGAGCAATCTTGATGGCACTCTCATTGTCACAATAGAGAGACACATTCTTCACGTTGATGCCGTAGTCCTTGAGTGTTTGCTTCATCCATAGCAATTGAGCACAACACGAGCCAGCAGCAATGTATTCAGCTTCCGCAGTAGACAGTGATACGCAGTTCTGCTTTCTTCGAGGACCAATGCACCAAAGATCGTCCGAGGAAATGACAAGTACCAGATGTTGACTTGCGGTCCACACGATCACCAAAGATAGTCGAGTCGTAATATCCAATGAGATCAAAAGTAGAGCCCTTGGGGTACCATAATCCTAGTGTTGGAGTGTGAGCTAGATATCAAGAATATGCTTCACACCTTATGGTGTGATTCCTTCTGTAGCTTGAAATCGGGCACACATGCAAACACTAAGCATTATATCTGGCCTAGATGCACATAAGTACAATAAAGAACCAATCATGGAGCGGTATACCTTGTGATCAAGTCAATACCATTTTCATCAAGGCATAGATGGCCATTTGTGGGCATAGGAATTTTGACGCCTTTGCAATCTTGCATGCCAATTTCTTCAGGACATCTTTGAGGTATTTCTCCGAGATATGAATATGCCATTGTGTTGTTGATTTAATTTGAAGACCTAAGAAGAATTTCAACTCTCCCATCATAGACATTTGATATTCTTCACTCATCATATAGGCAAATTCATCACTATAACGTTGGTCAAGACAGCCAAAGATAATATCATCAACATATATTTGGCACACAAACAGTTCACCATCATAAGATTTAGTAAAGAGAGTAGGGTCGAGTGAACCGGTGTGAAGCCATTCTTCACAAAGAATTCCTTCAATGTATCATACCATGCCCGAGGGCTTGCTTGAGGCCATAGAGGGCCTTATTGAGTCTCAAGACTTTGTCGATTCTTTGGATCTTCAAAACACGGGGTTGAGCAACATATACTTCTTCCTCAAGCTTACCATTGAGGAATGCACTTTTCACATCCATTTGATATAAAGTGATATTGTGATGGTTAGCATAGGCGAGTAATATGCGAATAGACTCAAGTCTAGCGACAGGTGCAAAAGTTTCATCGAAATCAATTCCTTCAACCTGTGTGTAGCCTTGAGCTACTATTCGTGCCTTATTCCTCACCACAAGACCATTTTCATCTTGCTTGGTGCGGTAGATCCACTTTGTGCCAATGATATTATGCTTGCGAGAATCTGGACGTTTGACCATTTCCCAGATATTGTTGAGCTCGAACTGATGTAATTCTTCTTGCATGGCCTGAATCCACTCCGGCTCCAGAAATGCTTCATCTACCTTAGTGGGCTCTGTGATAGAGACAAAAGCATAGTGCCCACAAAAGTTAGATAAATGTGAAGCTTTTGAGCGTGTGAGAGGACCTGGCGCTTTAATGTCATCGATGATCTTCTCCACTTGCACTTCTTTTGCAACGCGAGGATGAGCTGATTATCGTCGAGGAATTTGATCATTTTCCTCAAAGACCATTTTCTTCAAATTATCTTCAGTGCATCACCGACGTTCTTCACAGACAGAATGAATTCTTCAGCAGTTTCTTCAAGAGGAATGACATCCTTAGTTGCCTTGAACTTGATAGATTCCTCGGTGCTGGTTCATCTAACATGTAGGTAGGTGCTCTCTTTGCAGCCATTAGTTTCATCGAACCGCACATCTACAAAGGTCAACAATCTTGTGTAGAGTGATGTTGAAGACTCAGAGGTGTGCGAGTCCTTTCCGTAACCAAGCATAAAACCTTCATGTGCTTTCGGTGCAAATTTAGAGTTGTGGTGAGGATCTCTAATCCAGCATTTAGCAATCAAGACTTTGAAATAACTTACATTAGGTTTCTTGTCGTTGAGGAGTTCATAGGCAGTCTTCTTGAAGAATTTGTGAAGATATACTGTTGATGATGTGGCACGCAGTGTCGATTGCTTCAATCCGAAAACGACTAGGCGCTTTGTATTCATCAAGCATAGTGCGAGCCATCTCAACCAGAGTTCTGTTCTTGCGCCCACGACGCCATTTTGCCGAGGAGTATAAGGAGCAGATAACTCATGAGTAATACCAAGTTCATCAAGATAGTCATCAAGACCGAATTCTTGAACTCAGTTCCATTGTCACTCCCGATGTGCTTGATCTTCACACCAAAGTTAGTTGAAGCCCTCGAAGAAAATCGCTTGAAGACTTCCAAAGACTTGATTTTTGTAAGTAACAATGTGTACCCATGTGTAACGAGAGTAATCATCAACAATAACAAAGCCATATAGAGATGCATCATTAACGACGGCTGAGTAATGATTGGGACCAAAGAGGTCCATGTGAAGCAATTCAAGGACGAGTAGTGGTCATGATAGTCTTTGCCGGATGCTTGGCCTTGGTCATTTTTCCAGCTTCACAGTTCGCATAAGTGATCCTTGAGGAATTTGACATTCTCAATGCCAATTACATGCTTCTTCTTCGCAAGCGCAGTAAATTCCTCATGCCTGCGTGACCAAGTCGCCGATGCCATAGCCAGCCTTCGAAGCTTTTGCAAGTAGACACACGGCTGGTTGTGGTCCTGTGGAGAAGTCAACAATATACAAGTCTCCTCTCCTAAAGCCTTCAAGACTTTGGAATTGTCACTTCCATAATCACAACACAACGATATTTGCCAAAGATAACAACCATATCAAGATCACAAAGCATTGAGATCGACATGAGGTTGTATCCTAAGGACTCAACAAGCATGACTTTGTCCATGTGCATGTCCTTAGAGATAGCAACCTTACCAAGACCCAATACCGACTTTTGCCTTTGTCAAGAAAGATGATATGCTTCAGATGTGACGGTGATAAGGGAGCATCCATCAATAGATTCTTGTCACCAATCATGTGATTTGTACATCCACTATCGAGAACCCACTCGGTGGCTTTGGGTTGATCATCCTGCAGATGAATTAGTATAACTTACGATCTCATATACTTCATCGCTGAAGAATATGATATCAAGTTCATCGATGAATTTCATCACCAAGATTCAGATAAGCAAGATGAGGACGTGAAATGAAAGTTCATTTCATCATGATTAGCTGCGTCCTTTCAAGAAATTTGTCGTCCCCAAAGAAATTCTTCAGACGTTAAGGCACGCCCGAGACCTGACCCTGCAGAAGAGATTAGTTCTTTTCTTCACCACCCACATCTCAAGGGGTGGCAAAGAGTTCATCACTCTGCAAAGCACCATACGAGAATGGTGGCATAGAAGCCAAACCATTTCGCTTTTACATAAGAGGGGTTAGGGTAAGCATATGAATAAGCGAGAAATTCTTCGAGGACTTATGAACATATTGGTTTGAAGAATAATGCACATATTCATAGCCCTTAGCTCTACCTGCGAAGCGAGTTGTTAGCATGATGATAATCATATGAGGACTTTGATCCTTTTGAGTAATTTGATCCACGTGAGGAATTTGGTCCGTATGAGGACTTGGATCCATATGAAGAATTTTGTCCATATGAAGAATTTGATCTGGGGTTCATATTCTTCACTGGTGGTGTCATGAGGACATTCACCAAGACTTTCAAGGCACTTCTTGGGAACCCAGATTTTCTTCATAGGGGAACCGCTCTGCGCTTAGTGCCAACATATCTAGCAAATACTTCACCATTCTGATTTTTGAACAGTTTATAGTTGAGTCAAATGACTCATCGCCAGAATGAGGAAATTCACATGTAAAGCCAGATAAGTTAGATGGATCAATCGAGGTCCCTTTGCAGCAACCCATGAGGTTTTGGGATACCGCCAAAGCTTCCAAAGATGTTCCATCTGCATTGAGTTTCCTCTCAAAGGCAATACCCTCTTTCCTAGGGTTCTGTTGAGGATCTGTTTTTAAGCACATCACAAAGAGTTCGATGCCCTTTGAGGCTTTTGTACATGCTGTCATGTACAATTCCTTCAGCCCTGCATCGTCAAGGATACTAGCAATGTCCTCGATGAGGAATTAGTGATAGCAGAGGCAGGTGAAGAATTTGTAACAGCTTGAAGCATTTGAACATTCAGTGAAGAATTAGCGATTCACGCTCAATGCACTTTAAGCATGGAGGAACAAATTCTTCTTGAGAAGCGCTGATTTGTTGAGCAAGTAATGAATCGCGCTCCTTCAAGATCTTCATAACTCACTCTTAGCTTCTCAAGATCTTGCTTTCTTTGAAGAAATTCATAAGAAAGTTTCTCATGATCGATAAGAGAGTGTTATGATGACCTTGAAGGTCTGTCAAGCCTAGATCAAGTCTCTGAAGATTTTCAATGTGGCTTTAGTGCGATCCATTTCTTCACCCAACATATCATCACTTTTGTCTAGCATGTTTTGAACCTTTTCAAAAGCCCTTTGTTGTTTTATAGCAATCTTAGCAAGTTTAGAGTAGCTGGGCTTGAGATCCTCATCGATTCATTTTCACTAGATTCAGAGGAGGTGAAATTAAGACCTTGGCACCTTTTGCCATGAAGCAATAGGTGGGGCGTACTCATCATCATCCTCATTAGGCTTGTCGGCGGGGTCAGTTTCTTCAGTGTTGAAGATGGACTTGCTAACGAAAGCAGTAGCGAAAGCCAGACTAGCCACACCAGATTCGGATTCTTCAGACTCCTCCTCTTCCTCATGTTCCTCAGATTCAGCTTCAGAGTCCATTTCCTTGCCAATGAATGCCCGAGCCTTTTTGGAGCTGCTCTTCTTGTGAGAAGAAGGTTTTGAGGATTTTGATGATGAAGATTTCGATGATTTCTTCTTCTTCTTCGCGTCATCAGAACTGTAATCCTTGTGTTTCTTCTTCTTTAATTCCTTTTCCCACTGAGGACAATCTTGGATGTAGTGACCAGGTTTCTTGCATTTGTGACAAAGTCTTCTTATAGTCACTAGATGAGGAATCACCGCTTCTTGAGGATTTTCCAAAGCGACCACATCTTGAGAATTTCTGAATTTCTTCACGGCGCAAGCTAGCTCTCGCCTAATTCTTCAGATCTCCAAGGCTACTACCGAGTCTTCACACTCAGATTCGGACACAGCCTTGGCCTTCGTGGCACGTGTTTTTCCATAGCCGTAACCATAGAGATCTCTCTTTTGAGAAGTCGAACTCGTGAGTATTTAGCCTTCGAGGTTATCGGCAGGATCAAGAGACTTGTAGTCAGCTCGTTCTTGTATCATCGCGTGCGAGTATCAAATGAGGAATCAAGCGATCTCAATAGCTTTCTTCACCACCTCATGGTCGGTGATGTCGATGGCGCCAAGAGCTTGAAGCTCATTTGAGATGTCGATGAGGCGATCGAAGGTTTGTTGAACATTTTCGTTGTCGAGTCTTTTGAAGCGTTGAAGAGATTCCAAGAACATCAACTCGAGAGTCACGCTGAGTTGAGACTCCTTCATTCACTTTGGACAGCCTGTCCCAGATGAGCTTGGCAGATTCCAAAGCACTCACTCTTCCATATTGACCTTTGCTCAGATGGCCACGTATGATATTCTTCGCTTGAGAGTCGAGTTGCTTGAATCTCTTCACATCAGCAGAATTCGTGAGAAGGTGTGGTGAGAGGGAACACCATTTTCCACAACATACCGTAGATCGTTGTCAATTGCTTCAAGATGCATTCGCATCTTGTTCTTCCAAAGAGGGGTAGTCCGTCCCATCAAGGTAGGACACCCCGCTGAGACCTTGATCATACCTGCGGTCGACATAACTAAAACTCCGGTGGTTAAACTAAAATCACACGTAACAAGGGAGTACCTTGCTCGATACCAATTGAAAGTGCGTAATATCGACTAGAGGGGGGTGAATAGGCGATTTTATGAATTCTTCATCGAGGAATTTGCGGTGAGGAAATTCCTTAGCTAAGAACTACTTGCAGCGGAATAAGTACTCGAAGTAAGCATAACAGAATACACGCATGGTCATCATGATGAAATGAAGACAAACAAAGAGTATGTAAAGCGTAAACACAGGATAGCACAAGATGAAGACAAACAGATCAAGAAATTGAACTGAGGAAATTGAGAAAGTCTTCACCAAAGTCTTCAAACACAGATATGAACAAACACTCAACACAAGAATGAGGAAATGAAAGGGTTGAGGAAATAGAACCAGTTAGGTTGGTGAAGACAATGATTTGGTAGACCAGTTCCAACTGATGTCTCGGTTATGCGTCTGGTTGGAGCGGCTGAGTATTTAAACTCGAGGACACACAGTCCGGACACCCAAATATCGAGAGCGCAGCTCAGACACCAAGTCCTCACCGATTCTCCTTGAACTAAGGTCACACAGACCTCGTCCAATCACTGTGGTAAGTCTTCAGCGACTTCCAAACCTTCACAGACTTGGTCACTCGGCGATCCACAATTCCTCTTGATGTTCTAGACCATGACGCCTAACCGTCTGGAAGAAGCACAGTCTTCAAAGGTAATAAGCGCCGGATCCACGCAGATCAATTTCTTCATGATGCTCAATCACTTTGGGTTTGTAGGGGTTTGGTTTTTGGCTTTTGGGTTTTTCCTCACTTGATGATTTTCGCCAAAGTCCTCGGAGGATGGGTTGCTCTCAAATGACAAGTGTCAAGTTCTCTCGAGCAGCCAACCAGCTAGTGGTTGTAGGGGGGCTATTTATAGCCTAGGGAGCAGCGACATGATAAGACATAAATGCCCTTCAATGATATGACCGTTAGGTGGATAAGATATTTTGGGACAGTGGCGCGCAAGAAGACAAGAACGGTCGGAAATTTGAATATCAAATTCCTCAGGGCTATCATGTTCCTCACTGTGTAGGCAATCCGCACTGGCGAACTCCTACGTGTCACCAAGATCTATCTATGGAGAAACTAGCAACGAGGGGAAGGAGAGTGCATCTACATACCCTTGTAGATCGCTAAGCGGAAGCGTTCAAGTGAACGGGGTTGAAGGAGTCGTGCTCGCCGTGATTCAAATCACCGATGATCAAGTGTCGAACGGACGGCACCTCCGCTCAACACACGCGACAGCCCGTGACGCCTCCCATGCCTTGATCCAGCAAGGAGAGAGGGAGAGGTTGAGGAAGACTCCATCCAGCAGCAGCACAACGGCATGGTGGTGATGGAGGAGCGTGGCAATCCCAGCAGGCTTCGCCAAGCACCAGGGGAGAGGAGGAGGAGGAGAGGCAGGCTGCGCCGGAGAGGGAGGCTCTCGTGTGTTATGGGCAGCCCCTGTGGCCTCATATATATAGGGAAGGGAGGGCTGCGCCCCTCTAGGGTTTCCACCCCTAGGGGTGGCGGCCAGCCCTAGATGGGTTTGGGGGCGGCCAAGAGAGGAGGAGAGAGGAGGCCCACTAGATGGGCCTTAGGGCCCATCTCGACTAGGGTTTGCCCTCCCACTCATCCTTGTGCCTTGGGCCCCTTGTGGGCGCACCAGCCCCTTTGGGGCTGGTTCCCTCCCACACTTGGCCCACGCAACCTTCTCGGGGCAGGTGGCCCCACTTGGTGGACCCAGGACCCTCCTCCCGTGGTCCCAGACATTACCGATATCGCCTCAAACCTTTCCGTGACCAAAACAGACTTCCCATATATAAATCTTTACCTCCGCACCATTCCGAACTCCTCGTGACGCCCAGGATCTCATCCGGACTCAACAACATTCGCAACCACATACAAACTTCCTTTATAACCCTAGCGCCATCGAACCTTATGTGTAGACCCTACGGGTTCGGGAATCATGCGACATGACCGAGACGTTCTCCGGTCAATAACCAACAGCGGATCTGGATACCCATGTTGGCTCCTACATGTTCCACGATGATCTCATCGGATGAACCACGATGTCAAGGACTCAATCAATCCCGTATTCAATTCCCTTCGTCTAGCGGTATTGTACTTGCCCGAGATTCGATCGTCGGTATCCCGATACCTTGTTCAATCTCGTTACGCAAGTCTCTTTACTCGCCCGTAACACATCATCCCGTGATCAACCCCTTGGTCACATTGTGCACATTATGATGATGTCCTACCGAGTGGGCCCAGAGATACCTCTCCGCTCACCGGAGTGACAAATCCTAGTCTCGATCCGTGTCAACCCAATGGTCACTTTCGAGATACCAGTAGTGCACCTTTATAGTCACCCAGCACGCCAGACGCTTGATACACCCAAAGCACTCCTACGGTATCCGGAATTGCACGATCTCATGGTCTAAGGAAAAGATACTTGACATTAGAAAAGCTTTAGCATACTAACTACACAATCTTTGTGCTAGGCTTAGGATTGGGTCTTGTCCATCACATCATTCTCCTAATGATGTGATCCCGTCATCAATGACATCCAATGTCCATGGTCGAAACCGTAACCATCTATTGATCAACGAGCTAGTTAACTAGAGGCTTACTAGGGACATGGTGTTGTCTACGTATCCACACATGTATTGCTGTTTCCTATCAATACAATTATAGCATGAATAATAAACGATTATCATGAACAAGGAAATATAATAATAACTAATTTATTATTGCCTCTAGGCATATTTCCAACAGTCTCCCACTTGCACTAGAGTCAATAATCTAGTTCACATCGCCATGTGATTAACATCGATAGGTCACATCGCCATGTGACCAACATCCAAAGAGTTTACTAGTGTCTTAAACTAGTTCACATCACCATGTGATTAAGTCTCAATGAGTTCGGGGTTTGATCATGATTTGCTTGTGAGAGAGGTTTTAGTCAACGGTCTCGAACCTTTCAGATCCGTGTGTACTTCGCAAATCTCTATGTCATATTGTAAATGCTGCTTTCACGCTCCACTTGGAGCTATTCCAAATGGTTGCTCCACTATACGATCCGGTTTGCTTCTCGAGTCACTCGGATAGGTGTTAAAGCTTGCATCGACGCAACCCTTTACGCCAACTCATTATCACCTCCATAATCGAGAAACATGTCCTTATTTACTCCAAGGACAATCTTGACCTGCTGTCCAATGATCCCCATTCCTGGATCATTCTTGTACCCTTGACCGACTCATGGCAAGGCACACTTCCGTGCGGTACACAATAGCATACTATAGAGCCTATGTCCAAGCATAGGGACGACCTTCGCCCTTTCTCTCTTTTCTGCCGTGGTCGAGCTTTTAACTCTTAACTCCATACCTTACAACTCGTGCAAGAACTCCTTCTTTGATGATCCATCTTGAACACTTTCAAGATTATGTCAAGGTATGTGCTCATTTGAAAGTACTATTGAGCGCTTTTGATCTATCCTCATAGATCTTGATGCTCAACGTTCAAGTAGCTTAATCCAGGTTTTCACTTGAAAACACTTTTCAAATAACCCTATATGCTTTACGAAAATTCTACATCATTTCGATCATCCATATGTCAACAACATATACTCATCAAAATTCTATAGTGCTCCCACTCACTTCTTTGGAAATACAAGTTTCTCATAAACTTTGTATACACCCAAAATCTTTGATCATCTCATCAAAGCGCACATTCCAACTCCGAGATGCTTACTCCAGTCCTTAGAAAGGATCGCTGGAGCCAGATACCTTTTAGCATCCTTAGGATCGACAAAACTTTCTGATTGTATCACATACAACCTTTCCTTACTTAAAACCGATAAGGAAACTCATTTTGACATCCATCTGCCAGATTTCATAAATGCAGCTTATGCTAACATGATTCCGACGGACTTAAGCATCGCTACGGATGAGAAAATCTCATCGTAGTCAACTCCTTGAACTTGTGAAAACTCTTTGCCACAAGTCGAGCTTCATAGAAGGTGATATTACCGCCCACGTCCGCCTTCTTCTTAAAGATCCATTTATCTCAATGGCTTGCCGATCATCGGGCAAGTCCACCAAAGTCCATGCTTTGTTCTAATACATGGATCCTATCTCGGATTTCATGGCTTCTAACCATTTGTCGGAATTTGGGCCCACCATCGCTTCTCCATAGCTCGAGGTTCATTGTTGCCTAGCAACATGACCTTCAAGACAGGATTGTTGTACCACTCGTAAGTAGTACGCATCCTTGTCACCCTCGAGGTACGGTAGTGACTTGATCCGAAACTTCATGATCACTATCATAAGCTTCTACTTCAATTGGTGTAGGTGCCACGGGAACAACTTCCTGTGCCCTGCTACACACTAGTTGAAGTGACGGTTCAATAACCTCATCAAGTCTCCACCATCCTCCCACTCAACTTTTCGAGATGAACTTTTCCTCGAGAAAGGACCCGATTCAAGAAACAATCCCTATTGCTTTCGGATCTGAATTAGGAGGTATACCCAACTGTTTTGGGTGTCCTATGAAGATGCATTTTATCCGCTTTGGGTTCGTGCTTATCAACCTGAAACTTTTTCATATAAGCGTCATAGCCCCAAACCTTTAAGAAATGACAGTTTAGGTTTCTCTAAACCATAGTTCATACGGTGTCATCTCAACGGAATTACGTGGTGCCCTATTAAAGTGAGTGCGGTTGTCTCTAATGCCTAACCCATGAACGATAGTGGTAATTCGATAAGAGATATCATGGTACGCACCATTTCCAATAGAGTGCAACTATGATATTCGGACACACCATCACACTATGGTGTTCCAGGCGGTATTAATTGTGAGACAATTTCCACAATGTCTTAATAGTGTGCCAAAACTCGCAACTCAGATATCCATCTCTATGATCACATCACAGACATTTTATCCTCTTGTCACGAAGATCTTCAACTTCACTCTGAAATTACTTGAACTTTTCAATAATTCAGACTTGTGTTTCATCAAGTAAATATACTCAACATCTACTCAAATCATCTGTGAAGTAAGAACATAACGATATTCACTTTGCATGCCTCAAAGATTCATTGGACTGCACACATCAAAATGTGTTACTTCCAACAGGTTGCTACCTTGTTCCATCTTATCAAACCGAGGCTTTTCATATCTTGCCCATGTGGTTTGATTTTGCATATCTCAAGTGATTCAAAATCAAGTGAGTCCAAACGATCCATCTGCATGGAGTTTCTTCATGCGATGTACCAATAGACATGGTTTACATGTCTCAAACTTTTCAAAACGAGTGAGTCCAAAGATCCATCAACATGGAGCTTCTTCATGCCTTATACCAATATGACTTACATGGCAATTGCCACAAGTAAGTGGTACTATCATTACTATCTTATACTTTTGGCATGAAAATGTGTATCACTACGATCGAGATTCAATAAACCATTCCTTTAGGTGCAAGACCATTGAAGGTGTTATTCAAATAAATAGAGTAACCATTATTCTCCTTAAATGAATAATCAGATTGTATAGACATAATCCAATTATGTCTATGCTCAACGCAAACACCAAATGACAATTATTCTGGTTTAATACTAATCTTGATGGTATAGGGAGCGCATGATGTTTGATCACATCAAACTTGGAAACACTTCCAACACATATCGTTAGCTCACCTTTAGCTAGTCTCCGTTTTATTCCGTAGCTTTTATTTCGAGTTACTAACACTTAGCAACCGAACCGGTATCTTAATACCCTGGTGCTACTAGGAGTACTAGTAAAGTACACATTAACATAATGTATATCCAATATACTTCTATCGACCTTGCCAGCCTTCTTATCTACCAAGCATCTAGGGTAATTCTACTCCAGTGGCTGTTCCCCTTATCTCATAAACACTTAGTCTCGGGTTTGGGTTCAACCTCGGGTTTCTTCACTGGAGCAGCAACTGATTTGCCGTTTCATAAAGTGTCCCTTCTTGCCCTTGCCCTTCTTGAAACTAGTGGTTTTGTCAACCATCAACAATTGATGCTCCTTCTTGATTTCTACTTTCGCGATGTCAAACATCGCGAATATCTCAAGGATCATCATATTTATCCCTGATATGTTATAGTTCATCACGAAGCTTCTAGCAGCTTGGTGGCAATGACTTTGGAGAAACATCACTATCTCATCTGGAAGATCAACTCCCACTCGATTCAAGTGATTGTTGCACTCAGACAATCTGAGCACAAGCTCAACGATTGAGCTTTTCTCCCTTAGTTTGCAGGCTAAGAAAATCGCCGGAGGTCTCATACCTCTTGACGTGGGCACGAGCCTGAAATCCCAATTTCAGCCCTCAAACATCTTATATGTTCCGCGACGTTTGAAACGCCTTTTGTGCCTCAACTCTAAACCGCTTAACCGAACTATCACGTAGTTATCAAAACGTGTATGTCCGATGTTCGCAACATCCACAAACGACGCTTGGGGTTCAGCACATCGAGCGGTGCATTAAGGACATAAGCTTTCTCTTGTCTCGCATAATCGCTACTTTCAACTTTCAACTATATTTTCTCTAGGAACATATCTAAATAATGGAACTAAAGCGCGAGCTCACGACATAATTTGCAAAAGGTCTTTTGACTATGTTCAGGATAATTAAGTTCATCTTATGAACTCCCACTCAGATAGACATCCTCTGGTTATCTAAGTGATTACATGATCCGAATCAACTAGGCCGTGTCCGATCAACACGTGAGACGGACTAGTCATCATCGGTGAACATCTTCATGTTGATCGATCTACTATACGACTCATGCTCGACCTTTCGGTCTCCGCGTTCCGAGGCCATGTCTTCACATGCTAGGCTCGCAAGTTAACCCTAAGTGTTTCTGCGTGTAAATCTTGCTTACACCCGCTGTATGTGAACGTAAGAATCCATCACACCCGATTAACACGTGGTGCTTAGAAGCGACGAACTGTAGCAACGGTGCACGTTAGGGAGAACACTTCTTGAAATTTGTAAGGGATCATCTTATTTACTACCTTCGCTCTAAGTAAACAAGATGCATAAACATAATAAACATCACATGCAATTATATATAGTAGTGACATGATATGGCCAATATCATATTGCTCCTTTGATCTCCATCTTCGGGCTCCATGATCATCATTGTCACCGCATGACACCATGATCTTCATCATCATGATCTTCATCATTGTGTCTTCATGAAGTTGTCTCGCCAACTATTACTTCTACTACTATGGCTACCGGTTAGTAATAAAGTAAAGTAATTACATGGCGCCGCTTAATGACACGCAGGTCATACAATAAATAAAGACAACTCCTATGGCTCCTGCCGTTGTCATATTCATCGACATGCAAGTCGTGAATCCTATTACAAGAACATGATCAATCTCATACATCACATATCATTCATCACATTCTTCTTGGCCATATCACATCACATAGCATACCCCGCAAAAACAAGTTAGACGCCCTCTAATTGTTGTTTGCATGTTTTACGTGGCTGCTTTGGGTTTCTAGCAAGAACGCTTCCTACCTACGCAAAACCACAACGTGATATGCCAATTGCTATTTACCCTTCATAAGGACCCTTTTCATCGAATCCGCTCCGACTAAAGTGGGAGAGATCGGCACCCGCTAGCCACCTTATGCACCAAGTGCATGTCACCGGTGGAACTGCCTCACGTAAGAGTACGTAAGGTCGGTCCGGCCGCTTCATCCCACAATACCGTCGAAACAAGATTGGACTAGTAACAGTAAGCATATTGAACATCATCAACGCCCACAACTACTTTGTGTTCTACTCGTGCAAAGAATCTACGCAATAGACCTAGCTCATGATGCCACTGCTGGGGAACGAGGCAGAAATTCAAAATTTTCCCACGTGTCACCAAGATCTATCTATGGAGAAACTAGCAACGAGGGAAGGAGAGTGCATCTACATACCCTTGTAGATCGCTAAGCGGAAGCGCTCAAGTGAACGGGGTTGAAGGAGTCGTACTGCCGTGATTCAAATCACCGATGATCAAGTGCGAACGGACGGCACCTCCGCGTTCAACACACGTACAGCCCGGTGACGCCTCCCATGCCTTGATCCAGCAAGGAGAGAGGGAGAGGTTGAGGAAGACTCCATCCAGCAGCAGCACAACGGCATGGTGGTGATGGAGGAGCGTGGCATCCCGCAGGCTTCGCCAAGCACCAGGGGAGAGGAGGAGGAGGAGAGGCAGGCTGCGCCGGAGAGGGAGGCTCTCGTGTGTTATGGGCAGCCCCTGTGGCCTCATATATATAGGGAAGGGAGGGCTGCGCCCCTCTAGGTTTCCACCCCTAGGGGTGGCGGCCAGCCCTAGATGGGTTTGGGGGCGGCCAAGAGAGGAGGAGAGAGGAGGCGCCACTAGATGGGCCTTAGGGCCCATCTGGACTAGGGTTTGCCCCCTCCCACTCATCCTTGTGCCTTGGGCCCCTTGTGGGCGCACCAGCCCCTTTGGGGCTGGTTACCTCCCACACTTGGCCCACGCAACCTTCTCGGGGCAGGTGGCCCCACTTGGTGGACCCAGGACCCTCCCGTGGTCCCAGACATTACCGATATCGCCTCAAACCTTTCCGTGGCCAAAACAGACTTCCCATATATAAATCTTTACCTCCGGACCATTCCGAACTCCTCGTGACGTCCAGGATCTCATCCGGACTCAACAACATTCGGTAACCACATACAAACTTCCTTTATAACCCTAGCGCCATCGAACCTTATGTGTAGACCCTACGGTTCGGGAATCATGCGATATGACCGAGACGTTCTCCCGTCAATAACCAACAGCGGGATCTGGATACCCATGTTGGCTCCTACATGTTCCACGATGATCTCATCGGATGAACCACGATGTCAAGGACTCAATCAATCCCGTATTCAATTCCCTTCGTCTAGCGGTATTGTACTTGCCCGAGATTCGATCGTCGGTATCCCGATACCTTGTTCAATCTCGTTACCGCAAGTCTCTTTACTCGCTCCGTAACACATCATCCCGTGATCAACCCCTTGGTCACATTGTGCACATTATGATGATGTCCTACCGAGTGGGCCCAGAGATACCTCTCCGCTCACCGGAGTGACAAATCCCAGCCTCGATCCGTGTCAACCCAATGGTCACTTTCGAGATACCTGTAGTGCACCTTTATAGTCACCCGATTACGCCAGACGCTTTGATACACCCAAAGCACTCCTACGGTATCCGGAATTGCATGATCTCATGGTCTAAGGAAAAGATACTTGACATTAGAAAAGCTTTAGCATACTAACTACGATCTTTGTGCTAGGCTTAGGATTGGGTCTTGTCCATCACATCATTCTCCTAATGATGTGATCCCGTCATCAATGACATCCAATGTCCATGGTCAGGAAACCGTAACCATCTATTGATCAACGAGCTAGTTAACTAGAGGCTTACTAGGGACATGGTGTTGTCTACGTATCCACACATGTATTGCTGTTTCCGGTCAATACAATTATAGCATGAATAATAAACGATTATCATGAACAAGGAAATATAATAATAACTAATTTATTATTGCCTCTAGGGCATATTTCTAACACAGAAGAGCTTCGTCTCTGTCACTGAAGAAATTGACTGAACTGTATGAGATTTCCAAAGGCTTCACTCGAAGGGATTGGTAGGTGTAGGATTTTGAGTTGAGCATCACATGGAAATTTTTCCTTAGTATTTCCTCGACCCCCTTTAACAGTACGGTGTTTCCTATGACTCAAGAAAGAGAAAATGAAACTACGAAAACAAAAGTCTTCACGCTTCATGTTCCTTAAATGAATACCAAGTCTTCAAGGTCACACCAATTTCTTCACTATCAAAGTCTTCAGAAAGTCTTCGAATATCAAAGTCTTCAGCTGAAGAACTTCATTTTAGGGTCGACTTTCTCAGAAATATCAAACTCCTCGTAGACTTATAGACCTGTGTACACTCACAAACGCATTAGTTCCTTAACCTATAAGTCTTCAATACACCAAAATCACTAAGGGGCACTAGATGCACTTACACACCCGATGGACTTGGAGTGCACGTCAGGAAAGAAGGGAGGTGCTCACGAGGGTGGGGGGCGCGCCCACCCTCCTGGGGCGCGCCCCTG